>OW121756.1:27056420-28256420 GCA_933228765.1 Miltochrista miniata
GGTGAGGCACTCCTGAAGGAGTTACCAGGGTTAGTCAATCTTATGTTGTCCGGCAATGTGGACGAGGGCATCATTGATATTCTCTATGGTGCAAATCTGTGCGCCTTGCGAAAAAAAGATGGTGGCACTCGTCCCATTGCCGTTGGTTGTACCTTTAGGCGTATGGTAGCCAAACTTTGCTGCCATTTTTATAAGGAAGAGTTGGCCAGCAAATTTCAACCCCTACAACTCGGCTTCGGGTCAAAAGGGGGTTGTGAGGCTGCCATACATGCCCTGTCGACTTACCTTGGCTGCGGCGCAGGAGAGGTCGTTCTTAAGGTTGACCTCAAAAACGCCTTTAATTCAGTAAATAGGGACACCATGTTGACACAGGCCAAATTAGAGACTCCAAAAATTTTTAATTTTCTTTGGCAGTGCTACAGACACCCATCAAAATTATTATACAAGGACAATATTTTAGACTCAGCAGTTGGATGTCAACAAGGTGACCCTCTTGGGCCAGTCATTTTCAGTTTATCCATACAATCCGTAATTAGTCAGCTAAATTCTAAATTAAATATTTGGTATCTAGATGACGGCACCTTAGGAGGAGATGTGGACACAGTTCTTAGTGATTTGGCTTTTCTAAAAAATGAATTTCAAAATATTGGCTTAGAACTAAATTCATCAAAATGTGAAATTTATTTACAAGATAATATTGATAAAGTTTCGGCATTTAACAAATTTAACATTCTGGCTCCAAATTTAAAATTATTGCAAAAAAGTTCTCTCCTACTCCTAGGCTCTCCCGTTTTTGAAGAAGCCTTTGATTCTTTTATTGAAGAGAAAATTCAAAATTTTTGTGCAGTTTCAAACCGACTTCTTCATATTAATATCCATTCTGCTTTTACAATTCTTCGGTACTGTCTTTTCGTCCCTAAATTAACACATGCCCTTCGTTCAGCACACTTATTTAAACATTCTGCCCTTTTGGAGAAAATTGACAAAATTATTCAAAACACACTTTGCCAAATTTTAAACGCAGATTTGAATGACCGAGCCTATCTCCAAGCGTCTTTGCCTATTCGTTTGGGCGGTCTCGGCGTTCGAAAAATTTCCGATGTGAGTTTACCAGCATTTTTGGCTTCAATACATGACACTGAAGAATTGACCAGGAAAATATTGTTTCCTACACTGGTTAATTCTGAAGTGTCAGGTAAGATTGAAGCCATTAATGCTTGGAAAATGGCTTGCCCAAATACTGATCTGCCCACCTACCCATGCTCTCAAAGACAGTGGGATAGGCCGCTCTGCAGCAGAGTTAGAATCAATTTACTGAACTCTTGCTCTAACGTTGCAGAACGTGCTCGCCTTCTGGCTGTGGGAGAATGGGAATCAGGTGTCTGGCTCCAGGCTCTTCCGTCGCCCAATATAGGTACTATGTTGGACGACACTACGTTCAGAATTGCCGCCTGCCTTCGTTTAGGTGCTCCTTGCGTGTCTCCACATCGTTGTCACTGTGGAGAAGCAGTCGACACGCTTGGGCACCACGGGCTTTCGTGCAGCAGGAGTGCAGGTCGTATGTCTCGTCATGCATACCTAAATGATATTATCCGCCGCGCTCTTGTCACCGCCGGCGTGCCAGCTATTCTTGAACCAAATGGTTTGGCGCGCGACGATGGCAGGAGACCGGATGGTATGTCATTGGTGCCATGGAAGATGGGAAGGCCTTTGGTGTGGGACGCAACTTGTGCCGACACCCTTGCCCCTTCTCATCTTCCAAGCACGGCGGGCTGCGCCTGTTCTGCTGCTGCATCTGCCGAGACACTCAAACGGCGCAAATATAATAATTTAATTGGTAATTATATATTTGAGCCGTTTGGTGTCGAGACACTAGGTTCGTGGGGCCCAAGTGCACGTGCGCTATATAAAGATATAGCAAAGCGTTTGGTCGATGCTTCTCGTGACCATAAGGCTGGCCTCTTTCTCGCTCAGAGAATAAGCATTGCCATCCAACGTGGCAATGCGGCCAGCCTTATGGGGACCTTGCCAGTCGATTGTGATGGGGAGGAATTCTTCGACACCTAGACGAGTGTTACAACAGTCTTGTGTATTTTTCCTTTCTGTTTATTCTTCTCCCCTTTTTCTTCTCCCATTTTTCTGTAAATATTTAATTCCTAGTTATAATTCTAATATTTAATGATTGTATATATTTTTATGTTGTACTTAATAATAATATTATAAAAATATCTTGCGAAGTAACAAAAAAAAAAAAATTAATTCATTACATATATATAATAATTATATATATATTATAAACATATTCCTAGACACAAATACATGGATACATATACATATACATATATATATAAATAAATATATACCTATATTAATACCAATCATCATCTATGACAGTAGACTATAAGAACTATTATAGTTTTCATTACGGTACACTATAGAGCTGCCGTACTTTCTCCTTGAAAGAATCACGACTAGTGGACTTCCTAACTTCAAGAGGAAGTGCATTCCAGAAAAAAATAGATTGCACCACGAAAGAGGAACGTATGAAATTAGAACTGTGAGTAGGACAGCGAAGAAGAAGATTATTAGAAGAACGTAAGTTTCTGTCATGATTGGAACAGAGAAGTTGAAAATTTGTAGTTAAGTAAGTAGGGGCATTAGGAGAGTTTAAGATTGTATAGACCATAGTCACCGCTCGCAAACTACGACGGCGACGTATGGGCAACCGACCTAGTTCATCCCGATAAGCGGAAACGTGATCATATTTTCTGAGGTTGAAAACGAATCGAATGCAATTATTGAGAAGTCGATCAAGTTTATTGAGCAGATCTGCATACAGGTCGAAATAGCACACATCACCATAGTCAATAATAGGGAACTTTAGCGTTTGCACAAGCGTTACCTTGGTACGAACAGGTAGAAAGTTTTTTAGTTTATAAAATGCTCGCAGAGTTCCAGTAACTTTCTGGCTGACACTAGCAACCTGAGCCCGCCAATCAAGAACTGAATCAATATATAACCCTAGATTCTTGACAGTTTGCGTAATTGGTATGGTCTGGGCTCTAAATATACAATGTGGCAGATTTACACCTTCCAGCCTACTCATCATCCGAGAACTTCCTATTATTGTACCCTGACATTTGTCTGGGTTAACTGTAAGGCCAAACCTGACACACCAATCCCCTATAGCCACTAAATCTCGATTTAAACTATCAATTACCTCCGTGATATTATCAACACTAGCTTGACAATATATCTGCAGGTCATCAGCATACAAGTGATACGCACACTGAAGATCAGAGGTGAGAAAATTAATAAACATAGAAAATAATAGAGGAGATAATATGCCGCCCTGAGGAACCCCAGCAGCCAGGTAACACCAACGAGACGACGTGTCATTTACACAGACTGACTGCTGGCGATCCCGAAGATAAGAGGGAAACCATTCCAGCTCATCAGATGAGATCCCAATGCAAGCTAGGATAGCCAAGAGAATGTCGTGATTGACGCTGTTGAAAGCATTGGAAAAATCTACCAGCACCAACACTGTGACCATTCCTTTTTCCATTCCGTCTCTAAAATCCCCAGTAACTTTTAGAAAGGCAGAAGTGGTGCTATGCCCTGGTCTGAAACCAGATTGAAGTGGACTCAATATGGCGTTGCGGTGAATAAATCTAGACAGTTGGCGCTGCACACAAGCTTCCAACACCTTAGATAGAAAGGGAAGTATAGAAATGGGACGAAAGTGCTTAGGAAGGGAAGGGTTTGTGATTTTGGGCAGGGGACGCACGTAGGCTTTCCGCCACAGACTAGGAAATTGACGAGAATCGAGGGAGAAATTAATAATATTACAGATAGCAGGAAGTAGTTGTTCTAGGATGGTGGTAATTATGCGGCGGGTAATATTATCACAGCCAACTGCTTTTGACTTTATCGACAGAATGGTCCTTTTGATCTCATCCTCCGAGACTGGCGAAAATTTAAAAGTAGCATAATTGGGAACAGGAAAACCAGCAAGAGAGTCTACCGTTTGACTCTTGATTTGATCTGCCATAGGTTGTGAGAAAGAGAAATGACTATTCATAGCATCCAATTCAATAGTCTTGGGCAACTCCAACTGCCTAGCTTTCCCAAATCCCAGTGTGCCCAGAAATCTCCATATATCAGAAGGTGAAGAGTTATTAATGCTATCAAAGATGTGTCGGCGTTTTGAGTTGCGTATCACCTGATTACACCGATTCCTAGCAGTCTTGTATAGACCCTAGTTAATATCAGATCTATTATTTTTAAATTTAGAAAATGCCCGATCTCTACGCTTCATGGCCAGGCGAACCTCACTCGTAATCCATGGTGCTGGGGGACGCTTTAATTTAACCCTCGTAATGGGAGCATGTGTATCATATAGACCTACAACAATCTTATTAAAGTTCATAACCTTTTCATCGATAGTTCCAGTTATGTTTTGGCTTTTTATTTTCAGTGTCGAGATTCAAGAATCGAGTGTCGAGTGTCGAGTGTCGAGGTTCGAGCATCGAGTGTCGAGTTCTACTAGAGTATAGACCGTGATTCGACAAACGGATGGTAGGACGTCCACCCGCGCCAGATAGACTGGTGAGTCGCAGGTAGGGCGTGAATGCGGAAGACGTAGGACCATGTGTTGTAGCGTTAACTGGTAGAGGCCTTACGTCCAGCAGTGGACGGCTATGGGCTGATTGATTGAGCTAAATTTGGGCTAGATAATGATGGCTGAGAATGTCCACCATATAAAAAATCTATATATTACAGATGATGTATCTCTGTTGCTATAGTAATGAATACTAAACACAAAAAATATTCTCTATACAAAACAAGAAGCCGTGAGATCGTTCTCACCCGACTCCCCTCTTTAACACGTTTATTGTGAAAATTCAATCCGATTGACGTTGTCATTTTAGTTTTATTTCAAACTTTGAACTGATGATCCACGTGACCTCGTGACGTAGTTTAATGCGACAGAGTCACAGACTACAGACAAAGTCTCGACGTAAGCTCCTCTGCACTCCTTTCTTTTTTTTAAAACGTGTGGGAATATCCTCATGGATGCTATGCCGGACTCCTACCGACTAAAAAATCTTACGTAACGCCTAAGAGCCTATAGTTGGGAGCCCCGGGTAAGTCCTCGGAAGGATGTCCCAGGACTCCTAACAGACCCACGGCCGCCACTGCGGCCTCGCCTAGGTGGTGGTTCGGGGCCATCCCGCGTCTTTGGGGGGTTCGGGTGTGACCCGCTCCTAAGGGAGGGCTTGCGTGAATCCCTCACGTCACGCTGCCGTCATGGGCCTGCTTCTGTAAGGACGGTGAGCAACCCTCTCATCGTCCTCAGGCCCTCGGTCATGGTCTCGAGCGAGAGAGTGTCCACGTCCAGACTCACTACAAGGACCTGGCGCTGTTGCGCCCACGCCGTGGCGCCGTGCACTCCACCAGCGTGTGGAGCGCTGTGTCATAGCCTCATAGCTGCGGTCCTCGCAATGCTAACACTCGGTCGTTGTTTCCCTACAGATACCTAACGAAGCTGCCCAACCCCCCCTTTGCACACTGTTTTATAGAGAGGGGCTAAAACTGATTTAATTGCTTTTTTTTAGTATGGAACCCTCCGTGTGCGAATCATACACGCACTTTGCCAGATTTTTGACGTGAATTTCTTACACGTTACTGACTAAAAATAAACTCAAATAATGCCGGGCATCTACCACCTTACCATTGCAAAACCGGCTTGGACGCCGCCGACTTGTCTTCGCCGAAGACTATCGGCCTCCATGACCGAGGGCCTGAGGACGGCGAGAGGGCTGATCACCGTCCTTACAGAAGCAGGCCCATGGCGGCAGCGTGACGTGAGAGATTCACGCAAGCCCCCCGTAAGAAGCAGGATCACACCCGAAATCACCCAAAGACACGGGATAGCACCCCAAACCACCTCCTAGGCGAGGCCGCAGTGGTAGCCGTGGGTCTGTTGGGAGTCCTGGGACATCCTTCCAAGGGCTTACCCGGGGCTCCCAACCGTAAGCTGTTTGGCGTTACGTGGGGTTTTTTAGTCGGTAGGAGTCCGGCATAGCATCCATGATGGATTTTGCCTCACGTTAAAAAAAGGCAGTCATTAGTCTAGAGTCTTCAGTAGAAAGCGTTAACGGTAACGTTTGAGCTAAGAAATGAATAACTGCGCTGAAGACGCTCTTATAAAGCTACTTAGCTTTTCAAGTTGATGCAATCTATTTTACAAGTAACAGTACGAAGTAGCTGAATGTACTCAGGGAACTTTACGGGAAATAAATATCTTCGAATAAGTGTTGCTCAAGTAAGTTTTGAGTTGAGTGTCGAAGTTGCAGTGTACGAACATGTAAGTAAGTGAAAAAAACTTTTAGTAGGTAGGTATGTAAAAACCTTTTAACTTAGTTTCAAACTTTTGTGAAAATGTTTGGTGTTGATGGCTAATACCTAAACTAAGATTTAGAACCGTCAATGTTCTGTGTGTCAATTTTAAACTGAAGGTTGTCAAAATAAAGAGCCAAACTAATAGAATTAGATCCCAGGTTGTAAATTGGCAACTGCGGCGACGCTATCATCAAGATGACCCTTCGCAATAATTGTAATTATTTAGTCTATGATTGTTAAGTACGGCACAGAGCAAAGCATTGCTCTGTGCAGTTCATGTGCCAGGATTGAAAGAAAGCTTATCTGCTGCTGTTACAAACAATTTGTAGGTTTAAATAGCGAAGATTCTTCATAAATCTTTTGTTGTTATTTGAGAGATAATGCAGAAAATAGAATAACGCTGAAATCGCAATGAAGTTGTACACCGCAATGTAAGGGAAAAATAAAGTCTTAAATAACAATTTCTTTACCCAATTTATGGTCTTGTTAATCTCACACATATAAATATTAAGCATCATGCTCACATAATAACGCACACCACCTCTTCTAAAATGTGTACCTTCCTAACTTACGGTACCTTATTGCCACCATTTCATTGAAAATCTAACCCTTGCGGGATCGAATACAATGAAAACAAAAACCCCTCGTCACATGTTACGACAGCCACGTGAAAAGATTGGGTGCCTACTTCTTAGCGGTAACTACACAATTGCTTTCAATCAGAAAATTCTTATCTTTTATGGAGCATCTAATTAGATAGATGATCTTACACATCTTTTAAAAATTTAACTTGTAATATTGCTAACTCTAAAATAATTTATCCGATTTTAAAGTCTTTCACCAAAAGATGAAGCCAAATAACATGGTCTATAATCACTGTCATTACTAAAGAGAGAGGAAAAATAATAAGTGGTAAAAATGTGGCACTATTATGTTCAGTGACTCATTTTATTCACCATACAAACCAACCTCGTGTACCAACGGACGAGGCAATGTGACGGGCGAGAAGACGGCATTTGCTTCTAAAAATGCTGAAAATAAGAAGCCTGAAAATAATACAATAGCTGCCGCCGTAAATTAAAAAAACTTAACACAAAGTTCCAAATTCAGGTAAGATTTAAAAGCAACTGGGACTACATTTTCTTTCAGGGAAACTATGCCACTAGCAAACAACTTTTCGATGTGCCGTGAATTTTGCCCTACCAGCCCAAAGACATATAGTCTTTATATATATATAGTCTTTGTACCAGCCACACGCTCTTTTAATTCGCGCTATAAAATCGACAACACATGGATCGGCGCGGCGCGGGTAGGCTGAGTGGAACGACAAGTAACGCAGTCACACTACATCTCTGCCCATCTCCCTTGCTACTCGTATTACTCTCGTTCCTCGTCGTAACCTGTTCATGACAATTATAAAGTTGAAGAAAAAAAAAATGTAACGTAGTTGGGGCAACCACTGATTTAATAATCCTCGATTTAACTTTTCTGATTTAAAACTGCACTGGGAACTAAATTGCATAACTTGATGCAATTAAACATGACTCTCGCTTTAAAAATCCGACTCAGCACTTTCAATATGAAACTTTATTATGAAGGATGGAAAGTTTTAATAATCCCTTGGGACGAGCGTCGAGGACGACTAAATCGGGACGGTATGACCTCATTTTACACCAACCGACTTTTATTCCTTCATTTTCAAGATGATAAGTTGAAGATGATAATTAATGTCGTAATTTATTTTGTACCTTGGAGGGTTTATGAGGTGATTTTGAGTAAGGTTATATTAAAAAACTTTACGCTATAAATGTTATAGTTATACAGATCTATGGACATAAATTTGTGACTGGGTTATGGATGTTTGTCATTTTATATGGCTGCTTTCATGCAAAACAAGTTAAAAGAAATTTATTTATAGTAGTCATACTTAAAATACTAAGTACTGGATACCCACTTTAGCCGATAAGCAATCAAGGTTGTATCTATTACCTGATTCAATTACTAGGACGTAACACTCCAACCCATTTGAAAATTCGACGGCCACTTTGTGAATTTAAAGTGTTCTTCAAACAAGTTAACTGAAGTGGGCTCCGGAACATCAACGAGTAGAAGTATATTTGTACTTAGGTCAAAACTTACATTCGTCGAAATGTACTATGGTCAGTATGCGAGAACATAATTTATGTATGTTCTCCCATTACTGAGTATTATTGAATGCATTGGGTTATATGTATTGTAGGTTTGAACGGAAAACTTTTTGAAATATTTTGCTGGCCAGTATCATGCGGCCCGTCTGATGGAAAGTCATGACGATATAATATAGCGATTGAGGGTCACTCTCACAGTCGATAAGACTATTGACAGTGGACCTCAAGTTGTGGGCCCTATCATGGATACTACGGATTCGATTTTGAATATTCTTTCCCTTATATGAAACTAGGGTACCTTCAAATTAGAGGCGCGAGGAAGTGCCACAGTGGTGCGCCACACGCGCCACCACTAGTTTTCATACAATTTTTAGAAGCGCAGTTGTGGCGCGTCAGTGGCGCTGCAACGGCGCTTCTAAAAATTGTGTGAAAACTGGTTGTGGCGCGTGTAGCGCACTTTGAAACCACCCAGTCATTTGAGTGTTATACGCTAAATCATGTTTAACTTGTAGAAACTACTGGAGCTACATATCGACACCAGAAGTATCAATTAATGTAAGGGACAAAACACGGGTTTTCAGGAGAGCCAAATTACGATTTTATTTTTATAAATCTGTATGTAATTTTTTACACTCTGGTTCGATTTTAATTGTGTCAAGGGTGAAGTTTCTTAGAATTTCTACTTCTTTCATGCTATAAACTCAAGATTTAGGAATGTCTACTGGTTTCCAAAATAGCGTGTCCGTTACATTAAAAAAATATGTTTAGTTGTACCTTTAGTCCATTGAAATGTTACAATTTAAGGACCGAATATTGCATTTCTTAGAGGACGCAATTTTATTTTTGGGACATGCATGAGGGGTCAATAGAAGCTTAACCTCAAGTTTGTGGGGTCGCCACCCTTGTCCCCCGGCCGCAATCTTAAAAAGGGGTGAAAACACTTTTTTCCCAATATCTCGGAAACTATGAGTCTTACAAGAAATTTGTAAAAATCATAATTTGTAGCAAATTGTTTTGCCCACAAATATGTCAAACAAATTTTTGCCTAAATTAAAAATTAAAGAAGTTATAAACAAAAAATTGAAAATAAAATTGTAAAAATTTTCTTTTTTGCTCTGTGGCGTTTTTTTTAATTTCTCTTAAAAGATCATCTAAGAGGTTTTTTTTTTGTAAAATGTATAAAAAAACAGTTATAGAGCAAAAAAGAAAATTTTTATAAAAAAATTCTAAAAATTTTGTCAAATTTTTTGTTATACACATTTGTAGGCAAAACAATATGCTACAAATTATGCCTCTACAATTTTTTTGTAAGACTCATAGTTTCCGAAATATTGCGAAAAAAGTGTTTTTTCCCCCCTCTTTTCAAGATGGCGGCCGGGGGACAAGGGTGGCGACCCCACAAACTTGAGGTTAAGCTTCTATTGACCCCCACACATGTCCCGAAAATAAAATTGCGTCCTCTAATAAATGCAAAGCTCATGTAACATTTCAATGGACTACTTACACAATATATAAACAAATGACTAAAGTGTAAGTAGCAAGAGACTATAGAAAATCACATGCAAATGTATTGTAAAGGACTTCACTTTAAGACTTTTGATGATGTTTGATGTAACTTGGTACTGAAGGTTATGGAAAAGAATTTAAAAAAAACCGGCCAAGTACGAGTCGGCCTCACGCACGGAGGGCTTAGTACCAAACAACAGTAAAATATCACGTTTGTTGTAAGGGTGCCCCCTTAAATATTATTAATTTTCTGATTTCAATATTTGTTGTAGACCCGAAAAATTACTTTGTGGTATTTTTACTACAGGGAAATATTTTTACATGATTAATATTGGTATGAATCAACATTAAAAAATAAAAACAATAGTTTTCGCACTAAGGTGCCACGACTAATCCAGCTGGAGAGGGTCTTGGTCTCCTTGTTTCCATCAGGAGTTCAGGGACATATTGCTCCGTCTCAGGCACTAGACGGGGATTACTGTTAGAGCGATGTGCCTGAAGTCACCAAAAGCATGGGGCACCTGTGCTGTGACTTAAAAAAGCACCAACCCCGAACCCGACGGGATCCCAAGTCATGCATGGGTCTTGATGGCTCTCGAAGAATTTGGATCCTGACTGATAGGGCTCTGATGCTGATGCGCTAAGCATAGCTCGAAGTCAGGGTGTAGCATATTATTGCAGTGCGCCTTGTAGGGCACTTCACACGAGTGGTGCCAGATTTGACGGATAGCTAGTTTAGTTTCCTTTGAGGGCGCTCCATCGTGTACACAAACATTCGCGTCTGGGGTCTGACAGAAAAAGCGATATTGCGGGAAAGGTGGTGATGGCGGTGTCTATTGCCATCGCCATAGCTTTCAACCCCTTTCCCTGAAGCTGCGTTAGAGAGGCACTCATTTATCATTATGGAGTGCTTTTCTACTTACGTCGGCTTTTCGAGGCTCATCTCTTCGGGACATGAATAAGCTACCGGCTAAGATAAGGGGTATCATGCGTAATTTTGGAGGAATCGGTCCACTTCTGTAGAACCGCGGTGATGGTGCTACTCGGTCATTTGCTCGAAGGGTTCAACGTAACGTATAACGCTGATGACACCCACGTTACGACGAGAAAATCTACTCACCGAGACGTGGCCCTAAAGGAAGTTGTTCGAGTTCTGGGTCGAAGATGGCGACTGGTTCTGAAGGTAGTTTCTTACAAAATTCAGATACTGTGCTTTCACGGACCTCGGGAGGAGTCACCCACGGAATCCAGCATACAAGTAGGGAGAATTAGCATCGATATCTAGCCCTCTATAAAGTATCTTGGAGTCGTACTCGATAGCGGGTTGAACTTTGAATACCATTTCCGAGACATGATTAAAAACTAAGGAGGGGCAACGACTGCACTCTCGCGTTGGTTGACTAACATTAGAGAACACAATGCGTCCTGCACACTGTCAGGAACTCATGGAGACATGTAAGGTGCAGACTGAGCAACCAAGGTGGGAACTGCTGCAATCGGGGCAACCCGACTCGGGGGTGGGGGAGGACGCACGATGTCCATACATAAGTAGGCCCAAAACAGCATAACAACAGAACCCCCAAAAACGCGGATTAGCACCGTTCTAGCTAAGTACTGAGCCATGGTGATGAGCTCGTCTACACGGAACCCTGAAACTTCCTTCCGAGGAGTTACCCGGGGCCCATACATCAATAGGTGGAATCAAGAAAACATTTGGATTTTCACACGAAAAATACAAAATTGCAGAAATTATGTGAGATAAGAAGTAGGAAATGTATATAAAATACCCCTAAAATGCTCGAAAAATGAGTTAAGGTAAGGGACATGTTGTATAAAATTACCGATTTGAGGTCTAAGGTTAGGGTCAAAGTTATTTTGTATGATGAGTTACTTTACTTGTCTGAGAAGAATAAAATCTAAATGGCCCTTACATCAATTTTTTCGTTATAAATCGTTTTAGACAGTCCTAAAATTTGTACTGTAAGGGACATTTTTTTAACGATAGAGACATTTTGAGTATACCAATCGATAGAGCTCGAAATTCTGAATCCAATGATATATATAACTCATTTTCGCCAAAATGTCCCTTACGTTAATTGATACTTCTGGTGTCGATATGTCAATATTTGTCAATGAAGTCAGCAAAATCCTGCGTCTTGAGAGGTTTCAGAACGTAGGTACCTTACATAATCTTCAAACAAATTATTATAATCCACGGCAAAATTGTAATAAAATAATGTATTTCTAAAGTCATTGTCCTTACTCTGATGGTCATATTCTAAAATTTTATAAATGCCGATAAGTATGTTTTGATAATGATATTGCCAAAATGGTGCTGGCGATTACCAATTTACTATATATTTTTTGTGTGTGTTGAGGGGTTAATAAACATTATAACTCATATTTTAAGGACCTCTAAGTGTGGCTGGTTATGGAATGCTACAGTAGAGTTAAGAAAAGTACAAGTAAAGTAATACCTAGTTGGTGAATGCCAACCAGCTAAAGTAGGTATTTTGTCTGTATGTGTGTATATAATATATGCGTTACATAAACAAAACAGTTTTCATCTCAGTGTGTAAGTAAGTACTTGGTGTCTCTCTGACTAAGTGACGGATGTTATGGTTTCGTGTGATAAGAAAATACAGTTAGCTTAAGTTGACAGAAATATACGATGGTCCCTTCACGACTGTAACTTATTTCACGTTTATGCCCGTTGGTAATATAATAATATAAATTATTTTTGTGAGTTCTGCCTTCATTTTATAACCTCTATAGATATACACTCTATAGACTCACCAACTGCCCCTCTCTAACACGATTATTGTGAAAGTGAAAGTTCAATCCAATTGACGTTGTCATTTTTGTTTTATTTCAAACTTTAAACAGATAATCCACGTGACCTAGTGACGTAGTTTAATGCAACAGAGTCACAGACTAAGTCTCGCCATAAGCCCCGCTGCACTCTTTTTTGTGCTTGAATGGATTTGTGGCATTCTCATTTACCCACAACCGTTTCCTTAGTTTCCGAAGGCACGTGACGCATTTTATCTGGATTACTATTAGGTACCATGTTGATCATGCTAATAGTCATTCCAAATCATAACATAGTTAAAAAAAATCGAAGAGAAAAAAAACTGCATCACTACTTTTTAACATGGCAATTGATCACCACGTGGCACCAACCACATTACTAAACAACATATTTATACTGTGACATTACCTTCACTTCGAGGTAAAAGCCACGATTCCCAAAATATTTGCTTTTCTAATGCTTACGTCGTAATAATATTCTACTCCATTGTAATATAATTTTGTCACAAAACTAGAACAGAGCCAAAATTAAGCAGATCCATAACTAGAGAGCTCTTACATTTTAAATAGCACATTAGCCACCGCAATAAAGGTACAAAATTAGGAGTCCATAATAACCTCTGCACAAGTGGAGGTCCATGAAACACCACATTTGGTTTAGGTAACTGCCTCGTTACGCTTGAATTGCATTCTCTAAATGTCCTTCATATTACAGAAAATGTAATAAAATATTCCTCTGAAGTACTAGACATAAAAAATCTCGTTTTAAAACGAGCAGTATGGTAGCACACCGCTTCTAAATTCAACCCTTAAATGTAAACACTGTCTGGTTTAACATATTATTAACAACTGAGAATTTCTCGGCATCAACATTTGAGATGAATATTGTTGTGATTTCGCGTGAAACAATGTTTATTTTAAACCCCGTACCTTTCATCGTGTAAGGCATATTGTTATTCACATGTAGGGTTTCAAATAATTTAGGTAAGTTAATACTTTTGTTTTGGTTTTTAAAGAACTAGAGCTGGTAAATTATTTAATAACAAGGAAATTTTTCCGTATATTGTATAGCACTAATCAAACCCCAGTTAAGGTGTTGTCCAGACCAAACGGCGTAACGTGCTTTTTTTAAATTCCTATTACGGAGTATGTTTTATAACTTTAACATGTCGTTATCATTTCTATTAGTTGCAATTATTTTGAAATCAATCAATGTGTGAGAGAGAGAAAGAGAGAGAGAGAGAGAGAGAGAGAGAAGTGCAATTAACTTTAAATTCCTTCTTATCAGACGGGTATTAGAAAAAAATATTGTATGAAGTTTTTCATTTTGGATGGAGTTTTTGTGTCATTGCGTTGATCTCGTATGTTGATGGTTTACGTAAGCACCAGTAAATAGTTGATAAACCATAGGTGGAAAATTTCAATTTGGTCGTGTATCTTGAAGGTAATAAACTGTAAGGAGCTTATAAAATTCCTTCGTTCTTCGTTCAATAAGATAATAAAAATACAGTTCTCATTTTTAGTATAATCAGATTCTAATTTACTTGAACAGAAGGTAATATGAGATTTGATGCTATGTACTGAAGGTTTAAATTAGATTTAGACATATGCCTACCCTAATTCCAAAGTTATTGTTTCATTAGATAAAGTTGAGGAAGAGAATAAAGAATATTGAACTAAAAAAACGTCTAACAAGTCACCGCGACTTGTTAGACGTTTTTTTTAGTTCAATATCATTTAAGTGCTTATTTTTAAGAGTACATAGGGTACTTACAAAAAAATCTGTTCTATTTATCGGGTTCGGCTAATCTCTGAAAGGGCTGCTTCCTTTTTAGGGTTTCGTAGCCAAATGGCAAAAACGGAACCCTTATAGATTCGTCATGTCTGTCTGTCTGCCACTTTTCTCCAAAACTATAAGACCTATGTTATTGAAACTTGGTAACTAGATGTATTCTGTGAACCGCATTAAGATTCTTATACAAAACTAGAAAAACGCAGTAAATTTTGGGGGTCCCCATACTCAGAACTGAAACTAAAAATTTTTTTTTTCATTAAACCCATACCTGTGGGGTATCTATAGATAGGTCTTCAAAAATGCTATTGAGGTTTTTAACATCATTTTTTTCTAAGGTGAATAGTTTGAGCAAGAGACACTTCCAAAGTGGAAAAATGTGTGTGTCCCCCCCTCTAACTTCTAAACTAAGAGAATGATAAATCTAAAAAGAATATTCGCTACATAAATTCAAGAGTACCACAAACCGGAAAAAATCAAAATCGTTTTTATTGCAAAAATGTAATCTCAATCCTTCATATTTCATATTTAAAAAAAACACCCATTGATTTTGCACTTCTAGGTATGAAAATAACACAACCGTTATTCTTGAATTTAAGTAAAAAACGCGCGAAATATGTTCAAAACCACCACATTGTCAGTTGCGTGCTGTCAACGAAGCGGAGAGCGCGTTTCTTTTTTTCAAGAGTGCCATATTTAGAAATTTAATTCGTATTAGTGATAAGTTTTATACGGAAGACTACCACATTTCAGAATACGATAGTTTTGAAAATAAAATTCACGTAAGTATGGATATAATTTTTAAATTAAAAAGACCATAAAGCAGAACGGGTAGTTTTGCATAGAAAATATAGCTAAATAAATGCATATCTTTTATTGAAGATAAACTTATCAGTAGATGCGTTCGTTTTGATTTTAAGGTAATTCATTTCAAATTCTGTATTTCTAAATAGTTAATTTTTAATATAATAAAACTGCTTTATAATAAAATTATTTTAAATCGAAACAACCTTTTTACGGAATACACTTGTTTTGTTTTTATTTTACTCGAGTTTGTTGTAATTATGGTAAGCGATAAGAAGATGTTTTAGAGAGTTTGGTATAATTTTGAAATAATGAATTATTAACGATTAAATTAATATTACTAATAAGAACCAATGATTTCATTGGGATATAATATATTAAATTTCATCACAAAATTAAAAAAGGTTAATTATTATTGTAAATAATAATTATGTACATTGTATAGTAATTTATATCTATACTAATAATATTAAAAAGAATAAAGATTCGATTGTTTGTTTGTTTGTTTGCATTGAATAGGCTCTAAAACTACTAAACCAATTTTAAAAATTCTTTCACTATCGGGAAGCTACGCTATCCCCGGTGAACATAGGGTATATTTTATTCCCATATTCCCACGGGAGCAGGTATTGCGCGAGTGAAACCGCGTGATGACCGCTAGTGTATAATATAACACAATAAAGATTCATTATTTATTATTGTATGATGGTATAATCTATCTATCTATCCTATCTATCCTTACTTCTTTACCAATATTATAAACTAGCTGTTCCCCAGGGCTTCGTCCGCGTAAAAGTCGTTATCGCGTAAAATCAATACCCTCCTTTTGCGCAGTCAGTTAAAATGTAGCCTATGGCCTTCCTTTGGACTCACGCTGTCTTTTTACCTAATTTTATCAAAATCGGTTCAGCGGCTTAGGCGAGACAACGTAAGAGACAGACAGAGTTACTTTTGCATTTATAACTATTGAACTACTGAACCGATTTCAATAAAAATTTTCAATAAAAGCAGAAAAATAAGCAACCTGAAGGTTTTATTAAGCCAAAGAAACTTTATATCCAAAAACTAAATGTTTCGGAAACAAAGAAAAGAGGTATTCTTAATCTTATTAATAAAAACATTATCCCAAAATATTATGAAAGCTTTTTTCTTAATTTGTAAGACTGTAATTTTAATTTAAAGTAACGGAGACTTATTTGTTACTTACATAGAGTAATCTCGTGACGTTTTATGGTTATTTATTAAAGTATACGTGTGTTTCATAGTTTTAATATAAAAATGGTTGTGATTCTGTGATCTCATAAATATTACTTATATACGTAGGTACTATTAATATAATTAGGTAATTATATTAATAGTACCTACGTATATAAGTAACAAGATTGTGAACTGTTATGTTAACAAACAAATAACAGTAGCTAACATGTTTGTTGTTGATTTTGAACTTAAAGCAAATTGATAAAAAAATGTTGAAAAGCTTTGTTTTATTTAAGTTTTAGAAAATATTTACGTTGGTTTTACTAATTAGCTTGGCAAATTTTGTTATTTCTATTATTATAATGTCAATTTTATAGTTCTAATAGAACTTAGAAAACAATTTTTATAATTACTGTACAACAGTTTTTGAAGATATTTATTTGTTTATTTGAAATGTTCTGATTTGTCTTCAGTTTCACATAGCAACTTAGCTAAGTTATTAGATAGCATGGCAATATTATTTGATTTTTTTAAAAAATCTTTAAATAAGATGAATAATACACTTAATTTTTTTGACTTGTGGTTGTTTTATTGCTTTTTTAATTTAATTCAAACATAATTTTATTTTTTATTTTAAATTCAAGAGTAACTTATGTGCTCATATTTCATCCTGTATTTAGTTCTTTGTGAAGTTATATATAACACTAAATGCTGCATAAAAACGCGCAAATAATGATGTATAATATGTATATATTTAATATAAGATAAGAAAATGATAGGCAAAAAATAGTTATTTTTTCTTTGATTAGCTCTCCTGTACAAAATAGTTCTTTTGATTTGTGGTACTCTTGAATTTAAGTAGATGATGTACATTGCCATAAAAGCTACCAACAAAAATTAGTTTGAACGAGATAGAGCGGGTAGTTTTTTTTAATACGTCGTAAACCGCCATTTTCTGTTAGAAAAATCATTACCACTGCGAACGTGTTAAAACATCAATCAAAGTTACAACGAACGACAAGAACTTTTATACTATGTTACTTGCTGCTACGAAACCCTTCATGGGCGAGTCCAACTCGCACTTGGCCGGTTTTTAACCGACTTCAAAAAAGGAGGAGGTTCTCAATTCGTCTGTATGTATTTTTTTTATGTATGTTAAGCGATATTTCCGTCAATTATAGACGGATTTCAAAATTTTTTTTTTTATGTTAAATAGGGTTTACTTCTGAGGTGGTCCCATTTTCACCAGGTCAGGATCTGATGATGGGATCCAGAAGAAAACGAGGGCAACCACCGAAAACTGTAGGGACAACTAGTGCGCTTGTTAACTTTTTAATTAAGTGATTTAATGTTATACATTTTAATGAAGGTCTGGAGTCGATCTGATGATAGAGTCGAAAGACAGTGGAGGGCATTCCTTAACAATTAACCGCAGTTACCTTGTGTTTGGGCTTGATTGATTTGTATTGATGAGAACTTTACACCTAGATTGATAGATCCGACTTACAAAAAAGGAAGTTCTCAATGTTTTATGTATGTTCACCGATATTTCGTCAAATATAGACGAATTTCAAATCTGCTTTTTGTTGGATAGAGTTCACTTCTGAGGTGGTCCCAATTTTATTAGGTCAGGATCTGGTGATGGGATTCAGGAGAAATCGAGGGCAACCACCGAACTATCTCTGATATCTCTTGGAAACTCGGTTTCAACTATAGTCGTCAATCTAGACTAGACAAGGTGTTACTATGGGGACATCCTTCCGTTGTCTTAACCAGAAGTTCCAGCAAATGGCAGTGACTGGGAACGTGTGATTTTATTCCGTTAAAAATATCCGGCACAGCATATTATGAAGATTTTGACATGTGAAAAGACTGCTTGTATCTTGGTAGTTTGATAATAATATTTCTGTAGGTAAGTATTTGATTCACATTCTCAATCCCATCAATATTGTTGTTTAACTTCCCTCAAGTGAAGTGAGGTAGCATCATTTAATTATAGTAGTTAGCTTTGTGGTTATCCAAACTAATACAGAATCACACTCTAGAGATTCCTATAGGTTATACCCCAGGGAGTCCCATGATTATCACTAATTTCTCGTTCGAAATATTTCTTATTCAAAATGCACTAGTTAATTTTAGAAGATAAAAGTATGCTTGTAATATTTAGGGATGCTTTTTAGGTTTAGGGTTAAGAAAATACCATAATTGAGCAAAGTCTCGCTATATTTGAAAATGTTGAAGCCCCATAACATTCTTGCCAAGTTTTCATGAAACTTAGCACGTTTATGCAGATTATGCAGCCTGATATCTTATAATATGAAATGTAAATAATAGTATTAAATGCACTTATTCAAAAGCCGAAAATCTATTTCAAATTTTTTTGCATTCGTTTTGAGTAAAGATTTATCACCTTACTGCTGCATTACTGCTTATCTAGTAACTCGCACTACTCATCTCTATAATGCTTATTAAGGGCGCTATCACTGTAATATATAGAGTATAGTTGTAGATATAGTAGTATATAGTAGATAAATAATAGAGTATAGTAGTAATACTAAACATATTAGCTTCGCCCCCTAGGCAACCTTATAACGTTATGTTCAAAAACCAATTAGGTACGTAATTTATTCCATTTGCCCAACGGGTGAATACACAAGCAAAAGTAGGTACGCTATCTTTCAGATAAAAATACGGCAATCAAGTTCCCTTGAAATATTATGGCCCATTAACTAAATTATAAATCATTATTATCTTGCGCTTTGTCGATTTCCTTCATCTATCGTCAGAGAGAAGTAAGGCTTTGTCAACAATAAAAATTGCTGTTATTGCCTTCAACGTATATGTCACAGATAAAAAAAAATTTTTGTCTATGTTTAGTGTGGTAAATGCCTTGTAAATTATAACATATCGGACCTAACAAATCGAACGAGTCTTTGTACAGTGTTCAATGTATTCTATACATACACGTAGACACAGACGGCCACCAGCGCACTAGAGACCGTGTTGCTCTATAATTTATAGGAAGAGTATTGCGGCCTTATCAAGTTCTCCAGCCAAGTATAGGTACATGTATGCCAAGTGCCTAAGTGTCTGTATAGAAGTACAGACACTTATGGACTTGGCAGGTCAGCTAAAAGGTTGTGTGTCGGGATACTAATCAAACGACAGTCTGCTGAATAGGTACTATCACATTTATTACACTTAACAAGTGAACATATTTATAATATTATTACACACAGGGGTAATATAGATCTACTATAACTTCACACAGCCGGCAGTTGCTCCCTACAAATTCATAATATAGCCGCTCTGAAAAGCCTATAGGAATCTACTAGATGTTAATATACTGATATTTTTATGTTGATTATGAAGAAAGGAATAATAAAGAATATTTTAATTATGAAAATAATTAAGTGGACTTTTTGACAAAGAAGAAAATTATAAAGACAATCGTTCTAGCAGTTATAGAAATCAGAATGAAAATCTCATTACAATTTCATAAACAATATTTTGGTAATGAGTTTTGCTATTAACAAGAGTAAAACGAATTTGCGTGTGACATGGTGGCTCGTAATTATAATAGTAGTCTTAATAAAAGTTGTCCTTTTCTTTATTTTATAAAAGAAATGAATAATTTATTTAACATAGAGATTTTGAAGGACTCGTCTTAAGAATTTGTCCATTAGATTGACTAATGGACAAATTCTAGCCAATACCTATTTTAATATTCTTATTTTATTTTTGTGTAGTTGTATTTTTTTGTATTTATGTAGTTTAATCAATCATCAAATCATTAAAAATATAAGAGTGTCAAATAGTAAAAAAATAAGGCGAAATGTATCATGTAATATTCATTTAGACATTACCACATTGAATTATAGATAGAGAAGTTAAGTAACAAACATAACAATATTACGACGTTTTGAGGGATCTTTTACGACACTCCTTTATATCATTGTAATAAAATGAAAATCATATTACGAGACAAAAAGTTGCAATCTTGGCAAGACATGACACAGTAACGTTGAATCTAAGGTATCACTTGGCAATTTCTTGGGCAAAACCCATTAGTGTTATGACACTCTGTTGAATGAGACGCTGTGCTGGATGAGATATTGAATAAAGAAATGTATATCATCATCTGACAAGGAATTTTTGTATGCGATGTGGGGGTTTTACTGTGATGGGGAGAGGTGAAGTTTTACGACTGGGCCCGATTCCATTTAATACTGTATAAAGTTAATAGTTTCTTTTTTGGTAATATACCTAGCTGATTTACTGAGATTTCATTATCTATACTTCTATACTAATATTATAAAGAAGTAAAGTTTGTGTGTTTGTTAAATTGTAAGGGGTAATCTCGGGATCTACTGAACCGATTTTAAAAATTCTTTCACCAATAGAAAGCTACGTTATTGTGGAGTGTCATGGGCTATATAACATCACGCTACAACGAATAGGAGCGGAGCAGTAATAGTAAATGTTTCAAAAACGGGGGAAAAGTTATTCCTTTTGAGAGCTTCGTTGCGTGTGCTGCGAAAATATTTATAGTTATGTAAAAAATATGTACTACAAAATTGTTTCTCTTAAAAAAGTTCTAAAAAAATTGCGCGATAGCATGTGTCTATCCTTGGGTTGGTGCACAATAACCATTTTAATGGCAATCAATTTTTTTCTACAATAATGCCACGGGATACCTCTTTCAAAAACGAAATTATTCTTAAAAATAATGCGACGGGAATACACGCGACGAGAAACCTCTCTCTCTCTCTCTCTCTCTCTCTCTCTCTCTCTCTCTCTCTCACGTAGTATTCAATATTAAAGAGGAGACGCTACGGGAGTAAACGCAACGCGACGGGAGTAAATGCGACGGGAACAGGTAATACTCTCTCTTATTTGGCGCAAACGAAGTTGCGCGGGTCAGCTAGTTTTACGATAAAAAAATATCTGGGTTTCAATTGATTTCATATACCTACGTCGATCGTCTCTCACTATAGGCTGTAAAACGCACTTAGGTAGTCCAAGAGATGCAACGCAGAAATCCTCTATAAAAGAACGATACGAAATATAAAAACCGGCTAAGATCGAGTCGGATTCACGCACAGAGGATTCCGTAGCAAAAAATGACAAGAAATCACATACGTTATATTTTTTCTGATTTTTGTATTTTTTGTCATAGCGGCAACAGAAATACATCATCTGTGAAAATTTCAGCTCTCTGGCTATCACGGTTCCTGAGATACAGCCTATGACAGATATATTGCCAGACAGACGGACAGCGAAGTCTCATGAATAGGGTCCCAATTTTGCCCTTTAGTTACAGAACCCTAAAAACAGTCTAAGTTGACGCTTTTGTCGTGGTACACTTGATAATAACATCAGGATTGGTTTAAACTGGAAGACTTAAATAAATTTATACTTTACAGCTTTGAACGAGACATCGAGCTTCGAATAAAATCTCACGCATGAAAACAATGATACAACATGACCTGGATAAAGATTATATAACACTTTATATTCTTGTCACACGACCAGCCGACCAACTTTCAAATTAGTACGCATATATAAAAATGTAATTTCCTAAATTACAGCTTTGACTCTTCCAGCAACACATTACATCAAGCGCTCATATGCCACAATTTGTCGCCCCATGGGTACATTAAGACGAGTATCACTTCGCTAATGGACCGTTGTATTTACGTAGGTGTGGAAAAATGAACGTAAAACACCCTAGTTTAATATATGAACGTGTTGATACGTGAAATTTAATCATTGCCATATAATATATTATTGCGCGAGATTGATTGTACGGTGGATGAAAATTATTTCTTGCACTTGAAGTATGTTGTGTGAATAGGAGCTCATTTTATTTTTGTGATTGTGTTTGGAACGGTTTTTAGAAGAGTAAGCTCGCTGACAACCCAAGGTTTGGTATAGGCGTCCTTTCTTTTGAAGAGGCAGGTATATAACAAGTTTACAACATTCACACATCACACACTATTATTTAGAGGGGTATAAAGTTACTACTTTTGTGAGCAAGAGTAATATGTCAAACTCTTTTTGAGGGTTTTTGATTTACAGTGAGAGGAACGCGGTTGATTTTGAGTTAGATTATGTTGAGCTCTCCGAGGAACAGGAGAGATATCTATTACTCTGGGATGACACCGCGAAGTATTTGTTGGACGCGCTCGATGCTATGCAGCAAAGGGCTTCGCTCGATAGATTGTTCTGAGATGACAGAAAATAAATAAATAAATAAATATTCAGGGACATTTCACACAACGCTATCTGATCCCAAAGTAAGCTAGGAATAACCTGCTTGTGTTATGGGTATCAGACCACGGATATTAATACATATATACTTTTAAATACATACATATTATAGATAGAAACACCCAGACTCTCGAAACAAACATTTATGGGTCACACAAATATTTGTCTCCGGCGGGAATCGAACCCACGACCTCCAGCGCCGCAGGCGGTATCACTACCGACCGCGCCACAGAGGCAGTCAGGGCAGGCAGAAAATATTGAGTCCTTAGATCATGATCACTGACTTACACTGTTATACAGTGTAGATAATCTTTGTCAGAACTGAGTTATTCAAAATATCGTATCTTTAATACTTAATAGTAAGTACTTAGTAGTAAGACACTATTGCAAGCGCCACGCAGGAACACATAGTAAACATCCCGTTAATTCTATTAGTAACGTTCGTAGCCATGTAAATTTAAATCCATTAAACACCGCGTCGCAGCATTATAAAATGCCTATTGTTAGTGCTAGGGGAAAAACCAATGAACTCAGAGATGAATTAGGAATACAGATCAAAATAAAAGTACGTACGTAATGTCACATGATTATGCTCTGAATTATATTAAAGTCGGATCCTAATAATGAGATTCGGCTGTCCGCGTGTCTGTCTAATTGTCATTAGGCTGTAATCTCTTCAACGTTCATAGCTAGAAAGCTAAAACTGTCACAGTTTGCCGCTATTTAATAAAACAAATACTAAAAATAATAATATTCAAAGGTTTTGGAATTACTAAACATTCCTACACTAAAATTTGTGGTCAATTTCAAGAAGTGACGTCCGTACTACGTTTAGGTTCATGCAGATGTAGCTAAATTTGGCAACCTGTGTCATGGTCATCATAGAAACACTTTGATCACACGCGGTGATAAAATGATAACATTATTAGACAAACACGTTTGAGTCAAACGGATTAATTGGAACAAATTGAAATTGTGGACTTATCAATTAACTCTGTTCTAATATAAATAGTGTGGTATGTTTAAAATTTCAAACATTGTTAGTATTGAGATCAAACAGTGACCATGTCTCGTTTCTTTGGTATTTGTTTGCTACTTTCGATAGCAGTTGTTACTGCTACGCCTCATAAGAATAGGCCCCTAGGTGAGTCCGGAGACGAGTTTTTTTATAATTTTATTTAATTCGTTTACATCGAGGGCTACTACTATAAGTATATTTTAAGTATCCGTTCCTTGAAGTTTTTGTTATACTTATAAGGTAGCATGCAGGCTTACGATCCCAGCCTCTCCTTTCCGATCCCGAACAACGCGTGCCGGGCAGAGTTGCCACTCATACACAGTGGAGAGAATCTTCGCCAGAACTGAGAGTTTCAAAAGATCATTCCTCTGTCTCATCTTACAATCCCGGGTTTTTCAAGAGGAGCGCGAAGAGGCACATCACAGGGTTGCCAACTTGAGGACCACTGTCAGATGTCTTACGGACTGTGAAAGTGGCCCCCAATCGCTAGATGCGCCACGGCTTACCATAAGGCTGGTGGCGACGTCAATTTGGCGAGCTAAATAATAAAAAAAACCTGATGGTTGGTTGCCATAGCCTATACAATATATTATGTCATGTTTCAACACACTTGTTGCAGTTTCCTAGGTATTTATATTAGGATATGTAGGATTATATAGGATTTTTATCATTGACAGATTGCGGGAACAATGAAGTATACTACAAATGCACTTCACAAGAATGTTTCAAGACTTGTGCAGACCTCGTAAACCCACCAGCTTGTCCAAATATATTACCGAACTGTTTTGTACCTGGATGTCTCTGCAAAGATGGCTACCTCAGGAATGCAGAAGGTGTTTGCGTCCCCAAAGGCATTTGCTGTAAGTAAAGTAAACTGACCGTTTATTCTAGTTGTTAGAGTAACTTCGAAACAGGAAGGCGTGGGTGATGCTTGGTTCAATTTATCTCTAATGCCAATCAATCAATGAGTCACTAAAATCAGCTGATACAGTCCACTGCAAGGCAAGACCTCAAAAAATTAAAGGAAGGGGTGGAAATCCTCATGGATGCTGTGTCGAATTCCTACTTACTAAAACCATAAGTTTCCCTACAAATTGCCTACGGGCGGAAGTACCGGGTATGCCCTCGGAAGAATGTCTCAAGGTTCACGGAAAATTTATCTAGTAAGCTTCTTTAACAGCCCAGGAAATATTTTACATTCTACAATAATCTGATGCTGCTTCATTTGGTAAGCCACCCTTATAACTAGCAATAATCGTGGCAAGTCACTTTTGTTATCTACATTGTTGAGTCTGTTCGATAGCTATGCTGTTGAACAAAGCTATGTAACAGTAAACAATAGAATTGTAGACAAATTATGACTAAGTTATTACATTAGTACCAATTAAAAGGCAAAAAATATTTAGGCAAAAGTACCTAAATAAAGTCATGGAACGTGAAACCTTTGTAAATAAATATAAGTGCTTAGAAATTTATGTCGATAATTACGTGCCGTTAATAACTGTTGATCGAAATTTTGATTTTGCTTTGCCTTAAAAAGTTTGAAGAAGATATTTCTGCTATTTTTTTACCTGAAATAGCAAACAATTTTAGAAAAAGAACAGATGAATTTACTTTCACTCTACGGATTTATTTCATTTGTTTCTTTACAGAAGAACTGGTGCAGATCTTCAATAAGGAACGGAACAGAAATTGATGAAAATGGATCAAAAGCATTGTATTACTGGACGTTAAACAGGACCATTTCACACTTGAAATTGAACATCGGATAACACAATTTAATTATTAAACAGTTTTCATATATTTTTTATTCTTTCGCTTTCAAAATTAGAGGATAATCTATTTGATAATAACAAAATAAATGCATAATAATATAATGTTATTATTCTTATAATCACTTTGTTCCATGTAGTAAGTTTAGGTAAAGGACATACATTTTTCTTCATCACGCAGTTTTTCTTTACTATTTATACACTTAGAAGATGCGCTCTGTGTTGCTGTACCTATCTTTTGACACCTAATTTATCGGAAACGTTCAGCTCTTAGAACTATTATAATTAATGAGAACAAGAAAAACTTCATTATACGTGCGCGATGTAATTACAGTCGCTGGGGCAGTGGGTTGGTACACTGCTTGAAAAAAATATTAGAAACAACCAATATCGTGTATCAGATTTATTTTATTAGCTGATGTTCCCGTTTACACTACTACGCTATTTGCATAATTGCGTACAGAATAGCACCAACAGTAAAATAAGTCTTCTGCATTAATACAAATAATAGAGCAGAAAGTAGCCTTAATAAATAGGTGCCATGATGCGTGTGCATAATTTTGAACCAGACATTCTACTGCAATTTCCATGCTGTCTGCCGCATATTCATTCTCTAGATTAACGCTAATTTATAACCACGTTTGCAGTAAATCTTAAAATTTTAAAGCAGAGATATTAATTATATTACGTTAATTTAGCTTAGTGAAATGAGAATATGAATATAAATATGTCTTACATATTGAAAAAATTCCCTTGTACTGTTCCACAACATTTATTATTGTAATACCTTGAATATAATGTCTCACAAAATTAATCTAATACTGTAAAATTCATTAGTTATTCTTTTACTAATACTGTACATTAAAATGGGGAAGTTCATAACACCATTAAAATGTTATTATTTTGTATTCTGACATATTAGAGCACAACCTGATATGGCTCAACTGATTGAAATTTGCCCCCATAACTCATTGATGTTTTTTGAACACTAGATGTTATATAATAGAGCTACCACTAACTCTGTAAAACATAATTTAAACTCTTTTGAACTATACTGTAGAAGATTGAGTAAGAAGTAACTAATATACAAAGGACGTCACCGTAAACGCTCCAGTTCGAAATATGAGGAGATTACTCTGACTTTGAAGAGTAGTAGGTACTGTGAAGCAGCCGTGGGCTCATTCATAGTTTTCTTCAGAGGCCATGTCAAAAATATTACAGAGAGCACAAACCAGTTCGTTATTAGAATGTTATTACGGGAAAAAACATTCAGTACGTGATGGTTGCAATAAAAGACGGACTGACAATAATCCACATTTAATGTTACCTCAATTCAACCACATTTGAATCATTATTACTGATAGTACCTACTGGTTTATTTCATTTTTAAATTTCGATATTTGCAAAATGAAACACATAATCCTACGTTGGTCTTATAAGTAAATTGAGAAAATCTTTTCGCAACCCTGTTACTAGCATTAGCAAGTCAATACATAAACATTTTCCATGTAAAGATTTCTACCTCACTAAATTTGCTAATTGTAAGCATTCTTATAAAGTACTATAACAGCCCAGTTCGTTTGGTTTCTATTAGAGAATAATTATTTCTTTCTGGTATAAAATAGAGAGTATAACTGTATAACAATACAACTCGTACTCGTACTTTAAAAATAACTTTTGTATTTCGCTCAAGGTAGAGTCCCACCTTTGATCTATCCTGCGGCTTGGTAAAGGTAGAATACTGTGGTGGATTTAGTGGTTAATCTCCACCTCAGTGCTGGATGACCCTTAGAAAAGCTCTCAGCTACCCTGCAGCAGGGTAATAACATTCGTGATGCATCGCACCACGTAAAAAGAAGGTAGTTTGTTTTCCCTGTAATAATAAAATTAACATAGTGTCTTTTACTTAAACGGATATTCATCAAACGTACATAATAATATTACTGCTACTTAAGAGTGCGGAAGAATAACAAATGTCATAATTTTTTTTATTCATTATTTTAACTACCTGGTATGTATGGATGAAATTGACGTTACGGGGCTTGTATTATGACACAGGCAAAGCCGAAGTGCTTAGCTAGTGCAATTTGAATATATATATAGAAGCTTCAGCAGCTTATAATCATCACTATAAAGTACAAACAGAATCTGCATAGGACTACGAAACCAAACACTTTAAGAGCACTTAAGTTCAAATGCACTCCACCTCTGTGGTTATCGAGTAACAGTGTACATTACTGATATAATGTTTATCTCAATCAAACAATCCTAGGGCATGTTAATGTACTGTAATGTCTCATACATACTCCGTAGAGTAATAGATCTTGTCTATTATTCTGAGAGTAGATATTACTATATTAGCCTCATATTTGATTTGAAATCAACTAAAATGTCAATCATTATAAACAGTTTTCTAACAACCTTGAGTTCTTCACGCAGAGCGTGAAAAGGCGCATCATAAGGCTGCCAACTTGCATACCACTGTCAGAAGTCTTTAGACTGTGAGAATGGCCCCTAATTGCTAGATGTGATACCTTAAAGTGTATGAAATATTGCTATTCGACAGTAAGATATAATCGGCTGGTTACCCAAGGGCTGGCAGTTTTATCGCTCAGCGAATAGGCGTTTCTAGTCAAAGGGGGAATGCTGCTAGTCTTTTGGCACAATGCCACGGGGGCCTTATTGAGATATAGTTTAAATAGTAATACTGTAAATGTATATAATAAATGTTATTATATCAATAAATATAATTGAAGCGTTATAAATTTATCAATATATTTTCAACCCCATTTAGACATAATATTAAGAACTAGTAGAAAAGAACAGCTTTTCTATTCAAACTCCAAGGCATATTAATGTACGATGAATACGAAATTTTATAACCCTTTACACAAGGCAACAGTTCAGTTATAATTATTGAAATATTTTATGGGCAATTTCAATTAAAATGATGAAAGTAATTGTTTAATGCGATATTATGAGGCACTCTGTATTCCGATCACGTTCTGGGTTCTAACGTCTTGTCGGTACCCTTCAATAATATACGCAAATGGGAGCACATTTAGATCGATCGTTAGTGAAATTTGTGATTTTGTGAGTGGGGTAGGGTAATTGCACCGCTAAATGAATGACATACTGAAGCGGCAGGAGCACACTATCCGGGCAGATTTCACCATTAATATATTTCCCACAGAATAAGTGTTGAGTTTATTGCCGTGAGAAATGTTTTTTTTACGTGTGGAAAATCCGTCATGGGAGCCCAGGGTAAGCCCTCGGAAGAATATCCCAGGAGTGTGAAATAGGATAGGTGCTGGTTACGCCTAAGCCCGGTACTGTTTAAATTCTCAAGTCACATGTCCAAAAGCCTTTCAACTCAACGATTGTCATGTTACAGAGACCTGCGCCTTAACGTGCCTTCCGAAGCAAAAAACCACCAAAAAATCTGCTACTTTTAGGTGCCTACCACAAGTAGTAATGCTTGTACAAAAATAATCAGCACTGAGCGTGTTTGAATAAATTGTAGAGTGTAACATTGTACAACGATAGTGAAAATTTTTACTTTTTGTCTAAAGCGAATTGCTTTTTTTGTTGGGAGTTTAAATTAAATTATGTTCGGCGATGTCCAATCCGGCCACAAAAGACGAATTGTTCTCGATAAAAACAAAGTTGCAGAAATTAGATTTTAACTGTCAATGATAAAACAAAAATTTGAAATTTGTTTAGATACTGAAAAGCTTTTTATTGTAGAAAGCCTTATGAATGAAGATATGATCGAAAAGTTTGGATGACGCGATGGCTCATTTAACCATGAATATAAATGTACAAGTTTAATATGTTTGTTTTCACGTCGTATGAAAGTAATGTACAGACGTTCGTTTGGGTGGCTCGGCCCTCCCGGAATTTACGACTTCGGAGTATAGCAATCTACTGTACTCATCACCAGAAACATATGTACCGTTTTCTTTTTTAATGTACCTCTGTATTTTTGGAGAAAAACTCATGAAAAGGGGGCCGGGCCAACCAAACGCTTTCAGCTCGGCCCCCCTTGTAAATCGAAAAATATACAGCCAATTAAAAAAAAACTTGAGCTTGAGAAATGTACCCCGGTATCACGTTATACGTTCCGAAACAGATATTGTAAATTCGTAATATCAAATGATATATCGATGTAGAAAGGGGGCCGAGCTGAAAATTTTTGATAAGAAAATACGTACAGAAGGACAAAAGATTTTTATTCGAAAACTATATATAGAATCTACACATGGTAAATATCATACGTACCGCCTTAGTTTCTCATAAAACTTGCTAAATTTAAAAAAAAACACCAACCTCAGTTCGTTCAGCTCGGCCCCCTTTAAACGCCTATAGTTTCTAAACTATGACATGTTTAATTAAAAAACTACTTCCTGACTCATATAAAGGAGTACATCTCTTCTAAATAAATTAAGATTCTGTGGAATTAGTATTTTAAAAGATAAATGGGATCGAAAATATCTTACAGGATAAATGATAAGGTGACCATGATTTAGAAAATAGTATTGCTAACTGTAAAATTGCGAAAAGTTGTTTAGCCGAATGTTTCTTTGCCAAATGAAAATTTGGGAAACATACTTTGGCATGTGACACTTTGGAGAACGTTTTTTGCCAAATACAGGTAAACCGCGTAAATCGTTAGTTATTTAGTATGCATTATGTAAAGTACCTAACCCTACATAATGCCTACTAAATGATACAAAAAGTAAATCAATAAAATAAATTACTTTCGTTAAGAACTTCAAAAAACTCCTGAATCCAGATGTTTAGATTGAGGAGCCACTTCATAATGTTACTTATAAACTACATAACAGACGTTACGCAGTTTCATCCGCGTAGCTCCTGTTCTCGTAGAAACACGGGAATAAACTATAGCCTATGTTCGAATTTTTCAAATCGGTCCTGTAGTTTCGGAGCCCTTTCGATGCAAACAAACAATTAAAAATTAATAATTGTTTCATTTAGTTTTTTTTCGAACCGATCACAGCAGCAGCCAATGTAAGAACGAGTGTGGTGAAGCCATACTGTAAGTACATACCTACTCTTCGTTCATTTATCAGTGACTTGAGTACTTATTTTATTTCATGAGAAGAAGACATTGGGGCTAACGGTATAATTAAATGTTAAATACTTATACAGAATCCATTCTGGCATTTGCAGACATCCTCGCAAGAAAACCTTGTAAACAAAACCTAGGAAATGGTACTATAAATTTGTGGGTAAATGATATAGAGTTATATAAATGACGTACCAGATTTACCTCGTATGAACCAGGGCTTGCTTTAGGCGGGGAAATCATCGATATAGATAAGCCATAACTCTATGGGGGAAATATATAGTATCCATTAGGGACATCTGAAACAGTGCCTTTTGAAAATCTTGCTCTGGATGAAGTGATTTGAATGATATTATATTCGTCATACAGATTTGGTCTTACAAAAATCCCATGTATCAAAATGTCCGCAGTGTCAAAATCTCCAGTTCTACAAAATGACCGATAATGAATGTCCAGAGTATCAAAATATCCAGTGTATCAAAATTACCGGGGTATCAAAATGACCGGAGTATCAAAATGACTGGAGTATCAAAATGAAAAGTATAGTTTATAACTAAAGGCTTTGATAGAATGAAACACTTAAAAATACGCTCTCTCGGTATAATTTGAGTTAAAAAATGTTTTTAGTACAAAAAAAAGTAGTTAAGCTTACTTTTGTAAAGTTAGCTTAAAATTAATAATTTCTATTTGGACTTTTTGTAAAACTGGACATTTTGACACTCCGGACATTTTGTAAAACTGAAAATTTTGACACTCCGGACATTTTGTAAATCTGGGCATTTTGACACTGCGGACATTTTGATACATGGGAACATGAAGCTGTTGAGTTGCTTATTAATTTAAAGATTTACTCAATTTATGCAGCTTTTTCTTACTAATTTTCACTGAAATCATGGTCAGGGTGACCATGATTTCAGTGACACATACAATATGATATTTTCGATACCATTTATCTTTTAAAATACTAATTTCACAGAATCTTAATTCATTTAGAAGAAATGTACTATTTTATTTGGGTCAGGAAGTAGTTTTTTGTAATTAAAAATGTCATAGTTTAGAAACTATAGGCGTTTAAAGGGGGCCGAGCTGAACGAACTGAGGTTGGTGTTTTTTTTAAATTTAGCAAGTTTTATGAGAAACTAAGGCGGTACGTATGATATTTACCATGTGTCGATTCTATATTTATAGTTTTCGAATAAAAATCTTTTGTCCTTCTGTACGTATTTTCTTATCAAAAATTTTCAGCTCGGCCCCCTTTCTACATCGATATATCGTTTTATATTACGAATTTACAATATCTGTTTTGGAACGTATAATGTGATACCGGGGTACATTTCTCAAGTTCAAGTTTTTTTTAATTGGCTGTATATTTTTCGAGTTACAAGGGGGGCCGAGCTGAAAGCGTTTGGTTGGCTCGGCCCCCTTTTCATGAGTTTTTCTCCAAAAATACAGAGGTACATTGAAAAAGAAAGCGGTACATATGTTTCTGGTGATGAGTACAGTAGATTGCTATACTCCGAAGTCGTAAATTCCGGGAGGGCCGAGCCACCCAAACGAACGTATGTACAGGCGTAATTTCTTGAATGGCGATCAATATAACTCTCCATCGAGAATATGAGATCTATAAAACGGATCTCCTTCTCAAAAAACTTCAGTTCTCTAAAGGAAAATGATGTGACATTTTACCGATGTGACATTGGCTACTTTTTGACGTTGAAAAACATGTTATTCTCATGAGAAAACATATTTAGGGGAAAACCAAATTCCATAATTTACTTATTTTCAAAGTCTTGATAGTGAGAAACATCTCTTTCTGGATTTACTAAAAAAATCAACCCTAACTAAATAGGCTACTGCAATGAATCTAAAATTAATTGGATTTTTTTGTACATAAGAACGAACGTTCCGTTTAGTTTAGTCGCATAATGCCTAATTTGCGATATGGCACCGAGTCCGGCAAGGACTAATTCGCGAAAGTACTAATTCTTAAAAAGACCAATTCGCGAAATGGCTAATTCTGAAAAGGACTAATTCGTCAAAGGGCTAATTCTTAAAAAGACTTATTCGCGAAATGGCCAACTCTTTACAGCGTATGATTTTGGTGTTGGTTATAAAAAAAACCACGAAGGCTTCGTGGTTTTCGAAATTGGTAGGTAAAGTCGAATGCTACGCGCCCCGACTTTGATAAGTTAGGTTAGAAGGCTTAATGCGGGAGCTCCGCTTCCCTCCGCTCCCGCGTTAGCCTTTGTGATTTTTTTAACCAAAAAATAACACCAACATCATACGCTGTTAAGAGTTGGTCATTTCGCGAATAAGTCTTTTTAAGAATTGGCCTTTTGACGAATTAGTCCTTTTCAGAATTAGCCATTTCGCGAATAGTCTTTTTAAGAATTAGTCCTTTCGCGAATTAGTCCTTTCCGGACTCAGATGCCATTTCGCGAATTAGGCATAATGCGACTAAACGGAACGTTCGTACACAAGATTGTACCCTTGATTTATAAACCCATGTTATTCGTCTAAGAAACTATGCTGTAAGCAGAATAAATCTGAAAACAAAACGAAATAAAACCATTTCCTGACTCATAAGGATGAACCATAAAACTTACAGTGCGGTAGACAAGCGAGATCTTTGTTGATAAAGGGCATTTTATTGTCTTTCCTTTGGATCGAGTGTTTTTGTAGACGAATGTTGGGGGTTATTCCGTTCTACGAATCACTTGGTTAAACTTATCTTATTTTGGTTTAGTGACTAATAATGACGTATAAATATAAATTTTTGGACAGTAGGTAACCTGAATCCCTGAATCAAAATAGCATTTGACCCAGAAATAAATAGAAGCAGCAAATTACTTTTGGAATTCGTTTTCGAGGGTCACTGGTAGCCAAAACTAAATTTTGAGTGGTATTTGAACCGTAGGCATCATGCGCTTTCTTCATATGAAATTTTGTTGATTGAATAACTTATTTATTTTAAATTTTATACAAAAAATGGTTACTGCATTTTTTTTCTAAGAAGTAAATAAAAAAATATAAGACATTATCGGCAAAACAATTTTGCAATGACCTAATTTAATTGAAAACTTAATCACTAAAATTAGCTCGAACCGTCGTATCTCGAAAGAAATATAAGCTATCTTACTAATAATATTTTGTTACTTTCAGTTTAGTTTAGCAAGTTTCGTCACAACAGAATTATCGCCATTGTGTCCAATATGTTCAATTCTTTTGCTTTAGTGAAGGCCTGAAGCCAATAGTGGCGGTTATTTGCAAATTATCTGTAAAACTCGAAGGGTTTATTTTATATAGATACTTTATTCGGTTTTAGCCTGATTTTGAATTTAGAGAGATTTTTATACCTTTCATTCTTCAATCAAATCAGTTCATACACGGCAATAACGATAAAATTTTTGGAGTTCCCTGTATCACGCTGGCCAGAAATGATTTTACGGGGTAGGTTTTGAGAAGAAAAAAGCCTGTTGTACACTTTCCTGTTTAACCTCAGGGTAGCTTAACGTTACCGTAAGAAATGACGCTTGAGAATTTGCTTGTTCAGGACCATTCCCGTCTACGTGATTGTCGTTACCACTACTACTACGGATACAATTTCCTAACACCTTATATTTTCGAATAGGTAAGTAACCTAAAACGATTTACAAAAATTACGAGTAAAATTGAAGGGTCTGTTTATATTTCCAAATTAACAGCTTTCACTAAAAGCATAAAAAAAATTACATTATACTTTTTTTTTTTTTTTTTTATATTCAGCTCGCCAAATTGACGTCGCCACCAGCCTGATGGTAAGAAAGCAGTGGCGCATCTAGCGATTGGGGGCCACTTCTTACAGTGGTCCTCAAGTTGGCGGCCCTGTGATGTGCCTCTTCACGCTCCTCTTGAAGAACCCGGGATTGTAAGATGAGGGAAAGACGTGTGCGGGCAGGTCGTTCCATGTTTTTATAGTTCGACAGAGGAACGATCTTTTGAAACGCTCGGTTCTGGCGAAGATTCTCTCCACTGTGTATGAGTGGCATCTCTGCCCGGCACGCGTTGTTCGGGATCGGAAAGGAGATGGTGGGATCAGGTTGAAGAGCTCTTCAGAACATTCGCCGTGATACATTCGATAGAAGGCAGCCAAGGACGCTATGGTTCTTCGCTGCGACAAAGGTTCGAGGCCTCCCGTCACCTCAGGACAACCAATTATTCGGATAGCACGTCTCTGCATAGCGTCAAGCGCGTCTAACAAGTACCTCGCGGAGTCATCCCAAAGGTGAGAACAGTACTCGACGCAGGGACGAATCTGCGTCTTGTACAGTAAACATCTCTGATGTGGCGTGAAATACCGTCTCACCTTATTCAGGATTCCCAGTTTCCGCGAGGCCAGACCAATACAGCTCTCTATGTAGTTTTTGTGATTGAGCTCACGCCGGACGTCTATACCGAGGATCTCCAGGTTGTCCTTTAGTGGAATTGTAATGCTCTGAAGAGAGGGCAGGGGTAGGAATGGGGACTTCTTAGCTGTAAACGCACACGCCTGTGTTTTTCTGGCATTGAACTCGACCAGGTTGTCTGAACCCCATTGGGCAATGCGGCCCAGGTCCAGATCGAGATCCGCCACGAGTTGTCGTCTCTTCTCATCCACTTCGCCTCGCCCCGCCGCTGGTCGGCCAGAATAGCTCCCATGAAGAGTACTGTCATCCGCATAGCAATGAATGCACCCAAGGGACAGCATGTCATTGATATGCAGAAGAAAGAGTGTTGGGGACAAGACCGATCCCTGTGGTACTCCGGCATTTACCTGAAAAAAACAGGAAGCCTGACCATCACAGAGGACCCGAATCCGTCGCCCGTTCAGGAAGCTGGCCAACCAGCGGCACAACTGATGCGATAAACCATATGACGGCAGCTTGGAAAGAAGCGACGCATGCCATACCCTATCAAAGGCTTTTGCGATGTCTAGGCCAATAGCCAGAGATTCGCCGTGCCTCTCCATAGCCTCACCCCAGGTGTGCGTTATGTACGCTAGGAGGTCACCCGTTGATACTTAGCGTACATAAATAATAAAATATATTTTAATTATTTTTTCTCTCCGTTCCAACTAATCTTTAAAACGTTATTCTTCACCTAGCACAACACATCACTCATTTTTTCTTCAAGAAAAAAAAAGAACAGTTCTGGAAACACTTTACTTTTACTATTGTACATAAAAAAACTTGGAATTTCAATCCAGTAGAGTAATAGGCACAAGTGCACAACTAATAGTAGTGCGAATAATTAGGCCTATAAAATATAAATGAACGTTTGTAAAAATATGTTCAATATTCAATTCAATTCAACTTTATTTGCATTCATGTGTGTACTGTACAGTTGTTACTTATAAATAGTAGGTCTCAACATGAAGCCCTGTTTGGGCACAGCAATGGTAGGTAAGGAAACATAACGTTATACATTACTCTTTTTCTAAGTAGGTAGGTATTACATATTATCCATTCTATATAATTATACATTTAAAATTTTATACAATTATACAATAAAAATTACAAAGAAATAGAAAATCTAAATAAAAAAAAAATATCCAATAAAAATTAAATTGTAAGTATGACAAAGAAAAATAAAACTGTTTATTTTGGTTACCTTTTAAAAATATATTATACTTTGTATGTGATTTTATTAGACACCTTAATTAAATGTTACTAGTCTATTTGAACATAGTAAGGACAATAGGATCGAGTTTATACTCGTAATTACAATTACTTAACATAAATTGGTAGGTATACAATATGTCTTAAAGCTATGTCTAGAAAACAAATAAACAAAACTTTTTCATGTCTTGTAAAAATCATAATACATGTGTAAGAAAATGTTATTTCATGATGACGAGTGAATAGCTACATGCTAAAACATAAAGTTGTAATGAGGCAGAGTTCACATCTATATAGTCGGTTGTTTCATATGTGGCAAATGCGAGTACAGTAATAGTTAAATTTTGTGCATTGTATGCAAGAATTGAAAACGATATTATTTTAGACTAGCGGACGTCACGCGGTTTCACCCGCGTAGTACCCGTTCCCGTGGGAATACGAGAGTAAAATATAGCCTATGTTCACCGCAAAGAGTGTAGCTTCCCAACAGTGAAAGAAATTTTCAAATCGGTTCAGTAGTTCCGGAGCCTATTCTTTACAAACAAACAAACAAAATACAAAAAAACAAATCTTTCCCCTTTTTTTTTTTTTTTTTTTTTAACATGAGGGAAAATCCTCGTAGGATGCTATGCCGGACTCTTACCGACTAAAAAACCTCACGTAACGCCCAACAGCCTATGGTTGAGAGCCCCGGGTAAGCCCTCAGGAAGGATGTCCCGTGACTCCCAACAGACCTACGGCCGCCAGTGCGGCCTCGCCCAGGGGGTGGTTCGGGTGCAATCCCGCGTCTATGGGGGATTTCGGGTGTGACCCCGCTTCTAAGGGGGAGAGCGTGCGTAAGTGCTCACGTCACGCTGCCGTCATGGGCCTGCTTCTGTAAGGATGGTGAGCGGCCCTCTCACCGTCCTCAGACCCCCGGTCATGGAGGCCGATAGTCCTCGGCGAAGACACGTCGGCGGCGCCCAGGGCGCCGACTGCGGAACTCGGGTGGGAGAGTTCTCTCCCGCACCCGGCCCGCCGCCTCCTTCGCGAGCATGACCTGCTCGCAGAAAGAGGCGGCGCAGTCCCTCCCTCTGGAATCCCGTCCAAATCCCCTCCACTCCCGCTGGAATCTTTCCCCTTTATAATATTATAGTATAGATGATCACGAGAGAGAGTACTTATACTAGGATCTTTTTTACAGCTATCCTTAGAAACGGCAATGAAATTATAACTTACTAGCGGACGTCAGGCGGTTTCACCCGCGTTTTTCCCGTTCCCGTGGGAATACGGGAATAAAATATAGCCTATGTTCACCGCAAGGGGTGTAGCTTGCCAACAGTAAAAGATTTTTCAAATCGGTCCAGTAGTTCCGGAGCCTATTCGTTACAAACAAACAAACAAACAAAAAAACAAATCTTTCCTCTTTATAATATTAGTATAGACTAAATTTATAATCACTGGCATAAAATTAAAAAAAGAGAAAAAATCTAATTAAACTTACTCGATTCTTACCTTTAGACGTGATTGGTCCAATTCGTAACTTATCCAATGTTCAAATAATGTCCAATTCGCGATTTGCTGTGCATACTTTATCTGGAGGAGTACTGTATGGGTAGCAAGGGCAAAGAAAAATTTAGAACATAATTTTCACATTCAAATAGTTTCATAATACACAGTCGAGTTTCTCAAAATAGGTCAATTTTTAATTTGTTTAGTTTGACAATATGGGTTATGAATTATTACATCTAAAGACTTAGCTTTTACTATAAGAAACAACATAGATTACATCCTATAAACTAGATTATAAAACAAAAAACAACGAGCAGTGAAATCTGTACAGTCTAAATCTAAATAAGGAAAAGATAAGCAATCAAGCCTCGCAATTTAGAAAAAAAAAACAGGATTACATCAGAAGTCTTCAGAAGAAAATTGTTTGGACCAAAGTTATTTTAATGAGGCTTTATTCAACTACATTAGACTAAATTGACCAGAAGAGTATCACAGTGATTCGTTGATGGCATTCGTTAAAATAGATCGCGTCAATTCACACCGTAAATTGCGAAGGAATTCCGTTGATACCAACATCAAATCTTTTTAGTGACTTCTCGATTGAATATCCAGCGGTTGCCGATAACTACGTCTATTCAATACCAATTTCTATTGGACTGAGATATTTTTGAAAATTCTACGCTTCTCTAGGACTTTTGGGAAATAAGTTATATTCTAAAAGTTACTTTACAAAACAAGATTATAAAGTACCGATTGACTACGCGAATTACACCACCAGTATTTATATGAAAATCATAAGGAAACTGTTGCGGTAAGTGAGGCGCAATATTGAGTGCCAATATTTGCACTGCCACGTGTCTATGTTTTAAGTATGAACTCTTGTAATATGAATAAAAAAGAAACCTGTATTATAGCTCATTGTGCATTGCATTTTCGGGGCCTCAAGACAAATGTCTACAAACATGGTCATGGTATTTCACCATAACCATGTTTGTAGGAATAGAAAACTCTTGAAAAATTCCGTCCACAATCACCCTCTCAAAATGACTAGGGAAGTCTACATCCAGCTGTGAACTGATAAAGACCAATCGCATTAAAATAGCATAATATTTATTATCGTTCACTTTTACTGAACCTGAAAATAATTCTGCTACACACAACTGACTGTGACTGCTATAGACATTCACAATTATCATGGCATTGTTTGCTGGTCATTAAAAAAACAAACTTCCTAGGTATATACAGTAAAAATTTTTTGACGTAACTACGTACTCGTAATATTAACTTTCAGATTTTAGTAAAGCTTTTTTAGAATCTAAATCACAAAGCCAAATTCGAACCATAAAGTAGAAGCATTGGTTTCAATACTATGCATTCGGTGCCCCATGTTGAAATATGATGCGGCTTTATGTAGTTGCCAGAGGTGATCGAAATTGAAACCATAAATAATAGGAACGGTAAAATTGTGCGTAGGGTATCAGTTCCATTTCATAGTATACTCAAGACACTCAATACAGAACTAAAGGCAGTCATATTATGACAGAATCACGTACCTATTCACTTCTAGAGAGTGCCTTTTTGGCCTCGTTTTCTTGTTCGGAATGAGTCATCTGCTTTTGTTGTATTATCTGTGACTCAAGACAACAAAACCCCTATTTTATGAAGATAAGTAAAAATCCAATGAATTTAAGTGATTAAGAGAACTGACCGATGACCGTTATTCTTACTCTTCTTTTCTTTCTCACGGAAATAAATTTGGCCACTGAAAATGTGCACATTTCTGTTTGTTTAAATAAAATTTATGTTTATAAAGGACTGAGTTTGATATAATTAAAGTGTAGTAAAACTAGTAAACCAGTTAAGAATATAAAGTTTTTGTTATGTACTTACTGGGTTTTATTTTGTTTAGCATATTTTTGTTCCTTGAAAACTATTTACTTACATCTTTGGTTATATGTATAAGTGAAATGTAACAAAATTGTATTAGCATATTTTTGTTACTTGAAAACTATGTACTTACATCTTTGGTTATAAGTATAAGTGAAATGTAACAAAATTGTTATAAGGTTTCCGCACCCAAAGGGTTAAAAACGGGACCCTATTCATGAGACTTCGCCGTTCGTCTGTCGGTCTGTCTGTCGTTCCGTAACGAGGCTGTATTTCATGAACGGTGATTGCTAGAGAGCTTAAATTTTCACAGATTATGTGTTTTTGTTGTCGCTATAACCGCAAATACTAAATACATAAAAAAATAAAGAGGGCTCTCATACAACATCCGCGATATTTATGCCATTTTTTATACTAGTTGTTGACCCGTGACTTCGTACGCTGCATTTAATAATCTTGTGATTCTTTAGATTGATACAACTTTTTATTTATGAACTAATTGACATGAAACAAAGATTAAATGTTAAAAAGTGAAGCAAACCGCAATGCAATAAAGAAAACCGCATTGCAGTAATAGTTAATTTGTGTTCTGTGGATGTTAAGTGTTTTGAAATAACTGTTACAGATTCGCATCATAATAATGTGATACTTCGTCCGTATTTACATTATCATTCCTGTTTAACGCTTCAAAATTTGGTAAAGGAACTTTCCTTTACCAAATTTTGAAGCAATAAATACTATGGAAGTTTATCCCCGTTTCATTATTAAGTTTATTTGCAAATCATTTCCATCCGAACAAAAACTTTTGTTAATAATTGTTAAAAGAAATTGATATAATTATGCTTTAGAATATCAATCCTTAAAATGGATTAAAACAGTTCTGTTTTAAGGATTTTTTTATTATTATACTACCTAATAAACATAAAAGGCGTAGATTAATGGGCATTACATAATTTGTAATGGACAAGGTCGTGTTGGTTCACGTAAACGTAAGGTCCCATCAAAGCCTGTCACAATTATTTTTACTTTATAGGACGGGTACCTATCTCTTAAGAATATCTTTCAGCAACCATTATGCCACTGCTGGATGAATGACGGAGACTGGCTTTTAAATCATCAAACTGTTTGGTCCTTACATGCAGGTCTGCTCCTACAAAGAGCTTAGCAAGGACGTCAGCGAGGGGTTTAGAGTGAACAAATCTGCGATTCTTTAGAAGGAAGACAAATACTCGTTCTTGGTGTTCTGGTTCTACTACCAGCCAACCGAAACATATCGCAGGCTCCTCAGAGATAGAGAAAGAGATACAGTACTAGCAATTGACACATTCACTCACTCTATATTTGCCCCAATGTTACAACAACAAAAGAATCCTAAAACAATTTGTCTACAAATACAAACCCACATAAATAAACCGAGAAATAAAAACATTAACCGAAAAGGTATATTTGTCCAGGCTCTCGCAAAACAATACTCTACATAACCCTGTTATAAAAATATTTTTTGCCGAGTGTTTTAATAACGATACGATAAACCAGTTTTTTATGTTTATCGGAGTAGTCAAGCCTTTGAAAAATCGTTCCGTCAGCTTGGTGTTTTCTAAATTCGTTGTAGGCCATATACAGGGCTAACGACCTTGAGCATATTAGGGTGATATCACTCGCCAACATAGAGTAGCGCAACTATAGATACATCGGAGTAAAAGAACCACAGAAGAAGAAGAAAAATAGTAGCGTAAATGCGTTCCTCGCTTCACAAAATAAACAAGAAGCTGTAAAACGGTCTCACCCGACTGCCCCTCTTTAAAACGTTTACTGTAAGAGTTCAATCCGATTGACGTTGTCATTTTTGTTTTATTTCAAACTTTGAACAGATGATCCACGTGACTTAGTGACGTAGTTTAATACAACAGAGTCACAGACTACAGACAAAGTCTCGCCATAAGCCCCTCTGCACTCTATTTTATAGAGAGAGGCGAAAAGTAAATTAAAAAACAAAGGAACGTTTGTATTTCAATTTTCCTTTGTTTTTAAGTGTAGTAAAAATAGGTACACTGCCTAAAATGTGATTGATTATTACGTAAAAATTAAATGTGACGAATTCACAAAGACGAATGTTCATATATTCATTGTTTTGTACTTAAATTACTTATTACAAATCCAGACAAGAGGGGTCTTCCACTCGCTTAAAATTTTTGTTGCTTTTTGAACAAAAATGTATTTAGTTTTATTATTACAAACAAACAAAAATAGTCGTAAACGCAGTTGCGAGGGTCAGCTAGCACCGCGGACTCAGTGTTCTGTAAACGATCACTGTAGTAAGCTCATTCACTATGGCCAGTCCTTGGATGGGTGACCATCCATGTGACCACTTCTTGACAATTATTTGAGCGTCGTTTCCGTGTTTCGGAAGGCACGTTAAGCCGTTGGTCCTGGTTGCCCGTAAAATGGCAGTCGTTAAGCCAAGTTGAAGGCCTTTTTGGCGGCTTGAATAATTTAAACAGCAGGCAGTCACAACTTGCGCTTGTCTATCTCAACACGGCAATACAGCTCACCACCTATTACGTGGGACAAATTCTAAAAAGGTGAAATGTGGGGACATCATAATATGACTCTGCCTACCCCTTCGGGGATAAAGGCGTGACCATTTTTATGTATGTATGTAACTAGCTGACCCTCACAACTTCGTTAATGACGCTTAAGGTGTATGAAAGGGGAGTTATTTCTTCATCAGACTCAGCAAGCGGTGAGTGAAACTGCCCTGTTTGCTTTATCATAAAAGAACTTACACGTCGAGGGCGTGGACTGAATTGTTTTAGAATCAATTCTAAATTAATTTATTTCAGTCCACGCCTTCGGCGCGGACGAAATATTTAACACTGGCCTTTATCATTAAGCTCTTATATATGATAAAGCCAACACGCAGGTTTAGATTTACTCACATTCAAAGGAACTCTTGAATTCTAGGTTTTGAGAAGTTGAGATGTATCTAGCTCCTGAACTTCCTCGGATCAATTTTCATTAAAATCAGTAGTTTCGGCGTGATACGTATTCGGAATACAGACGGACATGAAAATTTTAAATTTCATTTTGGCTTAAGTAGGTATCAATTAGAGAACGCGTTCTTTTTTTTTAAATAGCTTCCATGTTCAGACTCTCGACCCCCAACAGTTTTATTATTATGTATAAATATAGACTAGCAAGAAACTCGGCGGGCTATTCTTTTTAGTGCTCTGCTTACTATAATATAGACTTTAAAAATTATAACAAATTGTTTGAGAATCCAACAGAGCTAGCAGATCATTTCCAGACTTACTTGTCTAGCAAATAATTGTATACAATTTTTGGTCCAGAGCAGGATTCGAACCTGCGTCTTCTGGTTAGACCAGACGACCTCACCATTGGACCAACGAGACACTGCTCTCGACTGTCAATTCTTTCACTTTATTACCTTTACCAAGTTGCCGGTAGATGGTGCCTACGTCGATCCAAGACGTAATAAGCTGAAAAAATTGACGGTTGAGAGCAGTGTCTCAAAAAAGCTGTGTGTTAATAATAACTGTAATAAAAGTATTTTCATCAGTTGTCTATATCCCTTAGCACAAAGTTATAATAGCTTAAGTTGTGTGGGAATGTCCACAAATATTTCTTCATTTATTTATTTTGAAATGATTAAGTACCGCTTACAATATTAGCATGACTACCTTTCGAAGTAATTTAATAAAACAATACATTAAATAAGTTCAAATGCATCATATTCTCGTGTAATGCAGTATGCATTGTGTAACTCGGGCTCTGTTACACGCAATACTCTGTACATGAATGAAAATATAACATTTTACGAGAATATTTTCCAGACCAGAGCGACACACGTCCGTCTAGCAACACAACTCCCCCCGCACTAGATTTTTGGGCGAGCGCGGGGAAGCAAGCAATGTTATGTATTCTTTGAACACATTATTAGTTTTAATTAGTTAAAACTTATACTAATTCAAAATTGAAGAAAACCATGTTAGAGGTCTATGTGTTTTTTAGTCTCTGATATAAATTTTATTATTATTCATTAATAAATAGATGTCATAAAACGTCTTCTTCTAAAAAAATATGGACTATTTCAATGATGTTTTACTAATTATTAATAATAAATACACAATTTCTGATAAAACCATCTTATGACATACATCTTTTAGATTTCAAAGCTACTTTTGGCTATCATTTTTCGTATACTAATACCGAGAAGAATGTCTTCATTTGCACCTCTTTTTCGCAAACTTTGTCAACCAGTCCCCTTAAATGATTTATTTTTACCATGATGGACGAATATGAAATTATTAATTGTTTCATTTCGTTTATATCGCTTTTCTGGCAAAACAAGACGAAAATGTATAATGTTACCTTTCCCATTTCAAATACACTTATCTATTTTATCATTAACTGGCTAATCTCAACGTCTAAGCGGCTTGGTGAAGCTTTCCCTTACCCCTTTCTGAAGAGACTGGCTCTCAAAATAAAAGTACCCAAGGTTATTGCAGAGTGTTAAGTTTATTTGTAGAACAATTTCCAACCAATGCGTTCAGAGTGTAATTGAGTAACAAACATATTTACAAAAACTTATGATAATATTAGTAAGAAATACCTACTACGCTACGGATTGTAAAATATCTTACATCATGCTGACTCCTGAGAACAAAAGCTTTTTGAATAAATCGAGAATCTTACCATTATTACACTTCACTAAAATCCACAATGAAATTAATCTTGGTCCAGACTTGAAGTTATTGAAAGCCACTTTCTTCAAGATCCACTTTAATTTTACCACAAAGATGTGATGAGCATCAGACAATTCAATTAACGTTTAAATAAAAAACAGGGAGACGTAAAAGCTAATATTAATAAAGTGCTCGCATAACTTTGAACATTATTCTTCAGAATTCAAAAGTATACTTTTCGCTTAGACTAATTGGCGATTTTATAGGTTCATCATTTTGCACAGTTTCACTTTTAGTTTTCAAGCCTATTCATTTAAATCATTTTTTATTATGTTCTAGTAATTTGCTAAATTTTGATATCATATAATATAATTTTGTTAAAATTACCGGGTAACTCACTGACCTATAGTATGTATACATCGACTATGTATACATAATATGTTTATACAGTCGATGCTCTAAAAATGAGAAATTCTCCAGGAATTTTCAAAATTTTCACCCTTATAATATAGGCTCCCACTATGACAGGGGTTTTCAGAGTTATTCCCTTAAGGGGAATAAATTTGACACAGATGTAGTCGCAGGTATCCACTAGTTTAATAATTAAAGTAAAATAGCATTTGGATAAAGATGCTTGATAAAATGAATGAAAAAAAGCTTCATCTATATAAGTCTTTTTATATCGACACCTTTATAGATTGTGGTTTTCATTATTGTTATGATTCAAAGCTATTTTTATGTAGTACCCCTCTTTTATCAATTTGCGAAGAGAGAGAGAAAATCACCTTTTATTCCGACAGTTACAAATAAAAGCCCTTTTAGTTGAATAAGTTTAATACTTCTCACAAAAGACGCTTTCAACTGATGGGCCTGTTGCGAAATGAAATAATTTATTTTCATTCGATAGCCCTTGATGATAATTGTATAGAGTTTATCATCTATATATTATTGTATTTCAGCGTTGTTACAAGAAATAATTATGGATCTTTAGGCCGCTAAGGTAGCAAACATTACAATCTATCTGATTGGAAGTGGTCACCGTAGACTATGAACTTATGCAACAGAAGAGGTACACTCGCGCTAACGACAGTGCAGTTTCTTCTGCGAATCTTCTTAAAGAGCATTATACTATATTGTAAATATTCAGAAATACCGGAGCGCGGAGTTCATTTCACATTATAAGGACCACCCTAGATAAAGATTATGAATGAAGTTGGGAGTCCTGGGGTATTATTCCGAGGGCTTACCCGGCGCTCTTAACCGTAGGCTGTTAGGTAGGTAGGATATGTGTGGATTTTAGTCGGTAGGAGTCCGGCATAGCATCCATGTAGGATTTTCCTCACGTAAAAAATAGATTATTAAAGAAATGCTTATCGACTCTGGTTTCAATTTAATTAGTCCGGTTTTGGGTTGATTTTTTTTAGTACAGATCAGGTGATAGAAAACATTTATTACTAAGAATAATAAAAGTTTAGGAAAGACGTTGTTAAAACGATATTCTCGTATTAAAAATATATACTGTCTGTTACATAAAGTGTATCATAGAATAGTTTAATAATACTTTGGAAATATTACAATTCTTGGCGACGGAAATCAAAGCTTTATCATCATTGTCCATCTTTATGAGTCCCTGAGTCTCCTTTGTTGGAAGACGAATTTAATTCAGCTATACGTACTAACTGGTTTTATTACGAGGTTCTGTTAAGAAAGTATTGTTTCGAAATCAGGGTTTTGTCAAATTCTCAATTTTATTGTTGAAAACTGTTGTGATTCTTGATAGCTTGACAGTATACTAGAACATATTTTTCTTGTTAAGGAAATCAACTGAATAAATAGGTACTTTAATGTCATCAAAATTTCTTTGCAGTCGATTTCTGACCTTCGGTAATTTTGAAAATCAATTATTCTATCTTATACTGACGGTAAGTTGCAGCTGTAAGTAAATTTATAATGAGATTATTTTTATACATTTAACACATCCACTCATCATATTCTGTTGTTATTCTATCGTATTTTGTGGAATCGAAACATGGCATTGCATTTCTTTGGATTTGCGGATTTTGAGTTTTTGGAGCCGATCAATATGGAAATATTTAAAAAATGTCCTGAAAGTATGAATTACAAAAAAATATGTATAATTTGACGATATACTTCAAATGATATGCGTAGGCGTATTACTGTGACTAATATTAAACCTTAACAAACCATTTATCATAATTATCCTGGCTCGGATATTTTGGCATCTACCTTGAGTCCAAACTTCTATTAACGTGGGTATATCCATAACAAAGGGGGTACCCAAAAGGCCCTGAAAGTGATGTAATTTCATTTTATTCTAACTTCAGTAAATAGCCTAGAACAGTTAACAAGTATCGGAAAACTGTCATCGTTAAGGTTTCTTCTGACTTTTATACAATATTTAATAGCTATAGAAACTGAGACAACTACTTAACAATTAATTGTAAAAAACTATACTAGATGGCGCTTGGGTTACTGAACCACCCCGTCACATCGGCTTTCGATCAAAAAAGTCGCATCAAAATTGATCCATCCGTTAGGCCGCCACGATGCTACAAACTGACACACACATACACATATACACGCATGCACATATATACACAGACACACAGGTCAAATTTATAACACCCCTCTATTTTCGTCGTAGGTTATTATGGTAAGTATTCTACAAAAATAAAAATAGGTACTGTAGCTACAACAAAGACGATATTAAAAATAATATCGTCTTTGTTGTAGCTACAGTACTATGAATAAGCTACATGAGGGAAAACCCTCATGTAGCTTATTCATAGTTCAAACTATGTTCATATCACACGCACAGGCGATAACATAAATAGGTATTGATAGTAAATAAAAATTCGCACCTCCTAAGATCCCCGTGGAAATGAAGGAAATCAATTGATAAAGTTGAAATACAGTACACGATACGTTTTCATTTGCCGTCGTATCTAGATATTCTGATTGGACAGAACCGGTGCATAAATTCAAAGGGATCATGAAAGTAGACGATATTCAGTTGAGCTTTGTGTTGTTTGTAAGAGAGCTTTACAAAGGTTTGATTTACAAAGAAACTAATGATAGTTGCTTCTTTACTTGAACTTAGATCGAGTTCAGAAGCATAAGGCAAATCCTTTGATAGTATTTTTAGTTGTAATTTCTCAACACAGATTGTTGTCCGGTTTAAAAAAAAAAGTGTTAAGTTAGTGTCAGAAAGAGCGTACTCTATGGATTGTTTCACCCAAGTTTTTATATGAGGGTTTTGTAGTTTAAAATTAGAAACATCTTAGCTTTCGCCAAACCTAGAATTCAAGGATTCCTTTGAATAAAAGGGTCATCTTAAGGTTGGCATTCTAAAAGAGCGTAACGATTAAAGGGTATTGTTGAAGGGGATTAAAGCTATTGGACTGGCCTCGTGGTCCAGTAATTATTGTACCTGACTACGGATTCGGAGGCCGTGGGTTCGATGCGATGTATTATTGTGTAATATAAATATTCACGGACACCTCACATAATAATATAATAATAAGACATAATAGCCTTTATCCCCAAATAAGTGGGCGGAGGCATATTATTCGCCATTTAATGTACGATGACTTTATTGCCGTATTGAAATGGAAAGGCGTAGATTTTTACCACCATCAGTTGATTTTTTCCCTTCGGCACTTTAGGTCTTATTACCCGAAGGTCCCGACTGTTAATCGCAAGATATTATCCGAACGAAATCCTAAAATATTAAATTTCACATCTAAAATATGAATTCACAATATGACAATATCTCTAGTGTATTGTAGACAGCTTCCACTGAATTCTTTGTATTTGTCTCAATATATCCTTAGCGTCAATCGGATTTCTTTTCAAAAGCTTCTTATCCAGTTTCCTCAATGTTTATATTTATTTTTGCTCGAATTGCGGAGTGTTGGAGTGTGTAGCTCTATTGATGTTTGATTGTAATTTAATAGCGGCTTTGGTTAGGGTGTTTTTCAAATTTTCCAGAACAATTCAGTGGTAACGTAATCTTGTTGTCTATTACTTTGCTGCTATAAGGTAAATGCAGGTACCGACCCTGTTAAGACAATTTTAAAATTAATGATAGTTATTAAGAATGGTGATTGAGTTCACACCCAATGTTTTGATTTTATATGAAACTTTAGTTTGTCTAGTTTATGTTTAAAGCCCTAAATTGCCCTTAAACACAATACTAATAAAATAAAAAAATAATTAAGTGATCAAGTCCATTGTTTGTATTACCGACCCATACGAAAGGCTATGAAGCTATTTACCGATTTTTATGAACCTATTACCGACTGTTAAAAACAAGAAGAATGTATAGGCAGGTATTTTGTTTAATTGAGAAGAAACACATTATGGTGTTTTTGCAGAAAATCGTGTAGGTTTGCTCTAAGTCCTTTCATACTACCTTTCATACACTTTCATATTATACTTCATAGGAAAAGTCACTTAGATACTCTCAATCAATCAATCAATCAAATGAGCCTATCGCAGTCCACTGCTGGACGTAGGCCTCTCCTAATTTACGCCACAATCCACGGTCCTGCGCCTTACGCATCCAGTCCCAGCCTGCGACCTTTACCAGGTCGTCGGTCCATCTAGCGGGTGGACGTCCTACCCCACGTTTGCCGAGACGCCGTCTCCACTCTAGAACTCGTTTGCTCCATCGGCCGTCGGTTCTTCTGCAGATATGGCCGGCCCACTGCCACTTCAATGTACTTATTCTGCGAGCTATGTCGACGACTTTAGTTCTTTGCCGGATAGTCTCATTTCGGAGTCTATCCCTCAGAGACACCCCAAGCATAGCCCTTTCCATAGCCCGCTGCGCAACCTTTAGAGCATTGACCAACCTCTCTGTAAGTGTCCACGTCTCGGCACCGTATGTCATAACAGGTAGAACGCACTGGTTGTAGACTTTGGTCTTCAGGCATTGCGGTAAAGGCGAATTGAAGACTCGACGCAGTTTGCGAAATGCTGCCCAGCCCAACCGTATCCTTCTGACGATTTCCTTGTCCAGGTTCCCTTTCCCCAGTGTAATAACCTGCCCAAGGTAAGTTTATTCCTGGACGACCTCTAGCCTCGATCCCTCGACGTATATTGGCCCCGGCGTATCGTGGTTATTAAACATAACCTTGGTTTTTTCCAAGTTCATGCCGAGTCCAACAAGTCGAGACGCTCCGTTCAGGCTATGCAGCATTCCGCTTAGCTGTTCCAGCGTCTCCGCCACAATTACGATGTCATCGGCAAACCGAAGGTGCGAGATTTGCGTGCCGTTGATGTTCACGCCCCACCCTTCCCAGTCCAGTGTCTTAAAGATGTCTTCAAGCGCATTGGTGAAGAGTTTCGGGGATATCACATCACCCTGTCTTACACCTTTACGCAGTTCAATGGGACTTGTTTTTTTGATTCTCTAGCTGGATGGTCATGGTAGCGTTGTCGTAGAGACATCTCAACACCTCGATATATCTCCAACCTACACGACATCGTTGCAGAGCGTCCAGGACTGCCCAGGTTTCGACGGAGTCAAAGGCCTTCTCGTAGTCCACAAAAGCCATACACAGCGGCTGATTGTACTCGTTTGTTTTCTGTACAATCTGCCGTACAGTATGGATGTGGTACACGGTGCTGAAGCCTTTTTGAAACCCGGCTTGCTCCTTTGGCTGAAACTCGTCGAGCCTAAGGGCGAGGCGGCTTGTGACTACTCTCGAGAACAACTTGTAAACATGGCTCAGGAGTGAGATGGGTCTGTAATTCCTCAGCAAGGTCTTATCTCCTTTCTTGAAGAACAGAGCCACCGCACTCCCGCTCCACGCTTCAGGTGTTTGTCCCTGTTGGAGGACGGAATTAAACAAACTCGTCAGCTCGTTGAAGACCGGAGCCCCCCCCCGCCTTCAGTAGTTCAGTTGTAATTCCGTCCTCCCCAGGCGACTTGTTGTTTTTAAGTTGCCCGAGAGCCGCCCTCACCTCGCCCTGGTCAATGTCCGGAATGTCCTCGGTATAGTAGCGCGACAGTGGGGCTCGGTGGTCACAATCAGTAGGACCCGTCGGCCTTTTTGTTCGTGATGCATACAGGTCTCTGTAAAAGCTCTCAATTTCCTCGAGAATCTCGAACCTTGAGGTCACGGTTCTGCCATCCGCTGTCTTCAGTTTCGTCAGACGGGGTCTTCCAAGCTGTTGGGCAAATACTTTGGTACCCCTGTTCTGCTCGATCGCTGCCTCGACGATACTGGTGTTATACCGTCTAAGGTCGCGTCGTATCAGCTTTCGGATTTTAAGATTTAGATCCCGCTGGTCTGACGAAGACGAGTGCGTAGATGGCGTTTCCCGTCTTATTCTCATAAGTTCGAGAGTCTCGGGCGAGAGCTTAGAGCACCTGTTATTGCTTTTTCCGGACAAAAACCTTCGGGACACTTGCTGTAGCGTCCTGACCACATTATCGGCCTTATCGTGAATATTGCCAGTGGTTTCCAGCCGATCGAAACGATTTTTAAGTTCTAACTGGAACCTCTCAGCCCCTGAGGCTAACTGGAGCGCGGTAGGTCGGAGAGTAGGCTTCATCATACGGGCCCTTTCAGCTCGGAAGTCCAAATTCAGAGGTGCTCGCACAAGTCGGTGATCACTACCGGTATTAAACCTGTTAATCACAGAGACATCTCTAAATATACACTTCCTGTCCGTCATGATGAAGTCTATCTCGTTCCTTGTGACCTTGTCGGGGCTTCGCCAAGTCCATTTTCTGTGGGGCTTCTTTTTAAAGAAAGAGTTCATCAAGAAGAGCCCCTGAGACTCAAGAAAACTGACAAGCATATGGCCCCGGTCATTTCTGCGCCCCACACCAAAGGGATCGATCTTCGTTTCGCCGCGTTCTTGTACTCCCACTTTGGCATTGAAGTCCCCCATCACAACGCTGTAGTGAGTCTCGGCAGTACCATGTAGTGCTTTTGCTATGTCCTCGTACACGGTCTCAACTGCCTCGACAGTGCTGTTCGAGGTCGGGGCATACACTTGTGACACCTTCAGGGTGAGTCTCAGTATTAAGTATGCTACCCGAGCCGAAACACTGCTGATCTCCACAACGCTGCTAACGAGGTCCTCTTCACCATGAAGCCGATCCCGCCCTCGGAAGAATGTCTTCCGTCACCTTCCCGAAAGTAAAACAGGTCGCCTGATGCAAGGGTTAGCGTGTCCTCCCCCTTTCTTCGGACCTCGCACAATCCCAGTATGTGCCAGTTAATACGACCTAGTTCTACCTCGAGTTCGGTGAGCCGCTCGTCCAGGCGCAGAGTAGTTCCATTAAACGTAGCCAGGGTCAGTTTTGTATGGCAGCCTCCCGTAACCCGGAGATTCTTAGCACCCCCCCTCCCGCCGTCACTCCGACCGCTGCCGTGATCGGGAACAGCGGGAGTGCCGGGAACTGGGGGCCGTTGTTTTCTTGTGTGCATCATAGGAGGACATTTGGCCTTACTGTATCACGCTGGCCAGACGGGTTGGTACAGGGTTTAGTTTCGAATTTTCCTTTTCTGTGCGCCATGACCTCGTCCGTTTATCAGCAGGTGCACCACTCGCAGGTGAGGCTGGCTTGGACCCCGGGGTTGGTGGTAGGGCCCCATTGCACTCAGATAGATACTCTGGTCCATGCTATTTGACTAAGACATTATGTTGTAAAAGAGCTTTTATGGTTTTTTTATCTTCAAAATATTGTTTGGATAATAAGCTAATACTTCATTAAACTAGTGTTATATTACATAAACGACCAGGATTTGTATAGAATCGGCAATAGCTTCTCGTACTTGCTATCACCGACTCATATAGATCGGTAATAGTCGATATAATACATGATTACGAAATTGTATGGCCGACTCATAAAAAGTAGATTATATGTATTTATTTGATTTTTGTAGCCATAGCAGAGATTTTAAATAAATAGTGTTGCAAATAATATTAATTAATACAAACATTGTAATGCAATAAAAAGTAATTTTATAATGCTCCTTTATAATGACAATGAATGATTAAAGTTGTATTTCGTAGTAAACAAAAAACGGTTAAATAAGAAAACTAGACCAAATAGTATAGATCGGTAATTGTGTGTTACAAAGGCTGACTGTATTAGATTAAGATGTCATATTAAAATAATTGCTTTATTGTCACATATCGACGAGAAAGAGGTAAAACAAAATTTAATATGCATCGCAATCACCGGCCCATGAGTCGGCAATAGCTGCTACTATTAAAATAATTGAAGGTATTACCGCTTTAATTAAATGTGAAGTTTTATAATATTTAATTAATCAAACTTTATGAAATACTGTAAGAAATTAAGACCTCACATCTAAATGAACACATTCAATAATACAGAACAATCATAGGTTTCATACAATTCTTTAAAAACTGTTAAACGAAGTTTTGGTGTGCTTATCTGTAAGATTAAGGATTTGTACCACACGATCGGCAAGTTTACTATCGTCATAGAAACAAACGAATTTCGTCTCTTTCCCGGAATGCCACGCACACTAACGGCCTGGCCACGGGGATCGGCGGTGGCAGCGGCGGCGGCGGAGGCGACTAATCGTGCGGCATCGTTTGCAGGCCACGGGGTAGTCGCGTTCGCCGCCGCGACCAGTAATTATATCACTGGCCTACTCGCCGCGACTGCCGGCATGCCGCCCGACGCCGCACAGTGGATCGATTCATACAAATCGGCGGACATAGGAATCTTGAAACACTTTTTACCGATTTTAAAAAAACTAATGATGCCAATGTGTTTATCTTAATAATTGTAGTCGAAAACAATATTACACAATTTTAATTAGACTTCAATTTTAAAAAATATTCGACAAAAACTGATTTCAATGTATGGAAAAGCACATTAAAAAAGGGATAGCTTGCGATTTTCTCGTGTTTTCTGCTTTTAACGCTTATAGTGACTTTTGATGGGTTGTTAGCAAAATATCTGCCAAACATTTTAGGTACCCCTAGGCACCCCTCTGGGAGCTATGTGACAAAATATCATTTTTCTCATTTTCTTTAGGAAAATATGTCTAGTTCGTTTTTTTTACAGTTATAATTGTTGATAAACTACATTTTAGCTTAGTACTGACATACCCACATCAAAAATAATATGACTAGCATTCGGGATCGGGAGTTTTTGAGAGACACTTGTAAGCAGGCGATTATAAGTTTATCCTACTTTTTTAGCAACATTTATGTATTGTATAGTTATTTACCATTAAGATTTTAAGAAAATAATGTATTAATAAAAAAAACAATAACGCGTTATATAAAACATATATCATAGTTATAAAAATACAAAAACTTACTTATAAAATAAAAAGTGGTAAAATAATAGCTTAAAATAAATAAAAATATGGAACAGAAACGATTCAATTAACATGTATGAACATTAAATAATCAAACAAAATTAGAATTAGATAAAACTTTAAAAAAATAGTAGCTTAAAATAAACAAAAATATATAACAAAGACAATTAATGATCCGGAGGAATCCTAAGACGCATGTATGTAATTATGTATGTATGTATTATATAATTATGACTAGTTTTTTTGCTTTTATTTTTAATTTATAGGTAAGATAGGTTCAATTTTTGTTTATGATTGTACATTATTGTAAGTATTTTTTGCCAAGCCACTAAAGTTCTATTAAATTAAAACTATGTACATTAAATGATCAAACAAAATTAGAAATATGTAGACAAAAAACATCATTATCCGAAGCTTCCGTTTCTGAATCTTCTTCTGCTTGCGCAGAGACTAACAATTAAACAGTAGCTATAAATTCAATTTCAGAAACTTCTAGAATTAGTAGATTTAAAGTTTCTAAAAACAATGCCTTCTTTTGCTTTTTATATATCCGTGGCCGTATTTGTGCTAAAATTGGGTTGGATGAAATCAGCAAATTATTTAGAACATCTTAATTGCAAGCAATGCTATTTATTTTACGTGAATGGTGTTCTCTGTATTTTCTGAAATCCGAATTACTTGACTCAGATAACTCTTCCGAAAGAAGTCCTATCGGAACTATAGCTAAATGTTGAATAATTTACGGCCCGTGAACTAATAACTTATGAATACTTGATGGCATGTAGTACCAGGGTGGCAGAGCTTTACATAGAATTGTACCCTTGGTACTTCATGCCACAAGTATTCAAAAGTTATTTTATTAGTTACTAATTCTAGAAGTTTCTGAAATTGAATACATAGATACTGATGCATAATTAGGCTCTGCACAAGCAGAAGAAGATTCAGAAACGGAAGCTTCGGATAATGATTTTTTTTTATACATTTTCCTAATTTTGTTTCATTATTTAATGTACATACATGTTAATTGAATCGTTTCTGTTCCAGATGTTTATTTATTTTAAGCTAATATTTTATTTAATAAGTAAGTTTTTGTATTTTTATGACTATGATATATGTCGGAGTAGACTTGCGGCAGCTGTTTTTAAAAAGCGCAGGCCCGCTGACCTGGAGTAGGTCATCGGGTCTGCTTTATGCTTTATTACACTTATAGATGGATATCTAGTTAAATAACAGTGAAATAAATACTTAGGCGGTATTTATTTCAGAAACACAGTAATCAAAACAAGCAAATGGAACACCAATGAAATAAAATCAAATGAAATGAAAAATCTTTATTCATGTAAGTCACAATCTACATTTACTGCCAGATTCGCAACGCAATAGGTAGAGCTGGAGAAAAAAGAACCTGGCAATAAAACTCCGGCCACTCTTTTAACTTCCAGTAGGTTATTACAACATAATTTTTATTCCAAATTAAAACCAACATAGAATCTACTCACAATGTTTTCTCTCCAAATTCCAGCAACAAAGTGAGCCCTCGGCCACAACCACTGTCTATTTATAAATCCCAGCCACTCAAATTGTTCTCACAAAACACGTGGCTTGATATTTAATGTTTTCTTTTTAAATCAAAGAAATGTGGTTCAATTTATTTTTGAGAAATAAAGTTATTAATTTAATTAGTCAAACAAACTGTTAAATTGAATGAAATCGTTAAAATACAAAGATTAATTCATTCTCAGTAAAATGAACATTGCCGGAACTATAGGAATAACAAAAATCCTGTTTTGATTAAAAACATTTTTAAATGTCGACAATATTCGTAATAATTGTCAATAAGAATTTAACAATAGTCTTTATTGTAGGTTCTTACGAACCTACATAGTCACATAACACTTAGGTAACCTAATTAGTTCAACACTACATCAAGTTATACAAATCAGTGTTAATAAATTCTACAACTATTTCTATTCGAACCTTATATCACAAAATAGTAAGGTATCAGTAAAGTTGCTCATTGTAATGGTTTTAATCTATTTATAATCAAATAGATTTTAATTAGTAATTCTCGGTGTGGCGACATATATGTTTTATATAACGCGTGATTGTTTTATTTGATTAATACATTATTTTCTTCAAATTATAATGGAAAATCACTATACAATACATAAATGTTGCTAAAAAAGTAGGATAAACTTATAGTCGCCTGCTTATAAGTATCTCTCAAAAACTCCCGATCCCGAATGCCAGTCATATTATTTTTGATGTGGGTAGGACAGTACTAAGTTAAAATGTAGTTTATCAACAATTATAACTGTAAAAAAACGAACTAGACATATTTTCTTAAAGAAAATGAGAAAAATGATATTTTGTCATATAGATCCCAGAGGGGTGCCTAGGGGTACCTAAAATGTTTGGCAGATATTTTGCTAACAACCCATTAAAAGTCATTATAAGCGTTAAAATCAGAAAACACGAGAAAATCGCAAGCTATCCCTTTTTTAATGTGCTTTTCCATACATTGAAATCAGTTTTTGTCGAATATTTTTTAAAATTGAAGTCTAATCAAAATTGTGTAATATTGTTTTCGACTACAATTATTAAGATAAACACATTGGCATCATTAGTTTTTTTTAAATCGGTAAAAAGTGTTTCAAGATTCCTATGTCCGCCGATTTGTATGAATCGATCCACTGTGCGCCGTGGCTCTCGCCGTACTGATTCATGCATTTGTTTCACTCGCTCGCCGCACCGCCAGTCGCCGTGTCGTTCGCTCGGTACATTTCGCCGGTCGCATCGCCGGTCGCCGTGCCGCGTGGCATGCTCAGTACATTTCTATTCATTTGTTTGAGTCGCAAGACGCTTCGCCGGTCGCGCCGCACAAATTTTCGCCATGGCGACTGCCCCGTGGCCAGGCCGTAACGTAAGTATTTGCGACACTCAATGAACAAATGTGCGTATTTCGTCAAATGTCTCGAGCATAAACTGTTCCAGTAGCGTAAAAATTGCAGGTTAATGAAATGGATCGGTAATACCAGCGAATTTTCGATGGGTCGTTAATAGCTGCGTTTACCTTAATTTTGTTTTTCCATCATAAGTCTATTTAGGGTTTTTAAACACAAAGAAACAAAAATGGAACTTTTATACGATCATTCGTGTGTTTACGTCCCTCATTTACATCCGATTTTCCCTGAATTGCTTCAATTAATTAGGTTGAAACCCAAACCCAAAAAATACTCAAAATATTAATTTATGAAGTTACCATAACTGGTATCTACTTAGGAACCTATGTTGAATGTAGATTATCAGCTAAGTTTTAATAAAATCAGAATTTATAAACGTACTCGCATTATGGTAAAACTAAACTAACTCATGTCCGAAACTGGCTGAGACCGCAATTAGGACGTGAGACCGTAATTAGGCCCCAATTTATACTTCTATAGGTACTATTTACCGTGAGGAAAATCCTATATGCATGTAATGCCGGACTCTTACCGACTAAAAACCACACGTTTAGTCATAAACCGCCTACGATCGAATACCCCGGGTAAGCCCCCGGAAGTCTGTACTAATACTAGCACATAAAAATTTAGAGGTTAAGTGTTTGTTTGTTTGTTTGAACACTATGATCTCAGAAACTACAGTTGGAATTCATAAATACTGTTACAGTTCTATAGTCCAGTTTTCGAGGAAAGTTATAAACTATTCTTAAAACATTACTCGACAGCAAATAGAAGCACTAACAGTTATAAAATCGGTTGCGAGGAGAGTTACCAGTGCTTCATTGCGGAGATAAACGGAGTTAATTTGACTCCGTCGAAATATCAAATAGCAATAAGTGTTAATTTGAAAATTAAAAAAAACTCATGATTCCGACAGTGTTCTAATTAGCTCAAATTAATATATTATATATATTTTTCAAAGGAGTTGGGTATCACGCAGACTACGCGATGCATAAGCTAGTTACAGGTTACCATGCCGTGGAAATACCAACCACGTAGCAGTATACCACATTTCCGAAGAATAAAACCTGTGAATTTTAGTAAAATCCCTTCATCACTCAGGAATTGAGCTGATTTTCTTCATAGTTTATAGTTATGAACCATCCGAGTTACATTGGCTTGGAAAAAAATCGAATCAAATCAGACCATCCGTTGGGCCGCTACGATGCCACACACAGACGCAGTTCAAACTTATAACACCCTTCGTTTTTCGTCAGGGGTTGAAAAGGTATGAAAATACAAAATAACTATGTACGTTTATCCCCTGAAATGAGACTTGTTTTTGCAAACTCAATTCTGCCCGTGATAGGTACGATTACTAGAAATGTAATCACTGTTAGGGGACGCTCATTTTCCTGTAAGTGTTCAGAAAATGGACTTGACCGGCTCAGGCAGGTAAAACCATTTAGGACTGTGTCTTCCATTGAAACCTTTTAATACCTATAGTTAGACGTTTTGCTTTCTAATTACCTACTATCACAGGGCGGAAACTCCAGCTTGAATGTGTGCGTGTGTTTAATAAAATGTAAGCAAATTGTACGTTAACGCGACCGTCAACTGTATTGACAGCTGTGGCGCGACAAGGAGTTGCCGATCTGTATGTAATACTATTACCTATATATTGTTATAATTATCTTTGCTACTATTCAAATGAAATGTGCTATGTCTTAGTAAAACACTAGAAATTATTTGGCTAATTTTGGTATTAAAATATTTGTGTAAGCCAAGGCAAGGATGAAAAAAGAGCAAATTAAAAAAAAAATGTTTATAAAGAAATTACATACCTAAAGAAGTCTGTCGTTGTCGGTGGAATTGGAACTCAGAACCTCCAGTTTTGAAGTAGGGTATTCTAATCACTAGCCTAAGAAGCCAGTGTCTTAATGCTTTTAGTTTTTTAGAGATTATACTAATCTATACATACCTACATACATATGGTCTCACCTATATCAACTAAGGGGTAAGCAGAGGTACAGTATTTTATGTCCCACGTATGGGTGGTGGGCTTAATTACCATGTCAAACTAATCCATTACACTTTATATGCAAAAAAACATAACTATAACTTCGGGGAGTATACAATTATTATTTTCATGACTGGGAATGACAAGCTAATATTTCGTGCTCTGAACTTAGGCCTGTGTACAATACTTTAGCCTGAGGGCCATCAGTAGAGGAGCACAGAAATGCTATAAAGGGCTTAGAGAAATAGCCCTCGTATTTGTATAAGATCTTTTAAGCAAAACAGGTTTTTGACTCTCTTGGTTTGTACGAATATTTGTTGATACACATAAATCTACTACCTATGTATACTTGCAAAAATACCTTCTAATATTTATTTTTATACTCGCTCATATTTATTTTTATACTCGCTCAAATGCCTAGAGGTCTGTTTTAAACTCCGAAATAACTTTTCACCTGCATTTCAATTAATGAAGCACTCCAAAGTTTACAGTCCGGTTTTCTGTTACTTGATTTGCCAGAAAATTCGACGAGCCTTTTAAGCAAATGAACTAGAAATAATATCCAAATTGGACGACACTTTCAATGATTGCTATTTAGCCGTTACACTAGTTGGTGTTGTGTAAATTACTCATTAAATTACGCTCGGTTCATTAAAGCCGTGAACAAGTCAGATTCGCCTCCACTGAGTTGTGAATGGAGGAAGATAATTTGTTACTGTTTCCGTTGGGCTATGTATACATCTCCAATACAAAGTTGACTTCAATTCTGGTTAAAAAAAAATCGTATGGAGGATCATTATCGATTATTCATCATTAATTGTCAAGAGTCGAGTGTCGAGTGTAGAGCGTCGAGTGTAGTGTGTCGAGGGTTGAACATCGAGCGTCGGGTGTCGAGGTTCTAGCGTCGAGTGTCGAGTTCTAGAAAATAAACCGCGACTTGACAAACGTAGGGTAGGACTGGCCAGTTTCACTAGTCCACCCACCAGGAGGACTGGTGAAAGGTCGCAGGTAGGGACTGAATGAGGAAGACACAGGACCATATGTACTAGCGTAAACTGGTAGAGGCCTTACGTCCAGGCTGTGGACTGCTACACTATAGGCCATGGTTTTTTTTAAAGTGAGGCAAAATCCTTCATGGACGCTATGCCGGACTCCTACCGACCAAAAAACCTCACGTAACGCCCAACAGACTACGGTCGGGAGCCCCGGGTAAGCCCTCGGAAGGATGTCCTAGGACTCCTAACAGACCTACGGCTACCACTCGGCCTCACCTAGGGGGTGGTTCGGGTGCTATCCCTGTCTTTGGGGGGTTTTCGGGTGTGATCCCGCTTCTTATGCGTGAATTACTCACGTTACGCTACTGTCATGGGCCTGCTTCTGCAAGGACGGTGAGCAGCCCACTCACCGTCCTCAGGTCCCCCGGTCAAGGAGGCCGATAGTCTTCGGCGAAGACACGTCGGCGGCAACCAAACCGCCGACTGCAGAACTCGGGTGGGAGAGTTTTCTCCCGCTCTCGCCCCGCCGCCTCTTTCACAAGCATGACCTGCTCGTAGAAAGAGGCGGCGCAGTCCCACTTACTCCCGCTGGAGACCTTGGCTCGCACCATAGTCTCGAAAGAGAGAGCGTCCACGTCCATAGGCTGATTGATTAAGCCAAATTTGTGCTAAATGATGTGTTAGAATGTCCACCAATATAAAAAAAAAATTACAGATTATGTATTTCTGTTGCTATAGTAACGACTACTAAACATATAAAAAATATAAAATTAATGACGGGAGCCCCATGAACTAAAACAATTGAATTGATTTTTTTAAAATGGAAACCTCTGTCTGTGAATCGTACACGCACTCTACAGGATTTTTCACGTAAATTCCTTACAAGTTACAAAACATTATCTCAAATAATGCCAAACATAAACCAAGCTACCATAGAAAAATGTAAGCTTAAAAGTGCTTATCATTGATAGTACTTAAGTAGGCAGTCATTAGTCTGGAGACTTCAGTAGAAAGCGTTAACAATGGGTTTGACTTAAGAAATGTATAACTGCGCAGAAGGCACTCTTATTGCTACTTAACTTTTCAAGTTGATGCAATCTATTTTATGAAAAGCAGTAAGAAGTAGCTGAAAATACTCAGGAAACTTTACGGGAAATAAATATCTTCGAATAAGTGTTGCTCAAGTAACTTTTGAGTTGAGTGTCGAGTTGTAGTGAAATGTACTGATATATTATGTAAGTTCAGTGAAAAAAAACTAACTTTTTTCACAATTTTTTGTGAAATTTATGTTTCGTGTGGATGGTTAATAAACTAAGATTTAGATCCATCAATGTTCTCTGTGGCCTAAAGTAAATTTCAGACTGAAGATTCTCACCAATGCCTAAAATAAAGAGGCAGACCAATAGGATCAGCTTCCAGGTTGCAAATCCAAATTGGGTAGCAACAACAGCGTCGAAATTATCAAGAAGTCGACCCTTCACAATGATTTTATATTATGTTGTCTAAGATTGTTAGGTACGGGTACCGCCACAGATAATATATATTCTATAATAGAGTAAAGTTTTGCTCTGTGCAGCTGTAATAAACAATTAGGGTTGAACGACATTGGAAGATTTTTGAAGAAATCGTTCGTTTTTTTTTATACTACTTAGGTGGCAGACAAGCTTACGGCCCACCGGAAGGTTGGTAACCGTAGCCTATAGACGTTTGCAACACCAGAGGCGCTACACACGCGCTGCCGACCCGGGCGCAGGTTGTGACGAACCACAGTTGAAATTTTTCAAGCCGCCCGTAAGGCCTTCAACTTGGCTTAACGACTGTCATTTTACTGACAACCGGGACCAACGGCTTATCGTGCCTTCCGAAGCACGGAAACGCTCGTAAATAAATGTCACAAAGTGGTCCACGTGGTGGTCACCCATCCATATCCGGCCATAGTAAATGTTGCTTACTGCAGTGATCGCTTACAGAACACTGAGTCCGCGGGGCCACGAGCGCTTCGTTCGTTGTGAGATATAATGCAAAAATTCTTCTTCTTACTAATATTAATAATGTGAAAGTTTGTGAAGATGTTTGGATGTTTAGATGTTTGGATGTTTGTTACTTAATCACGCTCTAACGACTGAACTTGGGCTTACGTACAGAAATAGCTTATAGTCTGGAATAACACATAGACTACTTTTCATCCCGGGAATATGTTCCCACGGGTAGCGGGAACGGGTACCGAATTTCACGCGTGTGAAGCTGCGAGCATCATCTAGTCTGGAATAAAGTTTAAATCGCAAAGAAGTTGTGTGCATGCAATGTATAGGAAAAATAAAGTCTTAAAAAACCAATTTTCAAATAGGAATAGGCAAAGTACCTTGAGGCCATGCTTAGCCTTGGTTTCGGCCTATCACCCAATTTATGGTCTTGTAAATCTCACACATAAATGCATATTAAACATCATGCTTACAGAATAACACACACCAACTCTTCTAAAACGTGTACCTTCTTAACTTACGGTACCTTATCGCCACCATTTTATTTAATTATAATATATCTAACCCTTGCGGGATCGAATACAATGAAAACAAAAAACCCTCGTCACATGCTACGACAGCCACGTGAAAAGATTGGGTGCCTACTTCTTAGCGGTAACTACACAATTGCTATCAATAATGGAAATTCTAATCCTTTATGAAGCATCTAATTAGATAAATAAAATAAATAAATAAATATTCACGGACATTTCACACAACCCTATCTGATCCCAAACTAAGCTAGGAATAACCTGCTTGTGTTATGGGTATCAGACCACGGACATTAATCTATACTAATATTATAAAGAGGAAAGATTTGTTTGTTTGTTTGTAACGAATAAAAATTCTTTCACTTTTGGGAAGCTACACTCTTTGCGGTGAACATAGGCTATATTTTATTCCCATATTCCCACGGGAACGGGAACTACGCGGGTGAAACCGCGTGACGTCTGCTAGTACAAATATACTTTTAAATACATACATATTTGACATAGAAACACCCAGACTCTTGAGACAAACATTTACACAAACTTCACACAAATATTTGTCTCCGGTGGGAATCGAACCCACGACCTCCAGCGCCGCAGGTGGTCGGTATCACTACCGACTGCGCCACAGAGGCAAATAGATGATCTTAAACATTTTTAAAGAAGTTAAATGAAGAGGAAATGCTTGTTTTCTTGTAATTGATAACTCTGAAATTATTTAACCGATTTTAAAGTCTTTCACCAAAAAAAAAATAATTATTCTCAAATAACATGATCTATAATCACTGTCATTACCCTGCTTATGGGAGAGGAAAAATCATAAGTGTCAAAAATGCGGCACTATATTTGCTGTCGGTAAAATGTTCAGCGACTCATTTTATCCACCAAACGGACCAACCACGTGTACCAACGGACGAGGCAATGTGACGGAGGAAAAGACGGCATTTGCTTCCAAAAATGCTGAAAATAATACAATAGCTGCCTCCGTAAATTAACAAAACTTAACACAAAGTTCCAAATTCAGGTAAGGTTTAAAAGCAACTGGGACTTCATTTTCTTTCAGGAAAACTATGCCACTCGCACAGCTTCTCTAGGTGCAGCAAATTTTGCCTTTCCAGCCACACGCTCTCCCTTTTCCCTCACTCGTGTCGCCGCTCTTTTAATTCGCGCTATAAAACCGACAACACATATAAAACCGACAACACATGGATCAGTGATCAGGCCGAGTGAAACAACGAGTAACGCAGACACACTACAATTCTCTGACCATTTCCCTTGCTATTACTCTCGCTCCTCGTCGTTACCTGTTCAAAGTTGAAGTAATAAAAAAAATGTTACGTAGTTGGGGCGACCACTGATTTAATAATCCTCGATTTAACTTTTCTGATTTAAAACTGCACCGGGAACTAAATTGCATAACTTGATGCAATTAAACATGACTCTCGCTTTAAAAATCCGACTCAGCTCTTTCAATATGAAACTTTATTATGAAGGATGGAAAGTTTTAATAATCCCTTGGGACGTGGTTCCATGACGGCAGCGTGACGTGAGCAACTCACGCACGCCCCCCCCTTAGAAGCGGGGTCACACCCGAAACCCCCCATAGACGCGGGATTGCACCCGAACCACCCCCTGGGCGAGGCCGCAGCGGCGGCCGTAGGTCTGTTGGGAGTCACGGGACATCCTTCCTGAGGGTTTACCCGGGGCTCTCAACCATATGCTGTTAGGCGTGGCGTGAGGTTTTTTTTAGTCGGTAAAAGGCCGGCATAACATCCTATGAGGATTTTCCCTCACGTAAAACAAAAAAAAAAAAAATCCCTTGGGACGAGCGTCGAGGACGACTAAATCGGGACGGTATGACCTCATTTCACACCAACCGACTTTTATTCGTTCATTTTTAAGATGATAAGTTTATTATTAATGTCGTAATTTATTTTGTACCTTTGAGGGTTTATGAGGTGATTTAGAGTAAGGTTATATTAAAAAACTTTACGCTATAAATGTTATAGTTATAATACAGATCTGTGGATATAAATTTGTGACTGGGTTATGGATGTTTGTCATTTTATATATATATAGGTAAGTTAAGCTGTTGATCCTGGCTGCCAGTAATATGATTGTCGTGAAGCCAAGTTGACGACCTAATGAGCGATTTGAAAATTATTAACAGAAGTTTGCCACAACTAGTTTCTGTGACTGGTGAATTGTATGAGTATAATAATTATATACCTTTGCCTAACCTTTCGGGGAAAAAATTATGAATATATACATTTTGAGAACTTCGTATTCCCGCCTGATACCTCTTTGTGTTCCTATATAACCTCTATAGACAGACAGTCAAACGTTCCGAAACTGTATTAATACTAAGCACTGGATAACCACATTTGCCGATAAGCAATCAAGGTTGTATCTATTACCTGATTCAATTACTAGGACGCAACACTCCAACCACAAATTAGAGATAGTACCATTTGAAAATGAGACGGCCACTTTGTGAACTTGAAGTGTTCTTCAAACAAGTTAGCTGAAGTGTAATAAAACTATCACTTTAGTGGTATAATTTAAACTGATTTATTTTTGCATGTGACTGTGAAAGAGGATAATGCGTAAAAATTGTTAAATCAATGATACTAGTAGTAAGCGAGAACATAATTTATGAATGCTCTTCCATTTATGAGCATTATTGAATACATTGGGTTTTAAATGTAATGTAGGTTTCAACGGAAAAGTTTGGGAGTTCAACTAAAAAGGTAATATTCGAACTACTTTTAAAAAAAATATTTTGCTGACCAGTGTCATGCGGCCCGCCTGATGAAAAGTCAAGAAGATCTTGTGCGATTGAGGGTCACTCTCACAGTTGATAATACTATTGACAGTGGACCTCAAGTTGTGGGCGCTTGTCATGGATACTGCGGATTCGATTTCGAATATTCTTTCCCTTATATGAAACCAAGTCATTTAACCAAGCCTCGAGCAAACGCTTTGCTATATCTTTGTATAGTGCACGTGCACTTGGGCCCCACGAACCTAGTATCTTGACACCAAACAGCTCAAATATATAATTACCAATAAAATTATTATATTTGCACTGTTTGAGTGTCTCGGCAGATGCAGCAGCAGCAGCAGCACAAGCGCAGCCTGCGGTGCTGGGAAGATAAGCATTGCCATCCAACGTGGCTATGCGGCCAGCCTTATGGGAACCTTACCAGTCGATTGAAATGGGGAAGAATTCTTCGACACCTAGACAAGGGTTACGATAGTGTTGTGTATTGTTCCTTTCCGTTTATTCTTCTCCCATTTTTCTGTATACCTATATTTAATTCCTAGTATATAAATCTAATATTTAATAATTGTTTTTATGTGTTGAATACTATGAATAAATAGAGAAACCTATAGTCATTTGAGTGTTATACGCTAAATCATGTTTAACTTGTGGAAATACTGGAGCTACGTATGTCAATATTTGTCAATGGAGTTAGCAAATTTCAGCGTCTTGAGAGGTTTAAGAACATACGTTACGCTACATGATTTTCAAACAAATGATTATAATCCACGGCAAAATTGTAATAAAAGAATGTACTTATTTCTAAAATCATTGTACTCTGATGGTCATATTCTAAAAAGTACCTAATGCCGAAAAGTATGTTTTGATATTGATATTGCCAATGTGCACCAAGTGCCATTAATAAACATAATAACTAATATTTTAATGACCTCTTGCTTTATTTGGCATGTGCAGACCTTGCAAGTGAGGCTGGTAATGCTACAGAAGGGTAAAGAACAGTACAAGTAAAGTAAAAGTTTGTGAATGCCAACCAGCTAAAGAGTAGGTATTTTGTCTGTGCGTGTGTGTATGCAATACAGGTGAATTTTTCAAAAGGGATTGGATGGCCAAATCTGAAACTACAAGGAATAGCGAAAAATGCTCAAAGGAGTCACGAGCCCGATTTTGATGAAACTTAAAACACCATCATTTGATTTTTGAAAAACCAATAATCCTAGCTGGAAATCGAACCAGTGAATTTGGAAAAAAACACAGCCTACATTATTACACCATATGCTAGTGTTGCTATTAAGGATCTTATTCTGGGAAATAATGACAAACGGCAAACTAAAGGAAAGTGCTCATCTTTAACAAAATACAATTTATTTTTCTTATGTTAACTGATTACCTAATTGTTCAAAATGTAGCCCATTGTTTTCAATACATAGCGGGATTCAAGATCTCAAGGATCGTACTGCATTCAATATTATTAATTCCGTTTAGAATTTTCTCCAAAGAATCATTCGGAGCATGATTTAAAACACGGAATAGTTACAATCTATTCTGGGATTTCGAACGAAACAAATTACGATACAAAATTTAGGTACATGAAATATGAATTCTATTAAAATTCCCAACTTTCCCTTAATTTGCCGTACATCATTACTTCGCAGAATTTGATCCTTATTAGCGACACTATCGTATGGTGTAATAATAAAGGATGTGTTTTTTTTTTCAAAATCAATGGGTTCGATTCCCAGCTAGGATTATTGGTTTTTCAAAACTCCAATGATGAGGTTTTAAGTTTTATCAAAATCGGACTCGTGACTCTTTTGAGAATTTTTAGCTATTCCTTATAGTTTCGGATTTGGCAATCCAAGCCCTTTTCAAAAATTCACCATAAACAAAACAATTTTCACCTCAGTGTGTAAGTAAGTACTTGGTGTCTCTCTGACTAAGTGACGGATGTTATGGTTTCGTGTGATAAGAAAATACAGTTAGCTTAAGTTGACAGAAATATACGACGGTCCCTTCACGACTGTAACTTATTTCACGTTTATGCCCGTTGGTAATATAATAATATAAATTATTTTGGTAAGTTCTACCTTCATTTTATTAAAAAAGAAAGCTGTGAGATCGTTCTCACCAGACTGCCCCTCTCTAACACGTTTATTGTGAAAGTGAAAGTTCAATCCGATTGACGTTGTCATTTTTGTTTTATTTCAAACTTTGAACAGATGATCCACGTGACCTAGTGACGTAGTTTAATGCAACAGAGTCACATACTCCTTTTAGCCCACTCTATTTTATAGAGAGGGGCTAAAAGGAATGTAAAACACTTAGAAAGTTTGAAAATTTTGTTGTTTCAGTGGACCAACCTTCTCATGACCAGACGTTGGTCCCTCCAAATGAAGGATCCCTCCAGATTATTTTAACTGCATGATTGATTTTACTGTATTACGCTGGGCTTCTTTTTAACATGGCAATTGATCACCGCCAGACACTTGCCACCTTACCCTACACTTCGAGGTAAAATCTATGATTTCCTAAATATTTGCTTTTCTAATGCTCACGTCATAATATTATTTTTCTTCGTTACAATATAATTTTGTCACAAAACTAGAGCAGAGCTAAATTAAGCAGATCCGTAACTAGAGAGCTCTTACATTTTAAATAGCACATTAGCCACCGCAATAAACGAACAAAATGAGCAGTCCATAATAACCTCTGCACAAGTGGAGGTCCATGAAACACCACATTTGGTTTAGGTAACTGCCTCGTTACGCTTGAATGCATTCTCTAAATGTCCTTCATATTACAGAAAATGTAATCCCACCAAAAACATTCTGTAAAAAACTAGCCAAGTCTCGTTGGAGCTACTTGTTTATCTCTAAAAAGTAATGAGATCTAGACAAAGTCGTGCCAAGTCTAAGGTTCCTTACTGCGATTTATTTATTATTTTAGTTAATGTTGCGTGACTTGGCCGTTGAAAATTCTTTATACGTGAGTGTGTACAAGTCAATTATGTTTACACGTAATGTTATATCTGTTGTAACTACCTATGTTTGTTAAGCGAGATAATAGCCCATACTGGTATTGGTAATTGGACGCTAGTGTCTCATTTTAGGCTGTTATTGATTGGGCAACACATGCATTCAGCATTGACAATGCTGACTTCTGCTCTCTTCTTTTTGAAGCGGCCAATCGACCACCGATCTAATATAAAATAGACGTACAGAAGGACTTCTATCAATGATTATAATAATAATAATTGACTAGTTATTGAATTAACGTTCTCCAAGTGGCAATTTTCGATCGTCAATGGGTAGCGGTTCTGGCGACAGATTGGTGCAATGGTGTCATGAAGCATCTTGTTTTGTACCCTTGTGTACCCTTCAACGGCCAAGTCACACAACATTAACTATAATAATAAAGAAATCGCAGTAAGAAACCTTAGACTTGGCACGACTTTGTCTAGATCTCATTACTTTTTAGAGATAAACAAGTAGCTCCAACGAGACTTGGCTAGTTTTTTACAGAATGTTTTTGGTGGGATTTCACTTCTTTTTGTAGAAAAGTGGGCATATTGATTTATTTTATTAGATTTTCTTATTAGACGCAGTTTTTTTTCTTTTTAGGAGTAGTGTTTTTATTATTACAGATCTTTCTTTTCTTTTTTTCCGGTTCTGATTCTTGTACAACAGTTTTTTGTATTGCCCATTCGCGTTCATGCCGTTATATTTTGACCAAATTTTGAGCGAAATTAATATTTTAGTGTAATTTGTTTATTTAATTTGTGTAATTTTCGAGTAGAATAAAGATATAATCATTCGACTATTTCTTCTTGTAAACTTGTAAGTATAAGTATAAAAGCCAGTCTAGTCTTATCCAGAGTTTTCCTTTAATTTTATTTATATTTGTACTAGCTGACCCGCGCAACTTCGTTTGCGTCTTATAAGAGAGAAAGAGAGAGAGAGAAAGAGCGCGGTGTGCTATTGTTATTTTGATATCATGTTTCACGTCATTTGTTCCCGTCGCGTTTACTTCCGTCGCGTCGCTACTATTCATTGTTTTAGAAATAATTAACGTTACTGTGATCGAAAACCTCCCAAAGACGCGGGATAGCTCCCGCATCCCCATAGGTGAGGCCGCAGTGGTAGCCGTAGCTCCGCTTACCCGGGGCTCCCAACGGTAGGTTGTTAAGCAGGATGCCTGTGTTTTTAGTCGGTATGAGTCCGGCATAGCATACATGTAGGATTTTCCTCATGTTAATAAAAAGGTAACTGTGATCGAACGAAATGAATAGATCGAAAATAGGTTTTTTGTTTATGAACTTTTTAACTTTTCAATTTTGTAATACATTATTTTTATGTAACTTTAACCATTTACGCAGAGGCGCAACGGATACTCTTATATCGATTAAATTTTCCCCGTTTTCAAAACATTTCACATTGCTGCTCCGCTCTTTCAGTAGTTTCAGTAAGGCTTGCCTTGGTATTTGATCATGGTCCCTTTGCAGCGTGTGTCTAATCCAGCTAAACTTCCGACGTTTGATCTGTTAGTGGATAGGGGTCTCACTGCAGCGTTCCAATAGGCTTACGTTCGTGATTTTAACGGGCCCGTATAATACCGTTAGAGGTCAACTTGGAACTTGTAGCTGGTGCGAAATGTCTTTATTGACCTTCCATGTCTTGCATCCGTATAGTAGTACAGTTTTAACGTTGACTTTGTTTTGGGTTTCACTTTTCGAGTCAATTTTCGCAACTGCCATACGGGGCGCAGCTGTGTGAAGTTTGCTCTTGTGCTCTTGCCTTGGTGAGCCTCGAAATGATATACTCTTCTAACCCATCAGTTTCCGACACGACACTCCCGAGTTACGTGAATTAGTAAACGCGCTCGACATCTGTGCCAATGCGCAGCGAAACAGACTCTTCTCCCCACACCTCATCTCCTGCGTCTGTCGATTTTATTTTCAGTCCTTCCATTCGCTGTCTCATTTTGCACATTGTCCTGTAGACATGCATGACGGCGTGTGTCCAAATTGGAGATAGTACAGATGCAAAACTCATGTATGTACTTTTTTGTCACACCTACCCTCTGCTACACACACTCGCGCACAAATCAGTACCTATCGAAAATTCGGTTGAGACCGCCTGACCTCGTGTCTGTGAATGAGTTGTCTATGTGTGCGTAGCCTCAGCGAATTTAGTATGTAGGTTTCCATCTGTACAATCTCTAATTTGTGGCGTGTGGGTGCCTCAGCAAGCACAGGTCATCGGCGTCATCTAAATCCTTCAGGATATCAGGAAATTCCCCATTCTATGCCACGCCGCTTGTTCTTTGTGGTATTCAGCATTATGCCATCTATTTTCTATGGATGGCCCGAACAAAGGTACCTCTCATGGTGGTTATCACAGAGAAACACAGCTACACGCTGGAGAAAAACAACCACCACTAAGCAATACGCTTAGTGGTGGTTGTTTACTATCATGTTATTTTCATAACGATCCTCTAAGGTACGTACAGTATGTATTTTCAAAAGAGTTTGTGAACTCTATGTTTAATTTCTTTTTCAGAATATTGATGTCATTTTATACACGTTACGTCTACTACATTGATACATGTAATAAAATTGTAACACGCCGATGTTTGTATGTAAATGGCTAATACTGAAGAAAATTCTAAAATAAAGGCTCTTTGTTTACTATTTTCTATGAAATTGCTTATTTTGAAATATTACACCTACCTAAAGTAATCTGCTGTAAGCGTTATTCACTTTTAACGAAAAAATATTTGCGATAAAATTAGAAGAATAAGTTAGTATGTGACCCGTATAATGTATGACCCAGTTCAATCATGGCGACACAAAATTAATTTCGTCGCGCATTACTTTGATTTGCTATATCTCCTAAGGTATTCATTTAATTTGCATGGTGTAAAGGGAACAAATAATTTTCATTATATTTTCATACCCACTAATGTATTAACACTTTCTTGGTGTAAATAGCATCAGATACTTCAGACCTTCGATTTTTGACTTCAAATAAAGCGGCCCACCAAGTTGAATATTATTTGTAAAGGCGGTAGGTCGATCTCTAATAGTTTGGTTGGGCTCTTGTGTTTTCTAATCAGGGTCACCAGGTATCTTCGATTATCCTAGTTTTTATAGTTTTCCCTTTATGTGGTGATTAAACCCTAACTCTTTACCAAATTTCAGCTCTCTGAGTTTATGGGAAGTACTAGTTGTATTTTGATGATCATGAGTGAATGAGTGTCATAAATGCGAAACTTTGCTTTTGCTTAACTCCGGAAGTAAATGACCTACAGACTTGAAATTTTGGATTTTAAGTATGTGATTATAGCTTACTAGATGACGAAAATTTCTGCGTTCTGGTCTTATCCAGAGGTTCTCTACTAGGGGCCTGAAAATGCGGCGAAATGGTTCCTGTAAAGGATGGTACGGCAGTGTTTGCTTCGCGCTCGACTTGGCTTGGGGGCACTACCGTGCCCCCAAATAAAATATTCCTTTGAAGTACTAGTCATAAAAAATCTCGTTTTAAAACGAGCAATATAGTAGCACACCGTTTCTAAATTCAACCCTCAAATGTAAACACTCTCTGGTTTAACATATTATTAGCAACTGAGAATTTCTCGACATCAACATTTGAGATGAATATTGTTGTGATTTCGCGTGAAACAATGTTTATTTTAAACCCCGTACCTTTCATCGTGTAAGGTATATTGTTATTCACATGTAGGGTTTTAAATAATATAGGTAAGTTAATACTTTTGTTTTGGTTTTTAAAGAGCTAGAGCTGGTAAAGTATTTATTTAATTACAAGGGAATTTTTTCGTATATTGTATCGCACTAATCAAACCCCAGTTAGGGTGTTATCCAGACCAAACGGCATAATGTGCTTTTTTAAAGGGATATAATAAACCGAGCCTCAAAAGTTTTTATCGGCCACGGTATTCAGCTTCTGATTTAATAACTTAACCACGCAAAAATGAAATAGCCTCTAATATGCTAATTCGTCCTCTTTACAACGTCACCTAAAAATTCCATAATAAGCATCAAATAAAGAGCAACAATTATTTTAACTTGTCCTGCGTTTTAATATATTAACACTTAATTTACTAATTCAGCCACAGATGTTATATGTAATCACCATTTTATATTTTACAGCTTCAAATCGAGAGCCTCAAAAAATTATAATTTAAGCCTCCACAGAGAACATCAGTTTTTATAACTTAGCGTGTAAAATAAATATATCACATTCTTTTTTCGTGAAAATAGCCACTGCAAGGTTTAATGAAAGTGCAAAGGACGACAGCGACCGGCCATTTGCTTCAATCAGAGGCCGCTATAATTTGAAGTCGCTTTGTAACTAAAACAGATTACGCTTACCAAACAAGACAGTGAGGTCAAGAAAGCAAATAAGTACTAAACTTAAAAGTGACATGAAAAACATTATACACTTTTGACTTTAGTACGTATATACATTAAGTATATACATTAAGTGAACATGTGGATAATGTCGTCATAAATTTTACGATAATGAGAAATTACTCGTTACGTGTAAACAGTGTTTAGCACTGCCACGTTATAGTCCTCACTTTTGAGTTTAGTATTGCTTTCTTGGTCTTACTTTTTTGTTTGGTGAGCGTTATCTGTCTTTAGTTCTATAATCTGTATTACATGCATACATAACGTCACCGACCGAAATCTGTATAATGTCTGGGCATTCTATAGAATACCTGAAACTTGCAGGCAAGGCAATGTATGAAATAATTATATACGAGAGTATGGAAGGTTTATTGGCTGCTTGCGAAGGTTATGTTATTTTGGAACAGTTACTACCAACGCGCGAAGGCGAGCGACTGAAGCGAGCATGCCACGGCAGTGGCCGCCGAGGACCAGATGTCAAAAATTTAATATTTAGCATTTTGTTACAATTTATAAGTTCTCGATAGTTTATAATTTTGTGGTATTTATAATTTTATGGTGACCCCAGACCTATTTATTTTACACATTGCCGGTGTACCAGCAGGTATTCTATGCAATCAAAAACATTTAATACATTGCTTGGACGGGGCGTCTGGAGTCTGGGGCAGGTATTCCTTAGAATGCAGGTATTGTATAGAATATCTGAATTATAAAGACTGCAGGTAACATCGTAATAAATAAAAGCATTTATGCCCCAAGGTCTGTCCCACGCTCCCGTGTTGAAACGAACTCGCTTGTCCGTTTCCACCACCACATTTTTGACATCCCATACAGTCATCTTAACGTGCCTTTCAAAGCAAGGAAACTGTCGCAAATAAAATGTTATAAAGTGGTCACCCATCCGAGCACCAGCAATAGCAGTAGTTGCTTACTGCAGTGATTGTTTACAAAAGACTGAGTCAGTGGCTACTAGTGGTTCTAGCTATTTAGGTAATATTAGTGGCCATAATATGTTTTTTGATGGCAATTTTACTTTAATTTAATGATCCATTAATGTGGGATGAGTTACATTTTAAACATGCTGAATTAGGAAATTAGAAGCTAAGATATTAATAAATAATGTCTATTTTGTTGCCATTTTTTAGTAATTTAGAAGTTCACTGTTTGAATGCACGTTACAAAATTAGAAGCTAAAAAATAATCACGAATTAAATGGTGGCTAGAATCTATAAATACTGACGCTCATTAATTGTGGCTGACTTATTAATTTGGGGGGCAAAGTATTTTTTCGGAGGCCAATATTGCTATTAAAAAGAAGTTCGTTTAATTAGCACCCTTTTTTAAATTCCTATTACGGAGTATGTTTTATAACTTTAACATGTCGTTTTCATTTCTATTAATTGCAAATATTTTGAAATCAATCAATGTGAGAGAGAGAGAAGTGCAACTAACTTTAAATTCCTTCTTATTCACTGTTTAACAGTAGTCATGCCACACGAACTCTCGTAGGTAATCGTATTTTGACTCGCTACCCTCATTACAAAAATGCGCTGATATTGTTTCAATCACCCTCAGATCGCTTGTGATAAGTCAAATTCATTATTACCTTTATAGCGATAAATGTATGTGAACATTCGTAAAAAGCAGTGATAATTACATTAGTTTTCTTTATTAATTTAAAGTGCGTTGGTTTCAGTCAAGTACTGTGCGTGTGCAAATATGTCAAGAAAGTGTATTACCAATCCAAAACTCTTTTTGTTATGTTTGTGGTGAACTGACTTTCAAAAAAACAAAGACGTAATTTTACAGATCTTATATTGCAGTATTATCGCGAGTATTTTCTTTTTCGGTTGCTCATCAGGACAAAGTTTGGGCCCCACACATTTGTTGTACAACATGTGTAAAAAATTTAATAGATTGGAAAAAAGGACTACGTCATATGCAGTTTGCTATTCCCATGATATGGACTGAGCCTAGAGATCATGTTTCGGATTGCTATTTCTGTGTTACTACAATAAAAGGCATAAACCCAAAAGCAAAACACATAGTTCAATACCCGAATTTGCCTTCAGCAATAAGACCTGTCCCACATAACGTCAGTTTGCCAATACCAGTATCGTCCTCATCGTTCAATATCAATGATCCACAACCTCCACTTTAAGCCAATTTAATGTTGATGGCGATAATGATTTTGATCCTGAGTTTAAAGAAGTTCACAATAAGCCTCATTTGTTAACTCAAGGAGACCTAAATGGCCTAGTACGTTTTTTCCAGCAGAATTTAGGGGCTGTAAGCGATGAGCATGGAGAAAGGTTCCATTCGGACATATTAAATATAGAAAAGCGTTATCAAGCTAAAAGGTGTCCAAGAATGTTGGCCGACTACTGCTGGACAATTAAAAGAGACCAACCGGAAGCCAAATATGCCAGAAAATCGTAGTAACTTTTGTTCATTATTATTTTTCCTTTTTTTGAGAACTGTTTATTATTATTTTTTTATAATTAATGATAGCTAAATAAATAAATTCATGGGTGATAAAAAAAATGATAAGCTTATTTTTATTCACAACACCCTAAATTATAAAAAAACACAAAAAAGTTCGTGTGGCATAAGGAAGGTAAAATTTTATTAATCAGTCAGACGGGTATTAGAAAAAATTGTTGTATGAAGTTTTTCATAAATTTGGATGGAGTTTCTGTGTTATTGCGTTGACCTCGTATGTTGATGGTTTACGTCAGTGCCAGTAAATAGTTGATGAACCATAGGTAGAAAATTTCAATTCTTAAATTCAAATGATTGTGGTCGTGAACCTTGAAGGTAATAAATTGTAAGGAGCTTATAAAGTTCCTTCGTCTATTTGGATTTAAGTTTATTTCTGGCAAAATGTTTTTTCAATGAGACAATAAAAATACAGTTCTCACTTTTAGTATAATCAGATTCTAATTTACTTGAACACTGGGTAATATGAGATTTGATGCTATGGATTGAAGGTATTGATGAATTAGATTTAGATATAAGCCTATCCTAATTCCAAAGTTATTGTTTCACTAGATAAAGTTGAGGAAGAGAATATAGGTGGTTTGTTAGACGTTTGTTTTTAGTTCAATATCATATAAGTGCTTATTTATATGTTTGTTATTTAGAATTAACAGCTTTGTACTAATTGTTTTTAGAGTACATAGGGTATTGACAAAAAAAAATTGTTCTACTTATTGGGATCTGCTAATCTCTGAAAGGGGAGCTTCCTTTTCATCATTTTTTTTTCTTTTTGTTGACGCGGGGATCGCATTTACGCGCCTTCATCCCAGCTGCGGTGTGCTTCAAGCTGTAATCCTCACATTTGAAATCTCAATAAAAACGAATTTTGACAACGCCAAAAAATAGTCGTGAAATAGTCGTAAATAGTCGTACATGTAAAAAAAATAGTCGTATTATAGTTTCGGCGTTATAGCTATAGGTTAGTGAGGATTATGGCTTCAACGTCAAGCTGTAATCCTCCCCTCTGGTGCAAGCAAACGGTAAATTCTATCGAATTGGTTTAGGTTCCAAAAAATAGTCGTGAAATAGTCGTAACGACCTGCCAAATCTCAGAAATAGTCCATAAGCGGTTCCTGAGATATGAAGGTACCGTGGTGAGGATTATGGCTTGAACCTTTGAAAACTTCAAATTTCTCCGGAACGCCTGCAAATTTCGGTTCAAAGTTTGTGCCAAAAAATAGTCTTGAAATAGTCGTATGAAGCTATAATAAATTTGAGTTGATTTGATGTGAAAATAAAAACTTTTTATTTTCCCTACATTTCTATTGATGTACAGTCGTGTACAAAATTTGTAACTTCCAATGATACTAGAGGAATTCACGCGGTTTTACCCGCGTAGTTCCCGTTCCCGTGGGAATGCGGGAATAAAATATGTGATGTTATATACCAATTTAAGTGTAAACAATCCATATTTCCTGTCATTGTCTTAAAAACTTACTACTACTAGTCTAGTACTTTTATAACAAGTTTTAATCATAATTTATCACAGTTGTTTCATTGTGTTCATTCAAACAACTGTGATAATTATGATTAAAACTTGTTATAAAAGTACTAGACTAGTAGTAGTAAGTTTTGATGATGAGGATACAAATCATGAATGTTTGTTTATTGTTTAATTATAACTGCTGGTATGGAAAACGTCTCATTCAAAGAAATATTATTATATTGAGCAGAATATTTGCCAATAATCTAATTCTGTCCCAATATTATAACGAGAGAAGATTTGATTGTTGCATCGAATAGGCTCCGAAACTACTTAATCGATTTGAAAAATTCTTTCACTGTTGGGAAGCTAAACTCTTCCCGGTAAACATAGGCTATATTTTATTCCCGCATTCCCACGGGAACGGGAGCTACGCGGGTAAAACCGCGTGACTTCCTCTAGTATTATTGGAAGTTACTTTTGTACACGACTGTACATCAATAGAAATGTAGGGAAAATAAAAAGTTTTTATTTTCACATTAAATCAACTCATTTTACTATAGCGTCATACGACTATTTCATGACTATTTTTTGGCACAAACTTTGAACCGAAATTCGCAGGCGTTCCGGAGAAATTTGAAGTTTTCAAAGGTTCAAGCCATAATCCTCACCACGGTACCTTCACATCTTGGGAACCGCTTATGGACTATTTCTGAGATTCGGCAGGTCGTTACGACTATTTTTTGGAACCTAAACCAATTCGATAGAATTTACCGTTTGCTTGCACCAGAGGTGAGGATTACAGCTTGACGTTCAAGCCATAATCCTCACTAACCTATAGCTATACCGCCGAAACTATAATACATATTTTTTTTACATGTACGACTATTTACGACTATTTCACGACTATTTTTTGGCGTTGTCAAAATTCGTTTTTATTGAGATTTCAAATGTGAGGATTACAGCTTGAAGCACACCAGCTGCGGGGGTAGCTGGGATGGTGTGTGGGACTCCCGGCCCGGTCCGGAATGGACCGTCCTACCCACTAAATCCTGCGGTGTTCCTCCTCACCCTTTAGCCGGGCCAAGGGATATCAAAAGATTATTCACGTTGACCCGGCCAGGGGCGCCCCGTTTATTCGGGGCTCTCCTCGGGGGAGCCAGATGGGCGGCTCCCCAAAGCTCCCTAAGGAGCTGAAGACCACGCCTGCACCGCTCTCGAGCGCCCCTCTGTAATAGAGGAGACAGAGAGCGGCTGGCGCAAGCGTGCGCTAATGGGCACCCCTGGAGCACGGAAAAGGTGCCCACCGCCATGTGACCGTTGGTGGGCGGGGTCCCCCGACCTTACGCCCACGGTCAAGAAACAATCAGGGGCGCCCAGTGACTCCTCACCGCGGCGCCCCCAAACTGCACGCCAGAGCATTATCGGTTACGCCCGCTCCCCCGCACAGTGCACCACCCGCTTTGCCGCCATCACCTCGCCAACTGGCGAGGTGACAGCGGCCCAGCACTGTTGCCGCCGGTCGCGCCGTTATTCACGGCTGGCAGCCCGAACTGCATAGCAGGGCGGGAGCATTTACCCAAACTCCCGTCCCCCACGCAGTGCCTCTCCCACTTTGCCGCCATCGTCTCGCCAGCAAAGGTGGCGAAGCGACGGCGACCCAGCATTGCTGCTGCCGGCCGTAAATAACGGCACGGCCGGCAGCAACACACACCACCGAGCAACCCACAGGTGGGTGGCCGGAATTAGCCAGAGTAGCACAACTCCCCCACAGAGGAAGGAGAGTGGTCGCTACTCCGTTGCCCAGGATGCACCACGAGGAGGATCCGACCCATTGGGGTCCTTAAGATGTTAGTAGGACCCTGCACCCCCCTTTTTATCAATGTTCGTTAGAAAATAATAGTTATTATTGTCAGCCACGGGCAAGTAGTCGGATATAGGTATGTATATCAAATATGTTGTTCTGCGAGTAGTTTTTAATGCAAATTACGCAAACATTTTAGACACACAATTAATGTGTTTTCCCTTGGGACATAATATCTTTGTGAACTAAAAGTAAACTAAAGTTATCTCCAGACCTATATAATTACAAGTAGTAAATACCTACTCGAAGCGTATGCAACATAGAAGCTCTTCGTGAATTGTATCACAATAATACTCAAACATTTAAATTATCGGGAGCAAATTTTGAGCCAGGCAGCTACATTACAATAATTAGCAATTGATAGCGTTTTAGCCATTGAGCATACTGAAGCGTGGGTAATTCATTTGACCACCACAACTGGACTAAATGAATCAACCAAAATGAACATCTAACATAGTAGGTACATACCTACTAATGACTGCACTATTAACAGAAATAAATTTTTTTTCGTAACAGAGCTAACACGTGATAAATTTAATTAACTCATCACCTTGATATCCATAAAATCTGTAAAAACTTTTATCTTAAAAGAGAAAGAGCATATTTCTTATTTCAGAAAAATACTTTTCTACTTAACTTACTGACTAATCCGTGTCTTAACTTTACTACTTAATTTAATATCTCTTATACCTCTCGGAGTCGATAGAGACTATCTCTTATATCTCTTGGAGTAGATAGAGACTCGGTTTCAACTAAAGTCGTCCATTAGGAGGCTAGACTGACATCCTTCCGAGGGCTTACCCAGGAGTCCCTAAAAATGTGGTTTTAGTTGGTTAAAAGACTCCGGCATAGCATAATATGAAGATTTTCTCACGTGAAAAGACTGCTGAAGAATATCTCGTAGTTGGGTTACAATATTTCTGTAGGTAAGTATTTGATTCCCATTCTCAATCCCATCAATATTGTTGTTTAACTTCCCTCACGTGAAGTGAGGTACCATCATTTAATTATAGTAGTTAGCTTTGAGGTTCTCCAAACTAATACAGAATCACACTCTAGAGATTCCTATAGGTTCTACCCCAGGGAGTCATGATTATCCCTATTAACTAATGTTGGGGGTCATGTCACGAGAATGTGAAAATATATCTTATTTAAAATACACTAGTTTATTTAAGAAGATAAAAGTATGCTTGTTATTTATTCAGGGATTCTTTTTAGGTGTAGGGTTAAGGAAATATACCATATATGAGCAGTCTCGCTATATTTGAAAATGTTGAAGCCCCATAACATTCTTGCCAAGTTTTCATGAAACTTAGCACGTATATGCAGATTATAGAGTCTGATAATTTATAATATCAAATGTAAATAATAGTAATATAGGCACTTATTCAAAAGCCGAAAAAAAATTATTTAAATATTTTCTGCACTCGTTTTGAGTAAATATTTATAGTGTACGGCATGCGCACGGCCTCTTGCTGGATCTCGGCCTGCGCACTTCCGTGCGCTTAGATCATCTTACTGCTGCATTACTGCTTATCTAGTAACTCGCACTACTCATCTCTATAATGCTTATTAAGGGCGCTATCACTGTAATATATAGAGTATAGTTGTATATATATAGTAGTATATTGTAGATATAATAGAGTATAGTAGTAATACTAAACATATTAGCTTCGCCCCCTAGGCAACATTATTACGTTATATTCAAAAACCAATCAGGTACGTGATTTATTCCATTTGCCCAATGGGTGAATACACAAGCAAAAGTACGCTATCTTTCATATAAAAATAGGGCAATCAAGTTCCCTTGAAATATTATGGCCCATTACCTAAATTATAAATCATTATTATCTTGCGCTTTATCGATTTCCTTCATCTATTGTCGGAGAGAAGTAAGGCTTTGTCAACAATAAAAATTGCTGTTATTGCCTTCAAAGTTTATGTCACAGATAAAAATTAATTTATGTCAATGTTTAGTGTGGTAAATGCCTTGTAAGTTATAACATATCGGATCTAACAAATCGAACGAGTCTTTGTACAGTGTTCAATGTATTCTATACATACACGTAGACACAGACGTAAAGCAACGCGGGCTACTGCCACCAGCGCACTAGAGACCGTGTTGCTCGATTGCTCTATAATTTATAGGAAGAGTATTACGGCCTTATCAAGTTCTCCAGCCAAGTATAGGTTCATGTATGCCAAGTGCCTAAGTGTCTGTACAGAAGTACAGACACTTAGGGACTTGGCAGGTTAGCTAAAAGGTTGTGTGTCGGAATACTAATCAAACGACAGTCTGCTGAATACTATCACGTTTATTACACTTAACAAGTGAACATATTTATAATATTATTTCACACAGGGGTAATATAGATCTACTATAACTTCACACAGCCGGCAGTTGCTCCCTAAAAATTCATAATATAGCCGCTCTTAAAAGCCTTTTTTTTATACCACTAAGGTGGCTGACAAGCATACGGCCCACCAGAAGGACCGGTGGTCACCGCAGCCTATGAACGTTTGCAACACCAAAGGCGCCACACTAGCGCTGCCGACCCTGTAAAAACCTTCTAAGACCCCTTTTGAAGAACCCCATACTGTAAGCGTTTGGGAAAACCGAGGCAGGGAGATCATTCCACAACCTAAGCGTGCGCGGCAGAAAACCCCTATCGGATCTAACCGTGCTGGAACGCTCCGGACGCAGAGTGTGAGGATGAACTCCCTGTCTGTGGCGAGCGGTGCGGTGATAGAATGTAGCCGTGGGCATCATATTAAACAATTCCTCAGAGCACACACCATTGTACAGTCGGTAGAACACGCATAAGGAGGCAAAGTCTCTCCTGTCACGAAGAGGTTCCACACCACCTGTAAGTATAGGATCGTTGACAACTCTTACAGCACGTCTTTGCACCGAGTCAAATGGACGAAGCTGATATTCAGGTGCCCCTGCCCAGAGGTGACAGCAGTACTCCATGTGCGGCCGCACTTGCGACTTATACAGAAGCAGTGTTTGTGCATCAGTGAAGTACCGCCGCGCCCTGTTGAGCACACCTAGCTTCTTGGAAGCCAGCTTAGCCTTGTCCTCCAAATGACTATGGAACTGAACGTCACTGGAGATGTCAACGCCAAGGATCCCTATACTTTTGGAGATGGAAAGAGATGTGCCCTGAAATTGCGGCGCTTCAGTAATTGGGGTTTGCTTAGCGGTGAAAAAACACGCTTGTGTCTTGGAAGGGTTGAACTGGACAAGATTTAGTCCGCCCCAATCGGACACTCTAGTAAGAGTAGCCTCGATTTCAGACACAAGCTGTTCACGATTTTCCTTCACTGTGTCCCGAGAGATACCAGGGCGGCCCGTGTAACAAGTGTCCCCGGTACTGTCGTCCGCATAACAATGAATGCCGTCAATAGACAACATGTCATTGATATGCAGCAAAAACAGAGTTGGGGACAACACTGAGCCTTGCGGTACTCCAGCGTTTACGGCCATGCAGTCTGAACAGCTGCCGTCAACGACGGCCCTGATGCTTCTACCGGCCAGGAAGCTGGACACCCATCCGCATAATCTCTCGGGCAGTCCATATGAGGGCAATTTCGTAAGAAGACCACGGTGCCAGACCCGGTCAAAGGCCTTAGAGATGTTGAGGCTCACTGCTAGAGCCTCGCCCATACTCTCGATAGCCGTCGCCGATCGGTGTGTGAGGCACACCAGAAGATCGCCCGTCGAGCGACCGTGACGGAAACCGTACTGCCGGTCACTGAGCAGGTCATGTTCCTCTAGGTACCTTAGGAGCTGTGTATTAATTACACGCTCCGTCACCTTAGATAAAAGGGAGGTGACGGCTATAGGCCTGTAGTTGGCCGGGTCGGTCCTGTCACCCTTCTTGGGCACAGGATGCACATACGCGATCTTCCACGACGCCAGGACTTGTTGCTTAAAGAAGTAGAAGTAGAAGCCTATAGGAATCTACTAGATGTTAATATCCTGATATTTTTATGTTGATGATGAAGAAAGGAATAATAAAGAATATTTTAATTATGAAAATAATTAAGAGGACTTTTTGACAAAGACGAAAATTATAAAGACAATCGTTCTAGCAGTTATAGAAATCAGAATGAAAATCTCATTACAATTTCATAAACAATATTTTGGTAATGAGTTTTGCTCTTAACAAGAGTAAAACGAATTTTCGTTTGACATGGTGGCTCGTAATTATAATAGTAGTCTGAATAAAAGTTGTCCTTTTGTTTATTTTATATAAGAAATGAATAATTTATTTAACATTTGGGTGTAAGGGGCCCCACTTGGGTGTAAGGGGCCCCACCACCACCTAATTTTGGGGGCCCAAGCGACCTCACCTGCACGCGGTGCACCTGCCGAAAAACTAACGAGGCTCCGCGATTTTCAGGTACCCCCATGGTGGCCTAGGCTCCCATGTGGGTGCCAGGTGGTACAAAGTGTTGGTCCGGGGGGGTACCACCGTGCAGCTGTGAAAAGCCCCCCAAGTAACCCAGCCTCGGTTGGGTTGCGTTCGGGGTTCAGCAGCTGCACAGCCGGGCCCGGGGCGATGTTTGATGCAGCAGGGGAGGACCAGTAGGCGCTAAGCGAATTCTAGTGTGGCTGACTGGGGTCGACCCGCCGGCCAGGGAGACCCGTAGAAACGGTTTTACCGCTGGCCGCCCGCGGCATAGTACAGGGGCCCAACTGGGACTAACCACCCTGGGAGGCTGCCCCACCAGGCCGCGCATAATCCCGATGTGGTTCGTCGTGCCGGATGGTGACCGGACCGGGTCCCGGCGACCACACTCGGGGGGGTACGGGGGCCCTTCCGTCCGGCGGGTCGGCCTCAGTCTCACCACACGGTCATAGATGAAGCTAGCCCCTACGCCTTGTCACTCACTGCTGTAGCGAATGTCGCTCCGTCTTCACGTCTTCCCTCCAAATCCCAAATATGGCAGCGCACAAAAGAGAAAGAAGTGTCACAGCGGCCGCTGCAACCAATCCCGGAAACGTTCCGTTTGAGGTGGAGTTCGCTAACATCCGCGGACTCCATGCCAACCTCAACGTCGTCCATCACCATCTGGAGACGGCACGGCCAGCTGTGATGTTCCTAACGGAGACGCAAATACTCCGCCCTGCCGATCAGTCGTACCTTAGTTACCCCGGCTATATCATCGAGGAACTATTTCGAGAAAAAGCTGGGGTGTGCGCGTTTGTTAGGGCGGATGTTTGCTGTCGCCGGCTGCGCTGCCTTGAGGACCCTTCCCTCTCCGTCCTTTGGCTGCACGTAGATCACGGCTCCATGAGTCAGATCTACGTGTGTGTCTATCGATCCCACTCAGGGACAGCTGGGATAACAAGGCTGTTTCAGCACCTCAGCGAGGGGGCTGACGACGCGCAGGTGCGGTTCCCGAACGCTGAATTGGTTTTTCTGGGGGACTTCAACGGTCACCACACTGAGTGGCTGGGGTCCCGCGTGACCGATCCAGCGGGACGGGCCGCCCACGCGTTTGCTCTCTCACATGGTCTGACCCAAGTGGTGCGCGGGATTACGCGCATACCGGACAGGTCAGACCATGAACCCTCCCTGCTGGACTTACTGCTGACGAGTTACCCAGCACAGTACAGTGTGTCGGTTAGCGCCCCACTGGGTACATCCGACCACTGTGTTGTGCGTGCCAGCCTGCAGGTGTCATCTCCTGCAAGGGCAGTAGATGTGACGCGGCGACTGTGGCACTACTCGTCAGCAGACTGGGACGGACTACAAGAATACTTTGCAGCCGTCCCGTGGAGTCAGCGCTGCTTTGCAGGGAGGGCTTCATCGGAAAGCGCCTCTGCGGTTGCTGGTGAGATAGCTTTAGGTATGGAATACTATATTCCATACACTGATGTTGCCAGCATCCGCAAAGCCCGCCCCTGGTTCGGGCGTGAGTGCGCCGTAGCTGTTCAACAAAAACAGACGGCTTACCGCGCCTGGATCAGGGCTCGGGCTGTGCGCGACCCGAATGTGGCCCAACTCAAGGCAGCGTACAACAGAGCCACTAGGTCCAGTAAGAGGGCCTTCAAGAGAGCGGACGCCCAGCGCGTCACGCGGCTTGGTCAGGAGCTCACGTCTCATCCGACGGGCAGCCGTGGATACTGGCAACTGGCCAAAGCCGTGCAGGCCAACTTTTGCAAGCCCTCGCTGCCGCCGCTACGCTATCCTGACGGATCACTGGCTCACAAGGCCCAAGAGAAAGCGGAAATGCTGGCCAATCTCTTTGCGGCTAATTCCCGGGTTGATGACTGTGGCAAGCAACCTCCCACTATCGCCAACTGTGGAACCACGATGCCGGATATTAAAATCCGGCAGTGCGATGTGCGAGCGGTGCTACAGTCACTCGACACGCGGAAAGCCAGTGGTCCTGATGGCATTCCGGCAGTGGTGCTGAAGAATTGTGCAGCTGAATTATCTCCAACGCTAACACGCCTGTATCGCCTTTCCTATTCCTCGGGAGAAGTGCCGGAGGCTTGGAAGGAGGCGAACGTCCAGCCGATCCCCAAGAAAGGGGACCGGTCGGATCCGGCCAACTATCGACCCATAGCCGTAACCACCGTCATCTGCAAGGTGTTCGAGCTAATCATCAACAAACAGCTCATGCGCTATCTGGAGGATCACTCGTTAATTAACGATCGCCAATATGGCTTTAGGCCGAAACGATCAACGGGTGACCTCCTAGCGTACGTAACGCACACCTGGGGTGAGGCTATGGAGAGGCACGGCGAATCTTTGGCTATTGGCCTAGACATCGCTAAAGCCTTTGATAGGGTATGGCATGCGTCGCTTCTTTCCAAGCTGCCGGCATATGGTTTATCGCCTCAGTTATGCCGCTGGTTGGCCAGCTTCCTGCACGGGCGACGTATGCGGGTCCTCTGTGATGGTCAGGCTTCCTGCTTTTTGCAGGTAAATGCCGGGGTACCACAGGGATCGGTATTGTCCCCAACTCTTTTTCTTCTGCATATCAATGACATGCTGTCCCTTGGGTGCATTCATTGTTATGCGGATGACAGTACTCTGCATGGGAGCTATTCTGGCCGCCCAGCGGAGGGGCGTTGTGACGTGGACGAAAAGAGACGGCAACTCGTGGCGGATCTCGACCGGGACCTGGGTCGCATTGCCCAATGGGGTTCAGACAACCTGGTCGAGTTCAATGCCAGAAAAACGCAGGCATGTGCGTTTACAGCTAAGAAGTCCCCATTCCTACCCCTACCCTCTCTTCAGAACATTACGGTTCCACTAAAGGACAACCTAGAGATTCTCGGTATAGACGTCCGGCGTGAGCTCAATCACAAAAACTACATAGAGAGTTGTATTGGGCTGGCCTCGCGGAAACTCGGAGTCCTAAATAAGGTGAGACGGTACTTCACGCCACATCAGAGATGTTTGCTGTACAAGACACAGATTCGTCCCTGCGTCGAGTACTGTTCTCACCTCTGGGATGACTCCGCGAGGTACTTGTTGGACGCACTTGACGCTATGCAGAGACGTGCTGTCCGAATAATTGGTTGTCCTGAGGTGACGGGAGGCCTCGAACCGTTGGCGCAGCGAAGAACCGTAGCGTCCTTGGCTGCCTTCTACCGAATGTATCACGGCGAATGTTCTGAAGAGCTCTTCAATCTGATCCCACCATCACCTTTCCGATCCCGAACAACGCGTGCCGGGCAGAGATGCCACTCATACACAGTGGAGAGAATCTTCGCCAGAACCGAGCGTTTCAAAAGATCGTTCCTCTGTCGAACTATAAAAACTTGGAACGACCTGCCCGCACACGTGTTTCCCTCATCTTACAACCCCGGGTTCTTTAAGAGGAGCGTGAAGAGGCACATCACAGGGCCGCCAACTTGAGGACCACTGTAAGAAGTGGCCCCCAATCGCAAGATGCGCCACGGCTATCCATCGTGGCGACGTCAATTTGGCGAGCTGAAAAAAAAAAAAAAAAAAAAAAAAAAAACATAGACATTTTGAAGGACTCGTCTTAAGAATTTGTCCATTTATAGCCAATAAGCCAACAGCTAGGTATTTTCATTTTCTTATTTTATTTTTGTGTTTAGTTGTATTTTTTAGTATTTATGTAGTTTAGTCCATCATCAAATCATCAAAATATAAGAGTGTCAAATAGTAAAAAAATTAAGGCGATATGTTTGATGTAATATTCATTTAGAAGACAAACCACATTGAATTGTAGATAGAGAAGTTAAGTAACAAACATAACAATATTACGACATTTTCAGGGATCTTTTACGACACTCCTTTATATCGTTGTAAGAAAATGAAAATCATATTACGAGACAAAAAGATGCAATCTTGGCAAGACATGACACAGTAACGTTGAATCTAAGGTATCACTTGGCAATTTCTTGGGCAAAACCCATTAGTGTTATGACACTCTGTTGAATGTGACGCTGTGCTGGATGAGACATTGAATAAAAAAACCAGCCAAGTGCGATTTGGACTCGCCTATGAAGGGTTTCGTAGCAGCAAGTAACATAATATAAAAGTTTTTATAGTTCGTTGTAACTTTGATTGATGTTTAACACGTTCGCAGCGGTAGTGATTTTCTAAGTGGTAATTGCGGTTTACGACGTATTAAAAAAACTACCAGCTCTATCTCGTTCAAACCAATTTTCGTTGGAACTTTTTATGGCAGTGTACATCATATATTCTTTTGAGATTTATCATTCTCTTAGTTTAGAAGTTAGAGGGGGGGGGGGGGGGGGCACACATTTTTCCACTTTGGAAGTATCTCTTGCGCAAACCATTCACTTTAGAAAAAAATGATGCTAGCATAGGCCTTATAGTTTCGGAGAAAAGTGGCTGTGACACACGGACGGACAGACATGACGAATCTATAAGGGTTCCGTTTTGCCATTTGGCTACGAAACCCTAAAAAGTGTAAATCATCATCTGATAAGGATTTTTTGTATGCGATGTGGGGGTTTTGCTGTGACGGAGAAAGGTGAAGTTTTACGACTTGGCCCGATTTCATTCAATACTATATGAAGTTAGACCATTAATAGTTCCTTTTTTGGTAATATACCTAGCTGATTTACTGAGATTTCATTATTTTACGATAATAAAATATCTGGGTTTCAATTGATTTCATATACGTCAATTGACCCCTCACTAAAGGCTGTAAAACGCACTTAGGTAGACCAAAAGATGCAACGCCGAAATCCTTCATGAAAGAACGAAACGAAATATAAAAACCGGCTAAGGTCGAGTCAATGAAAAATCACGTTCATTGTATGCTCCCTTTTTTTCTGATTTTAGTATTTGTTAACAAAGCGGCAACATAAATACCTACATCATCTGTGAAAATTTCAGTTCTCTAGCTATCACAGTTCCTGAAATACAGACTAATGACCGACATATCGACAGACAGCCGGACAGCGAAGTGTCATGAATAGGGTCTCGGTTTTACCCTTTAGTTACAGAACCCTAAAACAGTCTAAGTTGACGCTTTTGTCATGGTTCACTAAATAATAGCATCAGTATTGGTATATACCGAAGACTAAGAAAAGTTTAGACTTTATAGTTTTGAACCGTACATCGAGCTTGGAATGAAATCGCACGCATGAGAACGATGATACAAAAGACCTGGATAAGGATTATATTATAGCATTGTATATTCTTGTCACAGGACCAGACATCGTAACTTTCAAATTAGTATGCTCGTATAAAAATGTAATTTGCTAAATTACAGCTTTGACTCTTCCAGCAACACATTACATCAAGCGCTCATATGCCACAATTTGACGCCCCATGGGTACATTAAGAGGAGTATCATTTCACTAATGGACCGTTGTATTTACGTAGGTGTGGAAAAATGAACGTAAAACACTCTAGTTTAATATATGAACGTGTTGATGCGTGAAATTTTATCATTGCCATATAATATATTATTGCGCGAGATTGATTGTACGGTGGATGAACATTATTTCTTGCACTTGAAGTATGTTGTGTGAATGGGAGCTCATTATATTTTTGTGATTGTGTTTTGAACGGTTTTTAGAAGAGTAAGCTTGCTGACAATCCAAGGTTTGTTATAGGCGTTCTTTCTTTTGAAGAGGCAGGTATATAACAAGTTAAAAACATTACACATCACACACTATTATTTAGTTGGTATAAAGTTACTACTTTTGTGAGCAAGAGAAATATGACAAACTCTTTATAAAGGTTTTTGATTTACAGTGAGAGGAATACAGTTGATTTAGAGTCAGATTATGTTGAGCTCCCAGAGGAACCAGCGAGATATCTGTGACTCTGGAATCACACCGTGAAGTATTTGCTGGACGTGCTCGATGCTATGTAACAAAGGGCCTCGCTCGATAGACTGTTCTAAGATCACAGAAAGCCTTGAGTTCTTAGATCCTGATCTCTGACTGACACTGACACTGTTATACGGTGTAGAGAATCTTAGTTAGAACTGAGTTATCCAAAATATCGTTTCTTTAATAATATCTATGCAAATTACTCTGGTTCAATGTATAAAACAGGTTCCCGATATTTCGGCACTATTGCAAGCGCCACGCAGGAACACATAGTAAACCTCCCGTTAATTCTATTAGTAACTTTAGTGGCCATGAAAATTTAAATCAATTAAACACAGCGTCGCAACATTATGAAGTGCCTATTGTTAGTGCTAGGAAAAACCAATGAACTCAGAGATGAATTAGGAATACAGATAAAAAAAGTACGGACGTAATGTTACATGATTATGCTCTGAATTGTTACAATTTTTAGAGTTCCATACCCAATGCGTAAAGTCGGACCCCAATAATTGAGCCGGAGCGTAGAGCCTTGTCAATAAGGGCTAATATGATAGCTCGCAGGTTTGCACGGTGTTCTACTGAAATAAATATGACTCTCTTCCGAGCATATTGTACAACTCTTTACACGTGCAGCCTGTGGGCTTATTATAACAAAAGAAAATACAGTGACTTGCGCGCCCTGTACAATAATGCGTTTAGGATGTTGATGGGGCTGCCTCGATCCTGTAGTGCCTCGGGGATGTTCGCGGACGCTCGTACCGCTTGCTTTCATGCTACTATGCGCACGCGGGCAGCGTCTTTGGTGGCCAGGGTGCGAGCCAGCTCCAACAGCGTCCTACAAATGATATCGGCTAGGATGGACTGCCCTTACCTCCGGCATTGCTGCGAGAGACATATCTCTGTGCCGCTCCCGGAGAGGAAATATTGACTTGACTTGAAATTTTTGATTGACGTGACATGATTACTTACTGATATGGTTTTGTTATAATGTTAGTTATAGTGTTATTAGTATTTTATTGGCTCATTTTATTTGTGTTTATTATTATTGTAACTAATTTTATTTGACATTGTTTATATTTAAATTTGATCAATGGTTATACATTAATATACATGACGAATTTCTTAATTTATTGACTTATTAAATGTATTGTATGACTTATGTAATGATATTGACTGTTGAAGACTTTCTAATTTATTTTATTAATTTGATAATTTGTACTTATTGCTTTATTATGGGTATCTTGACCTGAATTAAATTGATTTTATTATTATTTTTATTTTATTAATAATGAGACTCCGCTGTCCGCGTGTCTGTCTGATTGTCATCAGGCTATAATCTCTTCAACGTTGATAGCTAGAAAGTTGAAACTTCCGCAGATGGTGTATATATTTGCTGTTATTTACTACAACAAATACTAAAGATAATAATATTTAAATGTTTTGGTATTACTAAACATTCCTACACTATTTTTGGTCAATTTCAAGAAGTGATGTCCGTTCTACTTAAGGTTCATGCAGATGTAGCCAAATTTGTCAACTTGTGTCATGGTCATCATAGAAACACTTAATGATATTAATAATAGACAAGACACGTTTGTTCCAGACGGATTAATTGGAGCTAATTGAAATTGTAGACTTATCAATTGACTCAGTTCTAATATAAATAGTGTGGTATAATTAAATTTTTAAACATTGTTAGTATTGAGATCAAACAGTGACCATGTCTCGTTTCTTTGGTATTTGTTTGCTACTTACGATAGCAGCTTTTGTTACTGCTACGCCTCTTGAGGATAAGCCCTTAGGTGAGATCAAGTTTTTTATGTAATTCTTGTACATAGAGCGCTATCATGCTTCTATTAATAAAATCAAAGTCACTTTTTTTAAACATTTCATTAAAAATGTATTGTAACGTATAGCCGTTACCGACCGACGCATAATAATTTCTTCAAAAAATTATACAAAACTATTTTTATCATTGACAGATTGTGGGAACAATGAAGTGTACTATAAATGTACTCCACAAGCCTGTCTCAAAACTTGTGCAGACCTCGTGAACCCACCACCTTGTCCCAATATAGCAAAAAACTGTTTTGTACCCGGATGTCTCTGCAAAGAAGGCTACCTCAGGAATGCAGAAGGTGTTTGCGTTCCCAAAGGCATTTGCTGTAAGTGATAACTGTCACTTAGTCTAGTTGTAAGAGAAACCAGATGCCGTGGATGATGGTTGGTTTAATGTATTTTTAATGTGAATCAATAGCCGATAACAGTCCACTGCAAGACCTCAAAAATTACAGGAAAGTGTGTAAATCTGGATGGCTGCTATGTCGAATTCCTAGTGATTAATGGCTAAAATTATAGGGTTCCCTACAAACAACCTAAGGCCTGGAGCCCTGAGTACGTCTTCGAATGGACGTCCCAGTGTTCCCGGAAAATTAATCTAATTATGCCTATATATTTTAACTGCCCTGGATACTTGAACCTGACAGTATTTTTAGTTTAAAATGATGCTATTTCATTTGATAAGCCCCCTTATTACTAGCAAAAATCGTGGCAAATCCTTAGTAAACATTAATATTTACATTGTTGAGTCGCTTTTTCTTTATGAGCCCTAAGGCACCATCCGGGCGCGAGGGGTGGAGGTAGAGAACGCTACATGCGTACCACCGGCCGTGTGATTATGTCAGACTCTTACTGACTAAACTTTTCCTTAGTCTTTAGCCCTCAGGCCTTGTATACTCATCGGATGCGATCACCCTTCTAGGGAAGGGTGACGCAAAGTCAGTCGCATGTAATTGTTCGATAAATGTACTGCTGAACAAAGCTATGTAACAACAAACAATAGAATCGTAGTATTTGATTTCAAATTATGAAATACGAAACTGAAACAGCAAAAATAAAATGGTGCAAATGATGGATAACAATTTAAAATGAAAATAATGAAATCACAGAGCATGAAACCTTAGCACCAAAATAAATGTAAGTACTTGGCATAATTATTATCGGTATAAAACCGAAAATAATTATGGGCGCTTTATTACGGTTGATCAAATTTTTGATTTTGCTTTTCATTAAGCAGTTTAATCAAAATATTTTTTTGCTCATTTTTACCCTTGAAATATGAGTAGCAACAATTTGTTTCGTATTATAATTAAATAGGTTTCTTTAGTGAAAAATCACTTTTTGGATTAAACTAAAGTACTTTGTTTTTGATTGGTTTGACCTGCTATTCGCAGTAATTACATAAGAAAAAAAAATCAAGCCAATAGACCGTCTATTCATTTAAGTTTTGTGCTGCCATTATTGCGAGCCAGACTTAATTAGTCTATTAGTGTTTTATATGGGTCAATTAATAGCACCCGTGACTTTCTCCGTGAGAGTTTGGTCATCCTAACGTTTAACCTTTGAAATAGAACAATGTCCAGTATAAAAGGATTCTATTAGCACTCTTCAAACCGATCTTCTCTATTTTGATAAAATCATTAATACAAATAAACATAATTTGCTTTACTTATTAATTTATTCCATTTATTTTATTTACAGAATAACCCGTGAGATCTTCGGTAAGGAACGAAACAGGAAAGAATGAATGAATCAAAGGCAACAACAACAGGATTATTTTCACACTTTATATTGGACCTTGGAAAACTACATACTTCATTTCATATACATTTTTCATATATTTTCCTTCTTTCACTTTCAAGAGGATAGGTATAAGTTTTCTTTTGATAACACGAAAATAAATGCATTTATTGTTATGATTTCGTATTCACTTAGTTCCTTAACTTAGAGCACGTTATAACAACATGTTTAAGCAAGCTATAACTACGTAGCTCCAATACTCCACCCCATAGATTTTCTTTTCATTACATTTACATTACATAACATCACGTCTGTCTCCCAACGGGGTAGGCAGAGACTATGACTTTCCACTTGCTACGATTCTGGCAAACAACTTTCGCTTCTTCAACTTTCATAAGTGTCTTCATACATGCTCTTCGGTTAAGGGTACTCTTGACCTGGCCTTTTCTCAGAAAATTATTGATTTGATCGACATGAGTATGCCGAGGTCGACCCCTACCAGTTTGCTCATTCACGTTTGCTCATTCACTCTCGCATCATAAATCTGTTTCGTTTTTTTTTCAAATTTTCTTTTCAATACTCGAAATATGAAAACCTTTCATTTGACTCCTAATTTAGGAGTCAAATGAAATGTTTTTAAATTTCGAGTATCATCATCGGAATCGTCCAGCCGTTAGACATATTAAAAATATGATCAAAGAAAACTACATACATAAGTTCTACATGGATTCAAAAGTACACTCGAGAGCAATGAATCCGGGTCACTTAAAGAATGTTAAAAATCTCGGAAACTAAAAATGATAGGTTAATGCAATAAATTGTATTTAATAGACAATGTAATACTCCTTAAATGAAAGTAAAAAAAATATGAGTCACCATACATTTTATTAACACAAAATTACATAAAGAAAAAACTGCCGATCTCTCCTTAAAACAAAAATAGGAAACATGAAATTTTTGAACTTTATTACGATTTTCTTGAATTTTAATACTTCGTATTGCCTCCTCGTGCTTCCATTACTGCGTTTACGCGGTTTGGCATGCTGTACACCAAGTTCCTTATACGATTTTGGGGAATATTCTCCCATTCCTCTGTGAGAGCAATTTTGAGCTCACGAAGCGTGATTGGGGGAGGGTTTCGTTGTTTTACGCATCTGCCTAGCTCGTCCCAAGCATGCTCGATCGGGTTGATATCCGGGCTGCGCGCTGGCCACTCCATACGAGTAATGTTCATCTCTTGAAGGTAGTCATTCACAATCCTACCTGTATGAGGTCGGGCATTGTCATGCATAAATATAGCATCCTCACCTAAATTGACCATAAATGGACCAACGTGATCATTGAGGATTTCTTCCACATATCTTACGCTAGTTAAAGAGCCGTTTTCTATGATCACCAGCTCTGTGCGACTTTCAGAAGAAATTCCGGCCCACACAAGTACAGACCCACCACCGTAGGCTACTTTTTCTTCGATGCATGCTTGCTTGAATCTTTCCCCTGGTCTTCGATACACTCTGTGTCTTCCATCGTGCTTGTAGAGCATAAATTTTGATTCGTCGGAGAACATAACTTTTGACCAATCTTCAATACTCCAATTTACGTGGCTCTGGGCATACCTTAGTCTCGAAATACGATGCCCACGCTCCAGTTTAGGGCCGTTTGCAGGTCTAAGGGGTTTTAAGTTAGATTCAGCAAGCCGACGTCTTACTGTCCATGCACTTGGGTTACTTCCTCCGAGGCGTCGAAACTGATTGGTGAGTTCAGTTCCTGTGAGAAAGCGATTTCGAAGCATGGTGTTCACCAAGTATCGGTCTTCTCGTGCTGTGGTACACCTGGTTCTGCCCGTTCCTGGTCTGCGTAGGTTAGAACCAGTTTCTTCGTAACGTCGGAGAACTCTTTGTACTGTTGACAGCGACACACCGACAGTCCTGGCTGTATCGCGCTGACTCCGGCCGGTTTCCAGCATTGTAAGTATTCTGGTGCATTCTTCAGGCGTAAGCGACATAATTTCAGCTTGATTAATGAATATAGAGCACTATCAACATGGTTTATGTACCCACATAAATGACAGATTACCAACAAAAGCAACACCAAATGCAGTAATTTCGTAGTTCCATCTTCGAAAGTGGCCCTTTTTCAAATTTGATTTTTTTATGATATAACTTTACAATAACTAAGAAGTTTTAATACCTTCATTTAAGGAGTATTACATTGTCTATTAAATACAATTTATTGCATTAACCTAGCATTTTTAGTTTCCGAGATTTTTAGGATTCTTTAAGTGACCCGGATTCATTGCTCTCGAGTGTAGTTACCAGCCTAAGAACCAAAATCGTGTGCACTTTAATCATCTATGAGTATGCGATATTTCTGATCGCTGTTCGCAAACTCGTTCAATATACGTGAATGATACGTTACCGTCGGCGTCGCTAGCGCAGTTGGGTAATAACACACTGCTTGAAAGAATATTTTTGAAACAACCAACATCTATTAACAGATATAATAACATTTTATAAGCAGATATTCCCATTTAGACTACAACGCTATTTGCATAATTGCGTACAGTAACAACAATAAAATATTTTTTCTGCAGTTATACAAAACTAGCTGACCCGCGCAACTTCGTTTGCGTAAGAGAGAGAGAGAGAGAAATAGAAAGGTCCATCGTCGCTTCAATTCTTATCGCGTGGTTTTCTGTCGCGTGTATTCCCGTTGTATTATTTTGGCACAAATCGGATTTTCATTAAAATGGTTATTGTAAACGAACCTAATTCGAAACACTAGTGCTCAGTCCGCACTTGGTCAGTTTTTTATACTAATAAGTACTATAAAGACAATCAAGCTTACGGTCCACCTGATCTTTTATTTAGTGGACTAATTCGCATAGTGAACGTTTGCAACACCAGTGGCGCTGCTGCATGTCGACCCTTATTTCCCTTGTCATCCAGTAGAGTCAGGGAAAAGTAAAATATCCCGTAACCCTAATGATAGCTATCATGATATATATGATGATAGCTATATAAAATAGTAAAATATCCCCGATAGATAGATAAAATATCCCGTAACCCTAATGATAGCTATCATGATATATATGATGATAGCTATCATTAGGGTTACGGGATATTTTACTTTTCCCTGACTCTACTGGATGACAAGGGAAATAAGGGTCGACATGCAGCAGCGCCACTGGTGTTGCAAACGTTCACTATGCGAATTAGTCCACTAAATAAAAGATCAGGTGGACCGTAAGCTTGATTGTCTTTATAGTACTTATTAGTATAAAAAACTGACCAAGTGCGGACTCGCGCACAGGTGAAATAAATAAAGAATAAAGTATAGATAGGAATAAAGTCCCTTTATGAGTTCCATTCCGAACAACGGTTGGCCGGTTTAGTTGGTCGGAGTGGAAAGACAGAGGGTTCCGTACAGAAAAAACGGCAAAGCATCACGTTTGTTGGATGGGAGCCCCCTTAATCCCCGCCTTCCTTTTCTGACGTTAGTATTTGTTGTCATAGTGGCTACAGAAGTATATCATCTGAAAATTTCAGCTCTCTAGCTATCACGATTTCTGAGATACAGCCTCATGACGGACAGATAGACAGACGGACGGCGAAGTCTCATAAATAGGGTCCCGTTTAAAGGCACGAACCCTAAAAATCGTTTCTTTGTGCGCAACTATGCCATTAATCTAATTTCAAGGTTCTAGATCTCGATCAGGTATCTAAGTCAGTTTTTATTTTTTATATCAATCAAATCAGCATGTACGCTCCTGGACGTAGGCCTCTCCTAATTTACGTCCTGCGCCTTCAGCATCCAGCCTGCGTTGTCTGTCGGCTTCTGTGGCCACTTAACAGTACTGTTTTTATACGTATAGATATAATTCTGACTAAATAAATCAAAATACGTACTTTGAGCGAAGTAAATCTATATTTTTGTAAAAATTGATGTCTTTGTTAATTGGTTTAGAGAGAATTCTCTGCTTTTGCTAAGGAATTCATATCTGAACTTCTTTCTGTCTCGTATTTCTGGATTGTGTAGGTCTTCAGACTTTCGAGGCTGAGGCAACACGTACTAATACAGTTTCTCCTATTGTGACCAGACATTTACTGTAGATTTCATCTGCTAAATGTTCATCTATCGCCTCTGATCGTTTGTAGATTTCATATGCTAAATGTTCATCTATCGCCTCTGATCGTTTGTATTATCCCTGAATATGCGAAGATGGTAATAAATACTCTGTGATAATTCAAATTCAAATTCAAATCATTTATTGCCAACTAAGTGTACATAGATATTAACATTATGGTTCAGTACTTATGACTTAGTGCCTTTTACAAGCATTGCAATAGTGTGGTCACTTGTTAGTTGTTACTTCATTTTACTTATTCTATTTTTATTTATATATTTCCTTTTCTTTTTTTCTCCATATCATTCCCCAATATTTTATAAGTATTAAAAAGAAAGAAAACATAAGTATTTATATCATTCGTATCTATAAATTTATATAATTCAATTCAATTCAGTTGTCATTACTCCATCTCATGCATCCTTTAAGGCTGCAATGCTCGACCTTGACAAATCCTAAGGCAATTCGAACGGTTGCAGCGTACGCTTTTGCTGGATTTCATTTGAATCTAATATACCATATTACTGTTATAAAATCTGAGAGGTTTTTTTTTTTGGAAAGAGAAAAAAAAATCCATATGTAAAATATTGTTCTAAAGACCTATACCTATCTTTCCTAAGACAATAATCGGAACCGTGTACACTCTACAGCTGTACACCTTACCTAGAACTTGTTCTATCATAATTCCTAGCCAGCCATGTACAGGTTTTCGTTCTCACAAATGTATTTTTAACATACAAAGGCAAAAATCAATAAATGAAGAGTTTTATTAAAATTATTATTAGATTTTTTTGACATTTACTTATCAAAAATTGAGACCAACTTTTTTAATTTGAATCGAGCTTTCAAACATGTGTCAATAAAAAAACAAAAAGTACCGACTAAGAAGTATTAATATGAACTATTGGGCAATTCCCTCCAAAATATTTTTCTACCCCATTTTAACGATGATAAAAGACAAATTTCAATATAATACAAAACACGTCCCCTATCAATTCAGTTAAAAATCGTTTATGCCAAATTTGAAGAAGATCGGACCAAGGAATCACGTTGTCCCATACAAACTTTGCAACCCTTGTTTACCCCCTTAGGAGTTGAATTTTCAAAAATCGCTTCTTATTGCTCGCCTACGTCACTTAAGGAGCATTTGTGCAAAATTTCATGCTTCTAGACCCAGCAGTTTAGGCTGTGCATTGATCGTCAGTCAGTCAGTTCTTGTTTTTATATATATAGATAACTAGCTGACCCGCGCAACTTCGTTTGCGTGATAAATCGAGAACCGCTCGTACGATTTTGTGCAAACTTCACATACACCATCTACTAAATAGTCCGAACAAAGCCTAAACATTTGGTTTGGATGGGTGAGCCCGATCTCGAGTTATAAAATTACAACGAAAAGTGGCATTGATTTTTATATATATAGATAGACCAGAAAGCAGCCTTAACAAATAGGTGCCGTGATGCATGTGCATAATTTTAAACCAGACATTCTACTGCAATTTCCATGCCTTCTGCCACATATTCATTCTCTAGATTAACGCTAATTTAAAACCACGTTTGCAGTAAATCTTAAAATTTTAAAACAGAGGTATATTTATATTATTCCTAATGGTTGTTGTTATATTATGCGAGAAGATATATTACGTTCATTTAGCTAACTGAAATGAGGATATGAATATTTGTGTCTCACTAAATTAATCTAATATTGTACAATTCATTGGGTCTATAGCAGTAAAATGGGGAAGTTCATAACACCATTAAATTTTATTATTTTTCATTCTGACAGATAGTAGAGCACAACCTGATATGGCGCAACTGATTGAAATTTGTCCCCATAGCTCATTAATGTTTTTCTGGACACTAGATGTGATACAGTCTCGCTACTGACTATATAAAACATACTTTAAACCCTTTTGAACTTCAGTGTCCTTGTGACCTTACCGTAAAATGCTGCACCTCGAATTATGACGCTGACTTTGAAGAGTGGTACTGTGAAGCAGTGGTAGCGTCATATCGGTTCAAATTTTTCTTCACTGGCCATGTCAAAAATATTACAGAGAGCACAAATCAGTACAAGGGTCAGAATTAGCACACAGCGGCGAAGTCTCTCTAGTCATGAAGGGACTCGACATCTCCTGCAAGTAGAGGATCGGTTATATATTAAAATACCAGAAATCAAAATGCCTTTACTTAAAATGCATTAGACCAAAATACCCGAATTCGAAATACCTTAACATTCAAAATACCTTATTTCAGTACACCTTACCGTAAAATGTCTAAATTTAAAATACAAATAATTATTATATCAGAATTCAAAATACAAATTTTCAAATATCCTTAATTTAAAATACCGAAAATAGAATACAATGTGTCACTGTCACTCACACGTTTTGTTATTTGGCTTTAACTTATTTACACGCCCCCCCCCCCCCCGCCCCACCTAAGTGAAGCCGCAGTTGTAGCCGTAGGTCTGTTGGTCCTTGGGTATCCTTCTGAGGGCTTACCCGGGGCTCACAACTGTAGGCTGTTATGTAGGATACGTGTGGTTTTTAGTCGGTAGGAGTCCGGCATAGTATCCATGTAGGATTTACCTCATGTTAAAACACTTTGATTCAGAGTTACAAAAGTACTACAGTGGGCTAACGAAAAATCAAAAAAAAAACCACGAAGGCTAAGGCGGGAGCTCCGCTTCGCTTCGCTCCCGCCTTAGTCTTCTAACCTAACCTATCCGAGTCGGGATACTCTGAGTCGGGGTGTTAACCATTCACAGATGTATAGCATCCATGTAGGATTTAAATCATGTTAAAAAAAAAGGTATTTTGTGTTTGAACATTTTAGGATAAGGTATTTGATAAATTTATTTTTTGGGTTTCGGTTATTCGACCGTAAGGCATTTTAAATTATTTATATTATAAATATTTGCCTTTTGAATATTGATATTTCGATTTCGGGTATTTTGGGCTACGATATTTTGAGTTAAGGCATTATAATTTCTGGTATTGTGACGGTATACCAGAGGATCATTGATAACCCTTGTAGCTTGTTGGCGTAACACGTCAAATAGGTGAATTTTGTTTTCAAATTCATCAGTATAGAGGTGATAACAGTGCTCCTTATTAAACAAAGTATATAAGTTAAAATAAGAAATCTCGACTCACTAAAATGTTAAAACAGATTCGGTCATACTCCTGATTTTCTATGGGTGCTACGGAGCTTGTAGTGACAAGTAAAGACGTTGCGTTTAATTAGCGCAATTTTATAGAAGTTTCAGCATGCTTATAATCATCACTATAATGTACAAACAGAATCGACATAGGACTACGAAACCAAACACTTTAGAAGCACTTAAGTTCAAATGCACTCCACCTCTGTGGTTATCGAGTAACAGTGTACATTACTGATATAATGTTTGTCGCAATCAAACAGTCCCTAGGTATGTTGATGTACTGTAATGAGTCATACTCCGTACAGTAATAGATAGTTTGTGAACTTGTCAATTATTCTGAGAGTAGATATTACTATATTAACCTCATATTTGATTTGATAATAATCAACTAAAATGTCAATCATTATTAAACAGTTTTCTAACAACGTTGATTCCTCACGCGGAGCATGAAAAGGCACACGATAAATAAGGCTGCCAACTTGTCAATACCACTGTCAGAAGTCTTTTAGACTGTGAGAATGCCTCCTAATTGCTAGATGTGATTCTTTAAAGTGTATAAAATATTGCTATTTGACATTACGATATAATCGGCTGGTTACCCAAGGGCTGGCAGTTTTATCGCTCAGCGAATAGGCGTTACTAGACAAAGGGGAAATGCTGCTAGTCTTTTGACACAATGCTACGGGGGCCTTATTTAAGTATAGTTTAATAGTTTAATTGGTAATAAATGTGTAATAAATTATGTTTCACTGTTATTTTTAACAATAAATGTTATTGTAATCATTAAATATAATTGAAGCGTTATAAATTTATCAATATATTTTCAACCCCATTTAGACGTAATATTGAGAACTAGTAGAAAAGAACAGCTTTTATATTCAAACTCCAAGGCATATTAATGTACGATGAATACGAAATTTTATAACCCTTTACACAAGGCAACAGTTCAGTTATAATTATTGAAATATTTTATGGGCAATTTCAATTAAAATGATGAAAGTAATTGTTTAATGCGATATTATGAGGCACTCTGTATTCCGATCACGTTCTGGGTTCTAAGGTCTTGTCGGTACCCTTCAATAATATACGCAAATGGGAGCACATTTAGATCGATCGTTAGTGAAATTTGTGATTTTGTGAGTGGGGTACGGTAATTGCACCGCTAAATGAATGACATTCTGAAGCGGCAGGAGCACACTATACGGGCAGATTTCACCATTAATATTTTTCCCACAGAATAGGTGTTGAGTTTATTGCCGTGAGAAATGTTTTTTTACGTGTGGAAAATCCGTCATGGGAGCCCAGGGTAAGCCCTCGGAAGAATATCCCAGGAGTGTAAAATAGGATAAGTGCTGGTTACGCCTAAGCCAGTTACTGTTTAAATTCTCAAGCCACATGTCCAAAAGCCTTTCAACTCAACGATTGACATGTTACAGAGACCTGCGCCTTAACGTGCCTTCCGAAGCAAAAGAACACCAAAAAATCTGCTACTTTTAGGTGCCTACCACAAGTAGTAATGCTTGTACAAAAATAACCAGCACTGAGCGTGTTTGAATAAATTGTAGAGTGTTACATTGTACAACGATAATGAATTTTTTTACTTTTTATCAAAAGCGAATTGCTTTTTTTGTTTGTTGAGTTTAAATTAAATTATGTTCGGTGATGTCCAATCCGGCCACAAAAGACGAATTGATCTCGATAAAAACAAAGTTGCAGAAATGAGATCTCAACTGTCAACGATAAAATAAAAATATAAAAATTGTTTGCAGATATATTTACTAAAAAGCTTTTTATTGTAGAAAGCCTTATGAATAAAGATATCATCGAAAAGTTTGGACGACGCAATGGCTCATTTAACCATGAATTTAAATGTACAAGTTTAGTATGTTTGTTTTCACGTCATACGAAAGTAATGGACAGGCGTAAATTTTTAAATAACGATCGATATAACTGTCTATAAGACATCTATTCTCCCTCGAGAATATGAGATCTATAAAACAGGATCTCCTTCTCAAAAAACTTCAGTTCTCTAGGAGGAAGTGATGTGAGATGTGACCGATGTGACATTGGCTACTTTTTGACGTTGAAATACATGTTATTCTCATGAGAAAACATATCTATAGGAAAACCAAACTCCAGAATATACTTATTTTCAAAGTCTTGATAGAAACATCTCTTTCTGGGTTTACTACAAAATACAACCTTAACCAAATAAGCTACTGTAACTGCAATAATTCTAAAATGCACTGGATTTTTTTTTACATTGGAACGATCGTACACTAGATTGTATGTGTGATTTATAAACTCTTGTTATTCGTCTAAGAAACTATGCTGTAAGCAGAATAAATCTCAAAACAAAACGAAATAAAACCATTTCCTTACTCCTAAGGATGAAACATAAAACTTACAGTGCAGTAGACAAGCGAGATCTTTGTTGATAAAGGGCATTTTATTGTCTTTCCTTTGGATCGAGTGTTTTTGTAGACAAATGTTTGGGGGTTATTCCGTTCTATTTTGGTTTAGTGACTGAAATAATGGCGTATCAATAAAAAATTTAGAACTGAAGATAATCTGAATGCCAGTCAAAATAGCAATTGACCCTGAAATAAACAGAAGTAGCAAGTTACTTTTGGAATTCGTGTCGGGAGTCACTGGTAGCTAAAAATATTTTTTGTGTGGTATTTGAACCGTAGGCATCATGCGCTTTCTTGATTTTAAATTGTATTGATTGAATAACTTGTTTATTTTAAATCTAATATAAAAAATGGTTATTGCAAAAAAATTCTTAGAAGTCAATTTAAAATAAAAGACATTTTCGGCAAAACATTTTTTTTGCAATCACTCAATTATTGAAAACTTTATCACTAAATTAGCTTGAGCCCTTGTATCTCGAAAGAAATATATTATATACCTTACTTAATATTTCGTTACTTTTAGCTTAGTTTAGCCAGTTTTGTCACAATAGAATTATCGCAATTGTGTCCAATATGTTTAATACTTTCGCTTTAGTCAAGGCCTGAAGCCAATAGCGGCGGTTATTTGCAAGATTATCTGTCAAACTCGAAGGGTTTATTTTATATAGATACTTTATTCCGTTTTAGTTTGAATTTGAATTTAGAGAGATTTATATATTTGCAAATTAACAGCTTTTACTAAAAGCATAAGAAAATTTACATTATTACTTAACGTACATAAATAATAAAATATATTTCAATTATTTTTCTCTGTCTGTTCCAACTAATCTTTAAAACGTTATTCTTCACCCAGCACAACACATCACTCATTTTTTCTTCAAGAAAAAAGACTGTTCTGGATAAAACATGTTTCTTTCAGGCTTCATTAAAAAAACAAACACTTTACATTTACTATTGTACATAAAAAAACTTTGAAATTCAATCCAGTAGAGTAATAGGCACAAGTGCACAACTAATAGCAGTGCACAACTAATAGCAGTGCGAATAATTATAGGCCAATAAAATATAAATGAACGTTTGTAAAAATTTACGTTCATTTACGTCTTAAAGCTATGTGTCTAGAAAACACATAAAAAAGCCTTTTTGATGTCTTGTAAAAATCATAATGTATGTGTAACAAAATGTTATCTCATATTCACACCCTCATATTAGCAGCACGAGTGAATAGCTATGCTTTAACATAAAGTTGTAATGAGGCAGAATTCACATGTATATAGTCGTTTGTTTCATACGTGGCAAATGCGAGTACAGTAATAGTAAAATTTTGTGCATTGTATGCTAGAAATCTAAACGATATTATTTTAGACGATTATGAGAGGGAGAGGTAAGATGGTTTCCGAAAGTTTTTTTTAACACGCTTTTATTAGCTTCACTTGTAACTATGTACTTATGTAAGAAAATCTTGGAATGTTAATTTGACCCACTTCCCGTCCTTCGATCAGGCTGAAATTTTGCACACGCTCAAAGTTCTGATACATGACTAGCTAAAAAATGTCATTACAAATCCAATATGGCGGACATCCAAGAGGGCGGTTTGGCTATTTGAAATGCACCCCCATGATATGGGTATTAAATAAAAGGGTTTGAAGCGTGTTTTTTAGTTTTTTAAACTTTTTTACAATTATTTACAGCTAAGCTTAAAAACGTCAATGAAATTATAACTGACTAAATTTATAATTACTGGCATAAAATTGAAAATACGAGATAAAGTCGAACTAAACTTACTCGATTCTTACCTTTAGACGTGATTGGTCCAATTCGTAACTTACGAATGTTCAAAATGATGTCCAATTCGCGATTTGTTGTTCATACTTTATCTGGAGGAGTACTGTATGTGTAGCAAGTTCACAGAAAAATTTGAATAATAATTTTCACATTCAAATGGTTTCATTATACACAGTCGAGTTTCTCAAAATAGGACGTTTTTTAAGTTGTTTACTTTTACAATCTGGGTTATGGATTACATCTAAAGACTTAGCTTTTATCCTTTAAACTAGATTATTAAACAAAAAAACAACGAGCAGTGAAATCTGTACAGTCTAAATCTAAATGAGGAAAAGATAAGCAATCAAGTCTCGCCATTTAGATAAAACAGGATTACATCAGAAGTCTTCAAAAGAAAATTATTTGGACCGAAATTATTCTAATGAGGTTTTATTCAACTAAATTTGACTAAATTGACCAGAAGAGTATCACAGTGATTTGTTGATGGCATTCGTTAAAATAGATCGCGTCAACTCACACCGTAAATTGCAAAAGAATTCCGTTGATACCAACATCAAATCTTTTTAGTGACTTTTCGATTGAATATCTAGCGGGTGCCGATAACTACGTCTATGCAATATCAATTTTATTGGACTGAGATGTTTTTGAAAATTCTACGCTTTATTCGAACTTTTGGGAATTAAGTTATATTCTAAAAGTTTCTTTACAAAACAAGATTATAAAGTACCGATTGACTACGCGAATTACGCCGCCAGTATTTATTTAAGAATAATAAAGATACTGTTGCGGTAAGTGAGGCGCAACGTGCCAATATTTGCACTGCCACGTGTCTATGTTTTAAGTATTAAATCTATACATATAATAAAACTGTTGAGGGTCGAGAGTCTGTACATGGAAGATATTTTGAAAATTTTAATTGTAGGGCATTCTCTAATCGATACTGAAGCCGAAAATATAATTTAAAATTTTCATGTCTGTCTGTCTGTCTGTATCCCGAATAAGTATCACGCCAAAACTACTGCACCGATTTAAATGAAACTTGGTTTAATCAGAGCTTATAATCCGAAGAAGGTTCTAGGATACTTTTGTTCCCGATATTTTGCACGGTTCCTCCGGGAGAGGGGATGAAAGATAAAACAGTTTTTTAGTTGTAACTTCTCAATGCGTGGTCCAATTCCAAAAAGTTTTTCAGTGTTTTTAAGGAAGTACTTTAAGGATTGTTTCACACAAGTTTCAATGTTGAGGGTTTTGTAGTTCAGGAATTAGAGACATCTCAAGTTTCGCAAAACCTAGAATCCAAGGATTCCTTTGAATGTAAGGGTAAATCTAAACTAAGGCGTGGACTGAATTGTTTTAGAAAGGACTTAATCTTTAAGCTCTTTTATGATTAATTATTACCACGCCGAACGGCACTGGCGAGTAGACATTATCACTTTATAAGCTCAAAATTATACAATACTTTAAATAGAAAATTAAATATATACCCCCTACTATTATATAAATGTAAAAAGAAATGCACTGAATGGCTGATTACACTACAATATGATGATTCAGAAGCCCTGCTGGGTGGCTAACCGTTTTAGAAACCTATACACAACACACCCACACACACACACACACACACACGCACACACACACACGCACACACACACAACACACTTTTCAAATATTATTTTATATTAGTTGTAAAAGAAAATGTTTGTAATTCTATTAACTATGGAATCATATATTGTTATTCGGAAGAGGGCGTTGATATCTGTGACACAGTTTAAACTATTGCAGATATCATCGTTAAATTGTTTCTGTGTAAACCTGTTATTTATTCCAAATAAAAAAGTATAAAAGTAAAAGTATTAAGCAAACAGGACAGTTTCATATGCACCCATGAGTCTGTTGAAAAAATACCTGTCCTTTCATACACCTTATGTGGCGTAAACGAAGTTGCGCGGGGCAGCTAGTCTATATCTATACTTATAATAAAGCTGTAGAGGGTCGAGAGTCTGTACATGGAAGACATTTTGAAAATTTTAATTGTAGGGTGTTCTCTAATCGATACTGAAGCCGAAAATGCAATTTTAAATTTTCATGTCTGTCTGTCTGTCTGTATCCCGAATAAGTATCACGTCGAAACTTCTAAAGCAATTTGAATGATACTTAGTACATATTTTGCTCATAGTCCGAGGAAGGTTCTAGGATACTTTTGATCCCGATATTTTGCACGGTTCCTGCAGTAGAGGGGATAAAAACGAAATGGTTTTTCCGTTGTAATTTTTCAACGTGTGGTCCGATTTAAAATATTTTTGTAGTGTTGGAAAGGGAACACTTTAAGGATTTTTCCACATATGTTTCAATATTGAGGGTTTTGTAGTTCAGAAATTAGAGACATCTCAATTTTTACTGTACCTATAATTAAAGGATTCCCTTAAATAAAAGGGTCATTCTTAACTGGCGTGTTGGCTTAGTCATAAAAGAACTTAAAGATTAAGGATATTGTAAAATAATTCAGTCCCCGCCTTGAAATACCCTTTTAAGTTCTTTTCTGATTAAGCGAACAGGGCAGTTAAACACGCTCCTATGTTTTCATTTTATTTCAATCAATGAATCCGTCTTACCTTACATTTAGCAACAGTGTCCACTCCAGGCCAGGTTTGTTTCACCGGTCATCAATTTTTGTAAAGAATAAGCAAATAAATATAACCAGTTCTGTAGGAAGTGGCTCCCAGTCCCACTCTGCGAGCGATGTTGAGCACCTAGATTCACAAAAGAAAGAAGAGACAAAAAAACGTCAGCAATGTTATTTTTATATCACATACAGTTGAAGATTCGCATCACAGTAATGTCACAGTATAACTGTGGTAATGTGATACTCCGTCCGTATTTTTATTAGCATCCATGTTTGACGCTTCAAAATTTGATAAAGGAAAGTTCCTAAGCAGCTAAATACACTCGAGAGCAATGAATCCGGGTCACTTAAAGAATGTTAAAAATCTCGGAAACTAAAAATGATAGGTTAATGCAATAAATTGTATTTAATAGACAATGTAATACTCCTTAAATGAAAGTAAAAAAAATATGAGTCACCATACATTTTATTAACACAAAATTACTCCTTAAAACAAAAATAGGAAACATGAAATTTTTGAACTTTATTACGATTTTCTTGAATTTTAATACTTCGTATTGCCTCCTCGTGCTTCCATTACTGCGTTTACGCGGTTTGGCATGCTGTACACCAAGTTCCTTATACGATTTTGGGGAATATTCTCCCATTCCTCTGTGAGAGCAATTTTGAGCTCACGAAGCGTGATTGGGGGAGGGTTTCGTTGTTTTACGCATCTGCCTAGCTCGTCCCAAGCATGCTCGATCGGGTTGATATCCGGGCTGCGCGCTGGCCACTCCATACGAGTAATGTTCATCTCTTGAAGGTAGTCATTCACAATCCTACCTGTATGAGGTCGGGCATTGTCATGCATAAATATAGCATCCTCACCTAAATTGACCATAAATGGACCAACGTGATCATTGAGGATTTCTTCCACATATCTTACGCTAGTTAAAGAGCCGTTTTCTATGATCACCAGCTCTGTGCGACTTTCAGAAGAAATTCCGGCCCACACAAGTACAGACCCACCACCGTAGGCTACTTTTTCTTCGATGCATGCTTGCTTGAATCTTTCCCCTGGTCTTCGATACACTCTGTGTCTTCCATCGTGCTTGTAGAGCATAAATTTTGATTCGTCGGAGAACATAACTTTTGACCAATCTTCAATACTCCAATTTACGTGGCTCTGGGCATACCTTAGTCTCGAAATACGATGCCCACGCTCCAGTTTAGGGCCGTTTGCAGGTCTAAGGGGTTTTAAGTTAGATTCAGCAAGCCGACGTCTTACTGTGACCATGCACTTGGGTTACTTCCTCCGAGGCGTCGAAACTGATTGGTGAGTTCAGTTCCTGTGAGAAAGCGATTTCGAAGCATGGTGTTCACCAAGTATCGGTCTTCTCGTGCTGTGGTACACCTGGTTCTGCCCGTTCCTGGTCTGCGTAGGTTAGAACCAGTTTCTTCGTAACGTCGGAGAACTCTTTGTACTGTTGACAGCGACACACCGACAGTCCTGGCTGTATCGCGCTGACTCCGGCCGGTTTCCAGCATTGTAAGTATTCTGGTGCATTCTTCAGGCGTAAGCGACATAATTTCAGCTTGATTAATGAATATAGAGCACTATCAACATGGTTTATGTACCCACATAAATGACAGATTACAAACAAAAGCAACACCAAATGCTGTAATTTCGTAGTTCCATCTTCGAAAGTGGCCCTTTTTCAAATTTGATTTTTTTATGATATAACTTTACAATAACTAAGAAGTTTTAATACCTTCATTTAAGGAGTATTACATTGTCTATTAAATACAATTTATTGCATTAACCTAGCATTTTTAGTTTCCGAGATTTTTAGGATTCTTTAAGTGACCCGGATTCATTGCTCTCGAGTGTATTAAGGAAGTTTATTCCCGTTAAATTATTAAGTTTGTTTGGAAATCATTTTCATCAGAATAAAAACTTTTGTTAATGAATGTTAGAAGAAATTGATATAATTATGCTTCAGAATATTGAGGTACTTACCTATAGAAGACGAATGAATTAATCTAAATGGGGCCGTCTAAATGCTTAAAATTGTTTAAAACAATTCTCTTTTAAGGATGTTTTGATTACAATTTAATATTCTGATACTTTGTCTAATTTTTAACTACATAATAATCATAAAACGAGTAGGTTTTTTGGCATAACATAAAACTGGCCAAGAACTTCTGTAAGGACCCCCCCTAAGAAGTGGGAGAGCACCCGGAAATTCCCCCAAAGACGCGGAATAGCACCCGAACCCACCCCTAGCTCACCTAGGGTCACATAACGAGTCCTCCGAGGCCGAAGTGGTAGTCGTAGGTCTGTTGGGAGTCCTGGGGTATCTTTCCGAGGGCCTGCCCGGGGCTCCCAACCGTAGGCTGTTAGCAAGACACGTGAGGTTTTTCAGTCGGTTGGAGTCCGGCATAACATCCATGAGGATTTGCCTCACGTTAAACAAAAGGAAAGCCATCACACTTATTTTTACTTTATAATGAAAGAGCGGTCTATTTCTAATCCCTTTATTTCCCGTGGTCCACCTCGTAGTTCACCCAGGTGAACCACGGGAATTTTTTTTTACCCGTGGTCCACCTGCATAGCCATATGTTTGTAACAGTAAATTATATAATAAAATTATGGATATATTATGATCAAAAAGCAGTACCACCGATAAAAAAATTACCAGTGGTACTACTAAGTGGTCCCGATAGTACCACTGGTACTTCAATTTCCCTACGGAGCAGAATGTACAAAACGCACAATGAGCACCACACTCAAAATCAAAATCAACAACTAAGTTGCCATTGCTAGATGACTCGGACACTGGCTTTCAGTTTCTTAAAAAAGGTCACTGTTCTCCATCAAAAAAAAACATATTGTTTGGTATTTACACGCTTGAGGCCTGCTGCGACAATAAGCATGGCAAGGACCTCGGCTAGGGGATCGCAGTGAACAAACTTGCAAGTCCTTAGTGGGCTACAGTCGCTTGTCATTGGATCATTATACCGGTGTTCTGGTTCTGATACCAGTCAGTCAAAAATAGATTCCTGGTTCTTCAGAGATAGTAATAGACTGTACTGGCAAATGACACTCGTTTTGTTTTTTTAGGTATTAAATGCCTCAATTCACTCACTCTATATTTGCCCCAATGTTACAATAACAAAAGAACCCTAAAACAATTTGTGCACAAATACAAACCCCACATAAATAAACCGAGAAATAAAAACATTAACCGAAAAGGTATATTTGTCCAGTCTCTCTCAAAACAATACTCTACATAACCCTGTCATAAAAATATTTTTTGCCGAGTGTTTTAATAACGATACGATAAACCAGTTATTTGCTTTTTTGTTGTGTTTATCGAAGTAGGCAAGCCAATGAAAACCCGTTTTGTCAGGGGCTTGGGAGCTGTGTGTTTTCTAAATTCGTTTAATAACACTTACGTTTTGCTAATATTATTTTAGTCTGATGAACGAATATGAAATAAGTAATTGTTTCGTTTCGATTATATCGCTTTTCTGCTCATATATAAGGAATGCGGGACTTCACGCGAAATACTATTTACTTACATTCACCGACGTTTCGGGCACATTGTTGCGCCCGTGGACGCGGCAGTCCAGCTGCGACCACAGGCGTTGCAACGCGCCCGAAACTTCGGTGAATGTAAGTTAATAGTATTTCGCGTGAAGTCCCGCATTCTATAAGTATGAATGTTAAAAACAGCGACAGTTTAAAAATAATATCGCTTTTCTGGCAAAGGAAGACGAAAATGTATACTGTTACTTTTTCCAATATTTCAAATACACTTACCTATTTTATCATTAACTGGCTTATCTCCACGTCTAAGTGGCTTGGTGGAGCTTTCCCTTACCATTTTCTGAAGAGACTGGCTCTCAGAATAAATTAAGTACCTGATAGTTATTGCAGAGTGTTAAATCTATTTGCACAACAAAATTCAACCAAATTTGCTAAGAGTGGCATTGAGTAACAAACATATTTACAAAAACTTATGATAATGTAACTAAGAAATACCTACTACGCTACGGATTGTAAAATTTCTTACATTATGCTGACTCCTGAGAACAAAAGCTTTTTGAATAAATCGAGAATCTTATTACCATTATTACACTTCACTAAAATCCACAAAGAAACCCAGTAATGCCCGAATTATTTTTTTTGAGATTTTAGTAAATCTAGGCATTAAATATGATTTAATGAGGTATTTCTAGACATAAATCATGAATTTTATTATTATAAATAATTTGGAAGTTTAAAAAAAATCACGTGTCCAAATGGACACACTAAGCACTTGCAATAGCTGAAAAGACAAGAACACAAGCAGATTTTTTTTGGTAATTGGTAACCTAAATTTATTGCTATTTGTTTAAAAACATAAACGAGACATTTTTAAATAATAATATAAAAGTTTATTATTATTTTTAGTAGGTACAGTACAATCAACACCTGAGGTCATCGAACTCATTGTTTTGCATTTGGGTCCGTACATCTTTTTTACGTAATTTTCCGTACATAATGATATATCTTATCAAACCTACCGTAAAGTTTGAAGGTAGATTATCTACCTGCACCTTTGGCACTTACTCCAAAAGTTTTTTAGGTAAGATATCAATACTCTTGCTCTACGAAACTCCAGCTGTGGCATCTTATTTTGAAAATCACAAGCATTATTATTACAAGCCTCCAGCTTCCATACAAATAGGGATAATAACCACTTCCTCTCTAATATATTTATATACATATTTATATAAGTACCTATAAGTATGTATTTGTCCACTAGTCTTTAGAGGAGTCTAATAAATGTAATGTAGTAGTAGACAATCCTATCTTTTCCTATATATTTTTGGATTCTTCTGAAGAGTTAGGCTTGTTGATAAAGGACGGTGGTGGTGCCACATGCATGTGATGGTACTTTTGGGATTATTGTTTTATTATGTATAGCTGTTGTAAACCTAAAAGGTTTGACAAAAAACATTTTCTAATGGCTAAATCATGATAACCTCTCGACTTTTTCCTCATTTGGTTTGCTGTCAACCCCCGATATCACTGTAGACGACACTACCACCACTACCTTTTTATTTTTCTCACATCTGACGTTTGATTTATGGTGTCTCTACCTAGAAACTAGTCAAAATCGAACAATCTAAAAGTAAAACGAAACATATTGTAATGCTATGGCTAAAGCTTAGCGTGTCCATATGGACACATGAAGTTCAGTGTTATATTATTACATAGGAAATTACATTCTGGCAGTATTGTATGCTTTTATATAAATAAATACGCACTATTGCAATAAATTTGTGCTATAATAACATGAATATAATTTATAGTTTAAAAATAATAACTACTTACTCTCATCTCGGGTCTATTTTTTCTGCGTACTGGTTAAAGGCGGCAAATAAATGAATATACTTGGAAAACTAAAATTATTGTAACAGTGATGTTAACACTGTTTTAAAATTTGACATTTGAATGCAGAGTTATACTAATAAAATAATTACAAAAGTCAAAAAATACTACCATAACAACTATTTTATTTAACCACGATTTGTGTGTCCATATGGACACGCTAGGCATTACTGGGTTAATCTTGGTCCAGACCTGAAGTTATTGAAAGCCACTTTCTTCAAGATCCATTTTAATTTTAGCACAAAGATATGATGAGCATCAGACAATTCAATTAACGTTTAAGTAAAAAACAGAGAGACTTAAAAGCTAATATTAATAAAGTGCTCGCATAACTTTGGACATTATTCTTCGGAATTGAAAAGTATTCTTTTCACTTAGACTAATTTGCGATTTTATTGGTTCATCATTTTGCACAGTTTCATTTAAAACATTTTTTATTATGTTCTAGTAATTTGCTAAATTTTGAAATCAAATAATATAATATTGTTGAAATTACCGGGTAACTCACGGACCTATAGTATACATAGACTATGTATACCTATGTTTACAAAGTCGATACTCTAAAAATTAGAAATTCTCCAGGAATTTTCAAAAATTTCACCTTTAAAATTTAGGCTCCCACTATGACAGGGGTTTTCAGAGTTCTTCCCTTAAGGGGAATAAATTTGACACAGATGTATTCGCAGGTATCCACTTAATAATAAATGTAAAATGGCATTTAGATAAGGATGCTTCATAAAATGAATTTAAGTAAAAGCTCTTTCTATAAGTCTTTTTATTTCGACACCTTTATAGTTTGTGGTTTTTCATCATTGTTATAATTCAAAGCTATTTTTATATAGTAAATCTCTTTTATTAATTTGCGAAGACAGAGAGAAAATCACCTTTTATCCCGACAGTTACAAATAAAAGCCCTTTTAGTTGAATAAGTTTAATACTTCTCACAAAAGACGCTCTCAACTGATGGGCTTGTTTCGAAATGAAATAATTTATTTTCATTCGATAGCCCTTGATGATAATTGTATAGAGTTTATCATCTACATAGTATTGTATTTCAGCGTTGTTACAAGAAATAATTATGGACCTTTATGCCGCTAAGGTAGCAAACATTAGAATCTATCTGATTGGAAGTGGTCACCGTAGACTATGAACGTATGCAACAGAAGAGGTACACTCGCGCTGCCGACAGTGCAATTTCTTCTGGGAATCCTCTTAAAGAGCATTATACTATATTGTAAATATTCAGGAACACCGGAGCGAGGAGTTCATTTCACAATACAAGGACAACCCTAGATAAAGATTATGAATGAAGTTGGGAGTCCTGGGGTATTATTCCGAGGGCTTACCCGGCGCTCTTCACCGTAGGCCGTGTTAGGTAGGATACCTGTGGATTTTAGTCGGTAGGGGTCCGGCATAGCATCCGTGTAGGATTTTCCTCACGTAAAAAAATCGATTATGAAAGAAATGCATTTCGACTCTGGTTTCAATTTTATTAGTCCGGTTTTGGGTTGATTTTTTTTAGTACAGATCAGGTGATAGAAAACATTTAATATCTACTAATAATAATAAGGGTTTGGAAAAGACGTTGTTAAAACGATATTCTCGTATTAAAAAAATATACTTTCTGTTACATATGTGTTTCATTGAATAGTATAATATTACTTTGGAAATATCACAATTCTTGGCGACGGAAATCAAAGCTTTACCATCATTGTCCATCTTTACGAGTCCCTGAGTCTCCTTTGTTGGAAGACGAATTTAATTCAGCTATACGTACTAACTGGTTTTATTACGCAAATGTTATTATGATTAAAGAGGTCTGTTAAGAAAGTATTGTTTCGAAATCAGGGTTTTGTCAAATTCTCAATTATATTGTTGAAAACTGTTGTGATTCTTGATAGGTTTATAGTATAATAGAACATATTTTTCTTGTTAAGGAAATAAACTGAATAAATAGGTACTTTAATGTCATCAAAATTTCTTTGCAGTCAATTTCTGACCTTCGGTAATTTTGAAAATCAATAATTCTAATTTATACTGACGGTAAGTTGTAGATGTAAGTAAATTTGTAATAAAATTCTTTTTATTCATTTAACACATCCACTCATCATATTCTGTTGTTATTCTATCGTATTTTATGGCATCGAAACCATGGCATTGCATTTCTTTGGATTTGCGGATTTTGAGTTTTTGGATCCGGTGAAATTAAGAAAAATGCTTGCATTGTTTGTTAGGTTTATATCATTTGCGATTTCAAGGTACCGATGTTATTCACTACTAAAAGCCACGTTTTGTATATAAAAACAACAATGGCTGTATGTTTCGAACAATTTGGTTAGGTTACGCATATTCCCACACACCATGCGTCTACATTATATTGTAGCAAAGGAAAAACTATTTTTCCCGTCAAATTGCCATCAGCAACACGTGACGATTGTACGCAAGCGGAATAATGCCGGTATAGCATAAGGATCGTTATTATACGCCGTAATTTTGTGTCTGAAAGTTCTTTTCCTATAGATTTAATATTGTAGTGTCAGAACTCATAATATATCTATAGGAACGTATCTTTACCAATACAAATAAAGATATAGAAGATATCATTTATACTCTTGTTTGTTGGCACTTGGTGGAACTTGTTGTAACTCTTTATGCACTTTTTGCTTAACCGCTTGATATTTCAAGATTTTAATTATCCATACTAATATTATAAAGCTGAAGAGTTTGTTTGTTTGTTTGTTTGTTTGTTTGTTTGTTTGTTTGTTTGTTTGTTTGAACGCTAGGATCTCAGGAACTACTGGTTGGATTTCGGAAATTCTTTTACAGTTTGATAGTCCATCTATTGAGGATGGCTATAGGCTATATAACATCACGCTAAGGCAAATAGGAGCGGAGAAGCTATCAAGAATGTTTCGAAAACGGGGAATATTTTTTACCGTCTGAGAGCTTCCGAAGCGTACGCTGCGTAAATGGTTAAAGTTACGTAAAAATTGGGTATTACAAAATTGTTTCTCTTAAAAAGTTCTAAAAAAAAGTCCGCGACAGCATATGTCTATCTTTTAAGGTTCGCCCACAATAACCTAATTTGTCTATCTCTTAAGGTCCGCTCACAATATTTTAAAACCAAAGAGTTTGTTTGTGCTACGATCTCAGAAACTACTGGTTGCAGTTCAAAAATTATTTTACAGTTTCATAGTAAATTTATTGAGGATGGTTAATGACAGTATTACATCACGCTAAGACGAATAGGGGCGGAGCAGCCATGTATAATGTTTTGAGAACGGGGAAAATTTATTTCTTACACTGTGGAAATGATTAAAGTTACGTGAAAATAGTGTACTATAAAATTGTTCCTCTTAAAAAGTTAAAAAAAAAGTCCTTGACCGCATATGCCTATGCCTATCTTTTACGGTTCGCTTACAATAACCCTCAAGTAAGTTTTAAAATAAGAGCGAGGCGACGACGGCAGTAATCCTGGTCTGCAGTGGCAGCCAGTCAAGTGAACGATAAAAACTGGTCAAGAGCGAGTCGGATCCGTACCATAAAAGGACGGGCGGAAGTAGATGCGACGGGAAACATCATATCACTTTACATATTAATACCACGCCTCTCTCCTTCTCACTCTCATGTGACGCAAACGAAGTTGCGCGGGTCAGCTAGTAACTAAATATAACCAGACCGGTTTCAAAGGGCATAGTGTGTAAGAATATATTTTTTATAGACAGCGTCCATGAGTAAGAAGAAAGAAAGGATATAAGAAGTAAGACCATACACTGTTGCAAGATGCGACAGGAGAAAATAATAATTGGAAGAGAACTACGATCAGCAGTAGACTGCGATCGCACGAGGATCGCGTGCAAAAGTGTCGTGGTATCTTTTGTAAACTGTATTTATTGAGCTGACCACAAGTTTGCCCACACAATCAATACGTTCGTTAGGCCATAAACATAAGTGCATTTTTATCCTACACGGGAATGAGTGAATGTAGTACATGTGTGCTTAATTTATGTTCCTACCCTTTACGCGGTGGCAAAATATATCTAAGAAATGAAAGCGTTCATGAGGGTATCCCTCGATCAGAATCCTTTCAACTCTACTAGAGGTTACCCTTAATCAAAGTACTCGTTGTGATTTATTGAGTTTTCAAAGAAGATTTATGAGTGTCATTTATAATGCACTATCTACAGTAAAATCAGGATTTATAGCAGACTTTTCGGTTTGTTTTATACGTATAAATAAACTATTTTCATTGTCCTTCCACTAAAGATGATAAGTGTTTTTTGTTGAGCTTATCTCTAAACTGAAATGCTGTCGCAGAATCTATTCTCGTATTTAATACGTCAAATACAAATATTTATACTCGTACTTACCCCCTTTTGATAAAATTTAGTTCGGCCAAAGTTGCTTAAAGTGATTTTTAGATAAATTTATTTCATTTGAATAAAATCAGTAGCACTTCACTAATGTAAAATATCAAATAATCTGCATAAAAACATAGTGATTGTATTTTTTTTGCTACTAAACGGGTCGACAAACATAGCGGCTTACATGATTGCTGGTGGTCACTGCTGTGCAGTTCTTGGACGTTTCAACGCCACGAGTGATCCACTCACTTTGCAAACTCTATTGCTAAACGAAACAGACAGGGACCTGTTGTTGAAAATTTTCAAGCTACACGTCATTGAAAATGGTTATCAACAAGTTTTATTTCGATATACTTAAAACGAAATGAATTTGAGCGACTCCAAAGTCCGAAAAGGGAATTTAGACTACAAAGTTAACATTATGACATTTTATTTCCTTATAGGTTCGCCTCCCTTTTAGTTCTTGTCCTGGGAATTCCTTCCGAGAGCTTATCCGCCGGGGCTCTGGCAAAAATCTGGATCAATTGAATGACCAAAAAAAATTGGAGATGTCATGTAATCACCATGATAATATCTAGAAATACCGAAAAATTAAAAAGAGACGTTCTAGTTGTGTTTTTTTAGGCTAAAATCTCACATAGAGATTTATGAAACCTGAAACGTAGCAAGTATATTTTAATAAACTACCCACACTTTTGGATTATTGTTTTTCGTTATGAAATATTTGTGAGTGAGCGGTCTGCCTGAGTAAAATCCATGGCAAAAATTTAGTTAAAGTTCACTTTTACAGTTCACAAGACTACAGTGATGTTAAAGTTGGCGACCCTATGATGTGCTTTTTCACATTCCGCTTAAAGAATCCGGTTTTGTAGGAGGAGGGAAATACTTGTGCCGGCAGAGGGGGCAAGTTTCAGAATATTATCATTAGGTCTATGTAGGTACAACTACTTATTATCGTTTCATATCGTCGCTATAAATTATTTAATGTACATTTGTAATTTTACACAGATAATGAATGCCCAGACTCCGAAATACCAAATTAGGATTTCCCAAATAGGAATTGTGTCCCAACCCAAAACAGCAGTTGCAACCACACTATCTCTGAGCTTATGCATCCTTTATTACCTTACCAGTATACTTTTAGAGGAGAGTTTAGGAAAAACGTACGTTTTCAGTACGACTTAATCCACTAATGTACACTCGTAAATGACTGAAGGCCCTTAGTAATACGAATGTTGCTCTGTAATATATATTTTTGTACCTGATGGCTTTATGACTTTGTACTCGTATGTCCTACCTTTAAATAATAATATAGGATATTTTTACTACGCGGTATAAAGTCCAAATTAAGCAAATCTATCACGGTGTAGGTATATTGTGAAGAGCTCTTCAATCCTTTCCTCATACATAAGTGCTCTATGAAGTGTAAATATCTGTAGCATTTTAAGTAAATGGGTTAATGGACCCATAAAGGAAGTCAAGAACGACACCATGTTAAGGAAGGCTGTACAGAGGACTTTCAGGATCGCCCTAAAATGTAATGTTACTACATTTGTAAAGAAACACATGGACTCGGAAGTAAAACAATTGTCGTATCCTATAAAAGTTAACAATACGAACTTTATCAGTTTTGCTTTAATCTGAAAAGTTAGATACTCTTACTTGGCAGTCTGTTACTGTTTAAAAAGTTCGCATCATCATCAATATGAAAATATTTAAAAAATGTCCTGAAAGTATGAATTACAAAAAATTATGTGTAATTTGACGATATAATTCAAATGATATGCGTAGGCGTATTATTGTGACTAATATTAAACCTGAACAAACCATTCATCATAATTATTCTGGCTTGGATATTTTGGCATCTACCCTGAGTCTAAACTTTTATTAACGTGGGTATCTCCAGAACAAAGGGGGTATCCAAAAGGCCCTGAAAGTGATGTAATTTCGTTTTATTCTAAGTTTAGTAAATAGCCTAGAACAGTTAACAAGTATCGGAAAATTGTCATCATTTAGGTTTCTTCTGACTTGTATACAATATTTAATAGCTATAGAAACTGAGACAACTACTTAACAATTAATTGTAAAAATTGTGCTAGATGGCGCTTGCGTTACTGAACCATTCCCGTCGTCGGCGTTCGATCAAAAAAGTCGCATCAAAATTGATTCATCCGTTAGGCTGCCACGATACTACAAACTGACATGCACATAATATACACGCATGCACATACATACACAGACACACAGGTCAAATTTATAACACCCCTCTATTTTCGACGTAGGTTACTATAAGAGAGCTTTACAAAGGTTTGATTTACAAAGAAACATAATGATAGTTGCTTCTTTACTTGAACTTAGAACGAGTTCAGAAGCATAAGGCAAATCGTTTGATAGTGTTTTTAGGGTTTCGTAGCCAAATGGCAAAAACGGAACCCTTATAGATTCGTCATGTCTGTCTGTCTGTCCGTCCGTGTGTCACAGCCACTTTTCTCCGAAACTATAAGGTCTATGCTATTGAAACTTGGTAGCTAGATGTATTCTGTAAACCGCATTAAGATTCTTATATAAAACTAGAAAAAAAGCAGTAAATTTTGGGGGTCCCCATACTCAGAACTGAAACTCTAAATTTTTTTTTTCATCAAACCCGTACGTGTGGGTATCTATAGATAGGTCTTCAAAAATGCTATGGAGGTTTTTAACGTCATTTTTTTCTAAAGTGAATAGTTTGCGCAAGAGACACTTCCAAAGTGGAAAATGTGTGTCCCCCCCCCTCTAACTTCTAAACTAAGGAAATGATAAATCTAAAAAAAATATATGATGTACATTGCCATAAAAACTACCAACGAAAATTAGTTCGAACGAGATAGAGCTGGTAGTTTTTTTTTAATACGTCATAAACCGCAATTTCCGGTTAGTGAAATCACTACCACTGCGAACGTGTTAAAACATCAGTCAAAGTTACAACGAACTATAAGAACTTTTATATTATGTTACTTGCAGCTACGAAACCCTTCATGGACGAGTCCAACTTGCACTTGGCCGGTTTTTCAGTTGTAATTATATATTAACCCTAGAAAGCTAACGTTCGTCAAATTTACGAACATTGAAATTTAACTCTCTGTCGCTTTCCAACCGTTGCACTCACGCGCTTGCGCGTTCGCGCAAACTCAAAGACCGCTAAACCGCGTTGTGTGGCAGTCGTATTTAGTTTGTAAGTAATTTCGTTTTTGAGATACCTACTATGTGTTCGTCATTTTTACGAATGGTTAGCTTATAAGTAACTTTTGTGACTGTTCTAATGCGTTGATATTGTCTTCTTTTTTGTAGTTATTACATTGAATGTCAAGAATGGCAGTGGGTTCGGTTCTCACAGATGAAGACATTATTTAGGCATTAGATAATGAAGCTCCGTGTGGCGACGGGGTCCCGTGTTGCGAAGGGTAAGAAAGATTCATTGCGTAGAGAAGGAATACTCGAAATGAAACCCGGTTGTCAGTAAAATGCAATCGTTAAGCCAAGTTGAAGGTCTTATGGGCGGCTTGAAAAATTGCAACTGCACCTGTCCACTTCAACACGGCAATAGGCTCACCACCTATTACCTAGGACATAGAACTATAAGGTGAAATGTGGGCGTATACTATGCCCCTGCCTACCCCTTCGGGGATAAAGGCGTGACTACTTCATACATACATATGTATGTAGATAATGAAGAGCGGAGCGAAACAAATGCTATTTCTGATAGTGAAAACGAAGATGAATTATTGGTTGATGACGTGGAGTGACTATAATGATGAGCTTTCTGACAATGAACAACTACATAAAAGGCGCAGAGAGGAGCAAAGGAAAAGCTGTAGTTTATATAATTACAAGAAAAGACGAATGACAAAAAATAACTGCAATAGTTGTAAAGAGGCTATTTGTGGAGAACATTCAGTTGACTTTTGTCCAACATGCGCTTTGAAAATATAAATATATTTTATTTTTTATTTAATTTTAGAGTTTGTTCTTTCGGTTGCGAAAGAAATAAAAAACTTTTTCTAATTATGGGTTCCTAATATAATCATTTAAGTTTAAGTACCAAAATTATCTCAGAAATATAAGTGCCATGTGAAAAATATGATTTATTAATTATACTTAAAATAAAAATTACTTTTTTCTATAATTATATTTCATTTACATCCCAAATAACCTAAAACACAATAAAACTAATTTAAATATCTTTATATTGCAATAAAATGTAAATATATAAAATTCATCATCAAAAAGTCGAATGGTTAGCTTTTAATGGAAGTCGACGAACGTTAGCTATCTAGGGTTAAAAAATATTTAAATCCGGACAACAATCTGTGTTGAGAACACAGATTGTTGTCCGGCTAGTAAGTTGAAGGCCAGCGAGGTCACGGTTTCCGAATCATCTAAGAGTGTCGAATTGCAAAATAATAATATCAAATTACCTAGAATTGTTATACCTATTTTTTCTGGTAAATACACAGAATGGCCTACATTTCGGGACTTATTCCTGTCAGCTGTTCACAAAAACACTAATCTGGCTAAAGTGCAAAAATTGCATTATCTAAAGAGCTACCTTACGGGTGAAGCAGAACAGCTTTTGCGCCACATCCCAATATCAGAAGATAATTACGATAGGTCCTGGGCTCAATTAGATGCTCGATATAACAATAAAAAATATCTTTCTCACTGCATTTTACGCAAATTACTGAGTCAGCGGAACATTGTGGGGGAATCGGCAAGTGCATTAAAGGAATTAATTGATACCACCACTGATTGTTTGGGTTCATTAAATAATTTAGGAATTAATACTACGTCATGGGATATTAGTTATCCATATTCTTGCTTTAAAGTTGGATGCTGATAGTAGAAGAGAGTGGGAGCTTAAAGTCACTAGTAATAATGAATCCGATCAGTTACCGACATTTTCTCAATTCAAGGAATTTCTAACCAGCAGATATAGGGCATTTGAATATTTAGAGAATAGGTCTGATAGGATTAATTCTGGTAACACAAGTAAGGCTAACTATATATATATATATATATATATATATATATAAGTAAGGCTAAAAGTTGCAGCCGCAGTATTTCATACTGCGGCTGCAACTTGCGTTTATTGTAAAGCTGACCACTACATCAGTAACTGCAGACAATTTAGTAAAGAAGATGGGCTCACTCGTAAACAATTTGTTCGCGAAAACAATTTATGTTTTAATTGTATGGGTCACGGTCACTCTGCCAGGCAATGTAAGCGTTCAGCATCCTGTAAAGTGTGTAAGCGACGCCACCATTCCTTGTTACATGTGCAGAGTGAACATGAGACACCTAAGGAGGATGGTGAATTAACTGGCTCGATAAACCCCAATGAACCCCTACAATCTGAGACACATGTGTATACAGTGGGAGTAGAAGATGAAATAAATATATTATCTTGTGTGTCGAAAGGGTCTGCTAGCAAACAAGTTTTATTAGCCACAGCTCTGGTCAAAGCTGTTTCGACAAACGGATCTATGTACACGGTGCGAGCCTTACTGGATCAAGGCTCCCAAGCATCTTTTGTTACGGAAGATACAGTCCAACGTCTTGGCTTAAAGAAAATATACGTCAGGAGTACAATATCTGGCATAGGAGGAGTAAAGGGTGTTGCTTCAAGTGCAATGGTTGAAGTGAAAGTACAATCCCGAATTGATCCATCAATCGAGCTAACAGTAAAGGCGTACGTTTTAAAGTCCATAACTTCCTTATTACCCGAAAAGAATGTAACATGCTTTAATTGGGTACAGGTACAATGCTTACCTTTGGCAGACCCTACCTTTTATACACCAAATATAATAGACATTCTTTTTGGGGCAGAAGTCTACGCTAGGATACTGCAGGAGGGTTTTAAAAAGGCACCAGATGGGTCAATTATAGCGCAATGTACTACCTTTGGATGGTTTATATCGGGATCTTTTAACACAATCAATAATAACTCACCTGCCATAAAAGTTTTGCATGCGCTAATAGGGGCAGAGGATCTTTTGAAAAAATTTTGGGAGATGGAACGGGAACCAAATGGTATGGAAAAGCGTATGTTGACTGAGGAAGAAAGGAAATGTGAAGACATTTACCAAAAAACTACCACCAGGGATGAAAACGGACGCTATGTAGTTCACTTACCATTCAAGACTGAAGATCCTAGTAGCCAATATGGAAATTCTCGTGCTGTGGCACTTAAAAGATTTCACGCTTTAGAATCGAAGCTAAATCGAAACTTAGAACTTAAAAAGAGTTACGCCGAAGTTATACACGATTATTTATCTTTGGGACATATGAGGCTAGTAACTGAGGAAGAAAAACTAGAATCGAAGGCAGTTTACTTGCCTCATCATGCCGTAATAAGAAACGATAAAGATACTACCAAAGTCCGCATTGTATTCGATGCTTCTTGCAAGGGGCTCAATGGTAGTTCGCTTAATGATGATCTCATGATTGGAGCTAGCTTACAACCGGAACTAAGACATTTAATTATGAAGTGGAGAAGTTATCCTATTTGTTTAGTAGCCGACATCACGAAAATGTATAGACAAGTATGGGTAGCAGAAAATCATACAGACTTTCAAAGGATAGTTTGGAGAGACAACAAGAAATCGGAAATTCAAGACTATAAATTACTATGGAACTCAAAAAGAGTTGGAGGTGTCAGGCCTGTCGCTGTAAAATGCCGAAAGTAGATAATACGAATACGCCCATTCGACAACAGGAGTCCGAATCGTCCCGAATACTTAACACATCCTCAGAAAAAAATAATGTAACCATCAGAAAAATTACTTCTAAAACCAAATGTGGCAGTATAGACTCGGATGATTTGAGCTTGTTGGGAGATACCTTGAGCGCTGAACAGAGTGATAGTATATGGAAAACACACACAGAGACAGAACTCACACTTCAGAATTTGAACGAGATCATAGTTCAACGCCTAAAGGAAAACAACAATATAATATTAACTGAACTACAACACACTATACAGAGCGAAATATCTAAGACACTTCACCAATTAAGAGCAGAAGTAGAACAGAAATTCCAGACACTATGTACTCAAAATGAACAAAGAAAAGAAGAAATTAAATTGATAAATAATCACATAGAAAAATTAAGAACAGAAAACGAATTATTAAAGAAAGAAATCAAGGCCCTATCGCCTTTGGAGATGGCCCACTCTTTTATGCCTAGTCAGGAAAGCAATAGCAAAAAGATAGTCCTATATGGCCTCGAGGAATATTACAAAGAGCCGGAGCACGACCTGCATGACCGTCTTGTACACCTGTTCAAAGACATTTTACTGCTGGACCTCAGCGGCTACATAGAGGGCACGCATAGAATAGGTAAACCTACTAAACAAAACCGGCCCTTAGTAATAGAGCTGTTGAGTAAAAGGATGGCCAAATATATAACAAGAAATAGCTCATACTTTCGCGGATCTAAAATATTCGTTTCAGAATTTCTAAGTTACGACGAGCGGAAGGACTTGTACCAACTACGAGAAGAAATGATCAAAGCCAGAAGAGAGGGTAAATATGCTATAATTCGTAATAAACAATTATTTATAGAAGGTAAGCCAGTTAACTTTAAGAATAGATTAAGCAACGCACTACACTGCCATACACAGAACCCAAAAACATCCCATGAAACCGGTCGAAGTGGCAGTATAATACATGCCGATAGCCTACCCACCCAGGTCGAACCAACTGTCGCGGGGGCTGGCCACTCCTTTCGCAAACAATGACGATCAATTTAAAATACTGTACCAAAATATGCAAAGTATCTGCAATAAACAACACTTATTGGAAGCTTTCCTAGAGGAGCAGCCAATATATAAGGCCCTATGCATTACGGAATCTTGGCTGACACCAGAGAAGCTGGACAAGGCACAAACAACTGGATATAAAATTGCAACTTCATACTACCGAACCAACTTTAAGGGTGGAGGCCTGTGTATCCTGCTTCGCGATTATATAGAATGTGATGAAATCAAACTTATAAAAGACATTTCTGTAGAATATATCGTGGAAATGTGTGCATGTGAATTAGTTTTAGAAAAAATAATAATTGTGACTATATACTGGAACGGGCGAGAGGAAGTCATATTTATGGATAAATTAAAACAACTTTTGCAATATATGCACAAAAAACATTTTAAGAAAAATATAATACTGGGGGGAGATTTTAATATAAATGTCTTAGAAAATAAACTCAAAATTCAGCAATTTTTAGATTTAATGTTGGAATACAACTTCGCCCAACATATAAAGCACCCCACGCGTATCACGAAAACCACCTCAAAATGTATAGACTTGATATTTACAAATTTTAACAACATAAAATTATCCACCTCTGTGGAAAAATTGGGATTCTCGGATCACAACGGAACAGCTATTAACTTGTGCTTGCCCGAAATATCAAAACAAATTACGTGGTACAGGAAAGGTAGGATTTTCAACTGTAAAAATATGCAATCATTTAAAACTCGACTAAACGATTTAAATTGGAACAGCATTCTAACATTTGACAAAAATATTAATCAAAATTATGACGCCTTTGAGGACACTCTAAGAGAAATCTTAAACTCATGCATACCGATACGAAGACATAAGCTAAAAACCCGGTTAAAAAAATACTGGTTGACTGTAGGTATTAAACTTTCATGCAGAAACAAAAGACTCCTTAAACTACTCTTAATAAATACAAATAGCCCAATTATAAGGAGATATTATAAAAATTATGAAAAAATATTGAAGAAAGCAGTAGCCATATCAAAAAAAAAATCATTACAGAAGCAGAATAATGAACTCTAATAACAAAACTAAAACTATGTGGAGCATTATAAATGAACGGACAAACAAACAAATAAAAAAATCTCACTGTAATTTAAAATTATCTATTGACAATGATATGGTTACGGACCCGGATAAAATAGCGAACTACACTCGAGAGCAATGAATCCGGGTCACTTAAAGAATGTTAAAAATCTCGGAAACTAAAAATGATAGGTTAATGCAATAAATTGTATTTAATAGACAATGTAATACTCCTTAAATGAAAGTAAAAAAAATATGAGTCACCATACATTTTATTAACACAAAATTACATAAAGAAAAAACTGCCGATCTCTCCTTAAAACAAAAATAGGAAACATGAAATTTTTGAACTTTATTACGATTTTCTTGAATTTTAATACTTCGTATTGCCTCCTCGTGCTTCCATTACTGCGTTTACGCGGTTTGGCATGCTGTACACCAAGTTCCTTATACGATTTTGGGGAATATTCTCCCATTCCTCTGTGAGAGCAATTTTGAGCTCACGAAGCGTGATTGGGGGAGGGTTTCGTTGTTTTACGCATCTGCCTAGCTCGTCCCAAGCATGCTCGATCGGGTTGATATCCGGGCTGCGCGCTGGCCACTCCATACGAGTAATGTTCATCTCTTGAAGGTAGTCATTCACAATCCTACCTGTATGAGGTCGGGCATTGTCATGCATAAATATAGCATCCTCACCTAAATTGACCATAAATGGACCAACGTGATCATTGAGGATTTCTTCCACATATCTTACGCTAGTTAAAGAGCCGTTTTCTATGATCACCAGCTCTGTGCGACTTTCAGAAGAAATTCCGGCCCACACAAGTACAGACCCACCACCGTAGGCTACTTTTTCTTCGATGCATGCTTGCTTGAATCTTTCCCCTGGTCTTCGATACACTCTGTGTCTTCCATCGTGCTTGTAGAGCATAAATTTTGATTCGTCGGAGAACATAACTTTTGACCAATCTTCAATACTCCAATTTACGTGGCTCTGGGCATACCTTAGTCTCGAAATACGATGCCCACGCTCCAGTTTAGGGCCGTTTGCAGGTCTAAGGGGTTTTAAGTTAGATTCAGCAAGCCGACGTCTTACTGTCCATGCACTTGGGTTACTTCCTCCGAGGCGTCGAAACTGATTGGTGAGTTCAGTTCCTGTGAGAAAGCGATGCGAAGCATGGTGTTCACCAAGTATCGGTCTTCTCGTGCTGTGGTACACCTGGTTCTGCCCGTTCCTGGTCTGCGTAGGTTAGAACCAGTTTCTTCGTAACGTCGGAGAACTCTTTGTACTGTTGACAGCGACACACCGACAGTCCTGGCTGTATCGCGCTGACTCCGGCCGGTTTCCAGCATTGTAAGTATTCTGGTGCATTCTTCAGGCGTAAGCGACATAATTTCAGCTTGATTGATGAATATAGAGCACTATCAACATGGTTTATGTACCCACATAAATGACAGATTACAAACAAAAGCAACACCAAATGCTGTAATTTCGTAGTTCCATCTTCGAAAGTGGCCCTTTTTCAAATTTGATTTTTTTATGATATAACTTTACAATAACTAAGAAGTTTTAATACCTTCATTTAAGGAGTATTACATTGTCTATTAAATACAATTTATTGCATTAACCTAGCATTTTTAGTTTCCGAGATTTTTAGGATTCTTTAAGTGACCCGGATTCATTGCTCTCGAGTGTATTTAAATAAGTTTTTCTCGTCAATCGGGAAAATGACTACGCACTCCTCGAATCCCCGACATTGCTCGCGTACTCTTCACAACACGGAAAACACAATGTTCCTCAGACCCGTGGAACCCTTCGAAGTCAACAGAATATTGAAGTCTCTAAAGAATAAAAAAAGTCATGGGATAGATGAAATGCCACCGAGTCTGTTTAGATGCTGTGCTGACGAACTGACTATGCCATTATACTTCTTGTTAAACCAGTCATTCGAGGACGGTGCCTTCCCGGAGCGACTGAAACAGGCAGTCATTAAACCGATCCACAAAAAAAAATCTAAAACAGACCCGAACAACTACCGACCAATCGCGCTGCTACCCACTGCCTCAAAAATTTTCGAAAAGCTAATGTGTAATAGGATATACTCATTTTGTGAAAAATTTAAATTATTGAACGAATGTCAAAACGGTTTTAGAAAAAATTAATCAACAACCTTGGCTGTTTATAATTATATACAAAAGGCTTTAGATATTATTAATATCAAAAAATATGCAGTGGGTGTACTCCTTGATATGTCCAAGGCATACGACAGGGTGCAATTTGGGATCTTGTTACACAAATTATACAAAATAGGAATACGAGGACAGGCACATAAGTGGCTAGAATCGTACTTGACAGGCAGGAAACAAATGGTAGAATTAGAATTCTTTAATGAAAAAAATTATAAAATAGAAAAAGTACACTCTCGGAATATAGATATAACAGCCTCAATCCCGCAGGGCAGCGTTATAGGGTGCTTGCTGTTCCTCATTTACATCAATGACCTTCCAGGGGCAGTGGACGGACCATGTGTGCTATTTGCGGATGATGTCTCCTTACTTGTCCCATGCACAAACAATTCAAACGTTAATAAAAATCTAAACACTATCTTAAAGAAAACAGCATACTGGATGGGAGAACATAATTTAAAGATAAATTATTCAAAAACAAAAATAATACCATTCCACCCCCACCAGAAAGTACCACTTAATATTGATTTTGTGTTTGAAAAAAATAAATTAGAAGTAGTCAATGAGTTCAACTTGCTTGGTTTAACCATTGACACAAATATAAACTGGAAACCTCATGTCTGCAAAATTGGAGCAAAAATTTAAAAATTCTCCTATGCTCTGCGGGAGGTAAAGAAAACTACTGACCTGGCAGCGGCCCTGGTCACTTACTATGCTTATGCTTATTCTTGGCTTAGCTATGGTATTATTTTATGGGGAAACAGTACTGATGCGCTGACAGTCTTTACGCAACAAAAGAAACTGATAAGAACACTAGTCAATATCGATGAATCCGACTCCTGTAGACCTCACTTCAAGAATTTGAAATTATTAACTTTACCGTGCATCTATATCATGGAAATATGTAAATTTGTAAGAAAACACCAAGAGAATTATAACACACGAGAACATATAGAAAATAGATATACACTGAGGCACAGAAATAGATTAAATTTACCAAAATCCCATTTAGCTATGCACTCCACGGGTCCTTTGGTCATGTCAATAAAGATATATAACAAACTGCCATTGTTGATAACAAATGAGGAAAAATTTAACCCTTTTGTCAATAAGTTAAAACTGTTCTTGCTAAATAAATGTTATTACAGTGTCCAAGAGTACCTTGACGATAAAACTAAGTATATTTAAGTATAATAATAATAGCTTAAATTACTAAAAAATAAATGATAATAATAATAATTCAACAAATTGTTCTGCTAATTAAATTGCTGTAAGATAACTATAAAATAGTTAATATAATATTTTGCTATATAGGTATAATAACTACGTGACATTCAATATTTATGTAAATAACTAGCTGATGCCCGCAGCTTCGCCCGCGATGGCGCTGTATGTGAAATTTTGCTGAATTTTCTTTGCTATAAACCTCACGGACCCCGAGACCTTTCCAACGAATGCAAAACCGTGGAAATCGGTTCGTGCGTTCTAAAGTTATAGCGTCAGGAAGGAAAACCCGACTTATTTTTATATAATAGATAAATAAAAATTAATAGTTTATATTGTATTATATATATCCAATAAAAATGCCGAATACCAATAACTACACCTACCTATAATGAATTACTAGAATAAATATGGGCAATAATAATATTAATAAATGTATACTTACTTAATAATAATAGTGCTTGTATAATGACCTTAAAATACTACGAAGTTTCAGATGAGTTGATAATGAGCCTACCAGAATAACCTTTCCAAAATTAGAAAATATAATGCATTATTGAGAAAATTAGACTGAACTTGTCAACTACATACATAATGCTACTTTTAGAACCATAACTTTATCTCCTAATTATACCGTGTAATATGACTTGTAGCCATAAAAATAATAATTAAATAATGAATTGGACATAATATAATTAATTGACAGACATCTTTATCTGAATTGACATAATATCTGATAAAGATAAATCTAATTAAACTACCTATTACTTTGTGCAAAAAATTATATAAATTAATTGGAAGAGTAATTAAATGCATAATTAAATGAACATTAAATATTTAATAAATAATAGAATAATATAATTATTTAATAGAATGAATAAGTAAGTTTCGCTTCCTCCTCTCTTCTATTTCTGCCGTGCCCGACAGGGTCCATATTGTACCTATACTAACGTAATATTTATAACATCTGTAATGAACATATGGTGTGCAATAAATGAATATGAAAATAGGAATATAATATGAATATGAATACTAACAGTCACTTTTGGAACAGCATCAGCTCCGTTTTTGGCTGTCCGATCAATGCAGCAAGTGGTGCAGGATGAAGGGCAAAATTTTCCAAATGCAGCTCCGAGAATTCCAACTGATTATTATATGGATGATCTAATGACCGGCTGTCAAACAGTGGAAGAAGGTTTAGAAATCTATAATGAAATGAATAGCTTGTTAATGAAAGCGGGCTTTGAATTGCAGAAATGGTCTAGCAACTGTACTGAATTATTAGAAAAAATAGCAAATGACGGTCAGGGAGATGTATCAAAGGGACTTAAACTGAAGCAAGATGAGATACTAAAAGCGCTGGGACTTACCTGGAATCGGAACACAGACTCTTTCCAATACTCTGTACAGCTTCCACAGGCGCCGCAGTCTGAATCTATAACTAAAAGAAATTTATTATCAGAAATAGCAAAGTTATTCGACCCGCTAGGATGGGTCGCCCCAGTGGTTATTATAGCAAAGGTGTTAATTCAAAGATTATGGATAGCAGGGATTGGTTGGGATAATGAAGTACCGAGAGATATAAAAAGTGATTGGGATACTTACCGTCAAGATTTAACTAACCTAAATAAATTATGTATACCTAGATGGCTGAATATACGGCAAAGTGATAGAAGAGTCGAGTTGCATGGCTTCGCTGATGCCTCAAAGACAGCTTATGCCGCGGTGGTTTATGGGCGTGTAATAGATGGCGATGGAAACATACATGTGACGTTGATCACGGCAAAAACAAATGCATCCTCCTATTAAGACAGTATCAATTCCACGGTTGGAATTGTGCGGGGCCGTATTGCTGGTAAGGTTGTTAAATGAAATATCAGAGACATTGCGTATTGAAAGATCTGCAGTATATGCATGGACTGACTCCCAAATAGTACTAGCCTGGATCAATAGTCATCCAAGCAAATGGAAAACTTTCATCGCCAATAGAGTGGCCGAAATTTTATGTACAAGCGAACCACAGCAATGGCACCACGTTCAATCTAAAGATAATCCAGCGGATATTGCCTCACGTGGCATGTATCCAAGTGAACTTTTGAATTCAAAATTGTGGTTGGAAGGTCCATCGTTCCTGAAAAACAATGAAATAGAGTATAAAAAATTAAAAATTGTAAATACTAGCATTGAAGAAGTGAAGGTACATTTGGTGGTAGATAAGTCTGACAACTGGATATGGCATAAATATTCATCACTTACCAAATTAGTGAGAGTGGTGGCATACTGCAGACGTGCTTTGCAATGGAAACTTCCTAAAAATGAGAGAAAACTAAATTCATATTTAAATTCGAATGAGTTAATCCTGGAACCCTACATGGGGTGCTGGTGAACCCCAGACCGATTTGTTTTGTGAATATCTCAGTTACCTTACTAACCACAGATTTGCGCGTTACAGTACTTTAGTTCGGTGATTAGTGCTTGCGATTAATCAACGCCGCGACGACAGTCGTATAGTATGGTCGCCTGTACAAGTGCTGTGGGGTGCGTCTGCACCCCAGTGTAGGAAAATAGACAATAAGTGTAGGTAGTATTTTTATTCACTACTTGTTTTGGTTTTGTTGAAGTATTTGTATACACGCATGTATATATATTGTATGTATGTATATAAGTGCAATTGACAGCAATAATTCATTTTTACATTTAAACTAAAGGTGATTTCGATGTTTTTAATGCTTTGGCAAAAAAATGTTCCGTCGAAAGAGAAAACAGACATTGGCCACTGTGTTTATTTCACCAGTTACTAAATTTGTTGCTGGAATTAACTTGTGGGTATTCATTAAGTACCCAACAGTTTTGCAACAGGAAATACAAAGTTCAGACGTACATTTCTAAAACAATTAGGCTCAATTGTGAACATTTGCAAAAGCGTTACCGGGTACCATCTTTGAGGCGGGATCTGAAAAAGTCTATTGGAGCTATCCTCAAAAAATCTCAAGAATCTTCAGATCCTACTACTGCACCTTCAAGCCAAGGGCATTGTGCCCTTTGTCCAAGCTTCAAGGACACAAAAATCAGGACATTGTGCCTTAGGTGCAAAATACTAATTTTCTTAGAGCATCAAATCAAAGTTGCCACAAAGGGCTCAAATTAAGACTGATTTCATATATTAAGACTAATTTGATATCTTATGTTCCTAATTAATATTATTAAAACATACTACACTCGAGAGCAATAAATCCGGGTCACTTAAAGAATCCTAAAAATCTCGGAAACTAAAAATGCTAGGTTAATGCAATAAATTGTATTTAATAGACAATGTAATACTCCTTAAATGAAGGTATTAAAACTTCTTAGTTATTGTAAAGTTATATCATAAAAAAATCAAATTTGAAAAAGGGCCACTTTCGAAGATGGAACTACGAAATTACAGCATTTCGTGTTGCTTTTGTTTGTAATCTGTCATTTATGTGGGTACATAAACCATGTTGATAGTGCTCTATATTCATTAATCAAGCTGAAATTATGTCGCTTACGCCTGAAGAATGCACCAGAATACTTACAATGCTGGAAACCGGCCGGAGTCAGCGCGATACAGCCAGGACTGTCGGTGTGTCGCTGTCAACAGTACAAAGAGTTCTCCGACGTTACGAAGAAACTGGTTCTAACCTACGCAGACCAGGAACGGGCAGAACCAGGTGTACCACAGCACGAGAAGACCGATACTTGGTGAACACCATGCTTCGAAATCGCTTTCTCACAGGAACTGAACTCACCAATCAGTTTCGACGCCTCGGAGGAAGTAACCCAAGTGCATGGACAGTAAGACGTCGGCTTGCTGAATCTAACTTAAAACCCCTTAGACCTGCAAACGGCCCTAAACTGGAGCGTGGACATCGTATTTCGAGACTAAGGTATGCCCAGAGCCACGTAAATTGGAGTATTGAAGATTGGTCAAAAGTTATGTTCTCCGACGAATCAAAATTTATGCTCTACAAGCACGATGGAAGACACAGAGTGTATCGAAGACCAGGGGAAAGATTCAAGCAAGCATGCATCGAAGAAAAAGTAGCCTACGGTGGTGGGTCTGTACTTGTGTGGGCCGGAATTTCTTCTGAAAGTCGCACAGAGCTGGTGATCATAGAAAACGGCTCTTTAACTAGCGTAAGATATGTGGAAGAAATCCTCAATGATCACGTTGGTCCATTTATGGTCAATTTAGGTGAGGATGCTATATTTATGCATGACAATGCCCGACCTCATACAGGTAGGATTGTGAATGACTACCTTCAAGAGATGAACATTACTCGTATGGAGTGGCCAGCCCGCAGCCCGGATATCAACCCGATCGAGCATGCTTGGGACGAGCTAGGCAGATGCGTAAAACAACGAAACCCTCCCCCAATCACGCTTCGTGAGCTCAAAATTGCTCTCACAGAGGAATGGGAGAATATTCCCCAAAATCGTATAAGGAACTTGGTGTACAGCATGCCAAACCGCGTAAACGCAGTAATGGAAGCACGAGGAGGCAATACGAAGTATTAAAATTCAAGAAAATCGTAATAAAGTTCAAAAATTTCATGTTTCCTATTTTTGTTTTAAGGAGTAATTTTGTGTTAATAAAATGTATGGTGACTCATATTTTTTTTACTTTCATTTAAGGAGTATTACATTGTCTATTAAATACAATTTATTGCATTAACCTATCATTTTTAGTTTCCGAGATTTTTAACATTCTTTAAGTGACCCGGATTCATTGCTCTCGAGTGTATTTAATAATTGATGCATTTTTCAACAATTACAGAAATTTCAATTTGGGGTACTCCAGCACCCCCTGTAATAAAATCGGTTGGCAAAATAGGTGTAGGGCTTAAGGGTTAAGATTAGCTTTAGAAACTTGTATTCGAGAGTGTAAGAGACAAACTTTGCAGAATGAAATTTTGTTGGTTGAGAATCAAACTTTTAATAAAAAAAGTATTTTAAAAGCATTAAATCATTAAATCCTTACCTGGATACTTCCAATGTTTTGAGGGTAGGCGGTAGATTGGAGCTATCTTCTCTAAGTGTTAATCAGAAACACCCCATAGTTCTTCCTAGCAAATCACACTTTACAGAACTGGTGATAGCAGATGCTCATCGCCAAACACTACATGGAGGCCCACAGCTCATGTTAAGTTATTTGGGCAATAAATATTATGTACTGAGCTGTAAAAGATTAGTTAAGGCCTACGTGGGAAGATGTGTTACTTGTTGCCGGTTCAACGCTCATTCTCATCAGCAGTTAATGGGCCAATTGCCATCCCCTAGAGTTAGTGGTGTCGATTATGCTGGACCTATTAATTTGAGAACATCAAAGGGTCGGGGTCATCACTCAAGGAAAGGGTATATTTACTTGTTTATTTGTATGGCCACAAAGGCTATCCATTTGGAAGTTGTCAGCGATTTACAAGGATTTCTAGCGGCATACAAAAGATTTGTGGCACGTCGAGGTCACTGTAAGGAAATTTGGAGCGACAATGGTACGAACTTTCAAGGAGCTTCAAGAGAATTACCTTTGCTTTGTCGAGATGAGAAATCTAACATATCCGATGATATTGCTGAAGCTTTAGCAAATGAAGGGACCGCGTGGCATTTTATCCCACCACACGTGCCAAATTTTGGAGGGCTCTGGGAAGCAGGAGTCAAATCATGTAAGCATCATTTGCGCAAAATCATTGGTGACTCTACATTAACCTACGAAGAAATGGCAACACTGCTCAGCCAAATAGAAGCGTGCCTGAACTCACGCCCACTTTGTAGAGTCACAGATTCCAATTCGCCGGACGTATTGACACCAGGTCACTTTCTTATTGGAGAACCTGTAGTGAATGCACCCGAGTTTAATTATGAAACCGCCAATATCTCAAGCTTAAAACGATGGCAGTTAGTACAAAGAATGACCCAGATATTCTGGCGGAGTTGGTCTGGTGAGTATTTGACTACACTTCTACAGCGTTATAAATGGTCAAAACAAAATCCTGAGCCTGAAATTAGGGATGTTGTCCTGATCAAGGAAGATAATCTACCACCGAGCAAATGGCTCTTTGGCAGAGTGACCGAGAAACATCCCGGTAAAGATAATATTACGCGTGTGGTCACATTAAGAACCAGTAGCTCTGTCTTTAAAAGGCCTACTTCTAGGTTATGTGTATTGCCCATTAATGAGGAATGATCGGATTATTTGTAATTTTGGTTTAATTATTTGGGAAGTTGGGAAATTACCTCATTTGGAGTTTTGTTTAGTCGAGTCTTTTATTTACTAATACAACTTTGTATTAGAAATGGTTTAAGGGTTAAAATTTAAGATATGCTGTTTTATTTATCATATTATAAGTATTACGATGCAAGTTTTTTATGTATTTTTTAACACTCGTTAAGAACATTATGGGCCCAGCCAATATGTTCTTGGTGGGCGGCATGTTTAGCTTTAAGTTAATATTATGGCGCTGTAACTATACAACTAAATGTTGTCTGTTCTGAATCGCGATATGAGAGCTGAATCGCGATTGTAAGATTCTCTTTGTTATCCATAAGTACAGCCAATATGAGTGCTGAATCGCGATTGTAAGATTTTTTCTTTTATGTATAAATATGTTTTGATTGTATTGATTAGTGAGAATTAATTAGGTCACAGTATTACCTACTGTGCCAAAAGGGTGCCTAGTTTTTTTTTGTTGCGGTTAGAAAACCCTCAATTATCAACCCCCAGTAAAACGACCTCTGAAGTATTAAAGGGTCGTACAAATACCTAAAGAAGTCTGTCGTGGGTGGAAATGGAACTCAGAACCTCTAGTTTTGAAGTAGGGTATTCTAATCACTAGCCTTAGAAGCCAGTCTATTAATGGTTTTAGTTTTTTAGAGATTAAACTAATCTATACATACCTACATACATATTATGGTCTCACCTATATCAACTAAGGGTAAGCAGAGGTATAGTATTTGCCCACATTTCATCTTATAGTTTTATGTCCCACGTATGGGTGGTGAGCCTAATTACCATGTTAAACTAATCCATTACACTTTATATGCAAAATACATAACTATAACTTCGGGGAGTATACAATTATTATTATCAAGACTGAGAATGACAAGTAGCTACTATTTCGTGCTCTGAACTTAGCCTGTGTACATTACGTTAGCCTGAGGGCCACCAGTAGAGGAGCACAGAAGTGCTATAAAGGGCTTAGAGAAATAGCCCTCGTATTTGGATAAGATCTTTGAGGCAAAACAGGGTTTTGACTCACAAGTTATTGTGTTTTGTATAAGTTTGTACGAATGTTTGTTGATACACATAAAAATACTTATGCTAGCAAAAAATACCTTTTATTTTTTGAAATATTTTAAGAGGGCTAACATATTTTGCCCCACGTTTTGCTCAGAAACCATACTTTACATTGCGTTTAAAGTCATTAAATATTTATCCTACAAACATGGTATTCACTAACATACTTAGTAAATTTAGCGCTCTAAACGTTTTATAAAACATATTTTACCTAACAACAGATTACATATGGTTAATATCAACGAAAGTGAACAAGGTTTTCCAAATCATACGATTTGCATCGATTTCGATGCTTAAATTCATGTCAAATAACTGATAAATTTAATGAACAAGGGATACGAAGCAATTGCAAAAGGCCTAGGCTATCTGTTTGTAGAATAACCTGATATCAGGTAGGTACCTTTTTTTGGAGAAAAATGACTGTCAAGTTTGCTCAAATACTGAGAATTTTCACCACAATAAAGTAGTCTTTTCACTAGCTTCTGTAGTTTAAATCATTATGATAATTATGTAATATTATGTCAGAACTTCTCCTCTGACAATAAGAATATTTCTTTATAAGTAACTAGATACAGATTTTTTTTTACAAAGTATTTTGTGAACCCCTATAAATGCAGATACGCGAACAAATACGATTTAGTACCGCCGAGAGGCTCTCAGAGAGTGGTCATGTCGCTCGATGTTCCATTTTTGAATACGAAAAAATTAACAAAAATAGTCTAATTCTAGCGTGACCAAACAATCTTAGTACTTTGTGACGTATAATATAATATACTAGCTAATGCGCACGGCTTCGCCCGCGTAAATTTTGGTTCCCGTTCCAGCTTCCCGTGAAAACAATTTTCTGGGATAAGAAGTAGCCTATGTGTTATTCCAGACTATACTCTATCCCTATACCAAATTTCAGCTGGATCCATTCAGCCGCAAGAGCGTGATTGAGTAACAAACATCCAAACATCTAATCATCCAAACATCTTCACAAACTTTCACATTTATAATATTAGTAGGATAGTAGGATATAAATATTTATGGTCGATATACAACGTGAACTTTTGTATAGTGCAAAGCTCAGACACCCCGACTAGAGTTTCGCTTCAAAATACTGTATAAAAAAAATTAAATGAATCTAACGAAAACTGACCAAGTTATAAGCTATTACAGTTGCACTATTTTCTTCACGAACAGCGTAGGTGTAGGTATTATACGCAAGGCAGGTAGTCACTATTCGTGTGGTATTGATAATAACATATTAACACCCCATTTCATAAGTGGTAATTATGGAACACCTGTGAGGAACCAGACCAGGATTGGGACGGCTATAAAGCCGCTAAAGCAAAATACAAGTAGCGATCAGTCGCTACTATCTCAGGATACAGAAGTACCAAGTCTTGGAGAAACTTCTGCTAGAGTCAGACTAATACTGGCCAAACAAGAGACAGAACTGTCCGTATCTATAAAGAAACCTGACGGCGCGGCGGCCTGACCAACCCATGAAAAGAATTATTTATACTGTTGATGGATGGCACTTGGTGGAACCTGCTGCACATATTCATTAACGGCACTTGTACTGTTCCACAACATTTATTTATTTTACACCTGACTGGTTTCGCCTTTCGGCAATTTTCAAAGGCAAATTAACATTATTATAATGACCACTACATCACTTAATTACTCGAAAACAATAAATTAACACACAGGATGAAGTCTTCCCTGCAGTGATAAAATGGGGGAGGACACAAGTTGATATTGTCAGCTACATAGTATCTGTACGCCAGACAATGAATGGAACTGTGACCCTGACTGTGGAGAGAGGTCTAAGTGATCTTTATACCAAAACCCGGTAAAGGGTTTATATTTGTGATTCGGACCTCTGGTTATACAGACCGATAAGCCCTTCGTCTTTCCTGCTATAAACTCTGGAAAGATTGTGTGACAGAGGCAATCGAGAGACGGCCCTTCAAAATAAGACACTGCATTCCAACCAACGCGCATATTGCCCCCGGCAAGTCTACAGACTCAGCACTACATGCAGTGGTACACAAAATATAAGAGGTCATCCAGAATCAATCAATCAATGTGCCTCGGCACTTTCATGAACATAGAGGGAGCTTTCAAAAAAAGAAGCATAACCACGGCACTGGCAAAACACCGAGTATACACGATGTCAGTGAATAGATAGATAACATGCTAAATAACTCATTTTAAAGCTACAGACAAGCAGAAACCAGTGCGCAGCCATGGCCAAAGGTTGTCCAGAAGGGGGCGGGGTCTTACCACTGCTAAAAAACCTTGTTGTAGACGACCTAACAACCAATCAATCAATCAATTTAACCTAGAACTGTCCCTATATACATGGATGTGGAACAAGCCAAAGCAGATGGTAAAATTAAATTATGGAGAAAATACGGATCTGTTAATACAAAGCATGACCGGTATTTTAAAATCCAAGGCCGACTTCAATTCAAGTGAGAAGCTGCGTTTATTATATCTTCTAGTGATCTTGTGTATATAATAAATATTTTTAATGAATTGTATTAAGGGGCGGTTAACCCGCACAAGTAGGCATTTGGCGCTCCCCTCGCCCCGGGCGCAAGCCACACCGCGCGCCGGCAGCGGCAGTCCACTCTCATGCCACAGTATACAGTATAGTAGAAAGAAACAGCATGCTAACTTTGTTTGACGTAGTAAATGCATCTAACTTTGTTAAGTGTAGTGATTTATTAGTTTCGTAAATAAAAATAAATGAGTTAATCGTAAATAAATTATGTATATTATACTATTATTTTTAAGCTAAAGAGTTTGTTTGTTTGTTTAGTTGTTCTAACTCTAGAGTCTAAGAGACTGCTAGTTGAATTTCAAGAGTTTCTTAACAGAATGTCCATTTTTGAAAAATACTAAAATATATAACATCACGCTAAGGCGAATAAGAGCTTAGCAGCAACGAAACATTTTTCGACAACTAGGATATTTCATTTCTTTTGAGAGTTTCCGTTGCGTACGTTTGTTACAGTTGCGTAAAAAATGTAAATTACATAATAGCTGGTCATAAAAATTTCTAAAGTTTTCTAAAGTTAGTATGCTAAGTATGAATCACGGGATCATTGTGCAATCCAAAATGGCCGCCGCGGTGTAATCACAAAATTTCATGATGGGTGTCGTATAAAGGGTTTTTTGGTATGCTGAGTACGAATCACGTACTAATTTTGCAATCCACTATGGACGCCGCGCCGTAATTACAAAATGTCATGATGGGTATCGTTTAAGGGGTTTCTTGGTATGCTGAGTACGAATCACGTGATAATTTTGCAATCCAATATGGGCGCCGCGCCGTAATCACAAAATTTCATGATGGGTATCGTTTAAAGGGTTTTTTGGTATGCTGAGTACGAATTACGTACTAATTTTGCAATCCAATATGGCCACCGCACCGTAATCACAAAATTTCATGATGGTTATCGTTTAAGGGGTTTTGGTATGCTGAGGACGAATCACATGATAATTTTGCATTCCAAAATGGCCACCGCGCCGTAATCACATAATTTCGTAATGAATATCGTTTAATGGGTTTTTTCGAATGCTGAGTACGAATAACATGATCATTTTGGAATTCAATTTGGCCGCCTAAGCTATTTAGGCCCACTTGCGCGGACAGTCGAGTTAAATATATAAATATAGAGTTAGTAAGCTCTGAGTTAAATAAATAACTTCTTAACTCTGACCACGTCTTGCACAGTTGCAAATTGGCACGCGGTTAACTAACTCACAGTAAACCGAACAAGTTTTTTTAGTCTGTGTCGTTCCATGCAATCCAACCACACACAAATGTTAGAACGAAGAATGGAACATGTGTCTCTATCTCTTTTACACTACAGTCTGCTACGTATGATTTACGATACTACCATACTTACGATACTACCATTTACGATACCAATCATAAAATTTTGTGATTACGGTGCGGCGGGCATATTGGATTGCAAAATTATCACGTGATTCGTACTCTGCATACCAAAAAACCCCTTAAACGATACCCATCATGAAATTTTGTGATTATGGCACGGCGGCCATATTGGATTGCAAAATTATCACGTGATTCGTACTCAGCATACCAAAAAACCCCTTAAACGATACCCATCATGAAATTTTATGATTACGGCGCGGCGGCCATCTTGTATTGCAAAATTAGTACGCGATTCGTACTCAGCATACCAAAAAACCCCTTAAACGATACCCATCATGAAATTTTGTGATTACGGCGCGGCGGCTATATTCGATTGCAAAATTATCACGTGATTCGTACTCAGCATACCAAGAAACCCCTTAAACGATACCCATCATGAAATTTTGTGATTATGGCACGGCGGCCATATTGGATTGCAAAATTATCACGTGATTCGTACTCAGCATACCAAAAAACCCCTTAAACGATACCCATCATGAAATTTTGTGATTACGGCGCGGCGGCCATCTTGTATTGCAAAATTAGTACGCGATTCGTACTCAGCATACCAAAAAACCCCTTAAACGATACCCATCATGAAATTTTGTGATTACGGCGCGGCGGCTATATTCGATTGCAAAATTATCACGTGATTCGTACTCAGCATACCAAAAAACCCCTTAAACGATACCCATCATGAAATTTTGTGATTACGGCGCGGCGGCCATATTGGATTGCAAAATTATCACGTACTTCGTTCTCAGCATACCAAAAAACCCCTTAAACGATACCCATCATGAAATTTTGTGATTACGGCGTGGCCGCCATGTTGGATTGCGAAATTATCATGTAATTCGTAGACATTTTAATGCATTAGGTAGCTGGTTACCATGTCGTGAAAACACTTAAAAAGTAAAAGATCACCACATTTTTACCATGAGTCGCGTATGTATTTGTAACGGTTAATCTAATTACATTTTGCCCATTACTGATATTTTTATACTGTGGCGCGATTTCAACGTAATTTGGCATAATAATTACGAAATAGTTGCGAAAAAAACTGACACAGGTCCTGCCTCCACAAGCGCCAGGGCGAGACTGATCGGCCGTCAGCGGCGCAATTCTATTGCGTTTGGTAGATATTCGTACATGATAACTATGTAAATAGTTGTTTATAGAAAAACGCTCGGAAAATGTGTATAAAAACTTAATACCTTTAATTGAGTGCAAAAAAAATATATAAAATGTTAATAGTTTAGCCACAGTATTGAAAAAACTTTCCTGAGAGAGTCAACTTTGGGATTTTTTTCTATCTAGTGAAATTTATTGGATCGTGTAACGGGCTCGGAATATGTTTAGCTTATATCCTTAACTATTATATATATATTTTTCAGATTTAAAAACCCTTTACTTTTTGAATAGGATTGTTTCAAAAAACTCAAAATCTGACCCACGCGGCCTTAAAATTACTTTCAGTCAAGCCAACATTTATCGATTTGCGTACACCGCAAATCGATAAATGTTGGCTTGACTGAACACTAATTTGCCCATAAGCACAGTAAATATTTCGAAAGACGACGAGTACTGGACTACAAGGATGGAACCTAAATTGTTAAATTTTTACGACAAATGTCTGTTGCCCAAAATGATTAACCCCAGAAAGAGTCCATAAAATAAAATAAAATTAAAATTCCCTTTGAAATAAAAAAAAAAATAGGTTTGTCAACATTTTTGTGACTCTACTGGGGGTTCGGAAATGCTACAGACTGAGAAGAACACTCCAAGAAACTCAGTTCGGTCCCTCCCAAAATTCATCTTAGTAGGTATCTAATAATCGATCAATGCCGATACGGAAGGGCTAATTAATTAGCATTTTTCTTGGCGGTGTGCATTGTTATGCACATGCCTCTTAATAAATATTTGGTTATTGTAAATAAAAAACACCTACTATCAATATTAAGATTAGAGTTAGATCCCATAGCTCAAGCTTATAGCTTAGTTTGGGCTAGATGATGTTGTGTAAGAATATCCAACAATATTCATGAATTATTTATTAAAAATATTTTAATGTTCCTGCCAGCACTGAATCTGTAGTAGGCAGCAAAACATCGGACCATGCCAAGCGCCTGCGCATTGCTACGTAAATATTATTTGTTTTTAACCATGTGTATTGTCAAATTTAAATATTTATAGTGTATAATAGAATATTGTCCATTACTTTCTACAATTTTCGTATATTTAGATACTTTAAAAATAAACTTATGAAACCGTTTTCATGTATTGTGTGTATTTGTAATTTCAATATTGATATTAGTTAGGTAAATAAATGTCAACTTTATAATTTTATTGATGTCAGTATCTATCACTACTAGAGTCGAAATATTTCTTTTATTTATTGAGACAAATGTTTCAATAAAGCATAATAACTATTTACAATATGAATAAAACTAAACTAAATCTAAATAGGGCCCCCGTGGCATTGTGCCCAAAAATCTGGCAGCATTCCCCTTTTGAACGGCGATGCTTATTCGTTGGGAGAAATAACTGCCAGCCCTTAGGTCACTAGTTGACTCCACAAGGCGCTTCTTCAAAATTAAAAAAAAAACTTTATGCCCATGAACCTAGGGTCTCGACACACACACACACTACAAAATATCAATAAATTTGCAATAAAGTAATCAATATTTGTTTTAAACTAACATGCGTTGAACACATATTTTTATACAAAACGGGATTTCGCGTGGCACTATTTTATTATTAATTAAAGGTTTCGGTACCTTCACTTTCCGAGGCGACCTCGGGACCACGATAGGTGTAACCCTGTCGAAACGTCGAGGATAAAAATAATCAATAATTATTAACTAATATTACTAACATAAAAATTAAATTAAAAGATTGAACGCTTAGACTAAGAATATGACACCGGTAATACATCAAGGAAAACAAAAGTATCAAACTTGTTGGTAGCAACAATTGGCACTATACGGCTATATGCGCCGCGCCGCGCTGATTTCTTACGATCGTAAAGAAATTTGAAAACCGAATTAACGCTCTTAATACTCGCTCAAATTCCTAGAGGTCTGTTTTAAACTGCGGGATAACTTTTCACCTGCCTTTTAATTTATGAAGTACTTAAAAAATTACAGTTCTCAGGTCATGGACATCAACACACTTAAAATAAGACTTTAAAGTGTACAAAAAGTAAAGTGTATTGATAAAAATAGTGAAATTACTGTTTGTTTATGTGACTTTGTTCGATGAAAAGTACCTGCTTGGACTGTGATACAAAAATCTAACAGTTAGTTAACTGATGGACTACCTACCTGACTAAAAAGTATGTAAAACATATCAAGCAATGCTTAATTCGAAGAACTAGTACATATTGACCCGTGGCCGGGCGGCTAAGGATTGGTCTTGTGAATCTGTGTGTCCGTGGTTCAAAAACAAGTCGGGTGTAAATCTCTTTTTGTGAAAAATAATATTGCACAAATTCAATTTCAACGAAAACAGCTGAGGCATACGCAGCAGCAGTGCAGTGGCTGTACTTAAAAAATAATCTTAACAAATTACAAGTGTCATCTACAGACAGACAAAAAGAAAGTATCGAACCATAAATAATGCAGGGAACTTACAAACTACAAGATTACAAGGTTTAAGTGCATATCAGTTTTACTAAAATGGAATCACCAAGTAACTTTAAGAAGACCTATGACTAAATCTAAATCCTTGGAAGGAATTGATATGAGCGCCTCATTCAATTCATTCGAGTCGGAGGAGTTACTGGTAAAAAGTTTGGATATATCAACACACGTCTTAGCAATCTGCCGTGAAGAAATGAAAGAGGAAATAAATATTCTTAAAAACTCTTTACAAAGTACGCAAAATGAATTGGAGAATGTGTCGCTGGAGAATACCGATCTGAGAAATCAAATCATGCAATTAACGCAGGAAATAGGGGTGCTGAAACAAATATGCGGTACACCTCCCGCAGCTATACGCAAGTCTCAGACTTCTACAAAGAAAACAAATGCTAATAGAAGGCTAACACCATCATTGTTACTAAAATCACCCTTGCAAGTCATAAACAATATAACGTGCTCTCCGGGCACTCCTATACGCTCAGAATATATTCTAGCCGCTGAAATCAAGAACAATAAAGCGAATATCTCAAAGAATATCTCAAATGACCACCATTCTAGTGACATAAAAAAATTTCAAAAACACCACAATAACGAAAGGAGAGCGTTCATCTTTGGCAGTCAACAGGGTACTGGAATCAATAAGTTTTTGACCAAATCACGACTTCGAAATAACTACTGTAACTATCAGCTTATATCATTTATAAAACCGAACGCTACAACAGAACATATTCTAAGTAGCGCGAGGCTCTTTGACATTTCAGAACATGACAGAATATTATTATTCATAGGTCAAAATGACTCTAATCCGTTTCAGATTAGGACTGAACTATGCTCGTTTTTCAAGTCCGTAAAATGTCCTGTAATTATTGTAAATGTTTATAGTAATAAGTATCTAAACGAAACTAGACTTTACTCCATGTTATATTTCATTTCTAGGCAGTATGCAGGTTGTAACTTTGTTGACATAGACTATAATAAGCGATATAGTTGGCCCGTATTATGCAATGGTATTAATTCAGTTCTCGATCAATTAGATTATAATGACAGATTTATAGTTCAGACAAGAAAGGCTGTGTACAGGGTACATGCATTGCGGGGGAATCAGCGATTTAAATCCGCCGGTATGAACCCCGATAAAAAAATCTAACTAGTGATCGATGTACTCAAACCGATCCTGATTATGTAGGAAATTCCGTTGGAACTGAAAAGCTTTTTCGTGAATAAGGGCACGGTAGAGCCTTGTTTCCAATTAAGAATACTTCATCAGAATATTGCAGGATTAAACAAAAAGCGACATCTGTTAGAAATTCACCTAAGTGCACTTCTAGATGACAACAAAGAAGTGCAAGTTATATGTATTACCGAGTCATTTATTAAAAAGGGTCATGAACAGATGGTGAGTGTGGCGGGATATCTTGTAGCAGCTTCCTGCTGTAGAATATCGAAAAAGAAACGAGGCGGAGTATGTATATTAGTGAAGCATGGGTCGCAATTTAAAATATTAACATTCTGCAATGACTACTCTGTGGATTCACATTTTGAGTGCTGTGGAGTGGAACTTCTCTCGGAAAACATGTATATTATATGCATGTATCGTACACCTGACTCAAACAGCAATATCTTTTTTGATCGGCTGCAAAAAGTTTTACATAGAATAACCTATAGAAACAAAAAATCGATTGTGCTAGCCGGGGATATAAACATTAGTACAATTCATCCAGCTGATAAAGAGGCGACACAGTTACTACACTCGAGAGCAATGAATCCGGGTCACTTATAGAATCCTAAAAATCTCGGAAACTAAAAATGCTAGGTTAATGCAATAAATTGTATTTAATAGACAATGTAATACTCCTTAAATGAAGGTATTAAAACTTCTTAGTTATTGTAAAGTTATATCATAAAAAAATCAAATTTGAAAAAGGGCCACTTTCGAAGATGGAACTACGAAATTACAGCATTTGGTGTTGCTTTTGTTTGTAATCTGTCATTTATGTGGGTACATAAACCATGTTGATAGTGCTCTATATTCATTAATCAAGCTGAAATTATGTCGCTTACGCCTGAAGAATGCACCAGAATACTTACAATGCTGGAAACCGGCCGGAGTCAGCGCGATACAGCCAGGACTGTCGGTGTGTCGCTGTCAACAGTACAAAGAGTTCTCCGACGTTACGAAGAAACTGGTTCTAACCTACGCAGACCAGGAACGGGCAGAACCAGGTGAACCACAGCACGAGAAGACCGATACTTGGTGAACACCATGCTTCGAAATCGCTTTCTCACAGGAACTGAACTCACCAATCAGTTTCGACGCCTCGGAGGAAGTAACCCAAGTGCATGGACAGTAAGACGTCGGCTTGCTGAATCTAACTTAAAACCCCTTAGACCTGCAAACGGCCCTAAACTGGAGCGTGGGCATCGTATTTCGAGACTAAGGTATGCCCAGAGCCACGTAAATTGGAGTATTGAAGATTGGTCAAAAGTTATGTTCTCCGACGAATCAAAATTTATGCTCTACAAGCACGATGGAAGACACAGAGTGTATCGAAGACCAGGGGAAAGATTCAAGCAAGCATGCATCGAAGAAAAAGTAGCCTACGGTGGTGGGTCTGTACTTGTGTGGACCGGAATTTCTTCTGAAAGTCGCACAGAGCTGGTGATCATAGAAAACGGCTCTTTAACTTGCGTAAGATATGTGGAAGAAATCCTCAATGATCACGTTGGTCCATTTATGGTCAATTTAGGTGAGGATGCTATATTTATGCATGACAATGCCCGACCTCATACAGGTAGGATTGTGAATGACTACCTTCAAGAGATGAACATTACTCGTATGGAGTGGCCAGCGCGCAGCCCGGATATCAACCCGATCGAGCATGCTTGGGACGAGCTAGGCAGATGCGTAAAACAACGAAACCCTCCCCCAATCACGCTTCGTGAGCTCAAAATTGCTCTCACAGAGGAATGGGAGAATATTCCCCAAAATCGTATAAGGAACTTGGTGTACAGCATGCCAAACCGCGTAAACGCAGTAATGGAAGCACGAGGAGGCAATACGAAGTATTAAAATTCAAGAAAATCGTAATAAAGTTCAAAAATTTCATGTTTCCTATTTTTGTTTTAAGGAGAGATCGGCAGTTTTTTCTTTATGTAATTTTGTGTTAATAAAATGTATGGTGACTCATATTTTTTTACTTTCATTTAAGGAGTATTACATTGTCTATTAAATACAATTTATTGCATTAACCTATCATTTTTAGTTTCCGAGATTTTTAACATTCTTTAAGTGACCCGGATTCATTGCTCTCGAGTGTAGATCTCGCGAAAAACTATAACCTACGACTGCATATTAACCAACCTACGCGCCGGCGGAGATGTATCGATCACATCATCAGCAACATACCATCAGCGACTGGTGAGTTGCTGCATTGGGATCTCTCTGACCACAATACGGCATAACTTCTTAATATTTCGACAGTCAAAAAACAAGTACCTTTGATGAAATACTTTGTATATAAAAGAAACTATAGTAATAATTGTCTGGAGATATTCAGGCAAACGCATCAACCAATCTATTAAGAATTGCAATCTAAAAGCGTTACTTAATTCGAAAAATATTGTTAGAACGTCTTGGCGATTAATTAAAAAGGAATCACAACCGCATAAGCAAATGGAGACAATGGCTTGTATAGATGAAAATGGCGTGTTACTGAGAGACCCATGTGATATTGCGGAGGCTTTTAATGAATACTTTGCAAACCTGACATGCAAAAATAGTAACCTAATAAGAAATACATCCAAAACTAGCATATTGTGTAGCATTTTCCTAAATCCATTTATGTGTCAGGACATCAGCAATATTATTATGTCTTTAAAAAACACAAAAGCGGAGGGTTATGATGAAATGACTACAAAGGTAATTAAATACTGTGCATTAGAGGTCACCCCAGTATTGACACACCTAATTAATCACTCATTTAGCGAGGGATGTTTTCCAAGCATACTCAAGTTATCAATTGTTAAACCATTGTATAAAAAGGGTGAAAAATCATGCTTAGGGAATTATAGACCAATATCCTTATTACCTGTTTCATTAAAAATATTCGAAGCAGCAATGCACAGACGCCTTAGTGACTTTTTTGAAAAACAGAGTATTTTGCGAAGTGAACAGTACGGATTTCAAAAGGGTAAGTCTACAACGTTAGCGTGCCATGATTTGGTTACAAAAAAGTCTTAAAAAATCTGGACGATCACAAAAGAATAGCTGTCATCTTTTTTGATATGTCCAAGGCATTTGACTTTGTATCCCATAAAATATTGCTCGAAAAATTAAGCCAAAATGGAATCCGAGGTCTAGCTTTGGATTGGCTTGGCAGCTATCTAAGTGATAGAAGACAATATGTAGAGATCGAATCCTTGAATAATAAAGACGAACTTGTAGCATATCAATCCCCCTCTCTCATAAATAGGTATGGAGTTCCGCAGGGCAGTGTTCTTGGCCCACTGTTATTTCTGCTCTACATTAATGACCTTCCAACAGTTACAAATAATTCTTGTATTCTGTTTGCTGATGACGTGTCTCTAATTATGACTTGTGATAAAAGTACTGACCTTAATAAATTTACTTCTGACATAAATGATTCCATTAATTGTATAATAAATTGGCTTAGTAATAATAATCTAGAAATTAATTTTAAAAAACTGCATTTATTCAATTTAGTACATACAATAATCCACAGATACCTTTAAAAATATATTATAACAATATTCATATTAAGGAAGTCGATGAAACAACATTTCTGGCAATATCGTTGATAAATATTTAAATTGGAAATCTCATGTTGCAAAGGTATGTAATGGAGTAAACAGATTTGTGTATGTTCTTTATGCATTGAGGAAAACATCTACGGCGGAAACGGTACTGACAGCTTACCACGGTTACGTATCTTCCACTCTTAACTACGGAATTATTTTATGGGGAAATTCTACCGAGGTACAAAAGGTCTTTCTCGCACAAAAGAAATGTGTCAGGACAATAGCTGGTATTCCACCTTGGGAATCCTGTAAGCCATTATTTGAAAAATACCGAATACTGACTTTGCCATGCATGTACATTCTGGAGACAGCCAAATTTGTTAAGCAACATCCTGACTTATTTCAAACGGCCAAGGACATATTTCCTCGAAATACTCGACGTGCAGACAGGATAGTTCTAGCAAAGGTTCCCAATACTGCCTTTTTTTCTTTTGTTTAACGTGAGGGAAAATCCTCATGGATGTTATGCCGGACTCCTACCGACTAAAAAACCTCACGTCACGCCCAACAGTCTATGGTTGGGAGCCCCGGGTAAACCCTCGGAAGGATGTCCCAGGACTCCCAACAGACCCACGGCCGCTACTGCGGCCTCGCCCAGGGGGTGGTTCGGGTGCTATACCGCGTCTTTGGGGGGTTTCGGGTGTGATCCCGCTTCTAAGGAGGGGCGTGCGTGAATTGTCTCACTCACGTCACGCTGCCGTCAAGGGCCTGCTTCTGTAAGGACGGTGAGCCGCCCTGTCACCGTCCTCAGACCCCCGGTCATGGTGGCCGATAGTCCTCGGCGAAGACACGTCGGCGGCGCCCAGGCCGATGACTGCGGAACTCGGGTGGGAGAGTTCTCTCCCGTACCCGTCCCGCCGCCTCCTTCACGAGCATGACCTGCTCGCAGAAGGAGGCGGCGCAGTCCCACTTACTCCCGCTGGAGAGCATGGCTCGCACCATGGTCTCGAGCGAGAGAGTGTCCACGTCCAGACCCACTACGAGGCCCTGGCGCTGTTGCGCCCACGCCGTGCACTCCACCAGTGTGTGGAGCGCCGTGTCATCGCTGCGGTCCTCGCAGTGCTGACACTCGGCCGTGGTTTCCCGGTGTTTCCGCCACAGATACCTACCGAAGCTACCGTGCCCGGCAAGCATCTGTGTCAACCGGTAGGAGAGAGCACCGTGTTTCCTCTCCAGCCACTTGTCCATGACCGGTCTGACGGCCGCGATTGTGGCGAATCCCCCCTTTGGTTGCTCAAGTCGCACCCTCCATGTCTCCACGGTTTCCTGGTGGAGTAGGGACCGCTGGGCCTCGATTTCTCGATAAGCGGGCCTTTGGCCCCGCTCCAGCGCCTCCTTGCGCCATCTGCGCAAGGGCTCTCGCTTCCAGGTCCCATGGAGGGGTCCCGGCTAGGAGACATGCCGCCTCACCGGAGATCGTGCGGTATCCTCTTATCACCCTGACGGCCATCACTCTGCGGGCTCAGCAGTCTAGCCACATTGATGGCCGTCAGGGTCTCCGCCCATACGGGAGCCCCGTATAGGGCCATGCTTCGCACGATCCCCAGGTACAGTCTCCTGTAGGGAGCGTTGGGTCCCCTGATGTTGGGCATCAGCCGCGCGAGTGCGGCCGATGCTCCCCTCAGTCCCAATACTGCCTTATATATGAAGAATTGTACTAACATGTGTAGGCGTATTTTTAATGCTCTTCCGGAGCAACTTAAAAGCTTGCCCCAGAGTAGATTTAATAAAAAACTAAAATCTTGGTTGTTGGAAAAATCTTTCTACTCTGTGGAAAGCTACTTGAATCTGTAAGCTGGAACCGATCTGTCCTGCATGACATTTTAATAATTTAAAATTTGTTTTGAAAAAATGTATTAATATGACATTTTAATAATTTAAGGTTTGTGAAAATGTAGGTAATATCTATCATTCATGACATTGATTAAAATTTTATCTGATAATGAACACCTTGTGACATCAATTTTTTACTTTTCTTAATACTTACAATTTAATTATAATTTGGATTAATTTTATATAATTTGTGACATAGCGTTATAAGAAAGTTGAATTATGTTTTCACTCTATTGACAATTAAATATTTGCATGTCAAACTACTGACTAACCCCCAGTTTCCGAAAGGCTGATCAACGCTAAAATTAACTAATCGGCTGTTAAAGGCGGATCCCTACCAGACGATCCGAATTGAAGATGATGTGGACGTGCCTCGCGCGATCCAAACTGCGCGGCAGGCGCGCGCTTCTTGCCGACATGTGACTCTATAGCGACCAAAAGTTCAACTGTACGATACATAGGCGGATCCGTGTGGATCGGTTGGAGCGTGTCGGTGCAATGTGACGGGATCGCAAGAAAAGTTTTGTTCGTCAGGCTACATGATTCATGCCTCATGCTCCCGGATCGTGGATCGCAGGAATTGGCGATCCATTTTGGATCGTCTGGTGCGGATCCGCCATTAACTGCCGATTAGTTAATTTTAGCGTTGATCAGCCTTTCGGAAACTGGGGGTAAGTGTTAGAACCGTTGTAATAATTATATTTAAGACCTACCATGTACAACACTTAAGGCAAAATAAATGATTATGATTATGATTATGGAGGCCGATAGTCTTCGGCGAAGATACGTCGGCGACGACCCAGCCGCCGACTGCGGAACTCGGGTGGGAGAGTTTTCTCCCGCTCTCGCCCCGCCGCGCCGACTCTTTCACAAGCATGACCTGCGCGCAGAAAGACGCGGCGCAGTCCCACTTACTCCCGCTGGCGACCATGGCTCGCACCATGGTCTCGAGAGAGAGAGTGTGTGGACACTCTCTCTCTCGAGACCATGGTAGTAAATTTGGATGGTACCACCATGGATGGTAAATTTGGCATAATCAATCAGCCTATAGACGTGGGTCCATAGGCTGATTGATTATGCCAAATTTATGCTAAATGATGTTGTGTTAGAATGACCACCAATATAAAAAAAAAACCGGCCTAGTGCGAGTTGGACTCGCCCATGAAGGGTTTCGTAGCAGCAAGTAACATAACGACACCAGAAGTATCAATTAACGTAAGGGACATTTTGGCGAAAATGAGTTATATGTATCATTGGATTCAGAATTTCGAGCTCTATCGATTGGTATACTCAAAATGTTTCTATCGTTAAAAAAATGTCCCTTACAGTACATATTTTAGGACTGCCTAAAACGATTAATGACGAAAAAATTGATTTAAGGGCCATTGAGATTTTTTTCTTCTCAGACAAGTAAAGTAACTTATGATATAAAATAATTTTGTCCTTTACCTTAGACCTCAAATCAGTAATTTTTCTATAACATGTCCCTTACCCTAAGTCATTATTCGAGCTTTTTAGGGGTAATTTATTAACATTACTACTTATCTCACATAATTTCAGCAATTTTGTTTGTTTCGTGTGGAAATCTTAATGATTTCTTAATTCCACCCGATTAAAATCACACCCTACCTATCGGTGTATGGGCGGCGGCCCTGGGTAACTCTTCGGAAGGAAGTTTTAGTGTAGACGAGCTCATCATTGCGGCTCAGCGCTCAGCTAATGGTGCTAATCCGCGTTTTTGGAGGTTTTGTTGTTATGCTGTTTTGGACCTACTTATGTATGTATGGACATCGTGCAGCCCCCCCCCCCCCCCTCTCATTCTTCAGCTACTCGTTTATGACCGGTTGTGTATAACGATTGCAGCGTTTCCCACTTTGGTTGCTCAGTCTGCGCCGTTTACTCATACAACAAACGTGTTTTTTTATTGTTGTTTGATAATAAGCCCTCCGTGCGTAAGTCCAACTCGCACTTGGCTGGATTTTTATTTTTTTCGATAACCTACAAGTACCAAGTTACATTAAATATCATCAAAAGTCTTGAAGCGATAGTGTTGTGATTGATAAAATATGATTCTCTATAATCTCTTGCTACTTACACGATACTCATTTGTTTAAACGTAAAATATCAGTAACGTAAGGTACAACTAAACATATTTTTTTAATGTAACGGACACACTATTTTGGAAACCAGTAGACATTCGTAAATTTTGAGTTTATAGCATGAAAGAAGAAGAAATTCTAAGAATTTTCACTCTTGACACAATTAAAATCGGACCAGACAGTAAAAAATTACAGAGAGATTTATAAAAATAAAATCGTTTTGTTTTGTCCATTACATTAATTGATACTTCTGGTGTTGATAATATATAAAAGTTCTTATAGTTCGTTGTAACTTTGATTGATGTTTTAACACGTTCGCAGTGGTAGTGATTTTTCTAACCGAAAATTGCGGTTTATGACGTATTAAAAAAAAAACTATTAGCGCCATCTTGTTCAAACCAATTTTCGTTGGTAGTTTTTATGGCAATGTACCTACATCATATCTTCTTTTTAGATTTATCATTCTCTTAGTTTAGAAGTTAGACGGGGGGGGGGAGACACATTTTTCCACTTTGGAAGTGTCTCTTGCGCAAACTATTCAGTTTAGAAAAATATGATGTTAGATACCTCAATTGCATTTCTGAAGACCTATCTATAGATACCCTACACGTATAGTTTTGATGAAAAAAAAAATTGAGTTTCAGTTCTGAGTATGGGGACCCCCAAAATTTACTGCTTTTTTTCTAATTTTACATAAGAATCTTAATGCGGTTCACAGAATACATCGATTCTAGTTACCAAGTTTCAATATCATAGGCCTTATGGTTTCGGAGAAAAGTGGCTGTGACACATGGACGGACAGACAGACGGACAGACAGACATGACGAATCTATAAGGGTTCCGTTTTTGCCATTTGGCTACGAAAGCCTAAAAATACAGATGATGTATTTCTGTTACTATAGCAACGACTACAAAACATATAAAAATAAATATTAATGATGGGAGCCCCATGGACTAAAAAAATTGAATTGAATTGTTTTAGAATTTAAACCCCTGTGTGCAAATCGTACACGCACTTTACAGGATTTTTCACGTAAATTCCTTACAAGTTACAAAACATAATCTCAAATAATGCCAGACATAAACCAACTTACCATTGAAATATGTAAGCATAAAAGTGCTTATCATTGATAGTGCTTAAGTAGGCAGTCATTAGTCTGGAGACTTCAGTAGAAAGCGTTAACGGGTTCGACCTAAGAAATGAATAACTGCGCAGAAGGCACTCTTATTGCTACTTAACTTTTCAAGTTGATGCAATCTATTTTATAAAAAGCAGTAAGAAGTAGCTGAAAATACTCAGGAAACTTTACGGGAAATAAATATCTTCGAGTAAGTGTTGCTCAAGTAACTTTTGAGTTGAGTGTCGAGTTGTAGTGAAATGTACGGATAAATTATGTAAGTTCAGTAAAAAAAAACTATTACTACGTAAAAAGCTTTTAACTTTTTACACAAACTTTTGTGAAAATGTTTCGTGTGAATGGCTAATAAATTTAGATTTAGATCCATCAATGTTCTCTGTGGCCTAAAGTAAATTTCAGACTGAAGGTTCTCACCAATGCCTAAAATAAAGAGGCAGACCAATAGGATCAGATGCCAGGTTGCAAATCCGAATTGGGTAGCAACAACGGCGTCGAAATTATCAAGAAGTCGACCCTTCACAATGATTTTATATTATGTTGTCTATGTTAGGTACGGCCACAGATAATATATATTCTATAATAGAGTAAAGTTTTGCTCTGTGCAGCGTATGTGCAGCTGTAATGCCGATTTGACGAATATCAAATTTGACCAATGTCGTTTAACCCCAATTTTATTGGGTTTAAACAGCGATGATTTTTTTTGAAGAAATCATTCGTTGTGAGATATAATGCAAAAATCCTACTTCCTACTAATATTATAAATGTGAAAGTTTGTGAAGATGTTTGGATGTTGAGATGTTTGGATGTTTGTTACACAATCACGCTCTAACGACTGAACAAATTGGGTTTAACCCTTAAATTCATAGTGTAGGATTTAGACGACACAATATTCTGATGCCTGAATGTCATCCGCTTTTGTTCTAAAATTAATTTTTATTATCTCTTGTCTATCGAAAACAGGTCTTTTTTCTAATATTTTATGTTTGCAGTACTGTTTTTTATTTTGAACTTGAATTTGATTGCTAAAACTTTTTGGCGGACCGCGATTTGCAAAAGTTGTAATTCAATTCATTTAGTGAACATTTTTTTTCGAAAATTTCAAGGTAAGTTGTCTTGTTTAATTTTTACTTTTATTCTTCAAAATGTTCAATATTGAGTGTAATTATTAAAAAATTTAATTGTATTAGAAATGACCACAAATCTTGGAAAGTTTGTTCTGTAGGACTTATCCTACACTATGCATTCAGTACTAAGTAGAATATTGTATGAGATAGTTGTAATAGAGGTAGAAATTATAAATTTCAGATGTCTAATTGAAGATGGACTGGTTTTGATGACCAAATAAGCTCATACGTAGCTGTCTTCAATGACAATGAATCAGAAGATGGTGCTGAAAAAGATTTCAGTGAGGGTAATGATGAAGAGGAGCAAGTTTATTATAGGGACTGAGTGTCGAGTTTTGAATCTGAAGAGGCTGTAGATGGTCCTTTGGAAGACGAATCTCTTGGTACTGATGTAGACCATAGTGCAGAGGATCCCACCTGAGTGGCGTAGATCTCATGGGGCAGTTATATAGGAAAATATCACAAATTCATAAGAGTAGAAAGTAGTACATGCGATTGTTCCATGGATTTGTAGACCTAGTTATGATAAATTCATGAGTAGCTTACAAGAAATTGTTGTCACAAAAACCTAAAATTGAGGGTGTCGGGAAAAATCCTTCATGGATGCTATGTCAGACTCGTACCGACTAAAAAACCCAACGTAACGCCCAACAGTTTTTGGTTGGGAGCCCCGGGCAAGCCCTCGGAAGGATGTACCAGGACTCCCAACAGACCTACGGCTACCACTGCGGCCTCGCAACCACTGTGGGTGGTTCGGGTGCTATCCCGCGTTCATTGGGGATTTCGGGTGTCATCCCGCTTCTTAGCGTGATGACACCCGAAAACGATGCGTGAATCCCTCACGTCACGCTGCCGTCATGGGCCTGCTTCTGTAAGGACGGTGAGCAACCCCCTCACCGTCCTTAGGCCCCCGGTCATGGAGGCCGATAGTCTTGGGCGAGGACACGTCGGTGGCACCCTTCGCCACCACCGACTTCGGAGCTCGGATGGGAGAGTCCACTCCCGCTCCCTTCCCGCCGTCTCTTTCACAAGCATGACCTGCTCGCAGAAAGAGGCGGCGCAGTCCGACTTACTCCCGCTGGAGATCATGGCTCGCACTATGGTTTCGAGCGCAAGAGAGTCCACGTCCTGAACTTGGATGGATACCTTTCGCCTTGCAGTACCTGAAACCTTATACTTAAAAAAAAAAACTAGGTAGACCCAGTCCTTCTTTAGAACAGGAAATACGGTGCTTTCCTAAAAAAGGAAGAACGGTGTTTCCCTGGTTTCACCAACAGAAGATATTAGTTTAGATGAAGATTTTGCTTTTCTGGCCATTTTTTGATAAAAGTAACATGTAAAATGCCTGTGTTCTGGTTTTACCCAAACCATAATGTTATTTTTTTTTTATATTTCTCTACCTTACATTATGAGAAAAAACTGATTTAGGAAATACCATAATAAAATAATAAAACACATAGTCTAATTGTTTCATTTTTGAAAAAAAAACACGCGACATATACACCTACTTACATACATACTCTTTTTAGTTGGAGTGCATAATGTAGGCTACATCCTACACAGAAAAAATGAGGGATTTAATGGACTAAACCTTCTTCGATATTTTTTTTATTATTTTTCCAGTAATTTCTGTACTCTTGAGATAATACGTATATTTTTTTCATTGAAAAATAAAAAATCATGCATTTAAGGGTTAAATTTAGTACAGAAATAGCTTATAGTCTGGAATAACACATAGACTACTTTTCATCCCGGGAATATGTTCCCACGGGTAGCGGGAACGGGTACCGAATTTCACGCGTGTGAAGCTGCGAGCATCATCTAGTCTGGAATAAAGTTTAAATCGCAAAGAAGTTGTGTGCATGCAATGTATAGGAAAAATAAAGTCTAAAGAAAACCAATTCTCAAATAGAAATAGGCAAAGTACCTTGAGGCCATGCTTACGGTACCTTATCGCCACCATTTTATTGAATATAATATATCTAACCCTTGCGGGATCGAATACAATGAAAACAAAAACCCCTCGTCACATGCTACGACAGCCACGTGAAAAGATTGGGTGCCTACTTCTTAGCGGTAACTACACAATTGCTATCAATAATGGAAATTCTAATCCTTTATGAAGCATCTAATTAGATAAATAAAATAAATAAATAAATATTCACGGACATTTCACACAACCCTATCTGATCCCAAACTAAGCTAGGAATAACCTGCTTGTGTTATGGGTATCAGACCACGGATATCAATCTATGCTAATATTATAAAGAGGAAAGATTTGTTTGTTTGTTTGTAACGAATAGGCTCCGGAACTCCTCGACCGATTTGAAAAATTCTTTCACTTTTGGGAAGCTACACTCTTTGCGGTGAACATAGGCTATATTTTATTCCCATATTCCCACGGGAACGGGAACTACGCGGGTGAAACCGCGTGACGTCTGCTAGTACAAATATACTTTTAAATACAAACATATTTGACATAGAAACACCCAGACTCTTGAGACAAACATTTACACAAACTTCACACAAATATTTGTCTCCGGTGGGAATCGAACCCACGACCTCCAGCGCCGCAGGTGGTCGGTATCACTACCGACTGCGCCACAGAGGCAAATAGATGATCTTAAACATTTTTAAAGAAGTTAAATGAAGAGGAAATGCTTGTTTTCTTGTAATTGATAACTCTGAAATTATTTAACCGATTTTAAAGTCTTTCACCAAAAAAAAAATTAATTATTCTCAAATAACATGGTCTATAATCACTGTCATTACCCTGCTTATGGGAGAGGAAAAATCATAAGTGTCAAAAATGCGGCACTATATTTGCTGTCGGTAAAATGTTCAGCGACTCATTTTATCCACCAAACGGACCAACCACGTGTACCAACGGACGAGGCAATGTGACGGAGGAAAAGACGGCATTTGCTTCCAAAAATGCTGAAAATAATACAATAGCTGCCTCCGTAAATTAATAAAACTTAACACAAAGTTCCAAATTCAGGTAAGGTTTAAAAGCAACTGGGACTTCATTTTCTTTCAGGAAAACTATGCCACTCGCACAGCTTCTCTAGGTGCAGCAAAATTTGCCTTTCCAGCGACACGCTCTCCCTTTTCCCTCACTCGTGTCGCCGCTCTTTTAATTCGCGCTATAAAACCGACAACACATGGATCAGTGGGCAGGCCGAGTGAAACGACGAGTAACGCAGCCGCACTACATCTCTGACCATTTCCCTTGCTATTACTCTCGCTCCTCGTCGTTACCTGTTCAAAGTTGAAGTAATAAAAAAAATGTTACGTAGTTGGGGCGACCACTGATTTAATAATCCTCGATTTAACTTTTCTGATGACTCTGAACTCTGAACTGCACCGGGAACTAAATTGCATAACTTGATGCAATTAAACATGACTCTCGCTTTAAAAATCCGACTCAGCTCTTTCAATATGAAACTTTATTATGAAGCATGGAAAGTTTTAATAATCCCTTGGGACGAGCGTCGAGGACGACTAAATCGGGACGGTATGACCTCATTTCACACCAACCGACTTTTATTCGTTCATTTTTAAGATGATAAGTTTATTATTAATGTCGTAATTTATTTTGTACCTTTGAGGGTTTATGAGGTGATTTAGAGTAAGGTTATATTAAAAAACTTTACGCTATAAATGTTATAGTTATAATACAGATCTGTGGATATAAATTTGTGACTGGGTTATGGATGTTTGTCATCTATACTAATATTATAAAGAAGTAAAGTTTGTGTGTTTGTTAAATTGTAAGGGGTAATCTCGGGATCTACTGAACTGATTTTAAAAATTCTTTCACCAATAGAAAGCTACGTTATTGTGGAGTGTCATAGGCTATATAGCATCACGCTACAACGAGTAGGAGCGGAGCAGTAATAGTAAATGTTTCAAAAACGGGGGAAACGTTATTCCTTTTCGTTGCGTGTGCTGCGTAAATATTTATAGTTATGTAAAAAATATTTACTACAAAATTGTTTCTCTTAAAAAAGTTCTAAAACAATTGCGCGATAGCATGTGTCTATCTTTGAGTTGGTGCACAATAACCATTTTAATGGCAATCAATGTTTTTCTACAATAATGCTACGGGATACCTCTTTTATAAACGAAATTGTTCTTAAAAATAATGCGACGGGAATACACGCGACGAGAAACCTTTCTCTCTCTCTCTCGCTCTCTCTCTCTCTCTCTCTCTCTCTCTCTCTCTTTCTCTCTCGCTCTCTCCCTCCCCCTCTCTCTCGCGCGCTCTCTCTCTCTCTCTCTCTCTCTCTCTCTCTCTCTTGAATATTAACGACGAGACGCTACGGGAGTAAACGCAACGCGACGGGAGTAAATGCGACGTAAACAGGTAATACTCTCTCTTATGTGGCGCAAACGAAGTTGCACGGGTCAGCTAGTTTTATATATATAGGTAAGTTAAGCTGTTGATCCTGGCTGCCAGTAATATGATTGTAGTGAAGCCAAGTTGACGACCTAATGAGCGACTTGAAAATTATTAACAGAAGGTCACTCTCACAGTCGATAAGACTATTGACAGTAGACCTCAAGTTGTGGGCCCCATCATGGATACTACGGATACGATTTTGAATATTCTTTCCCTTATATGAAACTAAGTCACTTGAGTACGAGAAAGTCCTATGGTCAGGAGAAGCATCGAGCAAACGCTTTGCTATTATCTTTGTATAGTGCACGTGGACTTGGGCCCCACGAACCTAGTGTCTCGACACCAAACAGCTCAAATATATAATTACCAATTAAATTATTATATTTGCACCGTTTGAGGGTCTGGGCAGATGCAGCAGCAGCAGCACAAGCGTAGTCTGCGGTGCTAGGAAGATGAGAAGGGGCTAGGGTGTCAGCGCAAGTTGCATCCCACACCAAAGGCCTTCCCATCTTCCATGGCACTAATGACCGGTCCCTTGCCATCGTCGCGCGCCAAACCATTTGGTTCAAGAATAGCTGGCACGCCGGCGGTGATAAGAGCGCGTCGGATAATGTCATTTAGGTATGCATGACGAGATATAAACGACCTGCGCTCATGCTGCATAAGCATTGCCATCCAACGTGGCTATGCGGCCCAGCCGGGTACACTACATTAATACGAAAAACTTAATTCCGAAAGTCACAATCACGAATTTCATAATTCCGAATTTCATAAGTCCGAATGATTCGAAATCCCGAAAGTCAAAAATCCGATGTTTCATAAATCCTTTTTATCAAAAGTCATAATTTTAAAATTCCGAATGTTTACAATTCCGACTGTCAGAATGCCGAATTTCAAGAAACCGAACCGTTGAATTCCGAATCATTAAAAATCCGCCATATTATAAATACGAACTCCGATTATCAAAAATCCGAAATATCATAAATACGAAGGATAAATGTCGTTTCCACCCGTTTCTGTTTCAACCCGAAAACTTATCATTAAAGACGATTATGTATGTTCCCGATTCCACCCGTTTATTTAATAAAGTATAGTCAAGTCTAACTACCGAAAATATTATTTCCAAGTGAGTGGAAGGCAAACGATAAACAAAAAAAAATAACCACGAAGGCTAAGGCGGGAGCGAAGCGGAGCGGAGCCTTCTAACCTAACCTATCCGAGTCGGGGTACTCTGAGTTGGGGTGTTAACCATTCACTTATTATGGTTAACACCTCGACTTGAATAGGTTAGGTTAGAATGCTAAGGCGAAAGCGAAGCGGACCGGAGCTCCGGCCTTAGCCATCGTGGCAATTTTTTTTGTTTTTTCGTTTGCCTTCCACTCACTGGGAAATAATATCTTCGGTAGTTAGACTTGACCGTGCTTTATTAAAAAAGCTTTATCAGTGAATTTTCGGATATTTGAAATTCTGAATAATGTTTTTCGGAAAAATAACAGTCCTGTCTTTTGATTATTCGTGCTAATGAAATTAGGAAAAATAAAAATTCGTACTTATGACTTTCGGATAAATGAATATCGTCCTTTTGAATATTCGGAGCTTTGTTTCTTAGGAATTATAATCTTCGGAATTTTGAACATCGGAATATTGAAGTTCGGAAAAACATATTTCGGAATTTTTGGGTGTTCCCGGCCCAGCCTTATGGGAACCTTACCAGTTGATTGCGATGGGGAAGAATTCTTCGACACCTATACAAGGGTTACGATAGTCTTGTGTATTGTTCCTTTCTATTTTTTCTTATCCCATTTTTCTGAAAATATTTAATTCCTAGTATATAATTCTAATACACTCGAGAGCAATGAATCCGGGTCACTTAAAGAATGTTAAAAATCTCGGAAACTAAAAATGATAGGTTAATGCAATAAATTGTATTTAATAGACAATGTAATACTCCTTAAATGAAAGTAAAAAAAATATGAGTCACCATACATTTTATTAACACAAAATTACATAAAGAAAAAACTGCTGATCTCTCCTTAAAACAAAAATAGGAAACATGAAATTTTTGAACTTTATTACGATTTTCTTGAATTTTAATACTTCGTATTGCCTCCTCGTGCTTCCATTACTGCGTTTACGCGGTTTGGCATGCTGTACACCAAGTTCCTTATACGATTTTGGGGAATATTCTCCCATTCCTCTGTGAGAGCAATTTTGAGCTCACGAAGCGTGATTGGGGGAGGGTTTCGTTGTTTTACGCATCTGCCTAGCTCGTCCCAAGCATGCTCGATCGGGTTGATATCCGGGCTGCGCGCTGGCCACTCCATACGAGTAATGTTCATCTCTTGAAGGTAGTCATTCACAATCCTACCTGTATGAGGTCGGGCATTGTCATGCATAAATATAGCATCCTCACCTAAATTGACCATAAATGGACCAACGTGATCATTGAGGATTTCTTCCACATATCTTACGCTAGTTAAAGAGCCGTTTTCTATGATCACCAGCTCTGTGCGACTTTCAGAAGAAATTCCGGCCCACACAAGTACAGACCCACCACCGTAGGCTACTTTTTCTTCGATGCATGCTTGCTTGAATCTTTCCCCTGGTCTTCGATACACTCTGTGTCTTCCATCGTGCTTGTAGAGCATAAATTTTGATTCGTCGGAGAACATAACTTTTGACCAATCTTCAATACTCCAATTTACGTGGCTCTGGGCATACCTTAGTCTCGAAATACGATGCCCACGCTCCAGTTTAGGGCCGTTTGCAGGTCTAAGGGGTTTTAAGTTAGATTCAGCAAGCCGACGTCTTACTGTCCATGCACTTGGGTTACTTCCTCCGAGGCGTCGAAACTGATTGGTGAGTTCAGTTCCTGTGAGAAAGCGATTTCGAAGCATGGTGTTCACCAAGTATCGGTCTTCTCGTGCTGTGGTACACCTGGTTCTGCCCGTTCCTGGTCTGCGTAGGTTAGAACCAGTTTCTTCGTAACGTCGGAGAACTCTTTGTACTGTTGACAGCGACACACCGACAGTCCTGGCTGTATCGCGCTGACTCCGGCCGGTTTCCAGCATTGTAAGTATTCTGGTGCATTCTTCAGGCGTAAGCGACATAATTTCAGCTTGATTAATGAATATAGAGCACTATCAACATGGTTTATGTACCCACATAAATGACAGATTACAAACAAAAGCAACACCAAATGCTGTAATTTCGTAGTTCCATCTTCGAAAGTGGCCCTTTTTCAAATTTGATTTTTTTATGATATAACTTTACAATAACTAAGAAGTTTTAATACCTTCATTTAAGGAGTATTACATTGTCTATTAAATACAATTTATTGCATTAACCTAGCATTTTTAGTTTCCGAGATTTTTAGGATTCTTTAAGTGACCCGGATTCATTGCTCTCGAGTGTATTTCATGATTGTTTTTATGTGTTGAATACTATGAATAAATAGAGAAACCTATAGTCATTTGAGTGTTAAACGCTAAATCATGTTTAACTTGTAGAAATACTGGAGCTACGTATGTCAATATTTGTCAATGAAGTTAGCAAATTTCTGCGTCTTGAGAGGTTTGAGAACATACGCTACATGACTTTCAAACAAATGATTATAATCCACGTCAAAACTGTATTAAAAGAATGTATTTCTAAAGTCATTGTACTCGGATGGTCATATTCTAAAAAGTACCTAATGCCGAAAAGTATGTTTTGATATTGATATTGCCAATGTGCACCAAGTGCCATTAATAAACATAATACCTCATATTTTAATGACCTCTTGCTTTACTTAGCATGTGCAGACCTTGCAAGTGAGGCTGGTAATGCTACAGAAGGGTAAAGAACAGTACAAGTAAAGTAAAAGTTTGTGAATGCCAACCAGCTAAAGAGTAGGTATTTTGTCTGTGTGTGTGTATGTAATATATGCGTTACATAAACAAAACAATTATCATCTCAGTGTGTAAGTAAGTACTTGATGTCTCTCTGACTAAGTGACGGATGTTATGGTTTCGTGTGATAAGAAAATACAGTTAGCTTAAGTTGACAGAAATATAAGATGGTCCCTTCACGACTGTAACTTATTTCACGTTTATGCCCGTTGGTAATATAATAATATAAATTATTTTTGTGAGTTCTACCTTCATTTTATTATAAGTAAAGCTGTGAGATCATTCTCACCAGACTGCCCCTCTCTAACACGTTTATTGTGAAAGTGAAAGTTCAATCCGATTGACGTTGTCATTTTTGTTTTATTTCAAACTTTGAATAGATGATCCACGTGACCTAGTGACGTAGTTTAATGCAACAGAGTCACATACTCCTTTTAGCCCCACTCTTTTTTATAGACAGGGGCTAAAAGGAATGTAAAACACTTAGAAAGTTTGAAAATTTTGTTGTTTCAGTGGACCAACCTTCTCATGACCAGACGGTGGTCCCTGCAAATGTAGGCATCTTCAGATTATTTTAAGAGCATGATTGATCTTACTGTATTACGCTGGGCAAACTGATTGATAAAGAAACTTCGTTTCTAGTTTTTCTTTTCTTCGCCATAAATATTACGTAAATTCGGTTTAGCCAGGTGCAGCTGATAGATGATGATTCTAATATTCTATCTAAGATAACAATGCATGAATGAGTTTGTGGCATGCTCATTTACATACAACCGTTTTCGTGGTTTCCTAAGGCACGTAAGGCATTTCATCTGGATTGCTATTACTATGTTAATCATGCACTACACACTATCAATCCAAGTCATGACATAGTTTAGAAAATTTGAAACGTAGAAAAAAAACCAGCCTCACATCTTTTCAACATGGCAATTGATCACCGCCAGGCACTATCCACCTTACCATACACTTCGAGGTAAAATCTATGATTCTCAAAATATTTGCTTTTCTAATGCTCACGTCATAATATTATTCTACTTCGTTACAATATAATTTTGTCACGAAACTAGAACAGAGCCAAATTAAGCAGATCCGTAACTAGAGAGCTCTTACATTTTAAATAGCACATTAGCCACCACAATAAACATACAAAATGAGCAGTACATAGTAACCTCTGCACAAGTGGAGGTCCATGAAACACCACATTTGGTTTAGGTAACTGCCTCGTTACGCTTGAATTGCATTCTCTAAATGTCCTTCATATTCCAGAAAATGTATTAAAATATTCCTTTGAAGTATTAAACATAAAAAATCTCGTTTTAAAACGAGCAATATAGTAGCACCGTTTCTAAATTCAACCCTCAACACTCTCTGGTTTAATATATTATTAACAACTGAGAATTTCTCTACATCAACATTTGAGATGAATATTGTTGTGATTTCGCGTGAAACAATGTTTATTTTAAACCCCGTACCTTTCATCGTGTAAGGTATATTGTTATTCACATGTAGGGTTTCAAATAATATAGGTAAGTTGATACTTTTGTTTAGGTTTTTAAAGAGCTATAGCTGGTAAAGTATTTATTTAATAACAAGGGAATTTTGTCGTATATTGATCGCACTAATCAAACCCCAGTTAAGGTGTTATCCAGACCATACGGCATAATGTGTTTTTTTTAAATTCCTATTACGGAGTATGTTTTATAACTTTTACATATCGTTTTCATTTCTATTAGTTGCAATTATTTTGAAATCAATCAATGTGTGTGTGAGAGAGCGAGAGAGAGAGAGAGAGAGCGAGCAATTAACTTTAAATTACTTCTTAGCAGACGGGTATTAGAAAAAATTGTTGTATGAGGTTTTTCATAAATTTGGATGGAGTTTTTGTGTCATTGCATTGATCTCGTATGTTGATGGTTTACGTAAGCGCCAGTAAATAGTTGATGAACCATAGGTGAAAAATTTCAATTCTTAAATTCAAATAATTGTGGTGGTGAACCTTGAAGGTAATAAACTGTGATGAGCTTATAAAGTTCCTTCGTCTATTTGAATTTAAGTTTATTTCTAGTCAAATGTTTTTTTCTATGGAATAATAAAAATACAGTTCTCATTTTTAGTATAATCTGTTTCTAATTTACTTGAACACATGGTTATATGAGATTTGACACTATGAATTGAGAGTTTAATTTAATTTAAGATTTAGACGTACATCCATCCTTATTCCAAAGTTATTGATTCACTATATAAAATTGAGAAGGGCGGTGATCACAGAGCAACGCGACCAGTAAAGGCGACTAGACATAGCATGCTTGCCCTATACATTACATATCTGTCTGTCATATTTTGCGGGGGGGAAATCATAATCATATACACCACTACAAAACAATCGGCTCTCAATATGGAACTTCCACAAAACAATTAAAACAATTCACTCATAATTTTTAGACAAACACATATATATTTCTTATAGATGTATGTGTGTATGGTACACTTTTTAGAGTACGCTTTGACAGAAGGGAAACTCTCAGTATGGCGCCTCCCCTACCGGTGAATGTCATAGATCCTGTTGCTCTATGGCGGTGGTTGACTTGGCTCAAGCTATAACATTTCCAGTACATAAGGTATATGTTTAACACTGCAGTACACGCGCCCCTAATTTGACCATGAGCGCACGCGCGGGGCACAGGTGTAGCCCATTAACAATGAAGTAAATTATAAATATATATCAAAAATTAATAATTTAAACACAGTGTATATTTTAAACATGTTTATTTTAATTATAATTGTTAATAAAACTAGGTAAAATTAACTTTTTAACTGTAATTTTGAACAAAAACAGAAAGTTCTTAAAAATCAACTAGTATTTGGCAGGCTTGAGATCACTAGGTCATATTATCAATTAGGAACGTAACAATCAGTAGAAAATTATGCTGGACCTATTGGGCCTGGTGGACGAGCTCAAATATTATGGCACCTTGTTCTTGAAGTAGGTGGTGGACACTTACTCCACTTGGTTCTATTTCAAGATTGGTAGGAAACCAATGTCGTCAAAAGCACGTCGTCGTCTTCCTCATCGCCTGATTGGTACGTATCAGAATGATGAGGTGATCCCAGTGCGTCACTTGGTCTTGCAATTTCTTCCTCCTCTTCTTCGCTTTCGATCAAAATATCTTCACCTTCACTAACTTCATCAAGCCATCGTTCGATTTGTTCGGACACCGCCATTTGCGAAAAGTAAACAAAATAATACCAACAATAAATAATGCATAATACTTACTATTAATATGTTTTTAATTAGATATATCATAATATGTATAATTATATAATATAGTTACGTTACAATAGAGTATATTTACCTCAATTTTGTCACTTGTACACTTTCACGATATTATTCCTCGAACGCACGCGCCGGGCACAGGTGTAGCCCAAGCAACTTTAAGGACGTATATTTTAAAGGTCTGTGCGCCGCAAGTGGCGACGCACTATGGTGTGTGTGCAGAGGGGGGTAGTAGTCGAGGAATACACGAGACGATAGATCTATTATAGCGCGCCCAGGTACGATAATATACGGCAATATTACACGCTGGGCTACATATGTAACCCGCGCGTGCACTCTAGTGATAAATATGAACATGTTAATAAAATGGAAGATGTGTTTAAAATTCTAAATTAAGAGCTCACTCGTGGCGTTTGAAGTTATATTCCGGTGCTTACACAATAAATGTTATACCCACCTATTTGTCGGTTTCAGCCAATCTCTGAAACGGCTACACCGATTTCATAAATTTACTTTGGAACAAAAATATAGGTATTATTGTTAGCCGTGGGGATGATGGGGCACAGTAGTATATCAGTACTACGAGTAGTATACCTAAATATTGTCCTGCAAGTAGTTTTCAATGCAAGACTCAAAGATTTTACACATTTCCTTTGGGGCTGATATTTTTCAAGGAATAAATAAAAAATAAACTAAACTTGTTTCCGACCTTCTTCTAGATAGGTACATACTAGAAGCATACTCACTATAGAAGCAGTTCGCGAGTTGTATCACAATATAATTCTCAAACATTTGAGTTATCGGTAGCAAATTTTGACCCAGGCAGCTGCATTACATTTATCAGCGTTTTAGCCGTTGAGCATAATGGAGCGTGAGTAGTTCATTTGACCACCACAACTGGACTAAATTAATTAGTGAAAATGGATATCTAACATAGTACATGCCTACTAATGACTGTTCTATTAACAAAACAAAATTTTGTTTCGTAACAGAGCTAACACGTGATAAATTTAATCAAATTATGCACGTAGATATCCATAAATTCTGTTAAAACTTTTATCTTAAAAGAGATAGATCAAATTTCGGATTTCAGAAGAATACTCTTCTACTTGACTTACTGACTAATCTAGGTCTTAATTTTACTACTCAACTTACTAATGTACTACTTAATTTAAATAACATATCTCTTATATCTATCGGGATCGATAGAGACTATCTCTCATATCTCTTTGAAACTAGGTTTCAACTAAAGTCGTCATTTGGAGTCTAGACTAGGTGTTACTATGGGGACATCCTTTTGTTGGCTTACCCAGGAGTCCCAGAAAATGCCAGTGGCTGGGCACGTGTGGTTTTATTCCGTTAAAAAACTCCGGCACAGCATTATATATGAAGATTTTCACACGTGAAAAGACTGCTTGTATTTTGGTAGTTTGGTAACAATATTTCTGTAAGTATTTGATTTCCATTCTCAATCCCATCAATATTGTTGTTAAACTTCCCTCACGTGAAGTGAGGTAGCATCATTTAATTATAGTTGTTAGCTTCGAGGTTATCCAAACTAATACAGAATCACACTCTGGAGATTCCTATAGGTTATACCCCTGGGAGTCTTATGATTATCCCTATTAACTAATGTTGGGGGTCATGTCACGAGAATGTGAAAATATTTCATATTGCACTACACTCGAGAGCAATGAATCCGGGTCACTTAAAGAATCCTAAAAATCTCGGAAACTAAAAATGCTAGGTTAATGCAATAAATTGTATTTAATAGACAATGTAATACTCCTTAAATGAAGGTATTAAAACTTCTTAGTTATTGTAAAGTTATATCATAAAAAAATCAAATTTGAAAAAGGGCCACTTTCGAAGATGGAACTACGAAATTACAGCATTTGGTGTTGCTTTTGTTTGTAATCTGTCATTTATGTGGGTACATAAACCATGTTGATAGTGCTCTATATTCATTAATCAAGCTGAAATTATGTCGCTTACGCCTGAAGAATGCACCAGAATACTTACAATGCTGGAAACCGGCCGGAGTCAGCGCGATACAGCCAGGACTGTCGGTGTGTCGCTGTCAACAGTACAAAGAGTTCTCCGACGTTACGAAGAAACTGGTTCTAACCTACGCAGACCAGGAACGGGCAGAACCAGGTGTACCACAGCACGAGAAGACCGATACTTGGTGAACACCATGCTTCGAAATCGCTTTCTCACAGGAACTGAACTCACCAATCAGTTTCGACGCCTCGGAGGAAGTAACCCAAGTGCATGGACAGTAAGACGTCGGCTTGCTGAATCTAACTTAAAACCCCTTAGACCTGCAAACGGCCCTAAACTGGAGCGTGGGCATCGTATTTCGAGACTAAGGTATGCCCAGAGCCACGTAAATTGGAGTATTGAAGATTGGTCAAAAGTTATGTTCTCCGACGAATCAAAATTTATGCTCTACAAGCACGATGGAAGACACAGAGTGTATCGAAGACCAGGGGAAAGATTCAAGCAAGCATGCATCGAAGAAAAAGTAGCCTACGGTGGTGGGTCTGTACTTGTGTGGGCCGGAATTTCTTCTGAAAGTCGCATAGAGCTGGTGATCATAGAAAACGGCTCTTTAACTAGCGTAAGATATGTGGAAGAAATCCTCAATGATCACGTTGGTCCATTTATGGTCAATTTAGGTGAGGATGCTATATTTATGCATGACAATGCCCGACCTCATACAGGTAGGATTGTGAATGACTACCTTCAAGAGATGAACATTACTCGTATGGAGAGGCCAGCGCGCAGCCCGGATATCAACCCGATCGAGCATGCTTGGGACGAGCTAGGCAGATGCGTAAAACAACGAAACCCTCCCCCAATCACGCTTCGTGAGCTCAAAATTGCTCTCACAGAGGAATGGGAGAATATTCCCCAAAATCGTATAAGGAACTTGGTGTACAGCATGCCAAACCGCGTAAACGCAGTAATGGAAGCACGAGGAGGCAATACGAAGTATTAAAATTCAAGAAAATCGTAATAAAGTTCAAAAATTTCATGTTTCCTATTTTTGTTTTAAGGAGAGATCGGCAGTTTTTTCTTTATGTAATTTTGTGTTAATAAAATGTATGGTGACTCATATTTTTTTTACTTTCATTTAAGGAGTATTACATTGTCTATTAAATACAATTTATTGCATTAACCTATCATTTTTAGTTTCCGAGATTTTTAACATTCTTTAAGTGACCCGGATTCATTGCTCTCGAGTGTAGTTTATTTTAGAAGATAAAATTAAGTTGGTTATTTATGTCTAGTTGTGGTATTAAGAAAACACCATAGGAGCGAGGTCGCGCTATTTTTGAAAATGTTGAAGCCCCATAACAATCTTGCCTAGTTTTCATGGAACTTAGCACGTAGTTATATTATATGCAATATAAAAATTAATAATATCAAATGTATAATTTACATTGAAAATTTCGTAATAGATTTTCGGCTTATCTGCGCTCATTATGAGTAAATATTTATCATCTTACTCATTACTGCTTCTCTAATTTTACTGCTTACTACACATCTCTTTAATGCTTATTATGTGCTCTATCACATTCTCGCATAATATATTAAATCTATATATAAAAAATCAATGCCACTTTTCGTTGTAATTTTATAACTCAAGAACGGGCTCATCTATCCAAACCAAATGTTTAGGCTTTGTTCGGACTATTTAGTAGAAGGTTTATGTGAAGTTTGCACAAAATCGGTCAAGCGGTTCTTCATTTATCACGCAAACGAAGTTGCGCGGGTCAGCTAGTATATTATAACTATTAGAGTATGGTAATAATACTAAGTAAGTAAGTAAAACTTTATTGTACACCAATAGAACCAGTTTACAAAAGAAACAAAATCACATATTTGTAGAAATGGCGGCCATATCGCTAAAAGCAATCTCTACTGGCAAGCTTTGATTATTGGAAAAAATGAACATTTAATTTTGAGAAATGGGTGGGTCCTTGTTATCGGTGTCAAATATTGTACAGTGCCAAAAATTAAAAAATATAGAATGAGGGGAAAGTTTTACAGTCTCCATATACCTAATATAAAATACATAGATCTAATACATACACATTGTAAATAAATATAATAAATAAATATATACAATCCCTTTGCCCAACGGATGAATACACAAGCAAAAGTACGCTATCTTTCAGATAAAAATACGGCAATCAAGTTCCCTTGAAATATTATGGCCCATTACCCAAATTATAAATCATTATTATCTTGCGCTTTGTCGATTTCCTTCATCTATTGTCAGAGAAAAATAAAGCTTTGTCAAGAATAAAAATTGCTGTTATTGCCTTCTACGTTTATGTCACAGATAAATATTAATTTATGTCAATCTTTAGTGTGGTAAATGCCTTGTAAATTATAACATATCGGACGTAACAAATCGAACGAGTCGTTGTACAGTGTTCAATGTATTCTATACATACACGTAGACACAGACGTAAAGCAACGCGGGCTACTGCCACCAGCGCACTAGAGACCATGTTGCTCGATTGCTCTATAATTTATAGGAAGAGTATTGCGGCCTTATCAAGTTCTCCAGCCAAGTATAGGTACATGAATGCTAAGTGCCTAAGTGTCAGGTCAGCTAAAAGGTTGTGTGTCGGGATACTAATCAAACGACAGTCTGCTGAATACTATCACATTTATTACACTTAACAAGTGAACATATTTATAATATTACTAGCTGACCCGCGCAACTTCGTTTGCGTAATTGCGTCACATGGGAGTGAGAAAGAGAGAAGTGTAGTATAAACATTTAATGATATAATATTTTCCGTCGCTTTTACTCCGTCACTTATGTTCATTAGAGCTGACCCACACAACTTCGCTTGCGTCAGTGAGTGAGAGTGAGAAGGAGAGAGGCGTGGTATTAATATGTAAAGTGATATGATGTTTCCCGTCGCATCTACTTCCGCCCGTCCTTTTATGGTACGGATGCGACTCTCACTTTACCAGTTTTTATCGTTCACTTGACTGGCTACCACTGCAGACCACGATTACTGCCGTCGTCGCCTCGCTCATATTTTAAAACTTAATAAGAGGGTTATTGTAAGCGAACCGAAAAAGATAAGCATATGCGGTCAAGCACTTTTTTTTAACTTTTTAAGAGGAACAATTTTACAGTACACTATTTTTACGTAACTTTAACCATTTCCACAGTGTACGCAATAGAAGCTCTGAAAAGAAATAAATTTTCCCCGTTCTCAAAACATTATTCATGGCTGCTCCGCCCCTATTCGTCTTAGCGTGATGTAATACTGTCATTAACCATTCTCAATAAATTGACTATGAAACTGTAAAACAATTTTTGAACTGCAACCCTTAGTTTCTGAGATCGTAGCACAAACAAACTCTTCGGTTTTAAAATATTGTGAGCGGACTTTAAGAGATAGACAAATTAGGTTATTGTGGGCGAACCTTAAAAGATAGACATATGCTGTCGCAGACTTTTTTTTAGAACTTTTTAAGAGAAACAATTTTGTAATACACATTTTTTACGTAACTTTAACCATTTACGCAGCGTACGCTTCGGAAGCTCTCAGACGGTAAAAAATATTCCCCGTTTTCGAAATATTCTTGATAGCTGCTCCGCTCCTATTTGCCTTAGCGTGATGTTATATAGCCTATAGCCATCCTCAATAGATGGACTATCAAACTGTAAAAGAATTTCCGAAATCCAACTATTAGTTCCTGAGATCCTAGCGTTCAAACAAACAAACAAACAAACTCTTCAGCTTTATAATATTAGTATGGATTACACACAGGGGTAATATAGATCTACTATTACTTCACACAGCAGGCAGTTGCTCCCTACAAATTCATAATATAGCCGCTCTTATACCCCACTTATATATTTGATGATGAAGAAAGGAATAATAAAGAATATTTTAATAATGAAAATAATTAAGAGCACTTTTTGACAAAGAAGAAAATTATAAAGACAATCGTTCTAGCAGTTATAGAAATCAGAGTGAAAATCTCATTACAATTTCATAAACAATATTTTTGAGCAAGAGTAAAACGAATTTGCGTGTGACATGGTGGCTCGTAATTATAATAGTAGTCTTAATAAAAGTTGTCCTTTTGTTTATTTCATATAAGAAATGAATAATTTATTTAATATAGACATTTTGAAGGACTCGTCTTATGAATTTGTCCATTTATAACCAATAAGCCAACAGCTAGGTATTTTAATTTTCTTATTTTAGTTTTGTGTTTAGTAGTATTTTTAAGTATATATGTAGTTTAGTCTATCATCAAATCATCAAAATATAAGAGTGTCAAATAGTAAATAAAAAAATAAGGCGATATGTTTCGTGTAATATTCGTTTAGAAGACATTACCACATTGAATTGTAGATAGAGAAGTTAAGTAACAAACATAACAATATTACGACATTTTGAGGGATCTTTTACGACACTCCTTTATATCGTTGTAATAAAATGAAAATCATATTACGAGACAAAAAGTTGCAATCTCGGCAAGACATGACACAGTAACGTTGAATCTTAGGTATCACTTGGCAATTTCTTGGGCAAAACCCATTAGTGTTATGACACTCTGTTGAATGTGACGCTGCCACTGTGCTGGATGAGATATTGAATAAAAAAGTGTGTCATCATTTGACAAGGAATTTTTGTATGCGATGTGGGGGTGTAGTAAGGTGAAGTTTTACGACTAGGCCCGATTTCATTTAATACTGTATAAAGTTATACCCATTAATAGTTCTTTTTTTGGTAATATACCTAGCTGATTTACTGAGATTTCATTATTTTACGACAATAAAATCTATGGGCTTCAATTGATGTCATATACGTCAATCGACACTCACTAAAGACTGTTAAGGTCGTCACAAACGTAGCTATAATATACATTAATATATCAAAATATATATTATATTATAGCAAGCTATCACACACGGGAGCTATACTATAATATATATTTTGCCCTCACTCGATCTGCGGCCGTCCTTGCAAGCGCACGGTTTTAATGCTTATTTTATGTACAGGATGTTCAAATTTCAGCGTACCTATCCTAAAAACAAAAAAAGGCAAAAAAAAACCGTTTAATTACATACTAATTCTTTGAGCGAGAAATAGAAAAAAAGAAATAGGTCATGAAAGGAGTCAATTTATAGACGCTTTGCGACTTCACCTTACATCGATCTTCAATTGTTTTAACAATCTTCATTTGTTTTGTCGATCTTCACTTATTTTAACGATCCACATTTGTTTTGTCGATCTTCATTTGTTATACCGAACTTCACTTATTTCTTCCATTAGGATTAAGTTATGAGTCAGATATCGGCAGCAAGTAGCAGTGCTGCATTGCTGCTACAAAACCTCTGGTCACCATATATATTGTAGGTTTATTTTAGAATACATTCCGAAACAATAATTATGGACGGATACCACCACGTCACAATTTGGCGGTACGTATGATATTTACCATGTGTCGATTCTATATTTATAGTTTTCGAATAAAAATCTTTTGTCCTTCTGTACGTATTTTCTTATCAAAAATTTTCAGCTCGGCCCCCTTTCTACATCGATATATCGTTTTATATTACGAATTTACAATATCTGTTTTGGAACGTATAATGTGATACCGGGGTACATTTCTCAAGTTCAAGTTTTTTTTAATTGGCTGTATATTTTTCGAGTTACAAGGGGGGCCGAGCTGAAAGCGTTTGGTTGGCTCGGCCCCCTTTTCATGAGTTTTTCTCCAAAAATACAGAGGTACATTGAAAAAGAAAGCGGTACATATGTTTCTGGTGATGAGTACAGTAGATGGCTATACTCCGAAGTCGTAAATTCCGGGAGGGCCGAGCCACCCAAACGAACGTATGTACAGGCGTAATTTCTTGAATGGCGATCAATATAACTCTCCATCGAGAATATGAGATCTATAAAACGGATCTCCTTCTCAAAAAACTTCAGTTCTCTAAAGGAAAATGATGTGACATTTTACCGATGTGACATTGGCTACTTTTTGACGTTGAAAAACATGTTATTCTCATGAGAAAACATATTTAGGGGAAAACCAAATTCCATAATTTACTTATTTTCAAAGTCTTGATAGTGAGAAACATCTCTTTCTGGATTTACTAAAAAAATCAACCCTAACTAAATAAGCTACTGCAATGAATCTAAAATTAATTGGATTTTTTTGTACATAAGAACGAACGTTCCGTTTAGTTTAGTCGCATAATGCCTAATTTGCGATATGGCACCGAGTCCGGAAAGGACTAATTCGCGAAAGTACTAATTCTTAAAAAGACCATTTCGCGAATAAGTCTTTTTAAGAATTAGCCCTTTGACGAATTAGTCCTTTTCAGAATTAGCCATTTCGCGAATAGTCTTTTTAAGAATTAGTCCTTTCGCGAATTAGTCCTTTCCGGACTCAGATGCCATTTCGCGAATTAGGCATTATGCGACTAAACGGAACGTTCGTACACAAGATTGTACCCTTGATTTATAAACCCGTGTTATTCGTCTAAGAAACTATGCTGTAAGCAGAATAAATCTGAAAACAAAACGAAATAAAACCATTTCCTGACTCATAAGGATGAACCATAAAACTTACAGTGCGGTAGACAAGCGAGATCTTTGTTGATAAAGGGCATTTTATTGTCTTTCCTTTGGATCGAGTGTTTTTGTAGACGAATGTTGGGGGTTATTCCGTTCTACGAATCACTTGGTTAAACTTATCTTATTTTGGTTTAGTGACTAATAATGACGTATAAATATAAATTTTTGGACAGTAGGTAACCTGAATCCCTGAATCAAAATAGCATTTGACCCAGAAATAAATAAAAGCAGCAAATTACTTTTGGAATTCGTTTTCGAGGGTCACTGGTAGCCAAAACTAAATTTTGAGTGGTATTTGAACCGTAGGCATCATGCGCTTTCTTCATATGAAATTTTGTTGATTGAATAACTTATTTATTTTAAATTTTATACAAAAAATGGTTACTGCATTTTTTTTCTAAGAAGTAAATAAAAAAATATAAGACATTATCGGCAAAACAATTTTGCAATGACCTAATTTAATTGAAAACTTAATCACTAAAATTAGCTCGAGCCCTCGTATCTCGAAAGAAATATAAGCTATCTTACTAATAATATTTTGTTACTTTCAGTTTAGTTTAGCAAGTTTCGTCACAACAAAATTATCGCCATTGTGTCCAATATGTTCAATTCTTTTGCTTTAGTGAAGGCCTGAAGCCAATAGTGGCGGTTATTTGCAAATTATCTGTAAAACTCGAAGGGTTTATTTTATATAGATACTTTATTCGGTTTTAGCCTGATTTTGAATTTAGAGAGATTTTTATACCTTTCATTCTTCAATCAAATCAGTTCATACACGGCAATAACGATAAAATTTTTGGAGTTCCCTGTATCACGCTGGCCAGAAATGATTTTACGGGGTAGGTTTTGAGAAGAAAAAAGCCTGTTGTACACTTTCCTGTTTAACCTCAGGGTAGCTTAACGTTACCGTAAGAAATGACGCTTGAGAATTTGCTTGTTCAGGACCATTCCCGTCTACGTGATTGTCGTTACCACTACTACTACGGATACAATTTCTTAACACCTTATATTTTCGAATAGGTAAGTAACCTAAAACGATTTACAAAAATTACGAGTAAAATTGAAGGGTCTGTTTATATTTCCAAATTAACAGCTTTCACTAAAAGCATAAAAAAAATTACATTATACTTTTTTTTTTTTATATTCAGCTCGCCAAATTGACGTCGCCACCAGCCTGATGGTAAGAAAGCAGTGGCGCATCTAGCGATTGGGGGCTACTTCTTACAGTGGTCCTCAAGTTGGCGGCCCTGTGATGTGCCTCTTCACGCTCCTCTTGAAGAACCCGGGATTGTAAGATGAGGGAAAGACGTGTGCGGGCAGGTCGTTCCATGTTTTTATAGTTCGACAGAGGAACGATCTTTTGAAACGCTCGGTTCTGGCGAAGATTCTCTCCACTGTGTATGAGTGGCATCTCTGCCCGGCACGCGTTGTTCGGGATCGGAAAGGAGATGGTGGGATCAGGTTGAAGAGCTCTTCAGAACATTCGCCGTGATACATTCGATAGAAGGCAGCCAAGGACGCTATGGTTCTTCGCTGCGACAAAGGTTCGAGGCCTCCCGTCACCTCAGGACAACCAATTATTCGGATAGCACGTCTCTGCATAGCGTCAAGCGCGTCTAACAAGTACCTCGCGGAGTCATCCCAAAGGTGAGAACAGTACTCGACGCAGGGACGAATCTGCGTCTTGTACAGTAAACATCTCTGATGTGGCGTGAAATACCGTCTCACCTTATTCAGGATTCCCAGTTTCCGCGAGGCCAGACCAATACAGCTCTCTATGTAGTTTTTGTGATTGAGCTCACGCCGGACGTCTATACCGAGGATCTCCAGGTTGTCCTTTAGTGGAATTGTAATGCTCTGAAGAGAGGGCAGGGGTAGGAATGGGGACTTCTTAGCTGTAAACGCACACGCCTGTGTTTTTCTGGCATTGAACTCGACCAGGTTGTCTGAACCCCATTGGGCAATGCGGCCCAGGTCCAGATCGAGATCCGCCACGAGTTGTCGTCTCTTCTCATCCACTTCGCCTCGCCCCGCCGCTGGTCGGCCAGAATAGCTCCCATGAAGAGTACTGTCATCCGCATAGCAATGAATGCACCCAAGGGACAGCATGTCATTGATATGCAGAAGAAAGAGTGTTGGGGACAATACCGATCCCTGTGGTACTCCGGCATTTACCTGAAAAAAACAGGAAGCCTGACCATCACAGAGGACCCGAATCCGTCGCCCGTTCAGGAAGCTGCCCAACCAGCGGCACAACTGATGCGATAAACCATATGACGGCAGCTTGGAAAGAAGCGACGCATGCCATACCCTATCAAAGGCTTTTGCGATGTCTAGGCCAATAGCCAGAGATTCGCCGTGCCTCTCCATAGCCTCACCCCAGGTGTGCGTTATGTACGCTAGGAGGTCACCCGTTGATACTTAACGTACATAAATAATAAAATATATTTTAATTATTTTTTCTCTCCGTTCCAACTAATCTTTAAAACGTTATTCTTCACCTAGCACAACACATCACTCATTTTTTCTTCAAGAAAAAAAAAGAACAGTTCTGGAAACACTTTACTTTTACTATTGTACATAAAAAAAACTTGGAATTTCAATCCAGTAGAGTAATAGGCACAAGTGCACAACTAATAGTAGTGCAAATAATTAGGCCTATAAAATATAAATGAACGTTTGTAAAAATATGTTCAATATTCAATTCAATTCAATTCAACTTTATTTGCATTCATGTGTGTACTGTACAGTTGTTACTTATAAATAGTAAGTCTCAACATGAAGCCCTGTTTGGGCACAGCAATGGTAGGTAAGGAAACATAACGTTATACATTACTCTTTTTCTAAGTAGGTAGGTATTACATATTATCAATTCTATATAATTATACATTTAAAATTTTATACAATTATACATTAAAAATTACAAAGAAATAGAAAATCTAAATAAAAAAAAAATATCCAATAAAAATTAAATTGTAAGTATGACAAAGAAAAATAAAACTGTTTATTTTGGTTACCTTTTAAAAATATATTATACTTTGTATGTGATTTTATTAGACACCTTAATTAAATGTTACTAGTCTATTTGAACATAGTAAGGACAATAGGATCGAGTTTATACTCGTAATTACAATTACTTAACATAAATTGGTAGGTATACAATATGTCTTAAAGCTATGTCTAGAAAACAAATAAACAAAACTTTTTCATGTCTTGTAAAAATCATAATACATGTGTAAGAAAATGTTATTTCATGATGACGAGTGAATAGCTACATGCTAAAACATAAAGTTGTAATGAGGCAGAGTTCACATCTATATAGTCGGTTGTTTCATATGTGGCAAATGCGAGTACAGTAATAGTTAAATTTTGTGCATTGTATGCAAGAATTGAAAACGATATTATTTTAGACTAGCGGACGTCACGCGGTTTCACCCGCGTAGTACCCGTTCCCGTGGGAATACGAGAGTAAAATATAGCCTATGTTCACCGCAAAGAGTGTAGCTTCCCAACAGTGAAAGAAATTTTCAAATCGGTTCAGTAGTTCCGGAGCTTATTCTTTACAAACAAACAAACAAAAAACAAAAAACAAATCTTTCCCCTTTTTTTTTTTTTTTTTTTTTTTTTAACATGAGTGAAAATCCTCGTAGGATGCTATGCCGGACTCTTACCGACTAAAAAACCTCACGTAACGCCCAACAGCCTATGGTTGAGAGCCCCGGGTAAGCCCTCAGGAAGGATGTCCCGTGACTCCCAACAGACCTACGGCCGCCAGTGCGGCCTCGCCCAGGGGGTGGTTCGGGTGCAATCCCGCGTCTATGGGGGATTTCGGGTGTGACTAGGGTTGCCAACCGTCCCGCTATACGCGGGACGTCCCGTTTCTGAGACCCATAACAAGACGTCCCGCTCACACCCTGAGCGGGACGCGTGATATCCCGCTTTTCTTGACCTAGCAACAAACGTTTACGTTTACAGTATTTCTAGCGATGCATCAAATCACGGAAATGTGAAGTTATTTCCTATGTAGTTGTGAGATTCTACTGTCCAGAGGAGGGTATTCGCACATGTTTGCTTGATTTCTATGAAAACCCCAATAAGAACGCGATAGATAAATAGTATATACAATAACATTAGGGCCGTTCATAGGGCTAACGACCTTAACCATACAAAACACGCGTCCTTCAAGCTAGGAACTGTTGTATTTTGGATCTTATTTTTGTTCTAATAAGCTAATACTCTTACTTATTCAAAATCGAAGCAAAACAAAATGATAGATGTATAATATTTTCTTTTTAAGTTGGCATATTTTTTCTTGCACGTCGATAAAAATTGAAGTTATAAAATGCATTCATCTAAAAATTTGGGGCTGACTTTATGATCGTTTAGACATTATGTACTATACTATACAAAAAAAGCATATTTTGACACACATCTTGTACCTAGATTAAAAATATTTTTTTGGCTATAATTTTCCGTCTTGGTACTTATCCAGATAAAAAATGCTTTTATTTGCACCTCTTTTTCGTCATTTTCTAAACCAAGCCCCTTTGATTTGCGAAACGCATCTGCGTATTCCGCTAATAATGCTAATGTTAATTTCGGGAGAAATAATTCCGTTTTTACACATTTACGGAACCAAAATGGCGACATGGATGTTTTGCTCAGCACACATGTTGCATGATGCTGTTGCGCGTGCTGGTGCAAAATGTGAATTTGATGTGGAAACTTTGGTTTTACAAGTATATTATGGTCACCTGTCGTATCATGCACAGAGAGTTCAAACACTTAAAGAATTTTTCGCTGACGCTAATCTACAGTATACAAATAACAAGATGGCTCTCATTACATCCTCCTGTCGAGAAAATTCTAAACAGAAGAAAACTTTCGAATCGCTTTGTAGAATTTTTTTGATGAGGATAAAGGTAAAAAGACCGAATGCTATCTTGGTTTTTATGACAGCTTTTTAAAAAAAATCAGTACAGTTACAGTATCATGCGTTTGGAGAAAGAAAATGCGTTGTCGTGTAAAACTTTTTAAACAAACTATTTTGAGATTTTCGCTATGTTGTAACATAGCAAAAATCGTACGGAAATTATATATTTAAACTAAATGATGCTCGCGGCTTCTCCCGCGTGAAATTCAGTACCCGTTAAAATTCACGTTTTTTAGTATTCTGAACAAAATTCGTAAGATCCCGCTTTTTAAATCCTTGTCCCGCATTTGAAATCAACATTTCCCGCAAATTCACATTTTGAAGTTGGCAAGCCTAGGTGTGACCCCGCTTCTAAGGGGGAGAGCGTGCGTAAGTGCTCACGTCACGCTGCCGTCATGGGCCTGCTTCTGTAAGGACGGTGAGCGGCCCTCTCACCGTCCTCAGACCCCCGGTCATGGAGGCCGATAGTCCTCGGCGAAGACACGTCGGCGGCGCCCAGGGCGCCGACTGCGGAACTCGGGTGGGAGAGTTCTCTCCCGCACCCGGCCCGCCGCCTCCTTCGCGAGCATGAGCTGCTCGCAGAAAGAGGCGGCGCAGTCCCTCCCTCTGGAATCCCGTCCAAATCCCCTCCACTCCCGCTGGAATCTTTCCCCTTTATAATATTATAGTATAGATGATCACGAGAGAGAGTACTTATACTAGGATCTTTTTTACAGCTATCCTTAGAAACGGCAATGAAATTATAACTTACTAGCGGACGTCAGGCGGTTTCACCCGCGTTTTTCCCGTTCCCGTGGGAATACGGGAATAAAATATAGCCTATGTTCACCGCAAGGGGTGTAGCTTGCCAACAGTAAAAGATTTTTCAAATCGGTCCAGTAGTTCCGGAGCCTATTCGTTACAAACAAACAAACAAACAAAAAAACAAATCTTTCCTCTTTATAATATTAGTATAGACTAAATTTATAATCACTGGCATAAAATTAAAAAAAGAGAAAAAATCGAATTAAACTTACTCGATTCTTACCTTTAGACGTGATTGGTCCAATTCGTAACTTATCCAATGTTCAAATAATGTCCAATTCGCGATTTGCTGTGCATACTTTATCTGGAGGAGTACTGTATGGGTAGCAAGGGCAAAGAAAAATTTAGAACATAATTTTCACATTCAAATACACTCGAGAGCAATGAATCCGGGTCACTTAAAGAATGTTAAAAATCTCGGAAACTAAAAATGATAGGTTAATGCAATAAATTGTATTTAATAGACAATGTAATACTCCTTAAATGAAAGTAAAAAAAATATGAGTCACCATACATTTTATTAACACAAAATTACATAAAGAAAAAACTGCTGATCTCTCCTTAAAACAAAAATAGGAAACATGAAATTTTTGAACTTTATTACGATTTTCTTGAATTTTAATACTTCGTATTGCCTCCTCGTGCTTCCATTACTGCGTTTACGCGGTTTGGCATGCTGTACACCAAGTTCCTTATACGATTTTGGGGAATATTCTCCCATTCCTCTGTGAGAGCAATTTTGAGCTCACGAAGCGTGATTGGGGGAGGGTTTCGTTGTTTTACGCATCTGCCTAGCTCATCCCAAGCATGCTCGATCGGGTTGATATCCGGGCTGCGCGCTGGCCACTCCATACGAGTAATGTTCATCTCTTGAAGGTAGTCATTCACAATCCTACCTGTATGAGGTCGGGCATTGTCATGCATAAATATAGCATCCTCACCTAAATTGACCATAAATGGACCAACGTGATCATTGAGGATTTCTTCCACATATCTTACGCTAGTTAAAGAGCCGTTTTCTGTGATCACCAGCTCTGTGCGACTTTCAGAAGAAATTCCGGCCCACACAAGTACAGACCCACCACCGTAGGCTACTTTTTCTTCGATGCATGCTTGCTTGAATCTTTCCCCTGGTCTTCGATACACTCTGTGTCTTCCATCGTGCTTGTAGAGCATAAATTTTGATTCGTCGGAGAACATAACTTTTGACCAATCTTCAATACTCCAATTTACGTGGCTCTGGGCATACCTTAGTCTCGAAATACGATGCCCACGCTCCAGTTTAGGGCCGTTTGCAGGTCTAAGGGGTTTTAAGTTAGATTCAGCAAGCCGACGTCTTACTGTCCATGCACTTGGGTTACTTCCTCCGAGGCGTCGAAACTGATTGGTGAGTTCAGTTCCTGTGAGAAAGCGATTTCGAAGCATGGTGTTCACCAAGTATCGGTCTTCTCGTGCTGTGGTACACCTGGTTCTGCCCGTTCCTGGTCTGCGTAGGTTAGAACCAGTTTCTTCGTAACGTCGGAGAACTCTTTGTACTGTTGACAGCGACACACCGACAGTCCTGGCTGTATTACAATAACTAAGAAGTTTTAATACCTTCATTTAAGGAGTTCAGAGTAAGATTTAATACAATTTATTGCATTAACCTAGCATTTTTAGTTTCCGAGATTTTTAGGATTCTTTAAGTGACCCGGATTCATTGCTCTCGAGTGTAGTTTCATAATACACAGTCGAGTTTCTCAAAATAGGTCAATTTTTAATTTGTTTAGTTTTACAATATGGGTTATGAATTATTACATCTAAAGACTTAGCTTTTACTATAAGAAACAACATAGATTACATCCTATAAACTAGATTATAAAACAAAAAACAACGAGCAGTGAAATCTGTACAGTCTAAATCTAAATAAGGAAAAGATAAGCAATCAAGCCTCGCAATTTAGAAAAAAAAAACAGGATTACATCAGAAGTCTTCAGAAGAAAATTGTTTGGACCAAAGTTATTTTAATGAGGCTTTATTCAACTACATTAGACTAAATTGACCAGAAGAGTATCACAGTGATTCGTTGATGGCATTCGTTAAAATAGATCGCGTCAATTCACACCGTAAATTGCGAAGGAATTCCGTTGATACCAACATCAAATCTTTTTAGTGACTTCTCGATTGAATATCCAGCGGGTGCCGATAACTACGTCTATTCAATACCAATTTCTATTGGACTGAGATATTTTTGAAAATTCTACGCTTCTCTAGGACTTTTGGGAAATAAGTTATATTCTAAAAGTTACTTTACAAAACAAGATTATAAAGTACCGATTGACTACGCGAATTAAACCACCAGTATTTATATGAAAATCATAAGGAAACTGTTGCGGTAAGTGAGGCGCAATATTGAGTGCCAATATTTGCACTGCCACGTGTCTATGTTTTAAGTATGAACTCTTGTAATATGAATAAAAAAGAAACCTGTATTATAGCTCATTGTGCATTGCATTTTCGGGGCCTCAAGACAAATGTCTACAAACATGGTCATGGTATTTCACCATAACCATGTTTGTAGGAATAGAAAACTCTTGAAAAATTCCGTCCACAATCACCCTCTCAAAATGACTAGGGAAGTCTACATCCAGCTGTGAACTGATAAAGACCAATCGCATTAAAATAGCATAATATTTATTATCGTTCACTTTTACTGAACCTGAAAATAATTCTGCTACACACAACTGACTGTGACTGCTATAGACATTCACAATTATCATGGCATTGTTTGCTGGTCATTAAAAAAACAAACTTCCTAGGTATATACAGTAAAAATTTTTTGACGTAACTACGTACTCGTAATATTAACTTTCAGATTTTAGTAAAGCTTTTTTAGAATCTAAATCACAAAGCCAAATTCGAACCATAAAGTAGAAGCATTGGTTTCAATACTATGCATTCGGTGCCCCATGTTGAAATATGATGCGGCTTTATGTAGTTGCCAGAGGTGATCGAAATTGAAACCATAAATAATAGGAACGGTAAAATTGTGCGTAGGGTATCAGTTCCATTTCATAGTATACTCAAGACACTCATTATAGAACTAAAGGCAGTCATATTATGACAGAATCACGTACCTATTCACTTCTAGAGAGTGCCTTTTTGGCCTCGTTTTCTTGTTCGGAATGAGTCATCTGCTTTTGTTGTACTATCTATGACTCAAGACAACAAAACCCCTATTTTATGAAGATAAGTAAAAATCCAATGAATTTAAGTGATTAAGAGAACTGACCGATGACCGTTATTCTTACTCTTCTTTTCTTTCTCACGGAAATAAATTTGGCCACTGAAAATGTGCACATTTCTGTTTGTTTAAATAAAATTTATGTTTATAAAGGACTGAGTTTGATAAATTTAAAGGGTTTAGTAAACCAGTTAAGAATATAAAGTTTATGTTATGTACTGGGTTTTATTTTGTTTAGCATATTTTTCTTACTTGAAAACTATTTACATAAATCTTTGGTTATATAAGTGAAATGTAACAAAATGTTAAAAACGGGACCCTATTCATGAGACTTCGCCGTTCGTCTGTCGGTCTGTCTGTCGTTCCGTAACGAGGCTGTATGTCATGAACGGTGATAGCTAGAGAGCTTAAATTTTCACAGATTATGTGTTTTTGTTGTCGCTATAAAAGCACATAAAAAAATTAAGGGGCTCTCATACAAAATCCGCGATTTTTTTGCCATTTTATTTTATATTAGTTGTTGCCCGTGACTTCGTCCGCTGCATTTATTAATTTTGTGATTCTTTAGATTGATATAACTTTTTATTTATGAACTGATTGACATAAAACACAGATTAAATGTTATGTGAAGCAAACCGCAATGCTATAAAGAAAACCGCAATGCAATAACAGTTAATTTGTGTTCTGTGGATGTTAAGTGTTTTGAAATAACTGTTACAGATTCGCATCATAATAATGTGATACTTCGTCCGTATTTACATTATCATTCCTGTTTAACGCTTCAAAATTTCCTTTACCAAATTTTGAAGCAGTAAATACTATGGAAGTTTCCCCGTTTCATTAATAAGTTTATTTGCAAATCATTTTCATCCGAACAAAAACTTGTGTTAATAATTGTTAAAAGAAATTGATATAATCATGATTTTGAATACCTATTAATCCTTAAAATGAATTACAACAGGTCTGTTTTGAGGACTTTTTTTAGTATTATTTAATATTCTGATACTTCGTTTAATTTCTAACTACCTAATAAATATAAAAGGCGTAGATTAATGGGCATTACATAATTTGTAATGGACAAGGTCGTGTTGGTTCACGTAAACGTAAGGTCCCATCAAAGCATGTCACAATTATTTTTACTTTATAGGACGGGTACCTTTCCTTAAGAATATCTTTCAGCAACCATTATGCCGAATGACGACTGACGGAGACTGGCTTTTAAATCATCAAACTATTCGGTCCTTACATACAGGTCTGCTCCAACAATGAGATTAGCAAGGACCTGACGTCCTTGCTAAGCTCATTGTTTAGAGTGAATAAATCTGCGATTCTTTAGAAGGAAGACAATCACTCGTTCTTGGTGTTCTGATTCTACTACCAGCCAACCAAAACATATCTCTGGCTGCTCAGAGATAGAGAAAAAGATACAGTACTAGCAAATGACACTGGTTTTGTTTTTTTAGGTATTAAATGCTTCAAGTCACTCACGCTATATTTCCCCAATTTTACAATAACAAAAGAACCCTAAAACAATTTGTCTACAAATACAAACCCACATAAATAAACCGAGAAATAAAAACATTAACCGAAAAGGTATATTTGTCCAGTCTCTCGCAAAACAATACTCTACATAACCCTGTTATAAAAACATTTTTTTGCAGAGTGTTTTAATAACGATACGATAAACCAGTTACTTGCTTTTTTATGTTTATCGGAGTAGGCAAGCCAATGAAAAATTGGTTTGTCAGCTTGGTGTTTTCTAAATTCCTTTAATAACACTTACGTTTTGCTAAAATTATTTTACTCTGATGAACGAATATGAAATTATTAAGTAGTTGTTTAGTTTCGATTATATCGCTTTTCTGCTCATATAAGGATTGCGGAACTTCACGCGATGTACTATTTAATTACATTCACCGACGTTTCGGGCACATTGCAGCGCCCGTGGACGCGGCAGTCCAGCTGCGACCACAGGCACTGCAACGTGCCCGAAACTTCGGTGAATGTAAGTAAATAGTATTTCGCATGAAGTCCCGCATTCTATAAGTATGAACATTAAAAACAGCGACAGTTTAAAAATAATATCGCTTTTCTGGCAAAGCAAGACGAAAATGTATGTATACTGTTACTTTTTCTAATATTTCAAATACACTTACCTATTTTATCATTAACTGGCTCTCAGAATAAAAGTACCTGCTAGTAATTCCAGAGTGTTAAATTTATTTGCACAACAAAATTCAACCAAATTTGCTAAGAGTGGCATTGAGTAACAAACATATTTACAAAAACTTATGATATACTAAGCAATACCTACTACGTTACGGATTGTAATTTTTTTACAAATTGCTGACTCCTGAGAACAAAAGCTTTTTGAATAAATCGAGAATCTTATTACCATTATTACACTTCACTAAATCCACAATGAAATTAATCTTGGTCCAGACCTGAAGTTATTGAAAGCCACTTTCTTCGAGATCCATTTTAATTTTAGCACAAAGATGTGATGAGCATCAGACAATTCAATTAACGTTTAAGTAAAAAACAGGGAGACGTAAAAGCTAATATTAATAAAGTGCTCGCATAACTTTGGACATTATTCTTCAGAATTCAAAAGTATACTTTTCACTTAGACTAATTGGCGATTTTATAGGATCATCATTTTACACAGTTTCACTTTTAGTTCTCAAGCCTATTCATTTAAATAATTTTTTATTATGTTCTAGTAATTTGCTAAATTTTGAAATCATCTATACATATAATAAAACTGTAGAGGGTCGAGAGTCTGTACATGAAAGAAATTTTGAAAATTTTGATTGGAGGGCGTTCTCTAATCGATACGGAAGCCGAAAATGTAATTTAAACTTTTCATGTCTGTCTGTCTGTCTGTCTCTCTGTCTGTCTGTCTGTATCCCGAATAAGTATCACGCTGAAACTACTGAACCGAATTGAATGATACTTGGTACATTCTGAGCTTATAGTCCGAGGAAGGTTCTAGGATACTTTTAATCCCGAAGTTTTGTGCGGTTCCTGCGGGAGAGGGGATGAAAGATAAAATGGTTTTTCAGTTGTTATTTCTCAACGCGTGATGCGATTTCAAAAGTTTTTTAGTATTGGAAAGCGAGTACTTTAAGGATTTTTCGACACAAGTTTCAAGATTGGGGGGTTTGTAGTTCAGAAATTAGAGGCATCTCAACTTTCGCCAAGCTTAGAATTCAAGGGTTCCTTTGAATGAGAGGGTAAATCTAAACGGGCGTGTTGGCTTAATCATAAAAGAGCTTAATTATTAAGGCTGTTGTAAAATAACTCAGTCCTAAAGTCCTAAAGTGGACTGATTTGTTTTAGAATAGCCTTAATCTTTAAGCTCTTTTATGATTAAGCAAACAGGGCCGTTTCACACGGTGCTTGACGAGTCTGATGAAGAATTACCTCTCTTTTCGTGCACATTATGTGACGTAAACGAAGTTCCGAGGGTCAGCTAGTATAATATAATATTGTTAAAATTACCGGGTATCTCACTGACCTATAGTATGTATACATCGACTATGTATATGTTTACACTTTTATATGTTTACACAGTCGTTGCTCTAAAAATGAGAAATTCTCCAGGAATTTTCTAAATTTTCACCTTTATAATTTAGGCTCCCTCTATGACAGGGGTATTCCCCTTAAGGGACGAACCCTTAAGGGGAATAAATTTGACACAGATGTAGTCGCAGGTATCCACTAGTTTAATAATAAATGTAAAATGGCATTTAGATAAAGATGCTTCATAAAATGAATTTAAGTAAAAGCTCCTTCGATAAGTATTTTTATATCGACACCTTTATAGTTTGTGGTTTTTCATCATTGTTATAATTCAAAGCTATTTTTAGGGTTTCGTAGCCAAATGGCAAAAACGGAACCCTTATAGATTCGTCATGTCTGTATGTCTGTCCGTCTGTCTGTCCGTCTGTCTGTCCGTCCGTGTGTCACAGCCACTTTTCTCCGAATTTGAAATTGAAACTTCGTAACTAGATGTATTCTGTGAACCGCATTAAGATTCTTATGTAAAACTAGAAAAAAAGCAGTAAATTTTGGGGGTCCCCATACTCAGAACTGAAACTCAAAATTTTTTTTTCATCAAAACTATATGTGTAGGGTATCTATAGATAGGTCTTCAAAAATGCTATTGAGGTATCTAACATCATATTTTTCTAAACTGAATAGTTTGCGCAAGAGACACTTCCAAAGTGGAAAAATGTGTGTCCCCCCCCCCTCTAACTTCTAAACTAAGAGAATGATAAATCTAAAAAGAAGATATGATGTACATTGTCATAAAAACTACCAACGAAAATTGGTTTGAACGAGATAGAGCTGGTAGTGTTTTTAATACGCCATAAACCGCAATTTTCGGTTAGAAAAATCACTACCACTGCAAACGTGTTAAAACATCAATCAAAGTTACAACGAACTATAAGAACTTTTAAGGCCACCACAAACGTAGCTATAATATATATTAATATATCGAAATATAATATTATATTATAGCAAGCTATCACACACGGGAGCTATATACAGTATAGCTCCCGTGTGTGATAGCTTGCTATAATATATATTTTGCCCTCACTCGTGCTCATTTAATCTGCGGCTGTCCTTGCAAGCGCACGGTTTTAATGCCTATTTCATGTACAGGATGTTCAAATTTCAGCATACCTACCTATCCTTAAAACAAAAAAGGCAAAAAATCCCATTTAATTACCACTAATTCTTTGAGCAAGAAATAGGCCAGCCCTATCGTCATGAAAGGAGTCAACTTATAGACGCTTTGCGACTTCATCTTACATCGATCTTCAATTGTTTTAACAATCTTCATTTGTTTCATCGATCTTCACTTATTTTAACAATCCTCATTTGTTTTGTCGATCTTCATTTGTTATACCGAACTTCATTTATTTCTTCCATTAAGATTAAGGTATGAGTCCAAACTCGGCAGCAAGCAGCACTGCTCGGCAGCAGTGCTGCAATGCTGCTACAGAACCTCTGGTCCCCATATATTTTGTATAAGTTTATTTTAGATTACATTCCGAAACAATAATTATGAACGGATACTACCACCACGTCACAACCTGCCTCTGTCCATTTCAACACGGCAATACGGCTCACCAAGTATTCATCAACCTAGCCTATACTGCCCTGATAATTGCACTTGCAGTAATCGACATTTTTGAGATTTTCACTTTTTTGCAGAAATGGCATCCTAAGGACATAATCTATACGTAAAAAATATATCTGTTACTTTTTCTCTATTACAAACGTGTTTTTTAGGTACTATGAAACGCAGTACTTGCACCTAAATGTAACTTGTGCTACAAAAATTTGAAGTATTAAGCATATGCTATAAGTTTATGCAGTACTTGCTACGATTACTGCGTAAGCTTGTAGCATATTTTTTTCTGAAACGAATGTTTACTTAGCCAATCGTAGTATTCTACAATCCTGCGTTTACGAGAGTGACAGGGAGCTATGTGTGTACGAATGCCGCACGGTATAGTGCCGTGTTTCATTTTAGCAAATCAGTGCGTCGACGTCACTCGCTGACGTGACAGTGTGCTCCGCGTGATTGGTGGTCAAACATTCCAGTATTACGGTAAGTATACCGTAACTCAAACCAACCATGTCATAGTCAAAACCGGAGTAGTTTTGACTATGACAATGATGCATGCTAACATGTGCTAATACGTTTGAACTCGTCAAACGTATTAGCACAAATTAGTTAAATAAATAGTGAAGATGTCACAAATAATTCACTTGAAAAAAGCGCCGAAGAACTAATACAGCACCTTAGTAGCAAAATGTGTTACACATAATCCTTACTGAAGATCTACAGACTCATTTCACTCCTGAGCTGAGCCATGTCTACAAGTTGTTCTGGAGAGTAGTCATAAACCGCCTCGCTGGGAAACTCGACAAGTTCCAGACAAAGAAGTAAGCCGGGTTTCGAAAAGGCTTTAGTACAGTGGACTACATCCATTCTGTTCGGCAAATTGTATGAAGTCCAACTAGCACAATCAGCCGTTGTGTATGGATTTCGTAGACTACGAGAAAGCCTTCGACTCTGTCGAAACCTGGGCAGTCCTAGAAGCTCTGCAGCGGTGTCATCTTGATTGGCGGTATATTGAGGTGTTGAGGGGCTTATATGATACCGTTACCATGACCGTCCAGTTGGAGGATAAGAAGACCAATCCCATAGCGCTGCGCAGAGGTGTGAGACAGGGAGATGTCGTGTCACCTAAGCTCCTCACTAATACGCTTGGGACGTCTTAAAATCGTTGGCCTGGGATGGAAGGGGCGTGAATATTAGCCAATGACATCGTCATAGTAGCAGAAAAGCTGAAACCTTTTAGCGGGGTGCTGCACAGTTTAAGTGAAGAGTCTCGACGTGTTGGCCTCGGTATAAACTTGAACAAAACCAAGGTCATGTTCAATGAGCATGTCATGCCGGGACCAATAGCTGTCCAAGACTACACTTACCTTGGGCAGGACATTTGAAACGAGTAACCTGGATAAGGACATAGCGAGAAGGATTTGCTTGGGCTGGGCAGCATTCAGCGAACTGCATCGGGTTTTCTATTCGCCGATACCGCAATGCCTGAAGATGATAGTCTTCAGCCAGAGCATTCTACCAGTTATGACCTACGCCGCCGAGACGTGGACACTCACAATAGGGCTAGTCCACAGTAGGGGTGTCTCTGAGGGATAAGATCCGAAACGATGTTATCCGCCAGAAAACAAAAGTGGTCGACATAGCTTGCAGAGTATACGTTTCGAAGTGGCTGGCCACATTTGTAGAATAACTGATGCTCGATGGAGCAAGCGTATTCTGGAGTGGAGACCGCGACTTGGTAAATGTCGGGTAGGACGACCCCCTGCCTGAAGGAGCGACGATCTAAAGAAGGTTGCAGGGATTGACTGGATGCGAAAAGCGCGGGACCGTGTGTTGTGGCGAAATTTGGAAGACGCCTATGTTCAGCAGTGGACTGCTATAGGCTAGATTGATTGATTGACTTTTGAAGTGCCTTTGATTTCGGAAGATTAACTTTTTTTTTAGTAATTATGAACATGAAAACGAAGGATGAAAACTTTAACATTATATTTAACCTTTTGTTTTACGGTACACCTGTAGTCAGACCAATTTCAGGTAACTTATAAATAACCGAGTTTTGTATAACTCCCCCAAAAGGACTTATCACAGCTAACTCTTATATATTAACATACGGGGCGTCGCGTATTGGGTAATGTATGGTAGGCTTGTCATGCCTATCTCTCTTATTGAGTTTATTATAGTAAATATAGCTACAATAAAAAAAAATGCTACTTCCCGATATCCGTCACATTAAAATATGTTACATTATTAAAAAATCTCATACTTGTTTGCATTAAATTTCTTTAAAAACGCAAATATCTGAAAAAAATCTTTAGGATGCAATTTCTCAAAACTATGATTTTTAAGATAACGTATATAGGTCTGACACGGCAGTACAGACAGTCTGTTTAACTAATACCAGAGGTATGTAATATATTCAGTGATTAATAATTACAAACGCAGTACTAAGCACGTGCTAGGTGAGTTTGCAGTAATAAGCACTATTACTGCATGTGATCTTAGTGATACTGTAATGCTCGCAAGCCCAGAAAGTTAATGAAAACGCAGTACTAAGCATTTTATCTAAATAAGATAATAAAATAAGGAAAAAAATATATCAATAGAAAGATCGATTTTTTTACTATTTTTAAGTTACATTTTAAAAGTTATAGCACCGATATTTCTTCCTTAGATATGACGAAATATGTTTTTCGCGCTTATCTCGAAACCGCTATTTTGCAAGTACTGCGTTTGCAATAACGAGGGCAGTATTATAGTAGTCCAGTGCTGGACGTAGGCCTCTCCCAATTCACGCCACATTACATGGGACAAAATCTTAAAGGTGAAACGTGGGCATATAATATGCGTCTGCCTACCCCTTTGGGCAAAAAAAACGTGACTATATGCATGTATGTGCCACCACGTGCACCGCGATACTGCTGCTGTACTCAGAATCAACGCGACAGACACCAGTGCTGCGCAGCACTGCAGCGAAAGCATTGTCCACCGAAAAATCACTCTAACGACCTAGGCGAGAACACGGATTTGAAATGCCCAACGTGCGGGAAAATTTACAAGAAGAGAGCCTGGTTTATACATACATACATACATATACTCACGCCTTTATCCCCGAAGGGGTAGGCAGAGGCCTATACCGGCCCACATTTCACCGTGTACAATTCGGTCCCACGTGACAGGTGGTGAGCCCATCGCCGTGTTGAAATGGACCGCCGCCGTCAGAGCCTCGTCCGTTGTTCAGCAGGTGCACGAGCTTGCACGTGAGGTTGACTTGGGCCCGATGGTGTTGGTAGGGCCCCACTACACCCTTAATTTTGCTGTGCACGCGATGAACCTGGAGATGCAGAATGAATGGCTTACTCTGGGCGAATTTTGTATTCCCATGGCCTTGCAGTGGCGTACCTTATTGTACGACTGGTCGCCGGCTTTGCTTAAGTTCTACCTGAACGCAATTCAATTGACCCTCCCCGACCAAAGTAATCTGGTCAGGTGGGGGAAAGCCACAGATAAAACATGTAATGCATGTGGAGAAGCGATTGGAACTGCTAGGCACCTGCCTGGTAGGTTGTAGACCGGGGTCATTACTCACGCCGACACGATAGGGTATTGGAAATCATACGTGAGGCTGTCAGTTTGGCGGTAGCGAGAGCGAAAAAGGGATTAACCACAAACAAAAGAAATGAATTTGCGTTTGTAAAGGAAGGCTGTTCAAAGAAAGTACCTCAAAAGCCTTACTCAATTTTGATGGCTGCCGCCGATTGGACTATACTCTCAGACACGTATGAAAAACACTACAAAATCCCGGAGGATGTATGTGCCTCGTCATCCAGACCCGACATATTCCTGTTGTCGAGGATACACAGGCGTGCGGTGCTCGTGGAGCTGACGGTCCCGTGGGAGACCAACATACCGAAACCACGCCATGAAGACAAATAAATACTTTGACTTGACCAATGAGTTAACCAAAAATGGCTATGTGGTTAAACTCTATGCCGTAGAAGTAGGAGCAAGGGGAATTCCACCTAAATCCCTGTATAATTTATTTAAGGACCTTGGATTGCCAAGAGCTTCAGTAAGCTCTTTACTAAAACGAGTATCCAAAGCGGCATTGATAGGATCTTACCAAATCTGGTTGGGCAGGGGGGGGGGGAACATTGTTGACGGTGGAAGGTGATCGTTTATGCGCATAGTAAGGTGGCCACCCTAAACCTACTCGAATGGGTCGCAAGTCCCAGACGCCGTCGGGGTGTTCCCCCCTGTGCCACGCTATGGACCCGGCGCCCGCACGGAGAATCCATGGAATGCTAAGAATACGGTCTCTCTATATAGTAAAGGCCACCACAAACGTAGCTATAATATATAATAATATGAAATATAGCAAGGCATATCACGACATATTTTTGATATAAATTTACGGAGGACCACACACGCAGCTATAATATATATTTCTTTGACGTCATCAAAATATGTCGACAGATATAGCTTCGTATATTTTAGCATATTACTATATATTTTGTATATTAATATATATTTTTGTATATTTTGAAGATAAAGAATAGAATAGAATAGATTAGAATAGAATTTATTTAATAAAGCTACAATGGCTCACATTTTGTTAGTAGTGCTTAAAAATCTAGGTTAGCAACCAAAAAATAACAAATGTATGTAAAAATTAAATGCAGTTACAATAAATACAATTACAATAATTAAATATCAATAAAATACAATTACAATTATTAAAATTTCAATAAAATACAATTACAATTATTAAATGTCAATAAATACAATTGCAATAATTAGATGTCAAGAAATACAACTACAATAATTAAAATGTCAATAAAATACAATTACAATAATTAGATGTCAATTATTACAATTATTAAAATGTCAATAAATACAATTATAATAAATACGATTACAATAATAAAAAAAATACAATAATAAATAAAATAGAATTACAATGAATAAAAATTACAATACATTTACATCAATATTAAAACATTACGATAAAGGATGTCCCGTTTGTTTACCGAACATTCGGGAAGAGTATCATCATCAGTGGTAGTACTTCCATTGTATGACTAAACCAAGTAAATGGTAAATTAATCATAACAATATTAATCTTGCTGGAATCTTCCTGGAATCTTGAAATGAATATTTTAAAGGTATGAACTGGAACTCGGCAGCAAGCAGCACTGCTGTCGTTGCAGTGCTGCCGCTGAGGTGCTGCTCAGCAGTGCTGCCTGCCGCGATGATTCTGAGCACAGCAGCAGTGTCGCGCTGCACGTGGTGGCACATACGTACATATAGTCACGCCTTTTTCCCCGAAGGTGTAGGCAGAGGCATATTATATACCCAAATTTTTCCTTTAAGATTTTGTCCCATGTAATATGACATGAATTGGGAGAGGCCTACGTCCAGCACTGGACTGCTTTAGGCTAGGTTGATGAATACTTGGTGAGCCGTATTGCCATGTTGAAATGAACAGAGGCAGATTGTGACTGTGATTGTGATTGCCTTTTTTTGTTTTTAGGATAGGTAGGTACGCTGAAATTTGAACATCCTGTACATAAAATAAACATTAAAACCGTACGCTTGCAAAGACGGCCGTAGATCGAGTGAGCACGAGTGAGGGCAAAATATATATTATAGTATAGCTCCCGTGTGTGATAGCTTGCTATAATATAATATATATTTCGATATATTAATATATATTATAGCTAGGTTTGTAATGGCCATAATTATGCTAAAATACACCAAGCTATATCTGTCGACATATTTTGATGACGTCATAGAAATATATATTATAGCTGCGTGTGTGGTCCTTCGAAAATTTGTATTGAAAATAAGTCCTTATATGCCTTGCTATATTTCATATTAATATATATTATAGCTACGTTTGTGATGGCCTTTATATTATGTTACTTGCTGCTACGAAACCCTTCATGGGCGAGTCCAACTCGCACTTGGCCGGTTTTTTACATAGTAATCTCTTTTATTAATTTGCGAAGAGAGAGAGAAAATCATCTTTTATTCCGACAGTTACAAATAAAAGCCCTTTTAGTTGAATAAGTTTAATACTTCTCACAAAAGATGCTTTCAACGGATGGGCTTGTTTCGAAATGAAATAATTTGTTTTCATTCGATAGCCCTTGATGATAATTGTATAGAGTTTATCATCTATATAGTATTGTATTTCAGCATTGTTACAAGAAATAATTAGGTATGGATCTTTATACCGCTAAGGTAGCAAACATTACAATCTATCTGATTGGAAGTGGTCACCGTAGACTTATGAACTTATGCAACAGAAGAGGTACACTCACGCTCCCGACAGTGCAATTTCTTCCGGGAATCCTCTTAAAGAACATTATACTATTTTGTAAATATTCAGGAATACAGGAGCGAGAAGTTCATTTCACAATACAAGGACAACCCTAGATATAGATTATGAATGAAGTTGGGAGTCCTGGGGTATTATTCCGAGGGCTTACCCGGCGCTCTTAACCGTAGGCAGTTAGGTAGGTAGAATATGTGTGGCTTTTAGCCGGTAGGAGTCCGGCATAGCATCCATGTAGGATTTTACTCACGTAAAAAATAGATTATGAAAGAAAGGCATATCGACTCTGGTTATAATTTAATAGCCCGGTTCTGGGTTAATTTTTTTTTGTACAGATGAGGTGATAGAAAACATTTAATACTAATAATAATAAGGGTTTGGGAAAGACGTTGTTGAAACGATATTCTCTTGTAACACAGTGAGTGTTACTCACCAACTAGCGCGAGGTAGCTATGCAGAGAACTCTTTCCCAGGGCGCCTTACTACAGAGATTCCAGTGTGCGTGCAAGGGTAGGCCAGGACTCTGACGAAAATAGTCAGGTAGGGTGTACACACATATATTTATATAACACAGAGATACACAGAGACACACAGAGAGCTTATTCACTGATAGACACAAATATCACAGGTACACAGAAGTATAGTCAGGGCTTAGGTACTAATGCTACTAAATAGACCACTGCCGCGTGAGCAGGTAACACGGGTAAGCAGCTAACTACACTTATAATTGGGTGACAATTACTGGCCTTGAGTTAAGATGAGAACAGCACAGCACGAGAATGCCACGTGGAGGCGGCTGATTCCTCTCAAAGCCCCTCGCTCGTGCAGTCCACGTGTCTTTGGGTGTGGCTCTGCCAACCGTGGACGGGCCGCTTTTCCCCGTAGTAAAAAAACCCTGTTATGACAAGTAAACGACAAATGAAATAACTGACATCGCGACCGACGAAATTCGAACCGCTTTGCAAACAAGAAATGACACTTACCGGTATCCCGGGTGTAGGTTGAAACAGAAACTTATTCTTTCTGAGGAAAGTAGAACCTAGGCTATATTCCTCAACAAGTCCTCAGGTTTGTACAGTGCCTGCGTCAAACTATAACCTCGCAACACATGAGGTGCGCTAAATCATCAGAGCTCAACGTTAACTAAGATGTGAATCGGAAAACTTATGATGTTAGAAGAGAGCGTGAACTTCATAGCAGGGCTATTTATACCCTCACTATCGAATACTCTGGAAGACTTTAAACCCGTTTGCTACGCACAATTCCTCCGTCCATCACAAAAAACCCATAGACTAACGTCCGTTTCCTTGAGACAGCTGTTACCACAGCAAAAAAACAATGAATCGATCATGGCGCACTGACACGGTCAATTAGTATTGACCAGCCAGAGACCAGACACTGCCACTCATAGAAAATAAATGTTACACTCTTATTAAAAAAAATTACTGTCTGTTACATAAAGTGTATCATAGAAATAGTATAATAATACTTTGGAAATATTACAATTCTTGGCGACGGAAATCAAAGCTTTATCATCATTGTCCATCTTTACGAGTCCCTGAGTCTCCTTTGTTGGAAGACGAATTTAATTCTGCTATACGTACTAACTGGTTTTATTACGCAAATGTTATTATGATTAAAGAGGACTGTTAAGAAGGTATTGTTTCGAAATCAGAATTTTGTCAAATTCATATTGAAAGGGGTGTGAGACAGGGTTGTGTAGCGTCACCGTGGCTGTTTAACCTGTACATAGACAGTTGTTTGAAAGAATTGCAAGAGAGTGCGTATGGATTAAAACTGATTGAGATGTCCATCAAGTGCCTCTTATATGCTGACGATCAGGTGATCTTAGCTTCACCGGCGGAGGAGTTGCCGTTGATGGTTAACATTATGCATGAGGCTCTAAAAGGTAAAGGGATGAAAGTTAATGTAAGCAAGACCAAAGTAATGGTGTTTGAAAGAGAAGAATGTATGTCGAATTGCCCCATCATTATTGAAGGGCAAAGAGTGGAACAGGTGAAAGAATTTGTATACTTGGGTTCAAAATTTGCAAGAGATGGAAAGTGTGATTATGATATTGAGAGAAGAGTTTTGGCAGGTAATCAAGTGAATGGGGCAATGTACACCTTCATGAGCAGTCAAAACGTGTCTAAGAAGGCAAGGGTGGCTGTGCATAGAGGTGTGCTTATCCCTACACTTATGTATGGTAGTGAAAGTTGGGTGTGGCAGAAGAAGCATGAAAGTAAAATTAATGCAGTGGAAATGAGAAGTCTGCGAAGTATAGCTGGAGTGAAATTGATGGACAAAGAAAGGAATAGCGTGATTAGAAAACAATGTGGTATAACTGAAGATGTAGTGACGAAGATTGAAAAAGGGATGCTTAGATGGTTCGGACATGTCGAGAGGATGGATAAAAGGAGACTGACTAAACAGATTTATAAGGCGAGAATGAATGGGCAAACTGGTAGGGGTCGACCTCGGCGTACACATGATGACCAGATCAAAGACCTGTTGGAAAAAGGCCAGGTCAAGAGTACCCTTAACCGACGAGCATGTATGAAAGCACTTATGAAAGTAGAAGAAGCGAAAGTGGTATGCCAGGATCCTAGCAAGTGGAAAGCCATAGTCTCTGCCTACCACGATGGGAGACAGGCGTGATGATATGTATGTATGTAGTTTTTGGAGTCGGTGAAATTAAATTGAAGGCAATTAAGAAAAAAGCTTGCCATTGTTAGGTTTATATCATTTGCGATTTCAAGGTAACGATGTTATTCACTACTAAAAGCCACGTTTTGTATATAAAAACAACAATGGCTGTATGTTTCGAACAATTTGGGCAGGTTACGCATATTCCCACACACCATGCGTCTACATTATATTGTAGCAAAGGAAAAACTATATTTCTCGTCAAATTGCCATCAGCAACACGTGACGATTGTACGCAAGCGGAATAATGCCGATATAGTAAAAGGATCGTTATTATACGCCGTAATTTTGTGTCTGAAAGTTTTTGTCCTATAGATTTAATATTGTAGTGTCAGAACTCATAATATGTCTATAGGAACATATCTTTACCAATACAAATAAAGATATAAAAGATATCATTTATACTCTTGTTTGTTGGCACTTGGTGGAATCAGAATCAGAATCAGAATCAGAATCAGAATTGTTTATTTGCTCGAAACATGGTTAAGTAAAGTTGACAATTACAATGATAGGTAGATCCAGCATGTTTCACCGTACATAGGCGGTGTGCAAATCATAATCATAAAATAATCACAATCGTATTTCTAATAAAATGTCAAGTCAGTAATACCAAAAATCAATACAATATTCGTCCAATTAGTAAAACATTTTCATCAAATAAACTTAAGCAATACCTACTCTATTTCTAAATGTCAAGTTAGCATGCTGAAATCAATACATTACATACATATTTATTAAGTTGTCTAAAAATAACAATTAATATAGATGTGGAAAGTCAAAGATCTTTTATTTTTTTACAGTAATGTGTCGTCAAGAAATTCCGAGATTGAGTAATAGCACTTTGCAATTAATAAATCCTTAACCCTTTTTTTAAATAAGCGTAAGTTCAAGGTCTTATATTCTTCAGGCAGTTTATTATAGATCTTAGGTGCAAGGCAGAATACGCTTTTCCACATCAGAGATGTATTGGACTTTTGGATACATAACTTATCTTTACGCCTATTGCGAGTCGAGACATCAGACAGTTTTGGAAATAAATGGCTGTTTGTTTTCACAAACAAAACTACTTCAAAAATATATATTGAGGGAAGCGTAAGAATCTTATATCTAACAAAGAGAGGCTTGCAGCTGTCAATTTGATTGAGTTTAAACATAGCTCTTATGCATCTTTTCTGGGACTTAAAAATAATGTCTTTATTTGTGGAATTGCCCCAAAACATAACGCCATACCTAAGTACAGATGCAACCATACCATGATATGCAGTCACGAGGGTTTCAATGCTTACTACTGGAGCAAGTCTGTATAGGGCAAAGGACGAACTGTTTATTCTTTTTGCTAAGACTTCTACATGAGCCTTCCAGTTAAGTTGCCTATCGATAGTCAGACCAAGAAACTTTGTTGTTTCAGTTTCTAAAATTTCAGTTCCCTGATATTTAATATGTATGTCAATTTGTGCAGTTGTTCTTTGTCTAAAATGCATAATTTGTGTCTTTTCAAGATTTATTTTTAAATTATTATTATTGAGCCATGTTATAATTTCCGATAGTGTTTCATTTATGTCCCTTTCATATGTATCCGTTTCAACTCCGGATATAGTTACAGTGCTGTCATCTGCAAATAATACCATTGGGTATTTTACTACTTTAGGAAGGTCGTTTATGTAAACGATAAACAGTAGAGGCCCCAGCACGCTTCCTTGGGGAACTCCGAACGAAATTTTCCTAACTTGAGAAGCGTATGTTTTCTCCATTTTCGTACTTACATCGAGCTTTTTTATATAAGTTATTTGTACCCTATTCTGTAAATATGACTTTAATAAGTCTAGTATGTTACCCCTGATACCGTAACACTCAAGTTTGTCTAAAAGAATCTTATGATCTACGTAGTCAAAAGCTTGTGTCATATCGCAATATATGGCACAGATAGGCCTCTTATTATCTACGTCTATCATAACTCTACCAAGAAAGTCATATATTGCTGAATTTATTGATATGTTTCTCCTAAAGCCCTTTTGTTCCCTACACAAAATGTTATTTTTTTCTAAATACATGTAAATTTTATTATGAATAAATTTTTCAAATATTTTTGAGAATATTGATAAAAGAGCAATAGGTCTATAGTTTTTTATGTGCTCTTTGTTATTTTTTTTATGCAATGGCTTTACAATTGATGTCTTCAGAGCATCAGGAAAAACACCATTAATAATGCATAAGTTAAGAATGTAACTTAAATGTTCAGCTATTAAATCTCCAACATACTTAACAATTTTCGTAGACAATTCGTCATATCCCACACTGTTTGTATTTTTTAATCCTATAATGATGTTCAAAATAGCAAGTGACGTGGGAGGAGTCATAAACATTGAATTTAGTATTTTTGGTATATTTTTAGTTAAATTTTTATCTGAATTCAACACTGGTGTAATCTTATCTATAAAGTAGTCATTAAATATGTTAGCTATTTTTGTTGGGTCATTAATAACTGTATTGTCAACTTCAATACTACATACAGAGTCATTCGGTACATTAAATTTATCACTATTTCTAATTATTTGCCATGTCGTTCTACTTTTATTGTTTGAATTGGTTATATTATAGTTATTTTGAGATTTTTTTGTCAGATTAATAATTTTTTTGTACAGTTTTGTGTAATTTTTGAATTTTAATTTGTTTTCAGGAGTAGGTTTCCTTCTTGCATTCCACAACAATTCCCTTTTTTTCGAGCTACATATTTTAATACCTCGCGATATCCAAGAAAGCTTTCTATTTACCCTAATTGTCTTGAGAACCTTGGGAAAGCATAAATCATATATTAGCCTAAACAATTCCAGAAATTCGTTAAATGCTATATTAGGATTTTCTGTCTGATATATTTCGGAAAACGTTAAACTCCCAAGATAGAATCTAAATTTCTGCATATTTCTAAAGGAGTAGTCTCTTTGTGGTCTACGCCAATGATCAATAAGGCATTTTTTATTAACTGGGTAATTTAATATTTGTGCGGTATGGTCAGACATAGCTAGTTCTATAACTTCAGCTGTACATGATCTGTGGAAATAATGGGCAAAATTATCTAAGCAGGTTTTTTTCTGCATTCTTGTTGGTTTATGTAAAGCTAAGGTTAAGTTAAAACTTTGTAATAGTTGTTTAAATTGTCGCGTTTCAGTACTATTTTTTAGTATATTTATATTGAAATCACCTGCTAGAATGACTTTAAAGTTCTTTTTTTTCTTTAAATATAATAATAAATCTTCAAGTTTACCTAAAAATGTCAATAAGTTTTTCCTCATTGGGATCCTGTATATACAAATAACTATAATTTTATATTTTGTTAATTCCACAGCACAACATTCAAATGCATTAACAACGGCCATTAACTTAATTTCTGGTAAATCTCTCCATGAATGCCCATTTCTAACCAAAATGCAAGAGCCTCCTCTCTTTTTATTGTACCTACTGTAAAATGCGGCCAAATTATAGTTCGGTATACATAATTCGGTTTCATAACCAGACTTAATGAAATGTTCGGTGATACATATTACATCTATGTGTTGATTTTTCTGTGCTAGTTCATATAAGCAGACAGACAGCATATCTGACTTATTTATCAGTCCCGCTATGTTTTGATGAAACACATGCAAATAATTATTAACGAAATAACCGATCAGCACTAACATCACAATTTGAATGTATAGACGCAGCATTAGACACATTCAATGTGCAATCCTTACCGGTCTTCAGCCCAATACAACCACCAAGACTTTTAAAATAATAGGGTATAGTACCTGGTTTACATTGAGAGATCTTACATTCGCCACTTTCCGTAAGGGGTATATTATTGGTACTAGAATAGCTACAATAAAACTTCCCAATACAGTTCATGTAATCCCGTAATTCTTGAAAAATAATCTTAATGGCACTATTATTTATTTTACCAGTAAATCTAGAAAACATAGAATAGCTATAGTCCAGTAGCTGATTTGTGTCAAACAGGTAAGCAAACTGGTGCATCTGATTACTTAAGCACAGGAGTCGATTGAAAGCCTCTATTCGTCTATTGAATAAATTTACATTGTTTTTTAACTTAAAACTAGGGCTACATAGTATTATGTTCGTGTGAGTAATTTGTTCAAGTTTACTACGTATGCAACTGACTAGTGTTTCATAGTTCTTAGAGTAAACGAAGTCACTTTCACACAGAAAAATAACACAGAAGTCTTTTAAAGTGTAGTTTTGCAGTTTTCGATCTAAACTAGAAAGAAGTTTCATAGTATCTGCATTTGGCAAGCAGTAGTGACAGATTTGGGAATCGGGAAAAAAGTTTTCAGCATTTTCCAAGATCTTGTTTACATTTTTATCGCTTAATATACATATATTATTGAAATATGTCTTGTTTTCTGAGGCTGTAGAACAGGTATATGGAGTTTTTAAATAGTCACTGCTTTGAGGGTAGCTAGTAGACACATCTACCTCCTTAACACATGTATCATTCCGGCTATGCGTTTGGTGGCTAGGACTGTTGCTAGTTGATCGCCGGCCATTTAGTGTGATTTGTGTATGTACTGTGTCCGTTTGTGTTTCTATATCATGTGTTGTGATCCGTTTTTCTCCCTGCAATTTTAACTGGGCGCTGCACATAGCATTTACGCATTCGGGTAAGTTTCCTATTGAAAGTAATTGTTTTTTACGCCCTGATACTGGTGTTGACGGCTTTCTCTCGGGTGTTGAACAAATTTTTTTGTAAGTTTCTATTTTTTTATAATAATCCTGCAACTTATTTTTTAAATGTGAATTTTCAGTGTTTAGATTGTCAATCTCCTGATGCGCGCTTGAGAGTTGCATATTCAGTATGTTAATCTGCTCAGTGAGATTTTTGATAATATCGCTACTGTCGTTGAAATCTTCGGTTAAGCTCATCACTGTGTTGTCAAACAGAGAGTTACTCGTATTATTTCTGCTCAAGTCATTCGGTGAGGTTGTTCTGTGCCGTTTGCGATATGTTACATTGTTTTCTGTACGGGTCTCCATTTTATTCTTTCCTTAATGGATTAATTTAGTAACTGAGTGAAAATTAATGTTCAAAAAGTGCAGAAACAGTCAAAATTTGAAACCCCTACCCAGGAGTATATAGTCACAATCTAAACCTCGAGACCAACTTAGCACTATCTTTGGGTTACGAAATTGTCACTCATATTATTTGCATTGATTTTCGTCTTATAACTCGATAGATGTCAAACTGTCACAATTATGTTTTTGAATAAAAAACGGAATCTGTTTTGCACAACTTTTGAAAATTTCATATTACATACACAGTTTTCAAAATTCACAGTTTGTTTATGTTGCATAGCACGTATTATGTTGAAATTATCCAATATTTGCACTAAGATAGTAACATAAACAAAGTTTGTACTTAACATTTGAAATGTTCGACATTATTTGATTTTCTTCTATTTTTGATTTTGGTCCTTGTATTCCTTCACAAATGTTATGACAGTATTTTTATTAATCAATTATCACTTTTATGCACTACACACATTCAAAAGGTCAAGTAAACTATTTTTATAACTGAATATTGTGGAAGCAGAAACGAAAGCAATGTTTACTAATTAGCGCCACCTGGCGGGAAAACCGGCGGTGGAACTTGTTCTAACTCATTATGCACTTTTTGCTTAACCGCTTGTTATTTCACGATTTTAATTATAACTAAATATAACCAGACCGGTTTCAAAGGGCATAGTGTGTGAGAATATATTTTTTAATACAGTTGCTCAAAAAGTGGCGTATTACAGGGACGTATAGCGTTCGGGATGTGGGATATTACACACTCGTGCTTTTTCTTTACCATTCCCGCACTCGTGCGTTTTCTTTCCCAATTGTCAAAATAATGTTTGTGATTCATGCAAATATTTGAAAAAAAAAGATACTAACTTGTTTCAATATCAGATTAAAAGTAATTTTAATTGAAATTTAAGCATAAATTAATATGAGTATCGGTCAAATTAAATTTATAAATATAAAAAATTTGTCTGTATGAAGTGCACTGCCATAGTCTCTGCTTAGGAAGGTATATTATTCTTTTACGGTTGGCGCCATTTTGTATATTCTGGTTTATTGTGTTTTTATTATTTTATATAATTGCTTAATTTTTTCGCAACTGTATTAAAAATAGTTGTTCAATACAACGTGTGGGACTGTTATTTAAACTCGTTCCGACTGTCTACCCTCGCCTTCGGCTCGGGTCAACACCTGTCGTAACTCGTTGTAATAACAGCAATCCCACACTTGTATCGAAAACTACTATTTTATGGACAGCGTCCGTGAGTAACTGTTGCAAGATGCGGCATGAGAAAATAATAACTGGAAGAGAACAACGATCAGCAGTAGACTGCGATCGCACGAGGATCGCGTGCAAAAGTGTCGTTGTATCATTTCTAAACTGTATTAATTAATCTGACTACAAGTTTCCCCACATAATCAATACGTTCGTTAGGCCATACACATAAGTGCATTTTTATCCATGACGGGAATGTGTGAATTTTAGCAGTACATGTGTTCTTAATTTATGTTCTTACCCTTTACGCGGTGGCAAAATATAGCCAAGAAATGAAAGCGTTCATCAGGGTATCCCTCGATCAGAATCCTTTCAACTCTACTAGAGGTTACCCTGAATCAAAGTACTCGTTGTGATTTATTGAGTTTTCACAGAAGATTTATGAGTGTCATTTATAATGCACTATCTACAGTAAAATCAGGATTTATAGCAGACTTTTCGGTTTGTTTTATACGTATAAATAAACTATTTTCATTGTTTTCCCACTGTGGATCATAAGTGTTTTACTTGCAGCTTATTTAAACTGAAATGTCCCGGAGTCTTATCTAAACTAATACGTCAAGCAAAATCGTTTTACATGCTCCTTTTTAATAAAATTTCGTGAACAAATCGACGTGAAATTTAATTTGCTCAAAGTTTAAGAGCAAAAAGTGCATAGTGTTTTAAGAAAAATGCTGTAATTTTTTTTACGAGTATGTTAATCAGTCTCACTTTACTAATGTGTTTTAAATAACTTGCTTAAAAAAACATTAATAATGTGATTGTTACAAAAGCTTTTAATATTTTTTTGAAATGCTAAACAGGTTGACTATCATACAGTTTACATGACCGCAGATGGTCACTACCACTCTTGGACGTGTGCAACAACCACGGGGTGTTCCAATCGTTTTGCAGATACTTTTTTTAAGCTATTGCATAGCTTCTATCGCGGGCCTTGCATGGAGACCGAATCCAGAAATTCTGTCACGAAAACGAATCACACTCTGGGCTACCATCGGCCACGTTCGTGTATCTTTCAAACAATGTAGTAAACAAACAGATTGGATCTCGACTCTCCATAATTACTTACATTTAAATATCAATTCTGATCATATTCGTTTTAAGGAACCATAGTTAGATTTATGCGGCCATTTCGACACTAATTTACCTTTAGAATATAGAATAAATTCATGAAAAATACTTCGATGATAAAAATTTAAACCTGTCATTCTTGCTTGTCATTTAATTATTTTTTCTCAGTCTTGTTTGTCTTTGGCATAGTGTTGTTTACAGGTTGTACTCGCTTATTGATTATGAAAAGAGGTTTAATCATAATCAGTTTGGCAACAATTAGTTTAATAGTATAATAAATTATTTAAAAATGAACTTTAACTTTAAATAATTATAATCGGTAATCGTAAAACAGTACTGTGTGAGTGTGTATTGTTCAGAAGTTCTGCGAGGTTTTTCTATTATCTCTAATTAGGTATATCAACGACTTTGCTTCAAGTACTTTGGCTTTTGGACATTTTCTTTGCGATCTAATTAAAACTTTTTTATACATACTCATATAATTTCTTAGTATGCATACATACGGAGAATTTAAAACGGCAGTAACTGAGTGATTAAAACCAATGGAATATGAATCTGTGGAAGACCTTCTACAAGTTCTTTAAAATCAACTCACATAAACATACATGCAACACACACACACACACACACACCCACACACACACACACACACACACACACACACACACACACACACACACAGAGAGACACACGCACGCACACACACGAAAGCCTAAGCATGCTTTAAGATTTTGTATTGGTTTTGTTTCATATTTTATCGTTTTCTCTATGTAAAATTATTATAAGTGTTTATAAGTTAGTAGGAAACAATTTTAATAGTTTAATAGTTCTGTGTAAACATATTGTCAAGTGTCAATATTTTGGGGGAGAACACTGATATCTGCAACACAGTTTGTACTAGCGCAGGTATCAGGGAATTCCAATTTCATGTATGTACACAATTAATGGCAATAAAGAATTTATCTATTTATTTATACATATTATACTTAGAAAACATCAAATCTTCGAAACAAATATTGGTAGATCCCACGATTTTTTGGCCTGCCCGGGAATCGAACCCAGGACCCCAGCGCGACAGTCAGTTATATTACCGAATGCCACCGAGGCAGGCAAATAAGAATCTGGAGGGTACAGACATTTTTCTTCTCCTACATCCAAATTTCCTCCAATGCCAATGAGGAGTTCGATTCGTCAATCCTATCCTGGTTATCCGTAACTGTTGTACGTTAGGATTGAAGAATCGAGGATGGGTACCTCTGAAGAAAGCCAATAACACCAGGATATTTTATAATTATTTTAAAGTTTTTAGGTATATTAAAAAAAAAACAAGCCTTGCCGTGTACCTGCGATACGTCTCGATGGCGCAGTACTGAAAAGTGTTGCAGAATTTAAGCAAAGACTTTTGGGTCTTTTGGGACTTTTGGGACTTTTGGGACTTTTGGGACTTATGGGTCTTTTGGGACTTTTGGGACTTTTGGGACTTTTGGGACTTTTGGGACTTTTGGGACTAAAGTCCAAAAGTAAAAAAGTACAAAAGTCCAAAAGTCCAAAAGTCCAAAAGTCCAAAAGTCCAAAAGTCCAAAAGTCCAAAAGTCCAAAAGTCCAAAAGTCCAAAAGTCCAAAAGTCCAAAAGTCCAAAAGTCCAAAAGTCCAAAAGTCCAAAAGTCCAAAAGTCCAAAAGTCCAAAAGTCCAAAAGTCCAAAAGTCAAAAAGTCCAAAAGTCCAAAAGTCCAAAAGTCCAAAAGTCCAAAAGTCCAAAAGTCCAAAAGTCCAAAAGTCCAAAAGTCCAAAAGTCCAAAAGTCCAAAAGTCCAAAAGTCCAAAAGTCCAAAAGTCCCAAAGTCCAAAGTCCAAAGTCCAATAGTCCAATAGTCCAAAAGTCCAAAAGTCCAAAAGTCCAACAGTCCAACAGCCCAAAAGTCCAACAGTCCAACAGTTCAAAAGTCCAAAAGCCCAAATGTCGACAGTCAAGTAGGTACTTGGTACTTTACTTTGTTGAACATAGGCCTTAAAATCTTACTAATATTATAAATGCGAAAGTTTGTGAGTGTGGATGTTTGTTACTCTTTCACGCTCAAACCGCTGAACGGATCGGGCTGAAATTTGGTACAGAGATACATTATAGTCTGGAATAACACATAGGCTACCTTTTATCCCGGAAATAACTTCCCGCGGGAACAAATTTTACGCGAGCGAAGCTGCGGGCATCAGCTAGTATTCTTATATAGAAATAATTATACTAGCATAGTTGATAAAAAATGCTATGTAATAGCTTTACCGCGGCAGTCCCCGAGTGCCACACGTCTTTTTTTTTTATTTTATTTTTTTAACGTGAGAAAGACCCTCATTGATGCTATGTTACCGACTAAAAACCACATGTCCCTACCTAATGTCTGCGGTTGGGAGCCCCGGACGTTTTGTAGACCCTATTGCTAAAGGAAACAAACAGAGAGAAGAGAACACACTTCTATCATACTGGTTACCGATACGATTGATTTCAGTATGAAACTATAGGAAATTTAGTGACCGAACTCCGAATAGATTTTTTTAAAGTACTAGGCAAATATTAGAATAATTTTATTTCTTACCTTCTTTTGTAACGTACAACGTTAACAATATTCTTAATTATACTTTTCAACAATCTGAACAAATTTGCTGTCCGAAAATAATTGGAGTTCATGGAGTTGTCCTCTAAATATTTCTATGTCAAAGATTATTTACCTAACTATTTAAAAGGGATACTTACTAGCTGTGTTTTTTTAAGACAAATTTCCCACTCAGAGCTTTATGAAACCAGAAGCGTACTGAGTTTATTATAATAAACTACCCACACTTCTGAATTAATCTTTTTCGTTTGAAATATTTGTGAGCTACGATATAATTAAAATTTTTGCTTGCCTAAATCGCAAGGTCTGAGGGCATAAAAAAATATAGTAGAGCCTTAATTTAATAGTCCACCAGACTAGAGTGACCGTGACAATTATGTTACCGGGCCAAAGATGTACCTCTTCACACTCCGTTGTATACCCGTACCTACTATTTATTGTACGAGTCCAAGCGCTAAGACCATTTAGCTACTACCTAAATCAGGCCTCCGTCACTCGCTACAAGTCGCGTTATAAGCACCTACTCCTTATTATGCAGCAGAACTAACGTGGCCGACCGGCAGAGGGCTGCCACAGGCCAGACCGAGCGAAGTGCGCACATCTAATGTACATTTCCCGTGTAAAATAATATTTCGCTTTATTTAGTCTTGCTTTTTTTTTCATCTTACTTCTTACTAATATTCTAAAACTAGTTGAACCCGCAACTTCGTTTACGTCACATAATGTGTATGAAAGGAGAGGTATTTCTTCAGCAGACTCATCAAGCAGCGTGTGAAACTGCCCTGTTTGCTTAATCATAAAAGACCTTAATGATTAAGGCTATTTTAAAACAATTGGACTGAATTGTACCAACACGCCAGTTTAGATTTACCCATTTTTAGATTCTTATGTCTATGTATGATTCTTTAAAGTTATACAACTTTTTTATTTATAAACCGATTGACTTATAATGATGAACTAAATGTTAAGTGGAGCAAACCTCAACACAATAAAGAAAACCGCATTGCAATCGGTTAAGCGGTTACTGAGATTAGCGTGCACAAACGTACAGACAAACAGACATACAGACAAACAGACATAAATTTAAAAAAAATCATTGTTTTGGGTTCTATTGCGTTCATAAAGCCCCCCTATAATATTTTTTCTTATTTTTCTTTCATGTACAGACAGCGACTTGTTACGATTTTATTATATGTATTGATATTGATATTGATTGATATCGATTGATTGATATTGATTAAATGCAAAAGTGTTTGAGTGTGGATGTTTGTTACTCTTTCACGCTCTAACGGTTTAACGGATCTGGCTGAAATTTCATACAGGGATAGATTGTAGTCTGGAAGGAATAACATATAGGTTACTTTTCATCCCGGGAATAAGTTTCCATTGGAAGCGGGAAAAGGAACAAACTTTTACGCGGGCTAAGCTGCGAGCATCAGCTAGTTATAATATAATTCTTATGTAAAGAAGAAGTTATAAAATTTTAAAAAAGTTTTTTTTTTTCAGACACTGTGTTTATTGTTTTTAAGCTATTGCATAGCTTCTATCGCGGGCCTTGCATGGAGACCGAATCCAGAAATTCTGTCACGAAAACGAATCACACTCTGGGCTACCTTCGGCCACGTTCGTGTATCTTTCAAACAATGTAGTAAACAAACAGATTGGATCTCGACTCTCCATAATTACTTACATTTAAATATCAATTCTGATCATATTCGTTTTAAGGAACCATAGTTAGATTTATGCGGCCATTTCGACACTAATTTACCTTTAGAATATAGAATAAATTCATGAAAAATACTTCGATGATAAAAATTTAAACCTGTCATTCTTGCTTGTCATTTAATTATTTTTTCTCAGTCTTGTTTGTCTTTGGCATAGTGTTGTTTACAGGTTGTACTCGCTTATTGATTATGAAAAGAGGTTTAATCATAATCAGTTTGGCAACAATTAGTTTAATAGTATAATAAATTATTTAAAAATGAACTTTAACTTTAAATAATTATAATCGGTAATCGTAAAACAGTACTGTGTGAGTGTGTATTGTTCAGAAGTTCTGCGAGGTTTTTCTATTATCTCTAATTAGGTATATCAACGACTTTGCTTCAAGTACTTTGGCTTTTGGACATTTTCTTTGCGATCTAATTAAAACTTTTTTATACATACTCATATAATTTCTTAGTATGCATACATACGGAGAATTTAAAACGGCAGTAACTGAGTGATTAAAACCAATGGAATATGAATCTGTGGAAGACCTTCTACAAGTTCTTTAAAATCAACTCACATAAACATACATGCAACACACACACACACACACACACACCCACACACACACACACACACACACACACACACACACACACACACACACACACACACACAGAGAGACACACGCACGCACACACACGAAAGCCTAAGCATGCTTTAAGATTTTGTATTGGTTTTGTTTCATATTTTATCGTTTTCTCTATGTAAAATTATTATAAGTGTTTATAAGTTAGTAGGAAACAATTTTAATAGTTTAATAGTTCTGTGTAAACATATTGTCAAGTGTCAATATTTTGGGGGAGAACACTGATATCTGCAACACAGTTTGTACTAGCGCAGGTATCAGGGAATTCCAATTTCATGTATGTACACAATTAATGGCAATAAAGAATTTATCTATTTATTTATACATATTATACTTAGAAAACATCAAATCTTCGAAACAAATATTGGTAGATCCCACGATTTTTTGGCCTGCCCGGGAATCGAACCCAGGACCCCAGCGCGACAGTCAGTTATATTACCGAATGCCACCGAGGCAGGCAAATAAGAATCTGGAGGGTACAGACATTTTTCTTCTCCTACATCCAAATTTCCTCCAATGCCAATGAGGAGTTCGATTCGTCAATCCTATCCTGGTTATCCGTAACTGTTGTACGTTAGGATTGAAGAATCGAGGATGGGTACCTCTGAAGAAAGCCAATAACACCAGGATATTTTATAATTATTTTAAAGTTTTTAGGTATATTAAAAAAAAAACAAGCCTTGCCGTGTACCTGCGATACGTCTCGATGGCGCAGTACTGAAAAGTGTTGCAGAATTTAAGCAAAGACTTTTGGGTCTTTTGGGACTTTTGGGTCTTTTGGGACTTTTGGGACTTTTGGGACTTTTGGGACTTATGGGTCTTTTGGGACTTTTGGGACTTTTGGGACTTTTGGGACTTTTGGGACTTTTGGGACTAAAGTCCAAAAGTAAAAAAGTACAAAAGTCCAAAAGTCCAAAAGTCCAAAAGTCCAAAAGTCCAAAAGTCCAAAAGTCCAAAAGTCCAAAAGTCCAAAAGTCCAAAAGTCCAAAAGTCCAAAAGTCCAAAAGTCCAAAAGTCCAAAAGTCCAAAAGTCCAAAAGTCCAAAAGTCCAAAAGTCCAAAAGTCCAAAAGTCAAAAAGTCCAAAAGTCCAAAAGTCCAAAAGTCCAAAAGTCCAAAAGTCCAAAAGTCCAAAAGTCCAAAAGTCCAAAAGTCCAAAAGTCCAAAAGTCCAAAAGTCCAAAAGTCCAAAAGTCCAAAAGTCCAAAAGTCCAAAAGTCCAAAAGTCCAAAAGTCCAAAAGTCCAAAAGTCCAAAAGTCCAAAAGTCCAAAAGTCCAAAAGTCCCAAAGTCCAAAGTCCAATAGTCCAATAGTCCAAAAGTCCAAAAGTCCAAAAGTCCAACAGTCCAACAGCCCAAAAGTCCAACAGTCCAACAGTTCAAAAGTCCAAAAGCCCAAATGTCGACAGTCAAGTAGGTACTTGGTACTTTACTTTGTTGAACATAGGCCTTAAAATCTTACTAATATTATAAATGCGAAAGTTTGTGAGTGTGGATGTTTGTTACTCTTTCACGCTCAAACCGCTGAACGGATCGGGCTGAAATTTGGTACAGAGATACATTATAGTCTGGAATAACACATAGGCTACCTTTTATCCCGGAAATAACTTCCCGCGGGAACAAATTTTACGCGAGCGAAGCTGCGGGCATCAGCTAGTATTCTTATATAGAAATAATTATACTAGCATAGTTGATAAAAAATGCTATGTAATAGCTTTACCGCGGCAGTCCCCGAGTGCCACACGTCTTTTTTTTTTGTCATTTTAAATATATTTTTGTTCCATGCTTACAACCCTGATTTTGTCAATAGTTGTCACTCGATGACGCAATCATACGGTGTGCGCACGAATCTCGACTCTCGGTATACGTCGTAGAGAATGTTTTCCACTGTAGCGAATGTTATAGCTAATATTTTTGAGGTTAAGTATGGGAGTGATGTATCTGTTACGTAGTAACTATTATTTAATCTGTGCCTAAATGTTCTAAGTCACAGCGTTAGTTCCAATAATGTTATCTTTAGGATATTCAAAGGGTAAAAACGGTATTTGTCTTTCAACCCCTCTCCCAAGAGAACCGCGCGAAATATCGGGATCCAAAGTTCCCTGAAGCCTCACTCGGATCATAAACTCAAATTGTTCCAAGTATCAATCAAATTGAATGAGTGGTATCGGCGTGATACTTATTCGGGTTACAGACAGACAGATGTACATAAATTTTAAATTATATTTTCGGCTTCAGTATCAATTAGAGAATGTCCTACAGTTAAAAATTTTGAAATTTCTTCCATGTACAGATTCCCGACCCTCTACATTTACAGTTTTGTTATAATATATGTAGGTATAGATAAATTTAAAATTTCGGATATTGGTAATTTTATACAGTTAATATAACCCATGCTGAAATTAAATAATATAATAATATAAAAAAATAAAAATAAATCAGGGTTAAACAAATATTAAAAATTTAATAGAACCTGGAACAGTAGTTGCACTTCACTATCATTGTGCTCATGCATCCTTTATTACCGGTATACTTTTAGTTTTGGGAAAACCGTACGTTTTCAGTACTCATAAAATTCCACTACAGTTAATAGGACTTAATCTACTAATGTACACTCGTAAATAATTGAAGGCCCTTAGTAATACGAACGTTACTCTGTAATAAATTTTTGTACCTTAGTTTTATGACTTAGTATTTCCTACCTATAAATACTTTAGGACATTTTTATCTTGTCCAAATTAAGCTAATACTAGCTTGTTCTATGGGATCTAGGCAACTGACAAATATACTTATTTACATACTATCGAACGTCTCGCGGTTTCACCCGCGTAGCTCCCGTTCCCGTGGGAATACGGGAATAAAATATAGCCTATGTTACCCGGGGGTAGTATAGCTTCCTAACAGTGCACGAATTTTTTTAAATCGTATTAGTAGTTTCGGAGCCTATTCGATGTAAATAAACATATACTACTATTGAACTGGCCAGAAGGTGTCAACAAACATTTATAAACAAATTGTGAATCTAAGCCATTACCAAAACCACTGGAACACATACAAAATATATTTCATTAAAATTCGTTCCGTTTAGGAGAAGTTCAGTCACATACTTCACACACAGAAGAATTATATAAATTAAATATCAAAAAATAAAGAAATTTGTTTCTAGATGGAGATGAGGATGGGAGTGGGATTGACCAAGAACAGCCATAATGTATTGTCCATAATGAAATAAAATTTATATTCGCGCAAAATTGACTTTTCAATCCTTATTCATGTGGGTACAAAAGTTTATAAAATAACACAGACTGTACATTCATACATAAGTCACGCCTTTATTCCCGAAAAAGTAGGCAGAGGCATCTATACTACGCCCACATTTCACCTTATAGTTTTATGTCCCACGTAATCGCTAGTGACCCTATTGATTGATATGAGCTTATAAAATAAATGGTAAAAAAATTTATAAGTCTGCTAGTAATTCCAATCCAAAAAATCTTGATGGTTTATTACAAAAGTTAAGGGTTTTGCCACTGAAATAATTATAACCCTCATGCATACATGCTCTAATTAAATGTAAATATCTCGAGAACTTTTAGTGAATGGGTTAATGGTCTCATAAAGGAAGTCAAGAACGACCACCATGTTAAGGAAAGCTGTACAGAGGACTATCAGGGTCGTCCTAAAATTTAATGTTACTACATTTGTAAAGAAACACATAGACTCGGAAGTAATGCTATTCTCGTATCCTATAAAAGTTAACAATACAAACTTCATCACTTTCGCGATACCTAGTATGAAAGTTAGATACTTTTATTTGGCAGTCTGTAACTGTTTTAAAAGTTCGCAAATTATTATCAATTTGAAAATATTAAAAAAAATATCCTGAGAATATAAATTTAAAAACATGCGTAAGCGTAATACTGTAACTAATGTTAAACCTAAACAAATCATTTATCATAATTATCCTAGCTAAACATTTTGGCATCTACCCTGAGTCTAAACTTTTATCAATGTGGGTATCTCAATAACATCGTGAGTAAACAAATAAAAGGCCCTGAAAGTGATGTAACTTTCGTTTTATTCTAACATCAGTAAATAGACTAGAACAGTTAACAAGTATCGGAAAACTGTCAATCGTTAAGGTTTCTTCAGACTTGTATACAATAAGCAATGAAAACTAAGAGCCTTAACAATCACTGTATACTAGATGGCATCCGCGGCTTGCACGCATGAAATTATGTTTTCGTTGCCGAATTTCATGATACGTATTTCAGGAAACGTACGTTTTATTACATACTATAACTTATATACCTTTACCAAATTTTAGCCAGCTCAGTTTAGTCGTGAGAGCGCGAAAGATTAACAAATGTCCAAACATCCACACTCATAAACTTTCGCATTTATAAGTCATGTAAATTTCTGGCAAATTACAGTTTTCGAGTAGGTAGACTAAGGATATCATCTGAACTCGAATTTAGTGACGCTAATAAGGCTACTTGTTTACTGCGCAGCCTTAAAAAAACAGTCAGAAAAATTATATACTACAGAAATGATTTTTAGTAGCGACAACAGCGATGAACATTGAACAATATTATTTTCTTGCTTGTAGCTCATTCGTAGTTCAAACTATCACACGTACAGGCGATAAAATAAATATTGATGGTAAATAAAAATTCACACCTCCGAAGATCCCCGCGGAAAGGAAAGAAATCAATTGCTAAAGTTGAAATACAGTATTCCCTCGTACACGATACGTTTTCATTTGCCGTCGCATCTAGATATTCTGATTGGACAGAACCGGTGCATAAATTCAAAGGCAACTTGAAGGAGACGGTATTCAGTTGAGTATTGTGTTGTTTGTAAGAGAGCTCTTTTGATTTACAAAGTATTACTGAGAGTAGCTACTTTACTTGAACTTATGCTTTCACTATATATTGCATTGATTTAATAGTACAGAAGCATTTGAATTGGCCTTTGATGGTATTTTCTATTTAACTTCCAACACAAGTCTAATACATACATGTAGATAGGCAGAGGTATAGTAATATGTAACTTTATAGTTTTGGCTCCACGTAAATAGGAAGTGAGCCTACTGCCGCAGTCTAATGCATAATCCAAAACTCCTTAGTAATATTAAAAATGCGTTTGATTGTTTGTACTTTATTCGCGTATAAATGGAAGCAAGGAAAAATTCAATAGTAGTTTAAATGAATATAATTGTAGAACGACAAAAGACATAGACTTCTTTATATACAGGTAGAACAGCATATTTCTACGGGCAAACTGATTTGTAGAAACCAAAATGTCTTGCGCACTGTACCGCAGGCGTCCCCTAGTGTATACGAAATGTAATTATTACATTAGACCACACGTACACTTTTTACGGCTAAAGTCGGATCGAATGTGAGATAAATAATCTAAGTTCAGGGATTAGTGGACAATTATAGTGGTATAACTATCTACAATAGCTAAAGGTAAAGTTAAAATTAAGTTCAAAATCTCAAACTCGCGAAGATATTGCCATTCATTCAATCAAACGAATCAGTAAAATCAGCCTATTACAGTCCACTGCTGCCTATTACAGCCTCTCCCAATTTGTCGCAGTCCCAGCCTGTATTATCGTTTTGAAGAACGTAGGGTAGCACGTCCGCCTGACAGATAGACCCCTGGAACAGGTTCTTCTCTCACTCAGTACCTTTATAATATTTCGACAGAGAAACGAAATTTTGTATCACTCGGTTCTGTCGAACATTCTTTCCACTGTGTAAAAGTGGCACTTCTGCTCGTCACGCGTTCTTAGGGATCGAAAAGTAGAGGGCGGGATTAAGTTGAAGAGCTCTTTAGAACACTCGCTGTGATAGATTCCGTAGAATGCACCCTAATACTCCAGTGTTCTCGCTGCGAGGATTCAAGAATTCATTTTAGTTGCCTCTGAGCAATATAATACGAACATTGCCTCTCGCCATATTGTGAAGTATTGTAAGTTGTTTAATTTATAAGTTATTATATACATGTGTTTCAACAAGTTTCACCAAGTGACAAAATTGAGTGCTTAAATTGTATAGTGATTTGCAATGAAAAATAATTCTAGAGCATGAATTATTTTTTCATCTTTTTGAGTGACTTCATTCCAGTTTAGCTATATTTCTGAAAATATATAATTCTGGCAACATATTAGCTGATATTTGGCGAGATGAACAGATGTTGTCTACACTAATATTATGGACGATTTGTTCTTCTGTAATGATAAACCTCGAAAACTACTAAACCGCGTTGAATTTTTATTTCATTAAAAATTCAAATTACTCTAAAAGAACATAGGCTATGTATATTCAAACTGTTACCCAAGGGAGCGGAGCAGAAATAATAAATGTCAAAACAATTCTTATATATTCATACATTATTGTAGCTTTGCGATTTTCTATGCGGAAACTAGGGTGCTTCATATCACAGACGAATAGTGAGGTACAGTTAATGTATAAGAAAAATATAGACGCATATATCCAGCCCACTGGTCCAAAGATCTCTGAAAATGACACAGACTTATTGGCATCAAAAAAAGTAATCTAGTCGGCCGGGTTAGATAAGATCACCGGTGTAATAAACGAATGACAGTTCGGGGTAAATAAGTACGTCGGTTTGGTCTTTATTTTGGTATAACTTTCTTATTTATATCTTGCCTTATAGGTTTTTGGAAATGAGATACACTCCGTCTAAAATATAGGTACAATTTTTCTTACAGGCAATGTAGTCATTATTCTGAAGATATTAACTGAATGAAATTTCTTAATTTGCATTAAAAATATTAATGAAATAGACCTGCCAAAATCAATTATTTTACTAGTTTTGCCGCATGATCCACATCCATTTTAACCTATTAACATCTTCACAATCTTTCACATTATATTATTAGTAGGATTATAAAAAAGAGTGGAGCCACTCCCTTGTATTGTTATTTCGTAGTGTATACCTTGGCTTATTAAGAAGGAAAGAATTAATAAAATCCGTTTGAGTAGTTTCAGAGTTTTTGTAGACAAGACAAGTCTTTCCTCTGTATAATTAGTATACATTACCGGTACTTGTATTGATAATATTAAGGTTACAATCGTAAATGGCACTTTAGTTTATTTGTTTATCAAGTACATGTCGTTATTTGCTACAGAGCCATTTGTATATATGAGAAAAGTGAAGTTTCCGGTTATTTATACTATTGATTGATTTCACTTGGTGAAACCTGCTGCAATATTAATATTGAATAACTCTATTTGTACATTACTTGTTTCAAAAATAAAAAGAAATAGTCAGGTGTAATGTAAATAAATAGTGGTACAAGTGGTTTTTCAATAGATGACATTTCCAGTAGATTTTCGCCAACAACGCATCCAAAAACAGCCAGCGAACAAACTATGAAACCAAAGAGATTTCGTGCAATAATTTGGATTCACACCTTCAAGATCTAGAATTGGGTCGCAGCGAACCATCAAGGTAAATCCTTTTCAATTCAAAAAAAGTAACCTTTACGCGCAATTGAAGTAAAACTTTGATTGACGGCATTAAATGTTATTTTAATATCATTCATTCAAATTTTGAATAGCAGAAACTTCGTTTCCACTATTCAAAATTCAAATAGTTAGCGTTACGTCCGTCAAAAAAAAATCAGAGTTCCTATCTAGTCGCGCCTAAAGAAGTTTTACTTCTAAAGCTCACAAAATTACATTAAATAAACACAACGTCGAAATATTTCAACTTTGTTTTACTAAAATAATTAAGCAACCATACCAATTTGGTCGTATTGACTCTAGGGGATATAAAGAAAATCTTTTTACAAGTTAATCTGTCGTGAAGGTAATATGAAAGAGTTATTATGTAATTGGTGGTGCTCAGAGAAATCCCTCTGGATACGAGCTAACATTTATTATATTGATGATATTAGAAGATATAAAAATGCTATATTATTTGCTTTGGTCCGTTTAATCTGGGTATTATGCGTGCCTGAACCATAAGTGGGTATTCACAATTACATGAGAACATGCGAAGTAGCTATTAAGCTATATAGATGCTACTAGCTATACCTCACAGCTTTGCCTGTGATAATATCTTCGAACTTTCTTTACACACTACTCCTCCAACCCATGCCGCTTAATAAGATTTCTTATTTCTTTAGAAGCAATTTATGATTATTGATCCGCTTCTTTATATAGTAATGTGAAGATGTTATAGCCTATGACAAATAAACATTTGTTCTGCTTTAGTAAAATTGTAAATACATCGCTTACTTTCTCACAATAAAATGTAAGTGTTAAACGAAGGTGATAGCTTGGCTGATTACCTGATAAAACTGTGACGCATTATCCTTTACTGGTAATGGCTATAAGGTAACAATTGTGCGCATCTATATACTATACTATGCTATCTTCACGCCAAATCCCTTGCGGGGTAGGCAGAAAGAACCGAGCGCCACACGGCACGGTCCATACACACCTCACTTGCTTCTTCAACTTTCATTTTTCTTTTCATGCATGCACGTCGGTTCCTACGGCTCTTGACACCACCTTCAACTAACACACGATTAATTTGGTCGTGGTAGGTGTGTCGTGGCCTTCCCCGACTCCTACGTCCATCCACTTTCACGTTGTATATCTGTTTTGTCATTCTTTCATCTCCCATTCGTTCCACATGCCCGAACCAACGTAGCATGCCCTTCCTTACTTTAACACCGACACTCGCTTTCAGACCAACTCGCTTTATTAGATCTTCATTCCGAACGCGATCTGCGAGCGTTACTCCGCAGATTTTGCGTAGCGCGCGCATCTCGACCGCGTTTATTCTACTTTCATGCGTTTCCTGCCATACCCAACTCTCGCTTCCATACGTTAGCGTAGGTATTAGCACCGCATTGTGTACTGCGAGCTGGGCCTTTTGACTTAAGGCCTTGGTACCTCAAAGTTTGCCTAACGCTCCATTCACACTATTGCCCGCAGTTACCCTCTTTTCTACATCAGCGGTGTACCATCCATCCCTGCTAAATGCACATCCAAGATATACAAACTCATCCACCTGTTCCAGTACTACATCATTTATTTACAGTTATCCTGGCATTCGTTCTGTCCTCTTCTCTTTCGAATACCATCACTTTCGTTTTAGTCGCGTTCAAATGTAAGCCTCTCATTAGACAATCATCTTTCATCGTTGTGACTAGTGACTGTAGTTCCGATGGCGATTCGGCTATGAGCACGGCATCATTTGCATACAGCAAACAGTTCACAAGTAAGTCACCCATTCGCAATCCAACATTGATCGATCTTACTCTCTTAAGACAATCGTCCAGGTACAGGACAAACAGCAGAGCCGACATGTGCGCATCAACGTTGAAAATTAAAAGCCATAGCAACTGATAAAAAGAGCACCTGTAAAAAATTATTGCGTACTTAATTATTCATTCGTTACATATAAAATGTCTGTTTATTCTCTAGCAGTCCCAAAAAGTATTATCAGACCACATTACACAAGATAAAGGTCCACACTTTACACATACACGTACAAAAACACAGAAACTGTAGAAACACAGCACTTATTTGAGCTGACCAAATGGCTCTACAAATCGGCTTTTTGTGCTTGTTATTTATCTTCATTATCTTCTTTGTACAGACATTTTTAATGTAACATTGTATCGTTCAATAGCTTGTCATAGTTTATTTTCATGTGACTTAAAAAATATAACTGAACATTTTTGGAAAAGATTTCATTGTTTGTTTGTTTGTATCGAATAGGCTTCAAAACTACTGAACCGAGTTGAAAAATTCTTTCGCGATTGGGAAGCTACGCTATACGCGGGTGACATAGGCTATATTTTATTCCCATGCCCACGGAAACGGGAACTACGCTAGTAAAACTGTGTGACGTCCATTAATACATTATATTTAACATGCATTTTTATGAAGAATATACGATTTTTTTAAAATTCCGTAGTTTGAAACCGCAACTGCAGCTAAGTCAGTCGCATGCAATACCATTACACCACCGAGTTCGTGAATTTTAAAACTTTAGCAGATTAATTGAATTCCTTTCATTTAACCTAAGCGTAACTAAATGAAATAAAATCCTTATCCATAAGTTCCATATTTATTACTTCTACTAGTTACATATTTTTATACCACTAAGGTGGCACAGAAGCATACGGACCAGAAGGACTGTTGGTCACCGTAGCCTATGGACGTTTGCAACAACGGAGGCACCACACTCGCGATGCCGACCTTGTAAAAACCTTCTAAGACCCCTTTTGAAGAACTCCATATTGGAATGGCCTACTCATCAATTTCAGTACTAGATTTTTAAACACGTGAGTGTAAGGTAATACCATGTCTGTTGAAGTCAGCCCCTCGCCTTTCCGATACCTCAAGGCGAAGCAAGGCGTAAAAGTAGTCATTATCTTGTTACTGTTATCTCCTTACAAAGGCATCGTAAGCGCTTTCCACATAATTATATCGCTCTTGTAATGAGTGTCTTATATTCGAATCATTAACAAACATCTAAACCCTTGACGAAATCCTTGTGAAAAGCGATCCAAGATATTTGAAAGCGGAGAGTTTTATTGTTTCGTATTACGTATGTAATTGTAATTGTTTTGACTGCCTCTGTGGCGCAGTCGGTAGTGATACCGCCTGCGGCGCTGGAGGTCGTGGGTTCGATTCCCACCGGAGACAAATATTTGTGTGACCCATAAATGTTTGTCTCAAGAGTCTGGGTGTTTCTATGTATAATATGTATGTATTTAAAAATGTATAAGTATTAATATCCGTGATCTGGTACCCATAACACAAGCAGGTTATTCCTAGCTTACTTTGAGATCAGATAGCGTTGTGTGAAATGTCCATGAATATCTATTTATTTATTTATTTTACTTAGGTGATGTAGACTAAAATTTGAGTAGCGGTGCTTTAGTTACTGAGTACTACTACTGAACTTAACTAACTGTAAAAAATATCCGTCCAAGTGCGAGTCGGGATCGTGCACAAAGGGTTCTGTACCAATAAACGACAGAAAATCACGTTAGTGCTATAGGAGCCACCCTTAAACCTCTCCTTTTTCTGATTGTATTACATACATCTGTGAAGATTTCAGTTTTCTAGTTATCACAATTATTACCTCGTAATTATATACAGCCTAATGACGGACAGACAGACGGACAGTGAAGTCTCATGAATAGGGTCCCGTTTTTACCCTTTAAGTAAGGAACCCTAATTTCTTTTGTGTTCTACTTCTACCCACAAACTCTATACATAAACCATCAGGTGAAATAAGCCATGTGGTAAAATTTCAGCTCAGGCAAAAACAGTGAGTTTAGTAAGAAAACAACTGTATAACTCAAGAACGTTGTAAGTGCATCATTATCTACTTTATTGAAAAATAATATAGACATACATACACACTTTTATTCCCGTAGGGTTAGACAGGCTTAATATACCGACCACATTTTGACCTTTTGTAGTTATTGTCCCTCGTAATAGGCTGAGAGTCTAGTCGTGTTGAAATGGTCAGGTGCAGGTCATGATGATGATTAGGGTTTTCAACTTAATTATACTGTTATACTTGGGGGAACTTGCTGCATATATTAAAAATGACACTTGTACCTACTTGGTACCACCTTTTCCTTTCCTCTAGACCTTTGAAAATGCCGTGAGGTGAACCCAGTCAAGTATATAAATATTGTGGAACAGTACAAGCGTCATTTTCAATATGAGTTCAACTTGATGTAATGACAGTTATGTAACTGACAACCGAGACCAACGACTTAACTTTCCTTCTAAAGTACGTTCACAAATAAAATATTACAAAGTGGTCACCAATCCGTCGACAAGCCATTGCGAAAGTTGCTTACACGAATAATCGTTTACAGAACACAGAGTGGGCGAGCACTTAAATGAAATAGTCTTTGAAGAAAATCCACTATACTAACATTCAACTCATGGCGTCAAGTGGTCCGAAATACGAGCCGAGTGCAAATATATGCCTAGGTCAAACGTCACTTGGAGCTGTTAGGTAAACAAGCCTTTTCACAGCTAGTGGATAGAATTGGTTTACTCGTGATCACATACAAACTTATAGTCACGCCTTTGTCCCGGAGGGGAAGGTAGAGACATAATATACGATCACATTTCACCTTTTTTTATTGGAAAACACACAGATTCTTATCATCTAATATGTTACAGAATCATAATTTTGAAACCATTAATTAGTTTTCGTGTTATAAATCTAAAAGAACTTTACTAATTAATATTAAGTATACTAGCTTATATAAAACGTACTCAAAGGTACAAATATACACAAGTAATCTACTTACAAATATTAGCAAGCATATAAGCTTAATTAACAAATTTTCCAACAGTAAATTTACGGGAATTTTGATACACTAAACCAGTTGCCAGACAGTGTCCCCTAGTTTTCGTGGAGATATTGTGAATTAGACAAAGTCAGAAAGGTACTCGTACTTACCACTCAAAATTACCAAATTCTTTGCCAAAATTACAAAAGTTTAATAAATTATAATTATCATTTTAGTCTTTATTACAAGCAACGCCATTAATTTGTACTTAATTATCTAAGCCATGTTTGCAATAAATTTACCTACACGTTTACGTAAACAACAAAAAAGTGACCCTAATTTCGTTGAGCAAGGTTTGATATTAATTTTCTTTTAAAATGTGTGCAAGTTAAGGTGTAAAATGTAAAATTTACACCTAATGTCATCACTTTACCGTAGGTAATGTACTCGTAGTCGTTTATACTCGTAGCAGTCTGCAGTCAGTGTAGCGTTAATGCTTTCGGGTGCGGACGTCTACGCCGTAGCAGATGATTACGCTTAGCGTCGTAGATCGGCTACGAAATAGTGATAGAAAATTTCTCATAATATACGTAGATATAGAACTATTATTATAAGTTTTGTTGATGAATTAATTCAGAATGTGTTGTGAAGTTTTTTCAAGAATATTCACGCGAAAATGTAAGTACAAATTAAATGTTTTTAAAACTATTTTGTAATTTATTTGAGTTACTTTTTTAATTATGTCGTGAACAGTTTATTAGGTTAAGTTGTATAAAATCGTAATAAAAGAGACAAAGCTATTTTTAGCTCATTCCATTAAGAGAAACAAACAAAGTTTTAATGGAATACATAGAAAGTAATTATAAAAGTTATTGACTTTTGGAGTGTCACAAACAGTTTTGTTTTCATTTTGGTTTATAGGTGGCTTGGAAAATTTTAACAGTGACAAAAATTAAAGCTGAAATGTGGGCATATAATATGCCCCTGCCTTCCCCTTCGAGGATAAAAGGCGTGACCATATGTATGTATATAAGGTAGTAAGTTTTTAAACTTGTGCTATAACATCTAGAAAACTGATAAACATGCTTGTTTATTTCTAAACTAGCTGTTACCCGCGACTTCGTCCGCGTGGAAATTATGTTATAAGCAAAGTTTGAACCGTATTCTATTTGAGCCTCTAGGATAAGTCGTAACCAAAATGTGGAAACAAATTTAGGACATCCTCCAACTTACCCGGGGAGTTATGCGCTAGATGGATTTTTTTAACGTGAGGAAAATCCCACATGAATGTACTATGACTCCCACTGACTAAAAACCACACGTATCCTACCTAACAGCCTACGATTGGGAGCCCCGGGTAAGCCCTCTAAAGGATACCCTAGGACTGCGCTAGATATATAGGAAGAGACCTCCTGGTTTTAGTGGGTCCAAGGCCGGTATGACGTACGTGTTTATTAATTAGCCCCTTTAATAATCTATTATATAAAAATAAGTCGGGTTTTCCTTCCTGACGCTATAACTCCAGAACGCACGAACCGATTTCCACGGTTTTGCATTCGTTGGAAAGGTCTCGGGCTCCGTGAGGTTTATAGCAAAGAAAATTCAGGAAAAAATTTAACAGAAAAGCGGGAAAATCATTTTTCACATACAGCGCCATCGCGGGCGAAGCTGCGGGCATCAGCTAGTTAATTATAAGAGTAAGTAGTATGGTGAAGCGCGAATACGAAACGTTTGTTAGATTAGGGCCACAGACTGAAAACTTTACGCATAATCGGAAGAGTTGAGACGATAACACTAACACTAACGGTAGCCAGTAAATGGCAGTCGTTAAATCAAGTTGAAGACCTTATAGATTTAATAATTTTCAAAAGTAGGCAGTACTAACGCCGGTCCATTTCAACACGGCAATGCGGCTCACCACCTATTACGTTACGTGGGACAAATTAAAAAAAGGTAAACATATAATATGCCTCGATACCCCTTTGGGGATAAAGGCGTGACCGTATGCATGTACTTATTATGTTTAAGGTGATTTAATTTATGTACCCATGTCACTGTAGCCAAAGCTCAACATTTTTCAGTAAAGTTGTTTTAAGAATGTTCATTATAAACAACGTTTGTGTGGCGTGTTGGCTTAATCATAAAAGAGCTGCTTAATGGTTATGGCTATTGTAAAGCAATTCAGTCCACGCCTTCGGCGCGGACTGAATTGCTTTAGAATAGAATTAATCTTTAAGCTCTTTTTTGATTAAGCAAACAGGGCAGTCTCTCCTTTCATAGATCTTATGTGACGTAAACGAAGTTGCGAGGGTTAGCACATATAATAAAACTGTTGAGGGTCGAGAGTCTACTGAAGCCGAAAATGAAATTACATTTTTCATGTGTGTCTGTCTGTCTGTATTCCGAATAAGTATCACGCCGAAGTTACTGAATGGATTTGAATGAAACTTAGTACAATCAGAGCTTATAATCCGAGGAAGGTTCTAGGATACTTTTGATCTCGATATTTTGCGCGGTTCCTTTGGGAGAAGGGATGAAAGACAAAACGGTTTTTTAGTTGTTACTTCTCAATGCGTTTTCGGATTCCAAAATTTTTTTTTAGTGTTATAAAGGGAATACTGTAAGGAATGTTTCACACAAGTTTCCATGTTAAAGGTTTTCTAGTTCAGGAATAAGAGACATCCCAACTTTCGCAAAACCTAGAATTCAAGGATCCCTTTGAATGTGAGGGTAAATCTAAACTGGCGTGTTGGCTTAATGATAAAAAAGCTTAATGATTAGGGCTATTGTAAAATAATTCAGTCCGCGCCGAAGGCGTTCACTCACGCCCCCCACCTTAAAAGCGGGATCGCACCCGAAACCCCCAAAGACGCGGCATAGCACCCAAACCACCTCCTAGGCGAGGACGCAGTGGCGGCCGTGGGTCTGCTGGGAGTCCTGGGACATCCTTCCGAGGGCTTACCCGGGGCTCCCAACCATAGGCTGTTAGGCGTTACGTAAGGTTTTTTTAATTGGTAGGAGTCCGGCATAGCATCCGCGATGGATTTTCCTTCACGTTATAAAAAAGTATACTACATATCACATGGCTTGTACAATAGTATAGCGTAGCCTGAAATTTGATTTATATTAGTGTGAGCTATGAGATCTAGAAAACTGATAAACTTACTTATTATGTTATATACTAAATGCATATTTAAAAACAAACACGCACTCTAATGAATTTGATTATTGTTCTTTATCAAGCCTATAAATTACTACTACTAATCTTTACAGTTAGGTACTTTTGATTGTTGCCCGTAAATACATAAACAAATATATTTTGTGTCTGTCAAGCCGTTAGAATAATTATATGAAAGAATATGAAATATAATTTTATTGACTGCCTCTGTGGCGTAGTCGGTGTAGTGATACCGCCTGTCGCGCCGGAGGGCTTGGTTCGATTTCTGGGTTGTTCCAATTAGTTGTGTGATCCACAAATGTTTGTTTCGGAGTATGGGTGTTTTCTATGTATAATATGTAAGTATTTAGAAATATATAAGTATGTATATCAGTCGTCTGGATATCGTAGCAAACACAGAATTTAATTTTTCTCTATCGGGCCTCCAAGATAATTAGCGTAACCGGTGTGTAAAACCGATCTCTAACTAATATTCCTGCAACGTTTTAGTTTAATCAATCCACATACTTACATATTTCATTACCCTCTGCCTAGTCCCTAGGATATGTAGCGTGATAATATATAGACTATTTAAAGATCCTACCTCTAGATTGCTATTCAAATAAAAGATAAATTAAAATTATTCAGTAATTTCTGTATTTTGCAAAAATATACAAACAGATTTTCATTGTTCTCTGCCGAGCTCCTAAAAAATTTAGCGTAATAATATGTTGTCTGAGTGTAAAACCTATCTCCTACTAATATTCCTGCTACGTTTTAGTTAAATCAATCCAACGGTTTAAACATTTCATTGCTCTCTGCTTAGCCCCTAGGATATGTGGCGTGATAATATATAGCCTATTTTAAGACCACACCCCTAAGTAATATTTGTGCAAAATTTGAACCAAATCTGTTCAGTACTTTTCGAGATCCTTCCGGACAAAGCAAAGCAAACAGACAAACAGACAAACATACAAACAGACAAAAAAATTCTAACTATATTTTCAGCTTCGGTATCTTATGTAGAACACCCGGCGAGTATTTTTTGTTAATATTTTCAATGTACAGTTTTGGCTTTTCTATAATTTTATTTTATGTATAGATTGTATATAGATTACCCTCTGCCTAGTCCCTAGGATATGTAGCGTGATAATATATAGCCTATTTAAAGATCCTACCTCTAGATTGCTATTCAAATAAAAGGTTAATTAAAATTATTCAGTAATTTCTGTATTTTGCAAAAATATACAAACAGATTTTCATTGTTTTCTGCCGAGCTCCTAAAAAATTTAGCGTAATAATATGTTGTCTGAGTGTAAAACCTATCTCCTACTAATATTCCTGCTACGTTTTAGTTAAATCAATCCAACGGTTTAAACATTTCATTGCTCTCTGCTTAGCCCCTAGGATATATGGCGTGATAATATATAGCCTATTTTAAGACCACACCCCTAAGTAATATTTGTGCAAAATTTAAACCAAATCTGTTCAGTACTTTTCGAGATCCTTCCGGACAAAGCAAAGCAAACAGACAAACAGACAAACAGACAAACAGACAAAAAAAATTCTAACTATATTTTCAGCTTCGGTATCTTATGTAGAACACCCGGCGAGTATTTTTTTGTTAATATTTTCAATGTACAGTTTTGGCTTTTCTATCATTTTATTATATATGTATAGATTAGTACATATTTATACATATAAAAACTATTGTTCACTGGATCACACTAATATTTTAATCAACCCGGGAATAGTTCCCGGGATCTCAGCACGCAGTCACATACAGTTATCTATCACAGTGTTACCGAGGCAGTCAAAAATTGCTTGGGCTATTATTTTAATGTCTCTCCTTCAGTGCTTACACCTGCTCCCTTAAGTTGAAAGCTCAGATGGTTTCCATTTTAAAAAATGTTGAAAAATTGCATTTTACGGCTCTAGCAGCTGTAAAATGCCACTTTTGGCAGTCAATCAAAGTAACGCCGTTCTCTAAAATGAAGATTTTGAATGCAATTGGAAAGTCATGAAAAGATTAGAGATTACTATATTGCTTGTTCTTTGAAATAAGTAAGATCTTGTTTATTGTGTTTGTGGGTGTAGTTAGTGTGCTGGCCTCGGTGGCGCATTTAATAGTGTAGCCGCCTACCGCGTTGAGGTCCTAGTTTTAATTCCCGGGTTGGTTCAAATATTTGTGGGATTCACTAATGTTTGTTTCAAAGTTTGGGTATTTTCTATCTATGCATATATGTAGGAATATATTACGCCGCGTGTGGCGACTATGTCTCGTGTTGCGATGGGTAACAGTACAAAATGTCGCCACCCCAATAACTCGAAGGTGTCGTAAGAGGCGACTAAGGGAACACTTTCGCAAAAAGATCCATTGCGTAGAGAATTAAACCCGGTTGTCAATAAATTGACAACCGTTAAGCCAAGTTGAAGGCCTTATGGGCAGTTTGAAAAAATATCAACTGCGGGTCGCAGTGACCTGCGCCTGTCTATTTCAACACGGCATTAGGCTCACCACCTTTTACGTGGGAAATAAAACTATAAGGTGAAATGCGGGCGTATACTATACCTCTGCCTACCCCTTCGAAGATAAAGGCGTGACTATGTATGTAGAAATATATAAGTATGTCTATCAGTTGTAGGTCTAGATCCCATAGCACAAGCTTGTATTATCTGAATTCGGGCTAGTTGATGTTTTGTGAGAATGTTCACAAATATTTATTATTTATTTATTAGTTACGATTTTTTTTTGCCTCATTGGTTAGTGTATCCTAATGCCGTACTGAAATCTCTGTTTTGATGCAACGAATATTATTTGTTGTAAATTTTGGGTGTTTTCTATGTATGTCACTTATGTATTAGCTTGGCTAACAATAACTTAGTTTTGTCTAGATGAAATTGTCTGAGAATGCTTTAAGAATATTGACATATATTTTAACTGTAACCAATCTCACGGCTATAGCACCCACCCCCAAATTACGTGGAACTAAAAACTATAAGGTGAGATGTGGGCGTACACTATATTATACGACTGCCTACCCAATCGGGAATAAAGGCGTAAAGACTTGACCATATAATATAATCTTATCCTCACTCTGATTGCCGTGATTCATGTACCAAGAGCTACAGAAATTAGCCAATATCAGGAAAATAACATCAGGTTCAAACTTGGCAAAGTTCTAAAGAAAGTTTAAATTGTCTTGGGACAAGCATCGATATTAATCAGAAGATATATCGAGAGAGTTGGGAAGATAGTACATTCATATCCTAGTAGGGAGGAGGGAGACTAGAATAGCGTATATGAGTACTTAGTGTAAGGTAAGTTTGAATGCCCGACCAGATATATTTTGGTAGGAAAGAACACTCTACTTTTATCTTTTTCTGTCTTAAATCCGAACGAAAATGTCCAGAGATAAGATCAATTTATTGACGAAACTGAAAAAAAAGTATAAATTGTTACTTAAAAACCAGAATGACTTAAGGCCATCACAAACGTAGCTATAATATATATTAATATGAAATATAGCAAGGCATATTAGGACATATTTTCGATACAAATTTTCGAAGGACCACACACGCAGCTATAATATATATTTCTATGACGTCATCAAAATATGTCGACCGATATAGCTTGGTATATTATAGCATATTAACGTATATAATTGCATATTAATGTATATTTTCATATATTTTGAAGATAAAGGATGTCCCATTTCTTTCCCGAATGCTCGAATGCGGCCAAGTGCGAGTCGAATTCACCTACAGAGGGTTCCGTACCAAAAGACGGCAAAAAATTACGTTTGTTGTATGGGAGCCCCCTTTATTATTATCGGTTTTTAATATTGTAGTTGTACTAGAACAGAATTACGTAATCTGTGGAAATTTCAGCTCTCTTGATATCACCAATCCTACGATACAGCCTCGTGACGGACAAGCAGACAGACAGGCAGGCAGTCAGACAGACCGGCAGACGGACAACAAAGGCTCATGAATAGGGCCCTGATTTTACCCTTTGGGTACGGGACCCTAAGATGGATGAAAGAAGGCGGATTTGGAGGAATGTCGCAACAAATGGTGATACATGCTAAATTCTGCAAGAAATTTCTTTTATTTCATTTGAAACTCACCCAGATCGTTCTATTTTTTGTTCCTGAAAATGCAACATGCATATCAAATTCAGCATCGGGATTATCCTCTGAGGAACTTTCAATTAAATCTAGTAGTACTAGTGCTCTTGTTGAATTCATTTTTGTACCTAGGTAGGTGATTAGTGTTATTTTAAAATTTTAACAGCCTGTATATAAACTAAGCTTATAAAACCGTGCGCTTGCAACGACGACCGCCGACCAAATGAGGACAAAATATATATTATAGTATAGCTCTCGTGTGTGGCACCTTGCTATAATATAATATATAGCTCGATATATTAATATATATTATAGCTACGTTTGTGATGCCCTTATCATAATCTGATAATTGAACTAATAGGTACTACACAACATTCATTTTCACTATCAATGCGCCACAAAGATAAATTTAACATGTCGGTCGTGAAAAAAATACTTTACATATATTTTTATGAAATTTTATGAAAATATTCACGTCCTAAGCAAGCATTTTTGATAACAACCCTAGGGCTTAAGAATAGATAGGTCTCTCTTCAAATTTATCCGCTGGAACTAAGTAGCTTAGATTCGGGTCCGGGTCTCGTAAAATGTTAATCTTACAGTGTATAGAAGATGGCACGGCGGTCCCCTGGCGCTCAGTTCAAGGGTTAAACATACTCAGACATATTTTAAGCTAGGTCACTTTAATACTTTCAGCTTACAGTAATCCATGATTACGCAATATTACGAGAATTAATTTAGTTTGTTTAGATAAGTACCCAAATTTTTAAAGCAGGTCTTTATCTTTTGAAAGATGATAAAAAGTTGAACGAATAAATTTAAGTTTAAGTCAATGCCATTAGTCGTTGAAGAGTGTCCTCATCAAGACGCTCTTGGTTGATCCGTCACAAGTTTGCTGGCAGAACATTGTACTGTCACAAAATTTGCATAAGTATGCAAAATTTCAGCTTAATCGGATAAACCGTGGAATACTTATTCTCTTGCGGTGAGAATCCTGGCTGGACCATCACAATTTCACTACCAAATTTTTGTAGTAAGTAAAGTATTGCCATTTCAGTAATGACATAGGATTTACATAGCGTGCCATAATTCAAGTCAATTTAATGGCAAGAAATATTTTGTAACAGTTGTATTATTTATTAACAGAACTCCCTTGTTACGCCGGTAACAAACCTCGAACAGAAGGTAGGTAGGTTTCCAAAATCCCCCTTAGATGCGGAATTTTGGAATATCCTCATACGTTTAAGAGCTGAGGGACTTGCCTGGTAATTTTATTGATTAACATAGTAAAACGTAGTTATATTGCACCATATTTATTATTCATTAGTAGGTCATACATAACAGCACAGGCACAACTACATACTATAAGTTTTTAAAAGCTGTGTAGGTATGCGTATGTGTACTATCTATATGCTAATATTGCAAAGAGAAAAGATTTGTTTATGTATCATCGATAAGCTCTGAAGCTATTTTGTATATTTATTAATTTAGAGAAAACGCCATTAGAAAGTCAAATAAGGAATAGGCTCCTCAACTTTTACATGGGGTGAAATAAAAATGGTGAAACAAATAAATATAAATATTCACGGATATATATATAATTAAAAATATAAATTTGAGCCATATATTGTATTCCAAATTAATATTTTCTGCCTATTCCTTCGGGATAATGGCTATGTATGTATTATAGAAAGCCAAATTATTCTGAAGTGCTCATATATTATGCCAATACCCAAAGGAGAAGAGGAACAAAAATACATACATTACTGTAAATATGGGCATGAATGTATGGGTGAAATAAGGTATAATCACAGCTAGTAAACCATTCATATAAAAAAATGTACCGAGTCTGACATCCACTAAGTTATACATAACATCAGCGGCCATTTGTACAGCGAAATAAATTCATTAAGAAAACCAAATTGAAATCGTTTATTAAAAACGCTAAGATGAGATTGTGCCCAATATATTAGCGTAATCTAATGTAATTTGTCAGAACGGGGTTTGGATTAATAACAATCAATCTATCACCGTTCATAACGGTTGACGCAATTTCGCGACTGGGAACGGTGACATTAATAACGGCCGACTTTGATACTGAAACGCTCAAAGAAGTTTAAATTACTTTAGCTTTTAGTAGAGACTTAAAAAAATACGTAGGACCCACTTTAGTGCTAGTTTATGGTAATGTAGTAAAATAAAGTTACTGGAATAATAAATTTGAACAGGAATAATAAGAACAGGATTCTACTTGAAGTTAATATTCTACTGAATTTTAAGCTGACATTACTACCACTATTTCTTTCAGTGCCGAAACTTCACGATCGCTACTTACAAGGATTACAAGAGTGAAGAATTCTGTCGAAAATAAATAAAAGTGAAGTTCTCTATATTAACTTTAAAGTTAAGTGAAGTTCTTAATACCTTTTTATTACTGTACAAATTATAACTGATACTATTAGTAGAATATTTCTATCGTGTTTCCGTTATTCAACACTCTGATGCAAGCGCTATGATCACGAATATTCTGAAAACCCGATGAAAAATAAATAATGCAGGTAAATGGTATCGGTATCGTATCCAACAAGCTCCCGCGGCCTTTTGCGCTCCGCCGTTATCATCTGAGAACTGACTTGAAATGATAAGAGTAAGGTAATAAATTAACTTTTGTACATATAAAATGTACGTTTCGGAGTAAGACCCTAAGAACGTTTTAAGTCTAATATACTTTACAATACCTACTAGAATAGATATTTATTTAAGACTAGCTGTGCCCTCTCGCCTTTTTTCTGTGGTATACCTACTTCGATCTCCACATGTTGTACTCCACACATCTAACACAATGCCTCTTAATTATTTTAAATTAGTGTATGGAAGTCCACCCGATTTGTTGACAAATGATTACTGCTCCACCCATGTACAAAATGAAAATCTCGATGAATCGGTTCAGCGATCACAGAGATTAGCCGAAACAGACAGACATGGATTAAAAACAAAATATTTTTCTATGAAGGTATTATCTATTATCTGAAAAAGGTCGCAGGAAGTGACTGGATGCGGAAGGCGCAGGACCGTGTGTTGTAGCGAAATTTGGGAGAGGCCTACGTTCAGCAGTGGACTGATATAGGCTGATTTGATTGATTGATGAAAGTATTATACCTATTTTCATAATTATGCAATAAGTGAAAAACTGTTCATTTGGAATTACAAACAGACAGTACAATTTTATTTTTACGTGACATTTCAATGTTATTTTTATGTTGATATGTATGTATAGCTGTCATACATTCATACATTTCTATGTTCGATCTGTATAATTTATTGTCTGTCCCAAGAATCTTCTTAGTCTATCTAAAGTTCATTATTTATACCTTTTTCACAGCACGTGTAAACCTGTAAGTAGTAAACCAGTATTTGATACAATATAGGTAGTTTTCGCACCTTTGGCGAAGAAATCATAACACTTTCTCAATTTTGTCGTACACTCTGACCTTTTACGATCTCACATAGAGGTAATTCATACCTCCCTTAGGGTTATTTCTTTCACCGTTGCTGTTTATTTCATTTTATGAAAGGTGTATTTATAACCGTTAGAATAAATTTTTCAAATATTTTTCTTTCATTTCGGGGCATGGGGTACTTTAGAAAGGATTGGAATTTAGATATAAGGGGTGTTGATGATATCTTTGGGTCTAAGTACATCAACCCTAGTTACGTAACGCTGTTCCTGAGGAGCACTCGAGAGCTTGGGAGTCCCACACAAGGTCGTCCTAGCTAAGGCATTTAAAACCATATAATATAAAGATACCTGTAAGTGGATATTACTTGCTAAATGCAAACCAAGGCTGACAGTTCAAATGGTAGGTAGTTGTTGAATTCTTACACACGTGCTGGTGTGCAAAAAAAAACAACTTGGTTTGGTGTGGAGAAAAACACAGTGACTTAGTGAGTAGTACAACTTGTGCATCTTTTCTTGTAATAAAAAAAACTCTCCGCAAGTTTGTTCTTGTTTTGGCTTTGTTCTTGTTATCCGCAAAATTGCAAATGACACACCAAAAACTTTCTTACTGGTCCCCCTCTCTCCTCATTTTGAAACACTTTTTATAACAACAGCTTGTGTAAAATTATCCGAAGTTTGCAATTTTCCTTTATCATAAGACTGCCTCGGTGGCGCATTCGGTAGTGTAAGCGCCTGCCGCGCTGAGGTCCCGGGTTCGATTCCTAGGTCGATCCACATATTTGTATGATCCAGAAATGTTTTCGAGTTCGGGAGTTTTTATGTATACCTAATATGTAGGTATGTATTTAGAAATATATAAGTAAGCCTATCATTCCTCTAGAATACTCTAGATCTTATAGCACAAGGTTTATTTGGGCTGGATAATGTTGTGTGCGAATGTCCACAAATATTTTTTATTATTAAGTATTTGTTTTAAGAAATTATTTAGTATCAATATGTCTAAACTAGGTTCTACTTACTTATGGCGTTATTATCACCAAGTTTAAAATTCAATTCGTGAAAACTGGTTGATAAATACGACGGGAACAACTTTAAAGAAAATTTGGCTCGTCATCAAACAGACTCTAACACTTCACTCTGTGAATTAATTAGAATTTTATGTTTTCTCAAGGACCCTTTATATTGTCCCGTAAGGGAATAATCTCGGTCTTGATGTCTTTATACTATATTCAGTAAATTCTGAGGTAAAAGCCTCAATTTCGTATACATATTTGAGGTACATAATTAGACTCATCCCATGTTGAACAGTAACTTGGAACTTATTTCATTATACTTTTGAAAGAGAATCCGTAAAACTGATATGATTACGTTAATATATTAAAATATAAAAACGAGCTTACGAAAGTAGGATCTGTTGAATGTGAAAAGGCTTTTTTTTATATCAAAGAAATTACACTTTGTATTTCGGCTTTGTTTGCAAAATATGTCTTAATTCTGTAGTCAATTTATGAACACACACAAAGGGTCGTCACTTATTTATTTGGGATTACATACAGCTGAACTGTATGTAACCCCAAATAAATAAGTGACGACCCTTTTACAAGGACGAGACAGATTACCACACAATTTCCAATATTTTAAGAGACAGTTCTTTGGACATGTCATTAATAGTATAGGAAAAGTTTTGTAAAACAGCAGAGACAAAAATTTAGCTCCACGTAATAGAACTGAGCCTTATTACAGTGGCGATGCTTTGTAAGATAGGTACAGTAGCAGGTTGCGACTACCCGCTGTTTTGTAAGATAGATTACTTATTAAACAAATACATATATAACTAATGGAATCAGGCGTTACATGGCGGAAATCCATCCTAAAATGACAATAAAAGAATTTGTTAAGCGGAGTATTGCTAATTACCAACAATCTGGAGGGTACAGGTAATTTTTCCTATCCCACATCCAAAATTCCTTTCCTGAGGAGTTCGGTTCGTTATTCCTCCCATACAATTAGTTGGGGTTATCCTTAACGGTTGTAAGTTAGGATTGACTAATCAAGGGTATGAGGCGGGTTCCTCTTCGCCCTCCCCTTCTTTTATTGTCATTTTAAAAAATATATATTTTAAATTTTACTCAGTTAACGAATTTGGAACCAAACTAATAGCAAATTAAAGCTTGCAATGCTATAATGAAGTCCTAAAAGATTACCCTGTGTGTACCAATGGTCTTTTTTTTTTTTTTTTGTTTAACGTGAGGGAAAATCCTCATAGGATGTTATGCCGGACTCTTACCGACTAAAAAACCTCACGCCACGCCTAACAGCCTATGGTTGAGAGCCCCGGGTAAGCCCTCAGGAAGGATGTCCCGTGACTCCCAATAGACCTACGGCCGCCAATGCGGCCTCGCCCAGGGGATGGTTCGGGTGCAATCCCGCGTCTATGGGGGGTTTCGGGTGTGACCCCGCTTCTAAGGGGGGGGGCGTGCGTGAGTTGCTCACGTCACGCTGCCGTCATGGGCCTGCTTCTGTAAGGACGGTGCGCGGCCCTCTCACCGTCCTCAAGCCCCACGGTCATGGAGGCCGATAGTCCTCGGCGAAGACACGTCGGCGGCGTCCAGGGGTACCAATGGTCTTATTTTCGTAGGTTATGCATGGTGGGAGGGAACTGAAATGACTGCCGTTAAACAAACTACTTGCCTAACGGTGTGGTTTGGCGGTTAAGTAGATCCCAGAGTACCCTGTGTGTAGTGTAGTTGCAATAGCGTGCAAATACATATAAATACTTAAACTAAAATAACACAGGTTTTTTTTACATATTAAAATCTTCACGGATGCCATGCCGGACTCCTACCGACATAAACTACCTACCATCTAAAAAGCAAAAGTTTATAACTACTATGAGATCTGTTAAACATATCGTCTGGTTTTTGAGTTACAGACAAATTTTATGCTCACTGCGTGACGAGCCACTAATAATTAGTTTAAAAGGGATTATAGTTTTCAGAACTGTGCCATTTATATTTATAATTATTGTTTACTTTTTATACTTTATACTTGTATTTATCAACCGTGAGTCAATTGTTGCGCTTGTATATTACGTGATCAGATGAAAAAAAAGTGTGTGCGTGTAACCTTTACGCGTGATTGATAGAAAAATTCAAATAGCGTTACTTCCGTCAGTAAAAAAAATCTGAGTTCTGCCTAGTCGCGCCTAAAGAAGTTATACTTCACAAAAAAATTAGGTATTATAATTGATTGTACCTAAGGTCTAGTGGTCAGGGTCTATTGACTTGTACGAAGGCATGTTTCTGATAAGCCTGATTCTTTTTGGTTATCGGTCAGAATATGCTCAGACACAATGACTTCTGAATTACTATAAGATTTTTACATGGTTCAGAGGTGGCACATTACAGGGGATTTAGTTTGTGAGAACAAATGACCCGATTTTATAATATCCACCAAACTACACGTCGTCAATCGCAGTTATTACAGTACTTTTCCTTGACGAAACATACCCAGTTTTAGACACATAAAAAGTATAATTATCATGTTAAACGATATAAATGTATTCATGTACCTAAGTAGTTAGATTATTGATAATTTGCATTACAAATAAGAGGCTTCTGTATTAAACCTATTTTGCGAAGGAAAAAAGCATGCCATAAATCTTGAAAGCACCTTCAACACATAAATATAATTCCTTTCAACTAGCGGGGGTGCTGTCAACGCCAGAATTATTTCCTTCCAAGAACAGTGAATGAATAACTCGCATATGGTGACTCCTTTTATACTAAGCTACGCTTTTAGCTAAGGATTATAAATAACAAAATAAAAATGTTGAAAAAGTCAAGATTCAGGTTTCATCGAAAATTCGGGAATTGGGAAAATGGCCATTGAGGAATAGGAAAATAATTTAACACCTTTTTATGAGTATCAATCAAATCAGTCTATAGCAGTCCACTGCTGGACGTAGCATCCTCCCAGTTCGCATCGAGTTCCAGCCTGCGATCTTTACCAGGTCGTCGGCCCATCTGCCGGGTAGACGTCCTGCCCTACGCTTACCGAGTCGCGGTCTCCATTATGAGTATAATTAATCGATAGGTATTTAGTTTTTAACCGACTTCAAAAAAAGGAGGAGGTTCTCAATTCGTCTGTATGTATTTTTTTTATGTATGTTAAGGCCGCGTGGGTCAGATTTTGAGTTTTTTGAAACAATCCTACTCAAAAAGTAAAGGGTTTATAATTCTGATAAATATATATATAATAGTTAAGGATATAAGCTAAACATATTCCGAGCCCGTTACACGATCCAATAAATTTCACTAGATAGAAAAAAATCCCAAAGTTGACTCTCTCAGAAAAGTTTTTTCAAAACTGTGGCTAAACTATTAATATTTTATATTTTTTTTTTGCACTCAATTAAAGGTATTAAGGTTTTATACACATTTTCCGAGCGTTTTTCTATAAACAACTACTTACATAGTTATCATGTACGAATATCTACCAAACGCAATAGAATTGCGCCGCTGACGGCCGATCAGTCTCGCCCTGGCGCTTGTGGAGGCAGGACCTGTGTCAGTTTTTTTCGCAACTATTTCGTAATTATTATGCCAAATTACGTTGAAATCGCGCCACAGTATAAGAATATCAGTAATGGGCAAAATGTAATTAGATTAACCGTTACAAATGCGACTCATGGTAAAAATGTGGTGATCTTTTACTTTTTAAGTGTTTTCACGACATGGTAACCAGCTACCTAATGCATTAAAATGTCTACGAATTACATGATAATTTCGCAATCCAACATGGCGGCCACGCCGTAATCACAAAATTTCATGATGGGTATCGTTTAAGGGGTTTTTTGGTATGCTGAGTACGAAGTACGTAATAATTTTGCAATCCAATATGGCCGCCGCGCGGTAATCACAAAATTTCATGATGGGTATTGTTTAAGGGGTTTGTTCGTATGCTGAGTACGAATAACGTGATAATTTTGCAATCGAATATAGCCGCCGCGCCGTAATCACAAAATTTCATGATGGGTATCGTTTAAGGGGTTTTTTGGTATGCTGAGTACGAATCGCGTACTAATTTTGCAATACAAGATGGCCGCCGCGCCGTAATCACAAAATTTCATGATGGGTATCGTTTAAGGGGTTTTTTGCTATGCTGAGTACGAATCACGTGATAATTTTGCAATTCAAAATGGCCGCCACGCCGTAATCACAAAATTTCATGATGGGTATCGTTTAAGGGGTTTTTTCGTATGCTGAGTACGAATCTCGTGATAATTTTACAATCCAATATGGCCGCCGCGCCGTAATCACAAAATTTCATGATGGGTATCGTTTAAGGGGTTTTTTCGTATGCTGAGTACGAATCACGTGATAATTTTACAATCCAATATGGCCGCCGCGCCGTAATCAAAAAATTTCATGATGGGTATCGTTTAAGGGGTTTTTGGTATGCTGAGTACGAATCACGTACTAATTTTGCAATACAAGATGGCCGTCGCTACGTAATCACAAATATTCATGATGGGTATCGTTTAAGGGGTTTTTTGCTATGCTGAGTACGAATCACGTGATAATTTTACAATCCAATATGGCCGCCGCGCCGTAGTCACAAAATTTCATGATGGGTATCGTTTAAGGGGTTTTTTCGTATGCTGAGTACGAATCACGTACTAATTTTGCAATACAAGATGGCCGCCGCTACGTAATCACAAATATTCATGATGGGTATCGTTTAAGGGGTTTTTTGCTATGCTGAGTACGAATCACGTGATAATTTTGCAATCCAATATGGCCGCCGCACCGTAATCACAAAATTTCATGATGGGTATCGTTTAAGGGGTTTTTTTAGTATGCTGAGTACGAATCACGTGATAATTTTGCAATCCAATATGGCCGCCGTGCCGTTATCACAAAATTCTATGATGGATATCGTTTAAGGGGTTTTTGGAATGCTGAGTACGAATCATGTGATAATTTTGCAATCCAATATGGCCACCGCGCCGTAATCACAAAATTTCATGATGGGTATCGATTAAGGGATTCTTTCGTATGCTAGATAGCAATTTAATGTAATTGGCCTTAATTTTACAATAAAAACCTTTTGTCATAGTATTTTCGCATTGCTAGGCCTGAACTTAATAAGCAAATCTTTTTAGTTTACTACTGTTAATAGCTTAGGCGGCCAAATTGAATTCCAAAATTATCATGTTATTCGTACTCAGCATTCGAAAAAACCCATTAAACGATATCCATCACGAAATTATGTGATTAAGGCGCGGTGGCCATTTTGGATTACAAAATTATCATGTGATTCGTACTCAGCATACCAAAAAAACCCTTAAACGATAACATCATGGATTTTTGCGATTAAGGCGCGATGGCCATATTGGATTGCAAAATTAGTACGTGATTCGTACTCAGCATACCAAAAAACTCTATAAACGATACACATCATGAAATTTTGTGATTACACCGTGGCGGCCATTTTGGATTGCAAAATTATCACGTGATTCATACTCAGCATACCCAGAAACCCCTTAAACGATACCCATCATGAAATTTTGTGATTACGGCGCGGCGCCCATATTGGATTGCAAAATTAGTACGTGATTCGTACTCAGCATACCAAAAAAAATATTTTTAACAAAAAAAACCGACTTCAAACAAAAACTGAAAATTGAAAAATAAAATTAACTTAGCACAAAGTAATAGGTAGTATATTTAGTTTTATATCAGATATTATTGAATGTAATACTGAAATCGGCGCCAAGTAAAACTATAGGTTTAGGTAGATATTATTAATCTCTCATAGAAATATTGGCACCGACTTCAGTATTACAGTCAATAATATCTGATATAAAACTAAATATACTACCTATTACTTTGTGCTAAGTTAATTTTATTTTTCAATTTTCAGTTTTTGTTTGAAGTCGGTTTTTTTTTGTTAAAAATATTTTTTTTCATGATTTTCAGTGACGGGTATACTGAAATTATATCTGTCTAGGGGTAATGTTCTCCCCAATACAAATTAATCAAGCCCAAACACAAGATAACTGCTGTAAATCGTTAAGGAATTCCCTCGATTCGAGGGATTTCTTCGATTTCTCCAGGATCCCAGCATCCGATTCTGACTTCCTGTATATGGGACCACATGGGAAGCACCAGCTTTCAAACAAAAAGAGAATTTTCAAAATCGGTTAACTCCTTCTAGCGATTTGCCGGTAACAAACATAAAAAAAAAAAAAAAAAAATACAGACGAATTGAGAACCTCCTCCTTTTTTGGAAGTCGGTTAAAAACCTCTTAAACGATACCCATCATGAAATTTTGTGATTACGGCGCGGCGGCCATATTGGATTGCAGAATTATCACGTAATTCGTACTCAGCATACCAAAAAACCCCTTAAACTATACCCATCATGAAATTTTGTGATTACACCGCGGCGGCCATTTTGGATTGCAAAATGATCACGTGATTCATACTTAGCATACCAACTTTAGAAAACTTTAGAATTTTTTATGACCAGTTATAATGTAATTTACATTTTTTACGCAACTGTAACCATCTAGCAAACTTACGCAACGGAAACTCTCAAAAGAAATGAAATATCCTAGTTTTCGAAAAATGTTTCGTTGCTGCTCAGCTCTTATTCGCCTTAGCGTGATGTTATATATTTTGGTATTTTTCAAAAATGGACATTCTGTTAAGAAACTTTTGAAATTCAACTAGCAGTCTCTTAGACTCTAGAGTTCAAACAACTAAACAAACAAACAAACTCTTTAGCTTAAAAATAATAGTATAATAAATATAATTAACTCATTTATTTAGGAAACTCGAATAAATCACTACACTTAATAAAGTTAGATGCATTTACTACGTCAAACAAAGTTAGCATGCTGTTTCTTTCTACTCTACTGTATACTGTGGCATGAGAGTTGACTGCCGCTGCCGGCGCGCGGTGTGTCTCGCGCCCGGGGCGAGGGGAGCGCCAAATGCCTACTTGTGCGCTATAACCGCCCCTTAAGCGATAATTCCGTCAATTATAGACGGATTTCAAAAATTTTTTTATTTGTTGAATAGGGGTTACTTCTGAGGTGGTCCCATTTTCACCAGGTCAGGATCTGATGAAAGGATCTAGGAGAAAACGAGGGCAACCACCGAAAATTGTAGGGACAACTAGTGTGCTTGTTAACTTTTTAATTAAGTGTTTTAATGTTCTACACTTTAATGAAGGTATGGCGTCGATCTGATGATAGAGTCGAAAGACAGTCGAGGGCATTCCTAAACAATTTACAGCAGTTATCTTGTGTTTGGGCTTGATTGATTTGTATTGATAAGAACTTTACACCTAGATTGATAGATCCAACTTCAAAAAAAAAGAAAGGTTTCAATGTTTTATGTATGTTCACCGTCAATTATAGACGGATTTCAATTTTTTTTTGTTGAATAGGGTTTACTTCTGAGGTGGTCCCATTATAACCAGGTTAGGATCTGATGATGGGATCCTGGAGAAATCGAGGGCAACCACCGAAAATTATAGGCACAACTAGTGCGTTTGTTAACTTTTTAATTCAGTGCTTTAATGTTTAAAATGTTAATGTTTAAAATTAATAAAGGTCTGGAGTCGATCTGATGATGGAACCAAAAGAGATTCGAGGGAATTCCTTAACGATTTACAGCAGCTACCTTGTGTTGGGGCTTGATTAATTTGTATTGATGAGAACTTTCACCTAGATAGATATATTTTTCGGTTCACCCGTCACTTAAAATAATGAAAAAAAAAAAATTCAATAAAAAATACAACCGACTTCCAAGAATTCCTGAAAAATAAAATTTACTTAGCACAAAGGAATATGTAGATGATTTATCAGATTTTATTCAATATAATATTGAAGTGGGTGCCATGAATAATACCTCCCTAAACCTATGAATTTAGGTACTTGGCGCCGACTTCAATATGATATTGAATAAAAAATCTGATAAATCAAAATACATATAACTTTGTGCTAAGTAAATTTTATTTTTCAGGAATTCTTGGAAGTCGGTTTTATTTTTTATTGAAATTTTTTTTTCATTGTACTATGCTTTCAACACAAAATTATTGAAAACAATAATGTAACAGCGTCAGGAATTTATGTAGATAAATTGGTAATTATCAACTTTGCCACTTAAACACAAAAATACTACACCTTGTAGTTATCGATCTCAACATCAAAGCCTTATTTTTCACTTCAATACCTGAAGTGAAACATTTCTCTTAGTATTTTAAAATGCGGCATACCCATCTAAGTAAATACACCTGAGTCATGATGAAATTAGGCACACCCTGTGATATTATTAATGACTTTCCGATATTGGCTTCACTTCGACTTTGAATTTAATAACCTGGCCGAAATTTAAGAAATCAACCTTGGACACGTCTTAATTTTGAAATCGGTTTGGTTTAGAACTAGTGACTCACCCTGACTTTTCACAGGTGCTATACTAACAATACTTAATGTTTTTAAACTAATATTATAAATAGGAAAGATTTGATTGTTTGTTTCTTTGCACCGAATAGGCTCCGAAACTACTTGACCGATTTAAAAATTCTTTCATTGTTGGGTAGCTACACTATCCCCGGGTAACATAGGCTTTATTTTATTCCCGTATAGTGAAGCCGCGTGACGTCCCCTAGCCGCTTAAATGTTTTCTGCATCATAGCAATCTGTTTCCTTCTGAAACATTAAGCTATTTCTTTGGCTAATCACGCTGTTAAATGTTTTGTATCAGAGTCAAATGTCCACTGACACTATCATCCATAATCTTTCACTGGGGGACTTTGGAATCTGGTCTATTAGTTTGGCACTAGGTATGTCTTTTCAATCTGGTAAACTGCACTATCCCTCCCAGATTTGATGCCAGTTCGTTGACATGTGTTGATAATCTGTATTGGTACTTCTTGCTGTAAGCTAACAATACTTAATGTGACAGTATATCTGCTTCTTTGCCTTTTTTTTGCCAACACCAAAAAGAAATGTATTGACGTGGTTTTATTTGAATTAGAATAGTTTTTACCCGAACTGCCGAAGAAAGGAGGGTAATGTTTTTCGAGACTATGTATGTATGTATGTATGTCCAATTCTTTGTCACGTCCTACACCCTGAATGGCTTGACGGATTTTGACATACAAGGTGTCATTTGATACGTCGTAATTGTGTGAGTGACACCATGTACATTAAAATTTGTAAAAAATCAAAATGGCAGACTTTTGGCGCTAAAGTGAAATCGTTGATTTTTTTTCTTACATGCTCTACAGCCTTAACGGCTTGACGGATTTTGACATTAAAGGTGTCATTTGATTTGTCGTGATTGTGTGAGTGACACCAGGTACATTAAAAATTCTAAAAATCAAACTGGCAGGTTTATGGGGCTAAAATAAAACGTTGATTTTTTTTTGTACGCTCTACAGCCATAAAGGCTTGACGGACTTTGATATACAAGGAATCATTTGATTCGTCATGATTATGTGAGTGGCACCAGGTACAATCAAATTCCTAAAAATCAAAATGGAGGATTTTAGGCACTATAATTATCTGACTGCGAAGGGCGCAAAAACTACAGAACCGATTTTGATGCGGTATTATTTGTTTATAAGGTCTTGATCAGACCTAATATCTTACATTTGTTTGAGTGCAGTCGGTTGAATAGAACCGGAAATATGACCAAAAATATAATAATTAAAGTTTAATTTTGAAAATGTCCCTTCACTACACGAAAATTAATAACTCCACTATTAATATAACTAAAAAGTTTTAAATAAACTTAATTATTAAGAATACAAAAAACCCGACTGCCAAGTAAACATACAACTGAAAAGCAAGAAACAAGCTCTACATTTCTTTTGTGATTTTCTTTAGCTACTTAGGTACTGTTTTACTTTGTCGGCAACCTTTGCTGGCGGGAACAAGCTATGGGATCATGTAGAAATTTTGTAAACCACCACTCACTTGACATAGCTTGTTCCCGCCTGCAAATGTTGCCGACAAAGTAAAACAGTAAGTTGCTAAAGAAAATTACGAAAGTAATGTAGAGCTTGTTTCTTGCTTTTCAGTTGTATGTTTACTTGGCAGTCGGGTTTTTTGTATTCTTCATAATTAAGTTTATTAGTTCTAAGATACAGGTTGAATATTTAATTCTTCTATAGCAGACGTTTTCCATATTACAACATGTAGGTGTAGCGACGGGCGTCTCCTAATATATAAATATTGGAAAATTTATTTATTCCTTCGCTTACTAAAGAAATATTCTTTCGAGAGAACGATTATCCTTTTTCTATTATGAATGAAAAAGCTCTAAGCTTCAGTTTTCAAGGATCTTGTACACCAGAGTGACTTCAAAACATCCTTTATCTTAGAGATTAATACAAAATGTTAGATAGTGTCTGACCTCTATCCAAACTTACTTCGCTGGTCAAAGGCAGGAGATTAATGAGAACCTTTATAGTCTCAGAACGGCTTTACACTTGAAGGCTTCTTATGCACTAAGGAACAGTGTGCTATGGGTAGTGAGTAGAACAATTTTGTGACTTATTGAAAACTACACTTGTACTGTGCCACAATATTTATTACAAAGGATACAGACAAAGGTTTAGATGAAATGACTAGGTGGTACGTTGTCCTTTCATCTAGACTCTAGACCTTTAAAAAAGCCGTGATTCGAAACCTGTCCGATTTAAAATAATACAAATTATGGAACACAATTCACCAAGAAACAGTATAAAATAATTTAGTGACTTGTTTCAATAGATGTTAGTCATAGAATCTTCACCAGCTATTACGTGGGACAGAAGTAAAATATCTTGTGAAATGTGAAATGTGGGCATATAATATGCATCTGACTACTCCTTCGGTTATGTGTGTGTATTATAGTCATGGTGTGAGTGAGGTTCGATACTTGCTATCATAGTGGAGGCCATTTAATTTATTATTCATGTGCGATAGTCCTAGTGGCTCTGACTGAGCAATATTTTACACGGTAAAGTAGAAATAAATATTGTAAAAGTGATTTCAGATATTCTCTTCTAACCAAATTATATTTTGTACATGTGAAATTTATTATTGTCATCATGCATTCTGGGAAGTTAATGAAAATCTGTAGAGGAAAACAAACAACTTAGAGAAATAAATATTGTTGGGAAATGGAGACTCGCTCAATAATACGTTCTCTCGTTCAATAAAAAGATTAATATTGAATCTACTTCGCTTTTTCCAAATATAAATAATTGGAAATAACTTACCTAAGTACACGCATGATACGTCTCGTACAATCACATGGTTAGCGGGAGAGAACTCTCCCACCCGAGTTCCGCAGTCTGCGGCGGGGGCTATTATGCGGGATACGTGAGGTTTTGCATTCGGTAGGAGTCCGGCATGGAATCCATGTAGAACTTTCCCTCACGAAAAAAAAGGTCTTCTTAAGAGTATGAAAGAAAGAAATTCCTTTTTACTGCATACAAATACCTACCTACCTTATGTATAACGAGTTGGAAATTTATTTTCTACTCTCGTAAATAATTTGAATTTAATATTAATTTATTGTTTCAGAAATGGAATGCTGATCAATCTAGGATATAAAAATATGAAGGTAATTATAACAATATTATGAATATAAACATCCTCGTATTGTACATCAACAAGCAAATAAAAACTGGATGTATAGCTATTTAGTGGTCTAATTAATAAGCAGTTTGTTATCTTTAAATCGATCAGAATAAATTTACATGAGTTTGCTTTTCTCTTTCAAGATAAAATAACCCTTATTTATTATCATTAATAACAAGGAGTATTAAAATGTTATAATAATAGAAGCATACCCTTTATGAATAGGTATTTTCAGATACGACCGGCTGCTGTTGATATCGCCTTCAATTTCATCACACGTAACCATCAATCAAAGCGTAAACTCGGATTTGACATCTATTGTGCTATATTGGCAACTCCGATATCCGTATAAAGGGGTTTCTTGTTGCATAGTCAACGTTAGACATTTATACGTATCTGTTACATACATACATACATATAGTCACGCCTTTATCCCCGAAGGGGTAGGCAGAGGCCTAGTTTACGCCCACATTTCACCTTATAGTTTTATGTCCCACGCAATAGGTGGTGAGCCTATAGCCGTGTTGAAATGGACAGGCGCAGGTCGCTGCGACCCGCAGTTGAAATTTTTCAAGCCACTCAAAAGGACTTTAACTTGGCTTAACGATTGTCATTTTACTGACAACGGTTTCATTTCAAGTTTTCCTTCTCTACGCAATGGAACTTTTGCGGAAGCGTTCCCTTAGTCGCCTCTTACGACACCCTCGGGATGTATTGGGATGCCGACATTTAGTACTCTTACGCGTCACAGCACAGGACCCCGTCGCCACACGGGGCTGTCACGTATCTTTTACTAGCATTATATTACTTGAACGGTAATAAACGAGAAAAGAGTATGAAGGTAGTAGGTGAAGCAGGGAGTCTTCCAATCGGCAGTACCTATGACAAATAGAACTTCTCTAGGAAAGCGATATTAGGTCAGTAAAGTTAGTACCTACATACCTACGGTTACCTTGTAGATTGTTAGTAATAATTATGCTTGTTGCGAGCACTTTTGAGGATGCCTTACATGAAGGTGAAACACGTATTAACTTGCTGTTATATTGTAAAGTGGAATATTGCATATGAACGAACAATGTGGGTGGTAAGTGTATCTTAGTAGCTACCCTTACTTTCCAGATAGTCCCTTATGGATATATTAGACTTCTTACCCTTACGCTCAAGGTTGATAGGCAGTTCGGTCCTAAAGCCTTGAGGCGTTTGATTCGTCATTCCACAGTTACTATTCGATGAGGTAACCCTTGCCTGTAGTACCTTCCTTGATTTTGACCATGTTACTTTTCATTACGCACGTTTACGTTTCTTTACGTATTACGTAAAGTATTTTAAAGAGTATATTCTTGCACTATTTGATTTTTCTTTTGTACTGGCCTAAGTAGAAGCTCACTGTAATAGCAAGTTCTGTTGTTATATTGCTTTCAAACGATGCCAAAAGGGTTAAATATTTATACCCCTAAAGGAGTAAAGTCACATTATAAGTTAAGACGGACGGAAATTTTATGTTGTAGAAGGGAATTGGCTGAGTCACAGTTTTATCTAGCAGCAAACCAAAGCGAGCCTTGGGCTTTAATATAATGTTGTGACTTTTATAGCAAGGCAGGACTTGGTTCTAGGGTGAAGAATATACTGTTACAGGGCTTCGTACAAAAAATAACTGACCTAATTAAAGTTAATGAAAAATTCACAACCGCAAAAAGTTCGAAATGTAAATTTAGCGCTCAATTACTTTTAATTTGCCGTAAAAAAACACAGCATTTTGTACATAGATTGTGGAGTTATTTATAATGCGTTGTTGAATACTTTGTACTCAGCATTATGTAGTCTTAATAATTTTGCAAGGCTTCTAAAGTAAACGGCTATGTGTTGTCCTTGTTAATGGAATAAGTATTGGTGATGGCGGTGTCTCTTGACATCGCCTAAGCCATTTACCACAGAGTGCCTCTCTACCTCCGTCGAATTGTCGGGTCTTATTTGTCCGAGAGAGTCATAGCTTACCCGAGTTGGCTGGGGCCGGTGCGGCGAGACGTGTCGTGCGGTGTTCCACAGGAGTCAGTCTTAGGACCGCTCCTGTGGAACATCGGCTACGATTGGGTGCTTCGCGGTTCGTTGCTCAGAGGTGTTGGCGTAACGTGCTACGAGATATTTCTCTTCTTTACTCTCACTCACACACTCACTTCTTCTTCACACTCCGCTGAAAAACCCGGAGTTGTACGAGACCAAGCGCTTAGACCATTGATCTGCTACCTAAATGTTCTAAGTCAGAGCGTTAGTTCCAATGTCGTTGTTTTTAAGTTTCCGTAAAGGGTGAAAACGGGACCAAACTGATTGAGTAGTTTCGGCGTGATACTTATTCGGGTTACAGACAGACATAAATTTTATATTATATTTTCGGCTTCATCAAAGTGAATGTCCTACAGTTATATTTTTTAAATATCTTCCATGTACAGATTCCCTCCCGACCCTCTATATTTACAGTTTTGTTAATGTAGGTATAGATAAATCTAAAATTCCGAATTTTGTAAATTTATAATTTTACACAGTTAATATAACCCATGCTGAAATATAAATCAGGGTTAAACAAATATTAAAAATTTAATAGAACCTGGAACAGCAGTTGCACTACACTATCACTGTGCTCATGCATCCTTTATTACCCGGTATACTCCTAGAGGAAAATTTGGGAAAACCGTACGTTTTCAGTACTCATAAAATTCCACTACAGTTAATAGGACTTAATCTACTAATGTACACTCGTAAATGATTAAAGGCCCTTAGTTATACGAATGTTGCTCTGTAATAAATTTTTGTACCTGTTGGCTTTATGACTTAGTATTTCCTACCTAATACTTCAGGACATTTTTATCTTGTCCAAATTAAGCTAATACTAGCTTGTTCTATGGGATCTAGGCAACAGACAAAATATACTTATTTACATACTAGCGAACATCTCGCCGTTTCACCCGCGTAGCTCTCCGTTCCCGTGGGAATACGGGAATAAAATATAACCTATGTTACCCGGGGGTAGTATAGCTTCCTAACAGTGCAAGAATTTTTCAAATCGTATTAGTAGTTTCGGAGCCTATTCGATGTAAATAAACATATACTACAAGTGAACTGGCCAGAAGGTTTCAACAAACATTTATAAACAAATTGTGAATCTAAACTGTTACCAAAATCACTTGAACTTATACAAAAAACATTTCATTAAAATACGTTCCGTTTAGGAGAAGTTGAGTCACATACTTCACACACAGAAGAATTATATAAATTAAATATCAAAAAACAAAGAAATTTGTTCCTAGATGGAGATGGGGATGGGAGTGGGATTGACCAAGAACAGTCAATTTAGTTATTTAATTGATTAAATAATGTTGTTAGGTGGGCCTTAGCCATTCAGAAAAAAAGTCAGTAATATTGTTAGGTAAAGCTTTAGGGAAAAGGTTGACTATTATGCATTTACATTAAATGTATTGTCCATAATGAAATAAAATTTATATTCACGCAAAATTGACTTTTCTATCCTTATTCATGTGGGTACGAAAGTTTATAAAATAACATACATACAAACATTCATACATGTAGTCACGCCTTTATCCCCGAAAGAGTATGCAAAGGCATAGCATACGCCCACATTTCACCTTATAGTTTTATGTCCCACGTAATAGGTAGTGAGCCTATTGATATGAGCTTATAAAATAAATGGTGAAAAATTTTGTAAGTCTACTAGCAATATTCCAATCCAAAAAACCTTGATTGTTTATTACAAAAGTTAAGGGTTTTGCCACTGAAATAATTATAACCCTCATACATACATGCTCTAATAAAATGTAAATATCTCGAGAACTTTTAGTGAATGGGTTAATGGTCTCATAAAGGAAGTCAAGAACGACACCATGTTAAGGAAAGCTGTACAGAGGACTATCAGGGTCGCCCTAAAATGTAATGTTACTACATTTGTAAAGAAACACATAGACTCGGAAGTAATACTCGGAAATAATTCTCGTATCCTATAAAATTTAACAATACAAACTTCATCACTTTTGCGATAGTATGAAAGTTAGATACTTTTATTTGGCAGTCTTTAACTGTCTTAAAAATTCGCAAATTATCATCAATTTGAAAATATTTAAAAAGTATCCTGAGAGAATAAATTAAAAAACATGCGTAAGCGTAATAATGTAACTAATGTTAACCTAAACAAATCATTTATCATAATTATCCTAGCTATATATTTTGGCATCTACCCTGAGTCTAAACTTTAGTTAACGTGGGTATCTCAATAACATCGTGGGTCAACAAATAAAAGGCCCTGAAAGTGATGTAACTTTCGTTTTATTCTAACTTCAGTAAATAGACTAGAACAGTTAACAAGTATCGGTAAACTGTCAATCGTTAAGGTTTCTTCAGACTTGTATACAATAAGCAATGAAAACTAAGAGCCTTAACAATCACTGTATACTAAATGGCATCCGCGGCTTGCACGCATGAAATTATGTTTTCGTTGCCGAATTTCATGATACTTATTTCAGGAAACGTGCGTTTTATTACATACTTATATACCTTTACCAAATTTTAGCCAGCTCAGTTCAGCCGTGAGAGCGCGAAAGATTAACAAATGTCCAAACATCCACACTCATAAACTTTCGCATTTATGAGTCATGTAAATTTCTGGCAAATTACAGTTTTCGAGTAGGTAGACTAAGGATATCATCTGAACTGGAATTTAGTGACGCTATAAAGGCTACTTGTTTACTGCGCAGCCTTAAAAGAACAGTCAGAAAAATTATATACTACAGAAATGATTTTTAGTATCGACAACAGCGATAAACAATATTATTTTCTTGCTTGTAGCTCATTCGTAGTTCAAACTATCACACGTACAGGCGATAAAATAAATATTGATAGTAAATAAAAATTCACACCTCCGAAGATCCCCGCGAAAAGGAAGGAAATCAATTGATAAAGTTGAAATACAGTATTCCCTCGTACACGATACGTTTTCATTTGCCGTCGCATCTAGATATTCTGATTGGACAGAACCGGTGCATAAATTCAAAGGCAACTTGAAGAAGACGGTATTCAGTTGAGTATTGTGTTGTTTGTAAGAGAGCTCTTTTGATTTACTAAGTATTACTGAGAGTAGCTTCTTTACTTGAACTTATGCTATCACTATGTAGTGCATTGAGAATTGGCTTTTGATAGTATTTTCTATATAACTCCCAACACGAGTCTTATACTTACATACATATAGACAGAGATATAGTTTTAGCCCCACGAATTAAGATGTGATTCTATTGCCGCAGTTTAATGCATTCCAAAACATCCGTACTTAATAAAAAATACGTTTGATTGTTTGTCCTTTTATTACGGGTAAAGTCAGTTCAAACGTGGATAAGTAATCAAATGTCAGGGAATGGTGGTGAAAGATGGTTTTACTTCCTACAATAGTTAAGGGTAATTCAACATTGAGTTCAAAATCTTAACTCACGTACATACTTACAGAACGTTATACCATTCAGTCAATCAAATCAATCAGCCTAAGCCAGTCTATTGCTGGACGTAGGCCTCTCCCAATTTATGCCACAACACACGGTCCTGCACTCTCCGCACTCAGTCTCAGCCTGTTTTATCTTTTTCAAAAACGTAGGGTAGGACGTCCGCCTGACAGATAGACCTACGACCTGGAAAAGTTTCTTCTCTCACTCAGTACCTTTAGAAATATTTCGACAAAGAAACTAAATTTTATATCGCTCGGTTCGGTCCAAGATTCTTACCACTGTATGAAAGTGGCACTTCTGCCCGGCATGCGTTGTTAGGGATCGAAAAGTAGCGGGCGGGATTAAGTTGAAGAGCTCTTTAGAACACTCGCTGTGATAGATTCCGTAGAATGTACCCAAATACTCCAGTGTTCTCGATGCGATGATTCAAGGTTTCCAGTTGCATCAGAGCAATATATTGTTTAGTTTTGTAAGTTGTTTAATATATAAGTTATATTGTATACATGTGTTTCAACAAGTTTCACCAAGTGCCAATTATTGAGTGTTTAAATTGTATCATGATTTGCAATGAAAAATAATTCTTGAGAATGAATTTTTTTATCACCTTCTTAGCTGACTTCATTCCATTTTAGCTACATTTCCGAAAAAATATAATTCTGTCCACATATTAGCTGATATTTGGCGAGATGAACAGATGTTGTCTACACTAATATTATAGACGATTTGTTCTTCTGTTACGATAAACCTCGAAAACTAGTAAACCGCGTGGATTTTTTATTTCATTAAAAATTCAAATTACTCTAAAAGAACATAGGCTATGTATATTCAAACTGTTACATAAGGGAGCAGAGCAGAAATAATAAACGTCAAAACAATTCTTAAATAATATTCATACATTGTAGCTTTGCGATTTTGTATGCGGAAATCAGGGTGCTTTATATCACAGACAAACAGTAAGGTACAGTTAATGTATAAGAAAAATATAGACTCATATATCCAGCTCACTGGTCCAAAGATCTCTGAAAATGACACAGACTTATTGGCATCAAAAAAAGTAATCTAGTCGGCCGGGTTAGATAAGATCACCGGTGTAATAAACGAATGACAGTTCGGGGTAAATAAGTACGTAGGTTTGGTCTTTATTTTGGTATAACTTTCTTATTTATATCTTGCCTTATAGGTTTTTGGAAATGAGATACACTCCGTCTAAAATATAGGTATATTTTTCTTACAGGCAATGTAGTCGTTATTCTGAGGATATTAACTGAATGACATTTCTCAATTTGCAATAAAAACATACTAAAATAGAGCTGCGAAAGTCAATTATCCATTAAACCCATAAACATCTTCACAAAGTTTCACATTATATTATTAGTAGGATTATTAAAAAGAGTGGAGCCACTCCCTTGTATTGGTATTTGGTGATGTATACCTTGACTTATTAATAACGAAAGAATTTATAAAAACGGTTTGAGTAGTTTCAGAGCTTTTGTAGACAAGACACATCTTTTCTATGTATAATTAGTGTACTTTACCGGTACTCGTATGGATAATATTAAGGTTCCAATCGTAAATTGTACTTTAGTTTATTTGTTTTTCTAGTAGGTACATTTCGTTATTTGCTACAAAGCCATTTATGTAAATATGAGAAAAGTGAAGTTTCCGGTTATTTATACTATTGATTGATTTCACTTGGTGAAACCTGCTGCAATATTAATATTGAATAATTCTATTTGTACATTACTTGTTTCAAAAACAAAAAAAAATGGTCAGGTGTAATGTAAATAAATAGTGGTACAAGTGGTATTTTCAATAGATGACATGTCTAGTAGATTTCCGCCAACAACGCATCCAAAAACAGCAAGCGAACAAACTTTGAAACCAAAGAGATTTCGTGCAATAATTTGGATTCACTCCTTCAAGATCTAGAATTGGGTCGCAGTGAACCATCAAGGTAAATCCTTTTCAATTCGAAAAAAAGTGTGTGCGTGTTACCTTTACGCGCGATTGAAGTAAAACTTTGATTGACGGCATTAAATGTTATATTAATATCATTCATTCGAATTTTGAATAGCGGAAACTACGTTTCTGCTATTCAAAATTCAAACGTCCGTCAGAAAAAATCTGAGTTACTACCCAGTCGCGCCTAAATAAGTTTTACTTCTAAAACTCCCAAAATTACAGTCGAAATATTTCAACTTTGTTTTACTAAAATAATTAAGCAACCATACCAATTTGGTCGTATTGACGATGTAGTCCCACTATGTCGAGTCCCGTTAAGTCGAGTCTCCGCTACGTCGAGTCGATCCTTCGGTCGGTGCAATAAAGCGAAGTCGCCTCTACGTCGAGTCGCCGCTACGTCGAATCGTTCCAAGGGCAGGTGCAATAAAGCAAAGTCGCCTCTACGTCGAGTCGCCGCTACGTCGATTCACCCTGAGTGTAAGCACCACCAAGTGGATGTGCCGACACGTCGAGTAGCCTCTACGTCTACTTTGCAAAGTTTATTTCGCGTTTGTTCCATTTATTCCCGCTACGTCGAATCAATGAAAAATGTCTCATTTATTACCGTCACGTCTACTAATTACTGAACGAAGTTCTAATAGTACAGTCGTGTATAAAAGTCATAGTTACATAGGTTAGGTTAGGTTAGTATATATAAGTATATATATGTTACGGCTATAGGTAGGTGTGAACATAAACTTAAGATTAGCCGGCTAAACTTAGGTTAATCTTCGAGAAGCAGCTAAAGTTCGATAACATGTTAGTTTGCGTCGGCATATTCCATCTTTAGCCGGTTAATGTGCACATTAACCGAAACGAAACGGCTAAAAATGTATTCGATGGTGTTGAACGGTTATAAAAAAAAAAATAACCACGAAGGCTAAGACGGGAGCGAAGCGTAGCGGAGCTCCCGCCTTAGCCTTCTAACCTAACCTATCCGAGTCGAGGTGTTCACCATAATAAGTGAATGGTTAACACCCCGATTCAGAGTACCCCGACTCGAGTAGGTTAGGTTAGAAGGTTAAGGCGGGAGCGAAGCGGAGCGGAGCTCCCGCCTTAGCCTTCGTGGTTAGGTTAGGTTAGGTTAGTCGTTTGTCTTCCACTCTGTTCTACATTTCTAAATTTTTAGCCAAGGGCCTGCGGTTAGACTTAAGTTTAGCCGGCTAAAGAAAGAAGAAACTAATATAAGTGGTCACTGTTGCAACCTAACTTAATCTAATCATCCTTTATTGGCTATGAAGAGAGTCAATTTAACCATTATTTCTAATAATCCGCTATCACTTTTTACACGACTGTACAAATAAAATTTACTTAAGTAGGTTTTCATTGATTCGACTTAGCGGGAATAAATGGAATAAACGCAAAACAAACTTTGCAAAGTAGACGTGGAGGCTACTCGACGTGTCGGCACATCCACTTGGTGGTGCTTACACTCAGGGTTATTCGACGTAGCGGCAACTCGACGTAGAGGCGACTACGTTTTATTGCACCGGCCTCCGGAACAATTCGACGTAGCGGCGACTCGACGTAGAGGCAACTACGCTTTATTGCACCGACCGAAGGAACGACTCGACGTAGCGGAGACTCGACGTAACGGGACTCGACATAGTGGGACTACATCGTATTGACTCTAGGGGATATAAAGAAAATCTTTTTACAAGTTAATCTGTCGTAAAGGTAATATGAAAGAGTTATTATGTAATTGGTGGTGCTCAGAGAAATCCCTCTGGATACGAGCTAACATTTATTATATTCATGATATTAGAAGATATAAAAATGCTATATTATTGCTTTGGTCCGTTTAATCTGGGTATTATGCGTGCCTGAACCATAAGTGGGTATTCACAATTACATGAGAACATGCGAAGTAGCTATTAAGCTATATAGATGCTACTACCTATACCCCACAGCTTTGCCTGTGATAATATCTTCGATCTTTCTTTACACTCTACTCCTCCAACCCATGCCGCTTAATAAGATTTCTAATTTTTTTGGAAGTAAATTATGATTACCTATTGATCCGTCTCTTTATAAGGTAATGTGATGATATTATAGCCTATGACAAACAAACATTTGTTCTGTTTTAGTAAAATCGTAAATACATCGATTACTTCCTCACAATAAAATGTGAGTGTTAAACGAAGGTGATAGCTTGGCTGATTACCTGATAAAACTCTGACGCATTATCCTTTACTGGTAATGGCTATGAGGTAACAATTGTGAGCATCAACGTTGAAAATTAAAAGCCATAGCAACTGATAAAAAGCACCTGTGAAAAACTATTGCCTACTTAATTATTCATTCGTTACTTAATAAAATGTCTGTTTATTCTTTCGCAGTCCCAAAAAGTATTATCAGACCACATTTACACAAGACAAAGTTCCACACATTACACATACACGTACAAAAACACAGAAACTGTAGAAACACAGCACTTATTTGAGCTGACCAAATGGCTCTACAAATCGTCTTTTTGTGCTTGTTATTTATCTTCATTATCTTCTTTGTACAGACATTTTTAATGTAACATTGTATCGTTCAATAGCTTGTCATAGTTTATTTTCATGTGACTTAAAAAATATAACTGAACATTTTTGGAAAAGATTTGATTGTTTGTTTGTTTGTATCGAATAGGCTTCAAAATTACTGAACCGAGTTGAAAAATTCTTTCACGATTGGGAAGCTACGCTATACGCGGGTGACATAGGCTAAATTTTATTCCCATGCCCACGGAAACGGGAACTACGCTAGTAAAACCGTGTGACGTCCATTAGTACATTATATTTAACATGCAACTAGATAATCATTTCATCAACTTATAATCATCACTTATAATCATCAACATATAATCATTTTTATGAAGATTATACGATTTTTTTTTAATTCCGAAGTTCCATTACACCACCGAGTTCGTGAATTTTAAAACTTTAGCAGATTAATTGAATTCCTTTCATTTAACCTAAGCGTTACTAAATGAAATAAATTCCTTATCCATAAGTTCCATATTTATTACTTACATATTTTTATACCGCTTAGGTGGCACAGAAGCATACGGACCAGAAGGACTGTTGGTCACCGTAGCCTATGGACGTTTGCAACAACGGAGGCACCACACTCGCGCTCCCGACCTTGTAAAAACCTTCTAAGACCCCTTTTGAAGAACTCCATATTGTAGGCGTATATTTTATCTAAAGATGTTATTAGGAGTGATAAAACAGGAATAGCCTACTTATCAACGTCAGTACTAGATCTTTAAATACGTGAGTGTAAGGTAATACCATGTCTGTTGAAGTCAGCCCCTCGCCTTTCCAATACCTCGCCGCGAAGCAAGGCGTGAAACTAGTCATTATAGTCACATATCTTGTTACTGTTATCTCCTTACAAAGGTATCTTCAGTGCTTTCCATATAATTATATCGCTCTTTTAATGAGTGTCTTATATTCGAATCATTAACAAACATCTAAACCCTTGACGAAATCCTTGTGAAAAGCTATCCAAGATATTTGAAAGCGGAGAGTTTTATTGTTTCGTAGGTATAACGTATGTAATTGTTTTCCTTTTACTTAGATGATGTAGACTAAAATTCTGTATAGCGGTGCTTTAGTTACTGAGTACTACTACTGAACTTAACTAACTGTAAAAAATATCCGGCCAAGTGCGAGTCGGGATCGTGCACAGAGGGTTCTGTACCAATAAACGGCAGAAAATCACGTTAGTGCTATAGGAGCCACCCTTAAACCTCTCCTTTTTCTGATTGTAGTACATACATCTGTGAAGATTTCAGTTTTCTAGTTATCACAATTATTACCTCGTAATTATATAAATAAATAAATAAATAAATAAATGACGGACAGACAGACGGACAGTGAAGTCTCATGAATAGGGTCCCGTTTTTACCTTTTAAGTAAGGAACCCTAATTTCTTTTGTGTTCTACTTCTACCCACAAACTCTATACATAAACCATCAGGTGAAATAAGCCATGTGGTAAAATTTCAGCTCAGGCAAAAACAGTGAGTTTAGTAAGAAAACAACTGTATAACTCGAGAACGTTGTAAGTGAAAGAGAAATGTATCTACTTTATTGAAAAATAATATAAACATACATACACACTTTTATTCCCGTAGGGTTAGACAGGCGTAATATACGACCACATTTTCACCTTTTGTAGTTATTGTCCCTCGTAATAGGCTGAGAGTCTAGTCGTGTTGAAATGGTCAGGTGTAGGTCATGATGATGACAGGGTTTTCAATTTGATTATACTATTAAATTTGGTGGAACTTGCTGCATGTATTAAAAACGACACTTGTACTTGGTACCACCTTGTCCTTTCCTCTAGACCTTCCTCCATGCCGTGAGGTGATCCCGGTCAAGTATATAAATATTGTGGAACAGTACAAGCGTCATTTTCAATATGAGTTCAACTCGGTGTAATGACAGTTATGTAACTGACAACCGAGACCAACGGCTTAACTTTCCTTCTAAAGTACGTTCACAAATAAAATATTACAAAGTGGTCACCAATCCGTCGACAAGCCATTGCGAAAGTTGCTTACACGAATGATTGTTTACAAAACACAGTGTGAGCGAGCACTTAAATGAAATAGTCTTTGCAGAAAATCCACTATACTAACATTCAACTCATGGCGTCAAGTGGTCCGAAATACGAGCCGAGTGCAAATATATGCCTAGGTCAAACGTCACTTTGAGCTGTTAGGTAAACAAGCCTTTTCACAGCTAGTAGATAGAATTGGTTTACTCGTGATCACATACATACTTATAGTCACGCCTTTGTCCCGGAGGGGAAGGTAGAGACATAATATACGATCACATTTCACCTTTTTTTATTGGCAAACACACAGATTCCTATCATCTAATGTTACAGAATCATAATTTTGAAACCATTAATTTTAGTTTTCGCGTTATAAATCTAAAAGAACTTTACCCATTTATATAAAGTTTACCTACTTATATAAAACGTACTTAAAGGTACACTACTTACAAATACACACAGGTAATGGAAGTAAAATAAGGGAAATTTTGATACACTAAACCAATTGCCAGACAGTGTCCCCTAGTTTTCGTGGGGACATTGTCAATAAGACAAAGTCAGAAAGGTACTTGTACTTACCAATCAAAATTACCAAATTCTTTGCCAAAATTTAAAAAAGTTTAATAAATTATGATTATCATTTTAGACTTTATTACAAGTAACGCCATTAATTTGTACTTAATTATCTAAGCCATGTTGGCAATTACCTACACGTTTACGTAAACAACAAAAAAGTGACCCTAATTTCGTTGAGCAAGGTTTGATACTAATTTTCTTTTAAAATGTGTGCAAGTTAAGGTGTAAAATGTAAAATTTACACCTAATGTCATCACTTTACCGTGGGTAATGTACTCGTAGGCGTTTATACTCGTAGCAGTCTGCAGTCAGTGTAGCGTTAATGCTTTCGGGTGCGGACGTCTACGCCGTAGCAGATGATTACGCTTAGCGTCGTAGATCGGCTACGAAATAGTGATAGAAAAGTTCTCTTAATATACGTAGATATAGAACTATTGTTGTATATTTTTGTTGATGAATTAATTTAGAGTGTGTTGTGAAGTTTTTTCAAGAATGTTCAGGCGAAAATGTAAGTACAAATAAAATGTTTTCAAAACTATTTTACTATTTATTTGAGTTACTTTTTTGATTATGTCATGAACAGTTTATTAGTTTAAGTTGTAAAAAATCTTCATAAAAGAGACAAAGCTATTTTTAGCTCATTCCATTAAGAGAAACAAACAAAGTTTTAATGGAATACATAGAAAGTAATTATAAAAGTTATTGACTTTTGGAGTGTCACAAACAGTTTTGTTTTCATTTTGGTTTATAGGTGGCTTGGAAAATTTTAACAGTGACAAAAACTAAAGGTGAAATGTGCGCATATAATATGCCTCTGCCTCCCCCTTCGAGGATAAAAGGCGTGATCATTATGTATTTATATACGGTAGTTTAAGTTTTTAAACTTGTGCTATAACATCTAGAATACTGATAAACATACTTGTTTATTTCAAAATTAGTACATATTTATACATATAAAAACTATTGTGGATCACACTAATATTTTAATCAACCCGGGAATCGTTCCCGGGATCTCAGCACGCAGTCACATACAGTTATCTATCACAGTGTTACCGAGGCAGTCAAAAATTGCTTGGGCTATTATTTTAATGTCTCTCCTTCAGTGCTTACACCTGCTCCCTTAAGTTGAAAGCTCAGATGGTTTCCATTTTAAAAAATGTTGAAAAATTGCATTTTACGGCTCTAGCAGCTGTAAAATGCCACTTTTGGCAGTCAATCAAAGTAACGCCGTTCTCTAAAATGAAGATTTTGAATGCAATTGGAAAGTCATGAAAAGATTAGAGATTACTATTTTGCTTGTTCTTTGAAATAAGTAAGATCTTGTTTATTGTGTATGTGGGTGTAGTTAGTGTGCTGGCCTCGGTGGCGCATTTAATAGTGTAGCCGCCTACCGCGTTGAGGTCCTAGTTTAAATTCCCGGGTTGGTTCAAATATTTGTGGGATCCACTAATGTATGTTTCAAAGTTTGGGTATTTTCTATGTATGTTTATATGTAGGTAGGTATATATTACGCCCCGTGTGGCGACTATGTCTCGTACTGCGATGGGTAACAGTACAAAATGTCGCCACCCCAATACATCGAAGGTGTCGTAAGAGGCGACTAAGGGAACACTTTCGCAAAAAGTTCCATTGCGTAGAGAAGGAAACCTGGTTGTCAGTAAATTGACAATCGTTAAGCCAAATTGAAGGCCTTATGGGCAGTTTGAAAAAAAAATCAACTGTGGGTCGCAGTGACCTGCACCTGACTATTTCAATACGGCATTAGGCTCATCACCTTTTACGTGGGATATAAAACTATAAGGTGAAATGCGGGCGTATACTATACCTCTGCCTACCCCTTCGAAGATAAAGGCGTGACTATATGTATATATGTAGAAATATAATATAAGTATGTCTATCAGTTGTAGGTTTAGATCCCATAGCACAAGCTTATATTATCTGAATTCGGGCTAGATTATGTTTTGTGAAAATGTTCTCAAATATTTATTATTTATTTATTAGTTACAATTTTTTTTTGCCTCATTGGTTATCCTAATGCCGTACTAAAGTTTATATTTCGATGCAACAAATATTATTTAATGTAAATTTTGGGTGTTTTCTATGTATGTCACTTATGTATTAGCTTGGCGAACAATAACTTAGTTATGTCTTGATGAAATATCTGAGAATGCTTTAAGAATTTTGACATATATTTTAATTGTTACTAATCTCACGGCTATAGACCCACCCCCAAATTAGATGGAACCAAAAACTATAAGGTGAGATGTGGGCGTACACTAATGTTATACTACTGCCTACCCAATCGGGAATAAAGGCGTGAAGACGTGACCATGTATAATGTAGTTACTAATCTTACCCTCACTCTGATTGCCGTGATTCCTGTACCAAGAGCTACAGAAATTAGGCAATATCAGTAAAATAACATCAGGTTCAAACTTGGCAAAGTTCTGAAGAAAGTTTAAATTGTCTTGGGACAAGCATCGATATTAATCAGAAGATATATCGAGAGAGTTGGGAAGATAGTACATTCATATCCTAGTAGGGAGGAGGGAGACTAGAATAGCGTATATGAGTACTTAGTGTAAGGTAAGTTTGAATGCCCGACCAGATATATTTTGGTAGGAAAGAACACTCTACGTTTATCTTTTTCTGTCTTGAATCCGAACGAAAATGTCCAGAGATACGATCAAATTTTTAAAAAAGCTTATCACTTTACTGATGAAACTGAAAAAAAAGTATAAATTGTTACTTAAAAACCAGAATGACTTAATCTTAATCTGATAATTGAACTAATAGGTACTACACAGCATTCATTCTCACTATCAATGCGCCATAAAGATAAATTTAATTTCGTATCGTGAAAAAAAAATACTTTTCATATATTTTTATAAAAAATTATGAAAATATTCACGTCCTAAGCAAGCATTTTTGATAACAACCCTAGGGCTTAAGAATAGATAGGTCTCTCTTGAAATTTATCCGCTGGAACTAAGTAGCTTAGATTCGGGTCCGAGTCTCGTAAAATGTTAATCTTACAGCGTATAGAAAATGGCACGGCGGTCCCCTGGCGCTCGGTTCAAGGGTTAAACATACTCAGACATATTTTAAGCTAGGTCACTTTAATACTTTCAGCTTACAGTAATCCATGATTATGCAATATTACGAGAATTAATGGAGTTTGTTTAGTTAAATATACAAAATTTTTAAAGCGAGTCTTTATCTTTTGAAAGATGATAAAAAGTTGAACGAACAAATTTAAGTTTTTAAGTCAATGCCATTAGTCGTTGAAGAGTGTCCTTATCAAGACGCTCTTGGTTGATCCATCACAAGTTTGCTGGCAGAACATTGTACTGTCACAAAATTTGCATAAGTATGCAAAATTTCAGCTTAATCGGATAAACCGTGGAATACTTATTCTCTTGCGGTGAGAATCCTGCCTGAACCATCACAATTTCACTACCAAATTTTTGTAGTAAGTAAAGTATTGTCATCTCAGTAATGACATAGGATTTACATAGTGTGAAAAAATTCAAGTCAATTTAATGGCAAGAAATAATATATTTTGTAACGGTTGTATTATTTATGAACAGAACTCCTTTGTTTCGCCGGTAACAAACCTCGAACAGAAGGTAGGTAGGTTTCCAAAATCCCCCTTAGAGGCGGAATTTTGGAATATCCTCATAAGTTTAAGAGCTTCTACTTGGCTTGTTGATAGATGAGGGACTCGCCTGGTAATTTTATTGATAAACATTATAACGTAGTTTTATTGCACGAAATTTGTTATTCATTAGTAGGTCATACATAGCAGCACAGGCACAACTACATTCTATAAGTTTTTAAAAACTGTGTAGGTATGTGTACTATCTATATGCTAATATTGCAAAGAGAAAAGATTTGTTTATGTATCATCGAAAAGCTCTGAAGCTATTTTGTATATTTATTCTCAACTTTAACATGGGATGAAATAAAAATGGTGAAACAAATAAATATAAACATTCACCGATATATTATATAATTAAAAATATAAATTTGAGCCTTATATTGTATTCCAAATTTATATTTTCTGCCTATTCCTTCGGGATAATGACTATGTATGTATTATAAAAAGACAAATTATTCTGAAGTGCTCATATATTATGCCAATACCCAAAGGAGAGGAGAAACAAAAATAAATGTCGTATATATTCATACATTACTGTAAATACGGGCATGAATGTATGGGTGAAATAAGGTCTTATATCACAGCTAGTAAACCATTTATTTAATAAATGAAGCGAATTTAAAATTTACAAAGTTATATATCATCAGCGGCCATTTGTACAGCGAAATAAATTCATTAAGAAAACCAAATTGAAATCGTTTATTAAAAACGCTAAGATAAGATTGTGCCCAATATATTAGCGTAATCTAATGTAATTTGTCAGAACGGGGTTTGGATTAATAACAATCAATCTATCACCGTTCATAACGGTTGACGCAATTTCGCGACTGGGAACGGTGACATTAATAACGGCCGACTTTGATACTGAAACGCTCAAAGGAGTTTAAATTACTTTAGCTTTAAGTAGAGACTTAAAAAAATTACGTAGGACCCGCTTTAGTGCTAGTTTATGGTAATGTAGTAAAATAAAGTTACTGGAATAATAAATTTGAACAGGAATAATAAGAACAGGATTCTACTTGAAGTTAATATTCTACTGAATTTTAAGCTGACATTACTACCACTATTTCTTTAAGTGCCGAAACTTCCCGATCGCTACTTACAAAGGATTACAAGAGTGAAGAATTCTGTCGAAAACAAATAAAAGTGAAGTTCTTTATATTAACTTTAAAGTTAAGTGAAGTTCTTCATACTTTTTATTACTGTACAAATTATAACTGATACTATTTATAGAATATTTCCATCGAGTTTCCGTTATTCAACACTCTGATGCAAGCGCTTTGATCACGAATATTCTGAAAACTCGATGAAAAATAAATAATGCAGGTAAATGGTATCGGTATCGTACCCAACAAGCTCCCGCGGCCTTTTGCACTCCGCCGTTATCATCTGAGAACTGACTGGAAATGATAAGAATAAGGTAATAAAGTTACTTTCGTACTTATCGTATCGTTATAAAAGTTTCGTTTCGGTGTAAGATTCAAAAAAGCTCCAAAGTCTAGTATACTTTACATAACATAAACATAACATATTATGGTCACGCCTTTATTCCCGTAGGGGTAGGCAGAGACATAATATGCCCACATTTCACCTTTTTAGAATTTGTCCCAGGTAAGGTGGTGAGTGGTACTGCCGTGTAGAGCTCATGGACAGGCGCAGGTTGTGACTGCCCGCTGGTGAAATTGTTCAATCCGCCTAAAAAGGCCTTCAACTTGGCTTAACGACTGTCATTTTTACTGAGAAACGGGACCAACGGCTTAACGTGCCTTCCGAAGCACGGAAGCGCTCAAATAAATGTCACAAAATGGCCATATGGATGGTCACCCATCCAAGGACTGGCGATAGTGAAAGTTGCTTACGGTAGTGATCGTTAACAGAAAACTGAGTCCGCGGGGCCACGAGCGCTTCTATATACTATACGGCATACTTTACAGTACTTGAAAAGATTTCATATGATTATATTAAACTAGCTGTACCTTTCCAACTTCGCCCGTCGCATACTTGAACACCACAAGTGGCCTCCACATCCCTAAAACGTGCTTAATAATCAGTTTTGAAATAACGTATGGAAGTCGACCCGATTAGCAATTGGTTGACATTTATGATTACTGCTCCGCAGAATACTGTACATTGGACTAATATAAGATTTCTATCTATTGTTACTTCTTCTGCTAGTGAAAATCAAGTTAAATCGGTTCAGTGATCACAGAAATGAGTTTAAACAGACAGACATGGGATAAAATAAAAAAAAATCTACGTAGCTATAATTATTTTCATAATTATGCATGCAGTCAAAAATTATTAATTTGTAATAACAGACAGACATTACAATGTTATTTTTAGGTGACATTTCAATGTTATTTTTATGTGGATATGTGTGTATTATAGCTGTGAATACAGCTATATGCCTGTACATACATTCATACATTTCTATGTTCGATCTGTATAATTTATTGTCTGTCCCAAGAATCTTCTAAGTCTATCTAAAGTTCATTATTTATACCTTTTTCACAGCACGTGTAAACCTGTAAGTAGTAAACCAGTATTTGATACAATATAGGTAGTTTTCGCACCTTTGGCGAAGAAATCATAACACTTTCTCAATTTTGTCGTACACTCTGACCTTTTACGATCTCACATAGAGGTAATTCATACCTCCCTTAGGGTTATTTCTTTCACCGTTGCTGTTTATTTCATTTTATGAAAGGTGTATTTATAACCGTTAGAATAAATTTTTCAAATATTTTTCTTTCATTTCGGGGCATGGGGTACTTTAGAAAGGATTGGAAATTAGATATAAGGGGTGTTGATGATATCTTTGGGTCTAAGTACATCAACCCTAGTTACGTAACGCTGTTCCTAGCGCTCGCTCGCTTTCTCTGTTCCTGAGGAGCACTCGAGAGCTTGGGAGTCCCACACAAGGTCGTCCTAGCTAAGGCATTTAAAACCATATAATATAAAGATACCTGTTAGTGGATATCACTTGCTAAATGCAAACCAAGGCTAACAGTTCAAATGGTAGGTAATTATTGAATTCTTACACACGTGCTGGTGTGCAAAAAAAAAACTTGGTTTGGTGTGGAGAAAAACATAGTGACTTAGTGAGTAGTACAACTTGTGCATCTTTTCTTGTAATAAAAAAAACTCTTCGCAAGTTTGTTTTTGTTTTGGCTTTGTTCTTGTTATCCGCAAAATTGCAAATGACACACCAAAAACTTTCTTACTGGTCCCCCTCTCTTCTCATTTTGAAACACTTTTTATAACAACAGCTTGTGTAAAATTATCCGAAGTTTGCAATTTTCCTTTATCATAAGACTGCCTCGGTGGCGCATTCGGTAGTGTAAGCGCCTGCTGCGCTGAGGTACCGAGTTCGATTCGTAGGTCGATCCAAATATTTGTGTGATCCAAAAAGGGAGTTTCTATGTATAATATTAGGTATGTATTTAGAATTATATAAGTATGCCTATCATTCCTCTAGATCTCATAGCACAAGCTTTATTTGGGCTAGATGCTGTTCTGCGAGAATGTCCACAAATATTCTTCATTATTATTTATTTTAAGAAATTATTTAGTATCAAGAGGTCTTAACTAGGTTCTACTTAATTATGGCGTTATTATCACCAAGTTTAAAATTCAATGCGTAAAAACTAGTTGCTAAATACGGCGGGAACAACTATAAAGAAAATTTGGCCCGTCATAAAACAGACTCTCTCTGAATTAATTAGAATTTTATGTTTTCTCAAGGACCCTTTATATTGTCCCGTGAGGGAATAATCTCGGTCTTGATGTCTTAATACTATATTCAGTAAATTCTAAGGTAAAAGCCTCAATTTCGTATACATATTTGAGGTAGACTCATCCCATTAGTTGAACAGTAACTTGGAACTAATTTCATTATACTTTTGAAAGAGAATCCGTAAAACTAATATGAATACGTTAATTTATTAAAATATAATAAACCCGCCAAGTGCGAGTTGGACTCGCCCATGAAGGGTTTCGTAGCAGCAAGTAACATAATATAAAAGTTCTTATAGTTCGTTGTAACTTTGACTGATGTTTTAACACGGTCGCGGTGGTAGTGATTTCACTAACCGGAAATTGCGGTTTATGACGTATTAAAAAAAAACTACCACCTCAATCTCGTTCAACCTAATTTCCGTTGGTAGCTTTTATGGCAATGTATATCATATATTTTTTTTAGATTTATCATTCTCTTAGTTTAGAAGTTAGAGGGGGGGGGGGGGGACACATTTTTCCACTTGCGCAAACTATTCACTTTAGAAAAAAATTATGTTATAAACCTCCATAGCATTTTTGAAGAGCTATCTATAGATACACCACACGTATGGGTTTGCTAAAAAAAAAATTTAGAGTTTCAGTTCTGAGTATGGGGACCCCCAAAATTTACTGCTTTTTTTCTAGTTTTATATAAGAATCTTAATGCGGTTCACAGAATACATCTAGCTACCAAGTTTCAATAGCATAGACCTTATAGTTTCGGAGAAAAGTGGCTGTGACACACGGACGGACAGACAGACGGACAGACAGACAGACATGACGAATCTATAAGGGTTCCGTTTTTGCCATTTGGCTACGAAACCCTTAAAACGAGGTTACGAAAGTAAGATCTGTTGAATGTGTAAGGCTTTTTTTATATAAAAGAAATTACACTTTGTATTTCGGCTCACCTTTGCTTTGTTTGCAAAATTTGTCTTAATTCTGTAGTCAATTTATGAACACACACAAAGGGTCTCGTGGCCCCGCGGACTCAGTGTTCTGTAAACGATCACTGCAGTAAGCAACATTTACTATGGCCGGATATGGATGGGTGACCACCACGTGGACCACTTTGTGACATTTATTTACGAGCGTTTCCGTGCTTCGGAAGGCACGATAAGCCGTTGGTCCCGGTTGTCAGTAAAATGACAGTCGTTAAGCCATGTTGAAGGCTTGAAAAATTTCAACTGTGGGTCGTCACAACCTGCGCCCAGGTCGGCAGCGCGTGTGCAGCGCCTCTGGTGTTGCAAACGTCTATAGGCTACGGTTACCAACCTTCCGGTGGGCCGTAAGCTTGTCTGCCACCTAAGTAGTATATATAAAAAAAAAAAAAAAAAAGGGTCGTCACTTTATTTATTTGGGGTTACATACAGTTCAGCTGTATGTAATCCCAAATAAATAAGTGACGACCCTTTTACAAGGACGAGACAGATTACCACACAATTTCCAATATTTTAAGAGACAGTTCTTTGGACATGTTATTAATAGTAAAGGAAAAGTTTTGAAAAACAGCGATATAAGACAAAAATTTAGCCCCACGTAATAGAACTGAGCCTTATTTCAGTGGCGATGCTTTGTAAGATACAGTAGCAGTCTGCGACTACCCGGTTACAAAACGTAAGATAGATTACATAATAAAAAAAAATTACTCAGATAACGAATTTGGAACCAAACCAATAGCAAATTAAGGCTTGCAATGCTATATGAAGTCCTAAAAAATTACCCTGTGTAAATGGTCTTATTTTCGTACGTTATGTATAGTGGGAGGGGGCTGAAATGACTGCCGTTAAACAAACTACTTGCCTAACGGTGTGGTTTGGCGGTTAAGTAGATCCCAGAGTACCCTGTGTGTAGTGTAGTTGCAATAGCGTGCAAATTTATATACTTAAATTAAAATATCACAGGCTTTTTACATGTTAAAATCTTCATGGATGCCATGCCGGACTCCTACCGACGCAAACAACACGGTGTCCTGCCATCTAAATGGCAAAAGTTTATAACTACTATAAGATCTATATATCTATCATTATCGTCCGGTTTTTTAATTATAGACAGATTTTTATTCGAGCGCCACTAATAATTAGTTTAAAAGGTATTATAGTTTTAAAAACTTTGCTATTTTCATTTATATTGTCTACACTTCACACTGTATTCATAGACCATGAGTCATTTAATGCGCTTTTGTGTACGTGATCGGATGAATAACGCTTACTGCTCGTTCGCTCTAACTTTGCCGCTCGGCTCTATACTAAAGTCGAATTTTTGATTAGACGAAGTAAATTGACAGCAACTAATGTCACTTCTTCTTGTAGTGTTGCGTATTTTCTATGACGAAGTGACATTAACTACTGTCAATTTACTTCGTATAATTAACAATTCGGGTATACGCCTCTACGCCAGCGGCAAAGTTAGAGCGAACGGGTAGTAGTTAAAGCATTTTATTTGATTTCACCTAAGGCCTAGTGGTCAGGGTCTGTTGACTTGTAAGAATGCGTGCTTCTGATTAGTTCGATTCCGTCTGATTATCGGTCTATGCTCACGGATTAGTTACTTAGTTAATTATTGTTTATTGTAACACCAAAAAAGTTCCTACATAGTGATAATAGAATATACTAAAGTTTATCAATAAAATATTAGACAAATGTTAAAATAAATTAATAACTATTTACAATATGAATAAATAAAACTAAACTAAATCTAAATAGGGCCCCCGTGGCATTGTGCCCAAAAGACTGGCAGCATTCCCCCTTTGAACGGCGATGCCTATTCGTTGGGAGAAATAACTGCCTGCCCTTAGGTCACCAGTTGACTCCACAAGACGCTTCTTCAAAATTTTAAAAAAATTATGTGCCTTGGGACCCCATGGACCTAGGGTCTCGACACCGACTGGAATAAAATTGTACGACGAGCCGAGACCCTTATACTTAATTATTTTTTTATATTCTGCCGCTTGCGCTGCCGCGCTGGCTTTTTCTTTTGTTCTAGGAAGATGGGACGGGGCCAAAGTGTCTACACAAGTGGCATCCCAAACTAGCACCCGACCCATCTCCCACGGAATTAAGGTCATCCCATCCGGTCTCTTGCCTTCGTCCCTAAAAATGCCATTTGGCTCTAAGAGAGCGGGCACAACGACGGTGGCAAGAGCACGGCGAATGATATCGTTAAGCGCAGCGTGGCGAGAGAAGCGGCCTGCGCTCTTCAAGCAAGATAGTCCATGGTGTCCCATAGAGTCAACGGTAACACCACAGGGGCAACGGTGTGGGGCGCAGAGCGGGACGCCAAGTCTCAAGCCAACTGCCATTCTCAAAGTGTCTGGTTCAAGAAAGGTTCCGGTGTTAGCAGTTGGAAAAGCATTCAACCAATCACCGGATTCCTTTCTGCTGAGCGCTAATAGTCTAGCACGATCTGGGCCTAAGCTAGCGTTTAAAAACGAGTCAAAAGTTAATTTTGAAATTGCGTCGTCCCAGCTCCGTTGTGAATTTGGATGAATAGGAAAATTTTGACCTGGGCAAGCCATAAGCCAAGCATCCTTGGCATCTGTACAGCCAGCCATCTCATAGTTAGTAAGACAATTGCTTAGGATTTTACCTACGAGTGGTGACGTGGCATGTACAGATGACAAAAAGGCTGGCAAAGCCACACTGGAGACTTTGCGGATCCCTAACCCACTGTATTTAATGGGTAGGGAAGCTTGAGTCCAAGATTGTTCATTAAGATGTATGTTCAAAATACGTTCCAAAGACGTTTTTATGAAGGAATCAATCGCAAATAAACAATTCTGATGTTTCCAAAAAGGACAACAACGAAGCAGATACATAGATTTAGGAACAAATAGACAAAATTTTAAAATATACTAAAGTGGTATTACAATTGGCGGCCTCATAACACAGAGGTTATTTCTTACAAGCAACCATTTGATGGAGATATACAACTACATTTGAGGCAGAGATGGTGATTCATTAAAAATATTATCACACCACAATTAGTTCCGAATGAATATTAAGATTTTACAGCGCAGAGAGAACACTCTAGCTATCATGATTCCTGAGATACTGGCTCATTACGGACAGACAGACAGACGGACAGCGAAGTCTCATGAATGGGGTCCAATTTTTATTATTTGGGTACGGTTCCCTAAAAATGATGAACCAAGAACATAAATACTTATAATTCTGTACGAATATACATGTCTAAGTATACTTTACCTTATCTATAAACTTATTTCTGCATCACCCAAAGGTTGACTGGTAGATAATGCCTTTTGGCATTAAGTCCGCCTTTGTACAATATTATATTTTGTGTAGAAAGTTTAAATGGATTAATAAAAAAAAAACACCTATGTAATTAGATTATTCAGAATTTGCAGAACAAGTAAGAGACTTCTATATTAAACCTATTTTGCAAAGGAAAAAAGCATGCCATAAATCTTGAAAGCACCTTCAACACATAAATATAATTCCTTTCAACTAGCGGGGATGCTGTCAACGCCAGAATTATCTCCTTCCAAGAACATTGAATGAATAACTCGCACATGGTGACTCTTTTTATACTAAGCTATGCTTTTAGCTAAGGATCATAAATAACAAAATAAAAATGTCGAAAAAGTTTAGATTCAGGTTTTATCGAATATTCGGAAATTGGCAAAATGGTCATTGAGGAAGAGGAAAATAATTTCACACATTTTTATGAGTTTCAATCAATCAATTAAATCAGTCTATAGCAGTCCACTGCTGGACATATGCCTCTCCCAGTTCTAGCCACAGTACGCGGTTCTGTGCCTTTCGCTGCAGTCCCAGCCTGCGACCTTTACCAGGTCGTCGGTCCATCAGGCGGGTAGAAGTCCTACCCTACGCTTACCGAGTCGCGGTCTCCATTATGAGTATAATTAATCGATAGGTATTTAGTTTTTCATTGTACTATGCTTTCAACACAAAATTATTGAAAACAATAATGTATTGACGGTCAGGAATTTATGTAGATAAATTGAAAATAATCAGCGTGGCCACTGAACAAAAATACTACACCTTGTAGTTATCGATCTCAACATCAAAGCCTTATTTTTCACTTCAATACCTGAAGTGAAACATTTCTCTTAGTATTTTAAAATGCGGCATACCCATCTAAGTAAATACACCTGAGTCATGATGAAATTAGGCACACCCTGTAACATTATTAATGACTTTCCGATATTGGCTTCACTTCGACTTTGAATTTAATAACCTGGCCGAAATTTAAGAAATCAACCTTGAACACGTCTTAATTTTGAAATCGGTTTTGTTTAGAACTAGCGACTCACCCTGACTTCTCACAGGTGCTATACTAACAATACTTAATGTTTTTAAACCAATATTATAAAGAGGAAAGATTTGATTGCTTGTTTCTTTGCGCCGAATAGGCTCCGAAACTACTCGACTGATTTAAAAATTCTTTTATTGTTGGGTAGCTACACTATCCCCGGGTAACATAGGCTTTATATTATTCCCGTATTCCCACGGGAACTTGAGCTACGCGGGTGAACCCGCGTGACGTCACCTAGTCGCTTATGTGTTTTCTGCGTCATAGCAATCAGTTTCCTTTTGAAACATTGGCTAATCACGCTGTTAAATGTTTTGTATCAGAGTCAAATGTCCACTGACACTATCATCCATCATCTTTCACTGGGGGACTTTGGAATCTGGTCTCTACACTAGGTATGTCTCTTCAATTACCAGATTCTGATCACCCACGATACCAGATCTGTACTCCTTCTATCCCTCCCAGATTTGATGCCAGTTCGTTGACCTGTGTTGATAACCTGTATTGGTACTTCTTGCTGTAAGCTAACAATACTTAATTATTATTGATGTGAAAGTATATCTGCTTCTTTGTCTTTTTTTGCCGACACCAAAAAGAAATGTATTGACGTGGTTTTATTTAAATTAGGATAGTTTTTAGTTCTAAGACACAGGTTAAAAATGTAATTCTTCTATAGCAGATGTTTTCCATATGTCAAAATGTGGGTGTAGCGACGGGCGTCCTAATACATAAATATTGGAAAATTTATTCTATCATATTCCTCCGCTTTCTAAAGAAATATTCTTTCGAGAGAACGATTATCCTTGTTCTAATATGAATGAAAAAGCTCTAAGCTTCAGTTTTCAGGGATCTTGTAGACCAGAGTGACTTCAAAACATCCTTTATCTTAGAGATTAATACAAAATGTTAGATAGTGTCTGACCCCTATCCAAACTTACTTCGCTGGTCAAAGGCAGGAGATTAATGAGAACCTTTATAGTCTCAGAACGGCTTTACACTTGAAGGCTTCTTATGCACTAAGGAACAGTTTGCTATGGGTAGTGAGTAGAACAATTTTGTGACTTATTGAAAACTACACTTCTGTTCTACAATATTTATTACAAAGGATACAGACCAAGGTTTAGATGAAATGACAAGGTGGCACGATGTCCTTTCATCTAGACTCTAGACCTTTAAAAATACCGTATTTTGAAACCGGTCTGATTTATAATAATACAAATTATGGAACAGTACAAGTGTCGTTTTCAATATGTGCAGCAAGTTTCACCAATCAACAGTATAAAATAATTTAGTCACTTGTTTCAATAGATGTTAGTCATAGAATCTTCACCAGCTATTACGTGGGACAGAAGTAAAATATCTTGTGAAATGTGGGCATATAATATGCATCTGACTAATCCTTCGGTTATGTGTGTGTCTTATAGTCATGGTGTGAGTGAGGTTCGATACTTGCTATCTTAGTGGAGGCCATTTAATTTTTTATTCATGGGCTCTGACTGAGCAATATTTTACACGGTAAAGTGGAAATAAATATTGTAAAAGTGATTTCAGATAGTCTCTTCTAACCAAATTATATTTTGTACATGTGACATTTATTATAGTCATCATGCATTCTGGGAAGTTAATGAAAATCTGTAGAGGAAAACAAACAACTTAGAGAAATAAATATTGTTGGGAAATGGAGACTCGCTCAATAATACGTTCTCTCGTTCAATAAAAAGATCAATATTGAATCTATTTCGCTTTTTCCAATCCATACCTATATTATAAAGCTGAAGAGTTTGTTTGTTTGTATGAACGCTAGGATCTCAGGAACTACTGGTTGGATTTCGGCAATTCTTTTACAGTTTGATAGTCCATCTATTGAGGATGGCTATAGGCTATATGACATCACGCTAAGGCGAATAGGAGCGGAGCAGCAATCAAGAATGTTTCGAAAACGGGGAATATTTTTTACCATCTGAGAGCTTCCGAAGCGTACGGTTCATAAATGGTTAAAGTTACGTAAAAATAGTGTATTATAAAATTGTTCCTCTTAAAAAGTTATTAAAAAAAGTCCTAAACAGCATATGCCTATCTTTTACGGTTCGCTTACAATAACCTTCTTAGTAAGTTTTAAAATATGAGCGAGGCGACGACGGCAATAATCGTGGCCTGCAGTAGTAGCCAGTCAAGTGAACGATAAAAACCGGTCAAGTGCGAGTCGGATCCGTACCAAAAAAGGACGGGCGGAAGTAAATGCGACGGGAAACATTATGTCAATTTACATATCAATACCACGTCTCTCTCCTTCTCACCCTCATGTGACGCAACCGAAGTTGTGCGGGTCGGCTCTAATGAACATATATATAGTCGGCTCTAAGAAACATTACATCACTAAATATTTATACCACACTTCTCTCTTTCTCACTCCCATGTGACGCAAACGAAGTTGCGCGGGTCAGCTAGTTATACATAATTGGAAATAACTTACCTAAGTACACGCATGATACGTCTCGTAAAATCACATGGTCAGCGGGAGAGAACTCTCCCACCCGAGTTCCGCAGTCTGCAGCGGGGGCGCCGCAGACGTGTCTCCGCCCAAGACTGTCGGCCTCTATGACCGGGGAGCTGAGGACGAGGCCTCAACCCCTTGGGAGTCCTGGGGTATAAATAATAACCCAACTAACCCTAGCCCAACCATAGGCTTTTATGCGGGATACGTGAGGTTTTGCAGTCGGTAGAAATTCGGCATAGCATCCATGTAGATCTTTCTTTCACGTAAAAAAATAGAAAGGTCTTGTTAAGAGTATAAAAGGAAGAAATTATTTTTACTGCATACAAATACCTACCTACCTTATGTATAACGAGTTGGAAATTCATTTTCTACTCTCGTAATTAATTTGAATTTAATATTAATTTATTGTTTCAGAAATGGAATGCTGATCAATCTAGGATATAAAGATATGAAGGTAATTATAACAATATTATGAATATAAACATCCCCGTATTTTACATCAATAAGCAAATAAAAAGTGGATATATAGCTATTTAGTGGTCTATTAATAAGCAGTTTGTTTTCTCTAAATCGATCAGAATAAATTTACATCAGTTTGCTTTTCTCTTTCAAGATGAAATAACACTCCTTATTTATTATCATTAATAACAAGGAGTATTAAAATGTTATAATAATAGAAGCATACCCTTTATGAATAGGTATTTTCAGATACGACCGGCTGCTGTTGATATCGCCTTCAATTTCATCACACGTAACCATCAATCAAAGCGTAAACTCGGATTTGACATCTATTGTGCTATATTGGCAACTCCGATATCCGTATAAAGGGGTTTCTTGTTGCATAGTCAAAGTTAGACATTTATACGTATCTGTTACATACGTATATACATACATACATATAGTCACGCCTTTATCCCCGAAGGGGTAGGCAGAGGCCTAGTATACGCCCACATTTCACCTTATAGTTTTATGTCCCACGCAATAGGTGGTGAGCCTATAGCCGTGTTGAAATGGACAGGCGCAGTTCGCTGCGACCCGCAGTTAAAATTTTTCAAGCCACCCAAAAGGACTTAAATTTGGCTTAACGATTGTCATTTTACTGACAACGGTTTCATTTCAAGTTTTCCTTCTCTACGCAATGGATCTTTTGCGGAAGCGTTCCTTAGTCGCCTCTTACGACACCCTCGGGATTGATTGGGATGGTGACATTTAGTACTCTTACCCGTCACAACACAGGACCCCGTCGCCACACGGGGCTCTAACGTATCTTTTACTAGCATTATATTACTTGAACGGTAATAAACGAGAAAAGAGTATGAAGGTAGTAGGTGCAGTAGGAAGCCTTCCAATCGGCAGTACCTATGACAAATAGAACTTCTCTAGGAAAGCGATATTAGGTCAGTAAAGTTAGTACCTACATACCTACGGTTACCTAGTAGATTGTTAGTAATAATTATGCTTGTTGCGAGCACTTTTGAGGATGCCTTATATGAAGGTGAAACACGTATTAACTTGCTGTTATATTGTAAAGTGGAATATTGCATATGAACGAACTATGTGGGTGGTAAGTGTATCTTAGTAGCTACCCTTACTTTCCAGATTGTCCCATATGGATATATTAGACTTCTTACCCTTACGCTCAAGGTTGTAGGATTGGCAGTTCGGTCCTAAAGCCTTGAGGCGTTTGATTCGTCATTCCACAGTTACTATTCGATGAGGTAACCCTTTTTAGTACCTTCCTTGATTTTGACCATGTTACTTTTCATTTCACTATTTATGTACAATTACATAAAGTATTTTAAAGAGTATATTCTTGCACTATTTGATTCTTCTTTTGTACTGGCCTAAGTAGAAGCTCACTGTTGTTACATTTCTTTCAAGCGATGCCAAAAGGGTTAAATATTTATACCCCGAAAAGAGTAAAGTCACAATAAGTTTAGACGGACGGAAATTTTATGGTGTAGAAGGGAATTGGCTGAGTCACAGTTTTACCTACCAGCAAACCAAAGCGAGCCTTGGGCTTTAATATAATATTGTGACTTTTATAGCAAGGCAGGACTTGGTTCTAAGGTCAAGAATATACTGTTACAGGGCTTTGTACAAAAAATAACTGACCTAATTAAAGTTAATGAAAAATTCACAACCGCAAAAAGTTCGAAATGTAAATTTAGCGCTCAATTACTTTTAATTTGCCGTAAAAAAACACAGCATTTTGTACATAGATTGTGGAGTTATTTATAATGCGTTGTTGAATATTTTATACTCAGTATTATGTCGTCTTAATAATTTTGATAGGCTTCTAAAGTAAACGGCTATGTGTTGTCCTTGTTAATGGAATAAGTATTGGTGATGGCGGTGTCTCTTGACATCGCCTAAGCCATTTACCACAGAGTGCCTCTCTACCTCCGTCGCATTGTCGGGGCTTATTTGTCCGAGAGAGTCATAGCTTACCCGAGTTGGCTGATGCCGGTGCGGCGAGACGTATCGTGTGGTGTTCCACAGGAATCGGTCTTAGGACCGCTCCTGTGGAACATCGGCTAAGATTGGGTGCTTCGCGGTTCGTTGCTCAGAGGTGTTGACGCACCGAGAAGCAGTCCTAGAGGCCACGGCAGAGATTGCTCAAGTCGTGGGTTGAATACGGCGGCTGGGTCTGGAGGTGGCCCTTCACAAATCCGAAGCCCTGTGCTTCCACGAGCCTCGGAACGGGCCGCCGACAGGATCCAGTATACAAGTAGGGGGCGGTAGCATCGGCATCGAGTCCTCAATGAAGTACCTGGGGTTTGTACTGGATAGCCGATAGAACTTTGGACACCACTTCCGAAGTTTAGTCCCAAAGCTGATAAGGACAACAGCTGCACTCTTGCGGTTGTTGCCCAACAAAAGGGGACCCAACGCTCCCCGCAGGAGACTATACCTCGGGATCGTGCGGAGTATGGCCCTATACGGGGCGCCTATATGGGCGGAGACCCTGACGGCCCGCAATGAGGCTAGACTACATAGCCCGCTGAAGGCAATGGCCGTCAGGGTGGTTGGAGAGTATCAGTGGCGCAAGGAGGCGCTGGAGCGCTCAGGTCTGTGGTCCCACCACAGACCTAAGTCTCGAGAAATCGAGGCCCAGCGATCCCTGCTCCGCCAGGAGCTCATGCAAACATGGAATGTATGACTTGAACAACCAAATTGAGCACCGAGACCTCGTTGCAGGCCTGGGCGTCGACGTACTCACGCTGGAGCCCATGGTGTATGGTCTCTAGCGGAAGCAAGTGGGACACCACTGCATCTTTTGTAAGCAAGTCATGTTTCAAAAAGAGGTGGTGGGGAGGGACCGGGAGAGAAATCTCCCTCTCAAGTTCCGCAGTCAGCGGCGGGGTCGTTGCAGGCTGCTTTACGCCCAAGACTACTGATCTCCATGAGCTGGCTGCTCGCCGTTCTTACAGAAGCAGGCCAAGACGATGGCGAATATGTCTTTGCCCCTCATAGTGGTGGGACAGTACCTAACTCCCCCCCCCCCCCCCTCCCCAAGTAGCGGGTTAGCACCCGAACCAACGCCCCAGACGCAGGATAGCACCCGAACCCCATAGGCGAGGTTTAAGTGTTCGCCAAAGTTTGCCGAGAGCCCTGGGACATCCTTCCGAGGGCATACCCGGGACTCCCGGCCGCAGACAGTTGCAAGCATTGTGTGGTTTTAGTCGGTAGGAGTCCGGCATAGCATCCATGTAGGATTTCCACACGGGAAAAAAAATAGTGGAATAAGTATTTTGCTATTCCGGCTAAAGCATTCTTTTAATTTTACTATCTTTATAGTTTTATGTATCACGTAATAGGTGGTGAGCCCATTGCCGTGTTGAAATGGACAGACGCAGGTCGCCGCGACCCGCAGGTTTATTTTCAAGCCCGCCATCATAGGAAATTCAACTTGGCTTAACGATTGTCATTTTACTGACAACCGGGTTTCATTTTAAGTTTTGCTTCTCTACGCAATGGATCTTTTTGCAAGAGTGTGCTCTTAGTCGCCTCTTACGACACCCTCAGGATGTATTGGGGTGGCGAAATTTTGTACTCTTACCCGTCGCAACACGGGACCCCGTCGCCACACGGGGCTGTCACAGTCAATATAATCAGCAAAATTATGTTATTTTTAGGGTTCATTACCCAAAGGGCAAAAACAGGATACTCGCCGTTCTTCTGTCTGTCAGTCCATCACGAGGTATGTCAGAAAACGTGATAGCTAGAGAGCTGAATTTTTCACAGATCATGTTTTTCTGACGCTGCTGTAATTTTTTGTCGTTTTTGGTACGGAATCTTCGTACTCGGCTAGTTTTCAACCCAGTGATTCTAATACCTCTAAGGTGGGGTAGATAAGCAAACGACCCACCAGATGGATTGTACATCGTTGCTTATGGACGTTTAAAAAAAAAATTTGATAAATAAATAAATAAATATTCACCGACATTTCACACAACGCTATCTGATCCCAAAGTAAGCTAGGAATAACCTGCGGGAATTTATACTCATACCTAGGAATTTATACTCATGCATTTTTTTTTGTTGTTTTATTTTTGTTCGTGTCGAATAAAGAATTTATTTATTTATTTATTTATTTTAACCTGCTTGTGTTATGGGTATCAGACCACGGATATTAAAACTAATATACTTTTAAATACATACCTACATATTATACATAGAAACACCCAGACTCTTGAGACAAACATTTATGGGTCACACAAATATTTGTCTCCGGTGGGAATCGAACCCACGACCTCCAGCGCCGCAGGCGGTATCACTACCGACTGCGCCACTCAGGCAGTCAACAACAGAGGCGCTACACTCGCGCTGCCGACCTTATAAAACACTTTGACTGTTTTAAAGACTTTACCTGTGTCATACCTTGAAACTTATACTTCTTAACGGTGAGATTTTTTAAAAACTTTTAAATAGTTGTTAAAAATTCTGTATCTCATTATAACTCTTATCAAAATTTGTTGAAACACCTTGTTCAATTTCTTGTTATTTGATATCAACTTCTTTAGCGTCAGCGAAAGTTACGCGTTGGAAATATCTTTGGATATAATATTGAAGACAAGTCTTTTAGAAGTAAGTTACTGAGCTGTTCTCTCATTAACATAGAATTCCGGTCTTTTAGAATAGTTAGATGGGATTATACTTGTCTAACGCAAGGGTACCAGAGTATATTTTTTAAGATTAGGCAAATAAATTCTGCCAGTTTCAATTCTATACATTTTTACGAAAGTTGTAATTCCACGATTATATTTGTTTTTATCGGTACGCTATTAGCTTTATTTAGGCTACATGACGATGTAAAAAATCGCACAATATTATTTACTAACTAGCTGACCCTCGCAACTTCGTTTACGTCACATAAGGTTTGCGAAAGGAGAGGTACTTCTTCATCCGAATCATCAAGCAGCGTGTGAAACGGCCCTGTTTGCTTAATCATAAAAGAGCTTAATGATTAAGGCTATTGTAAAGTAATTCAGTCCGCGCCGTAGGCGGGGACTGAATTAAGCCAACACGCCCGTTTAGAATTACCCTTACAATCAAAGGAAAACTTGAATTTTAGGTTTTGCGAAAGTTGAGATGCCTCTAATTCCTGAACTACAAAACCCTCAACATTGAAACTTGTGTGAAACAAATCTTAAAGTATTCCCTTTATAACACTGACAAAAATTTTGGAATCGCATCACGCGTTGAGAAATTACAACTGAAAAACCATTTTATCTTTCATCCCCTCTCCCGCAGGAATCACGCAAAATATCGGGATTAAAAGTATCCTAGAACCTTCCTCGGACTATAAGCTCCAAGTGTACCAAGTATCATTCAAATCGGTTCAGTAGTTTCGGCGTGATACTTATTCGGGATACAGACAGACAGACAGACAGACAGACAGACTGACAGACAGACAGACAGACATGAAAAGTTTAAATTACATTTTCGGCTTCAGTATCGATTAGAGAACGCCCTCCAATTAAAATTTTCAAAATGACTTCCATGTACAGACTCTCGACCCTCAACAGTTTTATTATAAGTATAGATAATTTATAATCCAGAACCTTTTTTTTTTCATTGGGATAATAGGATTATAGGCCTGACAGTTTCACCGGAATACAGAACTATTTTTTAGGATTGTCGGATTTTCCCACGCTCACACATGAGGACAATGACTGTCTAGTTGTCAGATTATTATATCAAGAAAAAGTAATCCGACATTACATCGCGAATTTTTATAATATAGAATAGAATAGGAGAAATAACAGTCTCAATATATAGAATTCGAATATTAGCCATATTAATATCTAAAGTTATACAATAATAGGTACCTATATATGTATATGTATTCTACATAACATTTAAGGCTTTGTTCACTTAGTAACCCTTATTGACTCAGTAAATACTCCCAAAGTCTTAACAAATTTAATATTCGATTAAGTATTTACAAGGCTTTATAGCTGCTTGATCTATAAGTTATGTTCGAACTTGTGACAAACTTATAACTTAATTCTGCCACTACATATTCAGGCTATTTTACATAAACCAACCACTTATGCCGTCTAATATACTTACTAACATTCTACAGTATCTTGGGCAAACGAAACTTGGTGTATTTATTCACCGAACTTTAGATGTCCAAACTTTTAAAGTACTTTGATACTCTCGCTTCGTGTAACAAAGGTAGTTGGAACGGTCCAGTCTAACAAATGGGCATTGGGCGGAATTAAATGGTCGGGAAACTGATGTGCTCAGATCTTTTGTTATGTTAATATTTGCCCTCTGAAAATGACAAATTACGATGTATTCTATGAAAATCCCGATGGGCATACGACAATAAACCGTGACGGATGTGAGACCTCATGAATAAAAGCTCGAATCTTAAAAGAAAACAATTCTATAGTATTAAGATATATTTTTCTGTGCTCTCATGTAGAGAATGGTGCAAAATTTCTGGGCCACACACCTGCCTCATCTGATAATGCAAAAAAATACTCTAATACAACCTTCTCCTAACAATCTAATTTCCAGGCTTAGATGTTAGAAGCAACTTTAAGACAAAAAAAAGAGAAAGAGTAAGACATAGAGAAGAAAAGTAAAAATAATTTTATAACCAACTCATTTTATTTTTATTTTTGTCCTTCAAAATCAAAATTTAAGGGCGCATTGTTCTTATCTTCAGATAGCCCATTTGTTAAACTTCAAACAATAATCTTGTCTGTATTTATCACCATGTCTTTCCAGGCAAGCTAAAAATAAAACAAATAAACTTATGACCATTGTATAGCCTGTCTTGTCCCATTCAATACCTTCTTACATAATTGCAATGCTCACAAAATATTGCTATTAAATATTTTAGAACTTTCTGAGGCGTGTCAGCTTTGATATAAAAATGTCTGAAGTCGGCCTAAGTAATGCCGCACAGAGGAAACGCAACTCGACACCGAATGTAATCCTCTAATACTAATATAAGATGGTAGAAACCTTATAAGCAGCCACATGAAATATATAACGTAATAGTACCTACTGAATATAAGTCCAGTATCTGTCATACCGTCGTTGCGCCTGACAAGTTCCAGATGTGATTTTTACAAGGTTTTGGGAAACTCAAAAAAACATGTTTTTTCAAAAACTGTGTAAGTAATCAAAAATCTGTAAATGCAGTATTATGAACATTCATTTTTTACATATGTAAGATATACATTTGAAATGCAATGTTGCATATATTTGAAGATATAATTTTTTTTTCTGTAAATATGCACATACCTGTTTTGGCACTGTGCATGCAAATTATTCATGTGCCATTTTCATGCACATAAGGGATAATGTTAACACAGTTTTCTCCAAAACTAGTCTATTATGTGACATTTCGGTATTAAACATTCTGTGTACTACTTTCATTTTCACAATTATTGGTCGGTCTTTTTGTAATGTATAAGTTTAAATTACAAGTATGTTAAAATACCTAAAAGTCACTATATAAACTCCTCTATAAAGTCCTTAATCCTCCTTACACGAGTCCAATGCAGAGTGCAGAACAAAATAGAGTGAGCTTATACTTATGATTACTTTTTTTTTACGTGAGATAGAATCCTCATGGATGTTATGCCGGACTCCTACCGACCAAAAAACCTCACGTAACGCCCAACAGCCTATGGTTGGGAGCCCCGGGTAAGCCCTCGGAAGGATATCCCAGGACTCCCAACAGATCTATGGCCGCCGCTGCGGCCTCGCCCAGGGGGTGGTTCGGGTGTGATCCCGCTTCTAAGGGGGGTCGTGCGTGAGTTCCTCACGTCACGCTGCCGTCATGGGCCTGCTTCCGTAAGGGTGGTGAGCGACCCTCTCACCGTCCTCAGACCCCCGGTCATGGAGACCGATAGTCCTCGGCGAAGACACGTCGGCGGCGCCTAGGCCGCCGACTGCGGAACTCGGGTGGGAGAGTTCTCTCCCTTACCCGCCCCGCCGCCTCCATCACGAGCATGACCTGCTCGCAGAAAGAGGCGGCGCAGTCCCACTTACTCCCGCTGAAGATCATGGCTCGCACCATAGTCTCGAGCGAGAAAGTGTCCACGTCCAGACCCAGTACGAGTACTTACCAGGCGCTGTTGCGCCCACGCTGTGCACTCCACCAATGTGTGGAGCGCGGTGTCATCGCTGCGGTCCTCGCAGTGCTGACACTCGGCCGTGGTTTCCCGGTGTCTTCGCCACAGATACTTACCGAAGCTACCGTGCCCGGCAAGTATCTGTGTCAACCGGTAAGCGAGAGCACCGTGTCTCCTCTCCAGCCACACGTCCATGACCGCTCTGACGATCTGACTGATCTTATGTCTGTAGAAACCGTGCTCAGTTTTATGCCTATACTTAATTACGTAATCAAATTAGCCTTTGGCAGTCCCATGCTGGACGTAGACTTCTCCCAAATTACGCCGGAACATACCGTCCTACGTCTTCCGCATTCAGACACTCTCTGTGACCTTTTCAGGCGGTCGAGCCATCAGAAGGGGGATCGTCACATCCTACGTTCATCAAGCTCGGCCATCGTTTCTTCCATAGATGTGTACCTACCATCAAAACGCATGCTCTGTGAGCTATGTCGATAACTCTGGTATTCTGACGGACAACATCGTTTCAAATCAGGTTTCAAGGTAGGTAGACTCCTGGGCAACCACAACCCTCAATCTTTCGACTAGGATTAGTCCCTGCTACGTCGTTTTTTTACGGCGAGGCAATTTGTGACACTATTCTCGAGAACAACTTGTAAACTTGTAAAATGGTGCCGATCTTGTCACCTTTTTTAAAGATCAGAGTCACCACACTCCCGTTCCCCGCTTTAGCTGTCTCTTCTAGCCGGAGAATGAAATTGAATACACTTTACGGACCATAGTCCCACCAAATTTAAGGTGTTATTTCTTAATTCTGTCCTCTCAAGGGAATTTATTATTTTTGTGTTGCTCGAGTGCCGCGCTGACTTTGCTCTGATCGATATCTGGTACATTGGTGCGTTAATGGAGCCCCGTGGCCACGTAGGCTAATTAATCCGTGATAATTATAGGTCTCTGTAAAAGCAGTCCATTTCCTCGAGAATATTTATGAAATTAACCTTGAGGGTACAACTTTGCTACCTGTGGCTGTTTGCTGCCGTTGAACTGTTGGGTACAGCTTTGAACACCTTTTTGCCTTTGTTGACAAAAATCTTCGAGCACTTGTTGTAACGTTTTTACCACTGTGTCGGTTTTATCGTTGTCAGTGGTTTCTAGCAAATCGAAACGATTTCGAAGTTTCAATCGAAACCTTTCGGATCCCAATTCTATGTGGAGCGTAGTAGGTCGAAGAGCAGGCTTTATAACCTGGGCTATTAATTGTGACTTGGTCGGGGTTTTACCAAATCTACTTTCTATGGGGCCTCATATTAAAGAAAGAGTTCACCAAGAAGTGATATCATACCAACAAGTAGGTATGTGCTCCAGTCATTCGCCGTATCACGGTTTTGCCGCGATCTTGTACCCTACAGTTTGGCGCTGAAAATACCCATTAACACTGTAGTTGGCAGTGCCTTGTCATATCTTCGCTATGTCTACACAGCCTCGATTGCCTCTTTCGTGCCTCTCGAGGTTAACACCTGTATCACATTCAGAGAGTTCCTGTCGGTAAGTTCCAGTATAAGATATGTTACCCGAGCCGATACAATTCTGACTTCCACACCACTGCTAATGAGGTCCATTTTCACAATAAAATCGACACCACCGTGGAGTTCCTTTCATCATTTTGCTCAAAATAGAGCATTTTATCTGGTGTGAGGGTAAGCGTGTTCTAGTGTTCCTTGATTGAAGTGTGTAAGTGAAGATACCCTTTATTCGGACCTCGCTCCAGTCTAGTATGTCTTTGCGACTCAGGTCTACCTCGAGTTTGGTAAGATGCTCGTTCAGCTATGGAGTGTACCTAAAGTGCGTCGTTATATGGAGCCAGAATTAGTCGTGAATGGCAGCCTGTCTTAGCCCGTCAATTCTTTGCACTTCCCTCCCGCCATTGTTGCGACCACTACCGCGACCGGAACAGCGAAAGTGTAGGGAACTGGGGGCCGTTTATTTTTGTAAGCTTTCATATTGGTAGGGGTTTGGCCCTTACTGTACGACGTTGACCAGATGGCTAAGTACCTAGTGCGTTAGCTGTGCGTAGTGCTTTATTTTGTTTGTTCTTCTCTTCGTCATGACCTCATTCGCTAATCAGCAGGAGCACCACTCGCAGCTGAGACCAGAAAGTGACCCCCATGTTGTTGGTAGGACTCTATACACAACAAAACTTATCAAATAATAGTAATAAATAAGTAAAAAGCACATTACTTACGAATTTCGACACACTTTTCTTTTCAATACTAATTAAAATGATGGTAATGGTTACATATTTATCATGTTCTCCGCGCGATATTGGCAAGATCGCATATTCCATATGTGCGTGTGTGCACATAACGTTTTTTTCCAAGGCTTAAAACACATACGGAATATTGCAAAATTGGTTCTAAGCTAGATATTACACAACGGATTTTACTAGCACGTGTAGATTTAGACGGAGATTATAAATATGCAAAAATCGAAAAATCAAAAAAATGCACATATGGAACTTGTCAGGCGCAACGACGATACATTGAGTATAATACTGCTGTGTAGCCAGTAACCTATCCTTATCAAAGTTAAGCCGGGTCTTAGACGTTTTTTTTTGAGATAATAATACTCGTATAAGTCTAAATTTAGACTGGAACTAACTTTGTGCTCTTGATTTTGTTGAAAGTATACGAAGCAGTACCTTGTTTATTATAAAACTAGCCGCTGCCCGTGGCTCGGTGGCTTGTCCAGTCGGTGTCGAGACCCTAGGTCCATGGGGTCCCAATGCGCAAAAATTTTTCAAGAATTTGAAAAAGCGCCTTGTGGAGTCAACTGCTGACCCAAGGGCTGGCAGTTTTCTCGCTCAGCGAATAGGTATTGCTATTGAAAGGAGGAATGCTGCTAGTCTTTTGGGCACAATGCCACGGGGGCCTTACTTAGGTTTAGTTTAGATAGTAATAATGTAAATACAAGATATGTAATAATTATGTTTCTCTGTAATTTTTAACTATAATTCATAACTCCGCTTCTATTAATAAAATGTTAGAGCCTGACCAAGGTCTCTCTTAAAAAGCTACGTCATAATCCGTTCAGTAGTGTTCTCGTCCATCGCGAACAAACAGACAAGAATTTTAAAAACAGTTGTGTTCCGTATTGTAAACTAAATATAACTCAAGTATTTTTAAATTATTATCATTACACGGCCGCAATCACGTTACAATATTATATTATTATGGCAAAAAAATATGTATTTGTTACTGCAGAAAAAATAATGAATGAGAGGTGAAATGAATATTAGGATTTGCCTTCAAATTTAGCATACATTCTAATAAGTGATTTTCTTGTTAAAGAACTCTTTCTTTAGGGGTTTAAAATAGGGTTTAAATGTTTATAGTATTTAATATAAAATTGTGGGTTGACCTTTTGATAACCAAATATGACAGAATTCCATCTCCGAAATTCTCGAAGTGTACCCTAAAGAAAGGTGTATAATAGTAATTTATTTAGATCGTAGTAGATGCTCCAAAAGACATACTCGAACCAGACACCACTTTTAGCAGTGTCAATGCCCCAAAAAGTGACCGTACCGAAAGCAACCTTCCTGATTCTTATCCTTAATGTCAAGAACGTGATAGGACCGTTGCGACCCGAAATATCTGCTGTTATCTTCCCATTTAAACTGTAATAGTTGACTATGGTAATTATATACCTACCTGTTAAAACGGATAGTGCAATGCCATAAGCACGGAGTAGAGTAGGCTTCCCTATGTAAGTGTAGGTTAATCACATGTTTATGTATATCCCAGAATATATCATAAGAGAATACATCATAGGTATAAGAAATCTACCTCAGTGGGCCAGTAGTCTTCTAGTTTACTGTGATATAACTGGCCCAGTCACAAAAATACGTTCGGGGGAGGACGGCATCATAATCTAACAAAGGGTACAACTTGCCCGCAGGCGAGATTTCGAGAGGGCGACATGTCGCCTAACCCACTCTATTGGCGTCAAAAATAAACTATTCTATGACGCCAGCAACACTTACATAATTACAAAGTTCATCATTAGCAAACGTGACTCGAGAATTTTAATTAATAGATGTGTATACTTATTAATTATATTTTTTTTTTTTTTTTTTTTTTTATACTACTTAGGTGGCAGACAAGCTTACGGCCCACCGGAAGGTTGGTAACCGTAGCCTATAGACGTTTGTAACACCAGAGGTGCTACACACGCGCTGCCGACCCGGGCGCAGGTTGTGACGACCCACAGTTGAAATTTTTCAAGCCGCCCATAAGGCCTTCAACTTGGCTTAACGACTGTCATTTTACTGACAACCGGGACCAACGGCTTATCGTGCCTTCCGAAGCACGGAAACGCTCGTAAATAAATGTCACAAAGTGGTCCACGTGGTGGTCACCCATCCATATCCGGCCACAGTAAATGTTGCTTACTGCAGTGATCGTTTACAGAACACTGAGTCCGCGGGGCCACGAGCGCTTCAATTATAAGTCTTTCCGTTTCTTTCTTACCCTATCATGATTACTTTCTGAAACTTATTTATCATTGATGTCATCATCATGCAACTAATTTAAGCCTGCCTGCCTCAAGTGCGCAAGTGGTAGTGTATGCTATTACTGTTGCTGAGGACTCGATGTCGAATTCCGAGTTGTACCTAATATTTGCACAATTGACAATATTTGTTTGTTTTCTATACTATTTTAAAATTGTAAAGTGGTCGTGTCCGTGGTGTTTCACCCCAAGTTGACCGCGATGGTGAACAAAGTCTGTATCAGGAGGCCTGGAATTATCCTTCTGAGGGCTTACGCGGGACTCCTGGCCTTAGACAGATGGCAAGGCACCGTGTGGTTTTAGTCGGTAGAAGTCCGGCATGACATCGGTTTTTCACACGAAAAAGGAAATCCTAAGAAACCTACTAGCTTCTATTCAATTCCATAATACATACATTTTCGCCCAATCCATTTCCTTACGCAAATACATTCTTACATTGTAATAGTAATAGTAAATCAGGTCTAATTGACTCGGAGATTTGTTTCTCACTATGTTCAACCTCACGCCATATATCACGGTTAAATACATTTAAATTCACCGTGCCTCTCGTGTAATTCGAATTTGGCAATTCTAATCACAATTAAAGCTTTCGTGTTTTGATTGGAAAAAATGTACTTAGTAACTGTAAGTTCTCAATATTATTATTTTTTATGAAACTTGTAATTTGTACCAATTTACACTTATATTTTCTTCGGTATACTTTAAGTACCTACCTACTTCAACTTATCTCTGGATCCCCCAAAGATTGACTGGTAGACAATACCTTTGGCATCAAGCCCGCCTTTGTGCAAATTGATTTTGTACAGAAATGTTTTGTTACATATTAATGTCTTTAATAGTATAATTTCTTTATTAAGTGTGTTAGTGGCTTAGATCTCAGAGCACAAACTTATAATAAGCTTCAAGTGGTTTAGATGACAATGGGTTCTCCAACTTTTGTTTATTTATTAATTTGGTTACGGAATAATATCGTATCGTACTACCGAAAGACAATAATACTGAGTTGCTTTTATACTTTTAAGATCGACAACGTAGAAGCAAAGATAAAGTTATAGATGGTAATAGAACTGTAAGTACCCGAGTTACACGTTTAGTATAGTTTATGGTGACTTTTTAGGTGGTGTTGAATTTGCTGTATTTAATTAATCCCACCAAAAACATCCCTGTTGAAAAGGAGGCCAAGTTCCTATGGGCTAATTGTTCGCCTAAAAAAGGGTTGAAATCCAATCCAATGCCAAGTTTAGATGTACTTTAAATAATCTAAAAATATCTAAAATAATGTTACTTCTAAATTTGAACTTGGCAGGGTTTCCTGCAGTACGCAACACTTGATTAATTGTATAATTAAATTTATTATGTATATAATTAAATTAACCTGCCAAGTTCAAATTTAGAAGTAACATTATTTTAGATATTTTTAGATTATTTAAAGTACATCTAAACTTGGCATTGGATTGGATTTCAACCCTTTTTTAGGCGAACAATTAGCCCATAGGAACTTGGCCTCCTTTTCAACAGGGATGTTTTTGGTGGGATTTCAATACTTTTTTTCAAGAAACTGTACCTATTTTGTCTTTAATAAGCTTTAAAGTGTGCATTATGTATACATGACATTATTTTATACTCTCTCTCAACAAGACAAGCTCTCGAAAGGATGTCCCAGTAAAGGTCCATTTTGTTTCAATTATTATTTTTTTATGAAAATACAATGCTCGATATTCTGTGAGTATTTCAAGCGTCTACTGGTTGCCCTCATTACCTATTAACACATAGCAACGCGCGCCTTAGATAGTTCGCGTTGCTCTATAGTGTTATACAACGCGCGTCTTTAGACAGTTCGCGTTGCTCTATAGTGTTATACAACGCGCGTCTTTAGACAGTTCGCGTTGCTCTATAGTGTTATACAACGCGCGTCTTTAGACAGGTCGCGTTGCTCTATAGTGTTAACTATCCTTGTATAGATCCTCTACGGTAGGTACAGTAAATATTTCAAAAAGAGTTTGTGAACTCTATGTTTAATTTCTTTTTCAGAATATTGATGACATTTGAATAATGACATTATAAACACGATATCTACGTCTACAACATAAATTGTGTGTTTGTACGTAAATTGTTTATACTGGAGAAGAATCTAAAATATGGACTATTTGTTTACCATTTCCTATGAAATAGCTATCTTTGAAATATTACACCTACCTAAAGTAATCTGCTGAAAGCGTTGTTCACTTTTTAAAGAACAAATATTTACGATGAAAGTCGAAAAATAAGTCAGTATGTGACCCGTATAATGTTCAATCATGGCGACACGAAATTAATTTCATTGAGCAACATTTGATTGTGCTGTACCTCCTAAAGTATTCATTTAATTTGCATGGTGTAAAGGGAATGAATGATCTTGATGAAATGGTCAAATTAACTAACGTATTTAAATTGTAAAGGATACCTTATTACCGAATATATAAGACAAAGTCGCTAAAAAACACGTTTGTTGTATGAAAGCCCCCCTTAAATATTATTATGTTTTTGTTTTCAGTATTTGTTGTTATAGCGGCAACAATAACACATAATCTGTGAAAATTTAACTCTCTAGCTATCACCGTTCATGAGATACAGCCTCCTGACGGACAGACAGACAGACAGACAGACGGACAGCGAAGTCTCATGAATTGGGTCCCGTTCTTTACCCTTTTGGTACGGAACCCTAAAAAGGATGACTCACGCTACGCAGTGCCGGGTCCGAGCCGAGTGCCGGCCGCAGCAAGGTCAATATTATATATATTTTGTGTGAACAAACTCACGTTAAACCATAGATTTAGAATTTTTCGCGCTAAATCTACGCGTTAAACCGAGCGGCAACTGAGTGACAGCCGAACTACGGAAAGCGCTCATAAACAACTCGGTCCCGCCTCGGCTCGGCCACGGCCCGTTGCATGAATACAGTGCCACCGAGCTTCGCCCGAGCAGTCGTGAATGCAACCGGCTCGGTGACCGTGCTACGGCCGACACTCGGCTCGGACCCGGCACGGTCTAGCGTGAGTCATCCTTTAGAATGCTTGCTGATCTCTAAACTACTGGACGAATTTGATCCAAATATTTCACAAATATGAATAACAATATTCAATGTGCAGTATTGACTTTTCCATAATTTATATGTATAGAGAATTTGATTGACATTAATCAAAACATTGACAACATCTTTCTCAAATCTGATTGAGTTTTTAAACATGACATGTGTTAAAATAAAAAAGTAAATTAAATCAAAAGAGTCCTCTCATCACTAAGAAGTATTGATACAAATTCGAATCGAAACCCCCCGAAGAAAACAATTGTTACCCCCTTTTAGCCTATTCTGGAATGAATTTCAATAAAATACGAAACACATCTTCCATCAATTATGTTAGAGATGATTTATGCAAATTTTGAAGAAGATCCGACCAAGGAATCCTGTGGTCCCATACAAACTTTGTAACCCTTTTCCAACTCACGCTTGACCGATTTCTCAAATTTCTCAATTTTTCGGTAATCTACATATAACACCCGATCTGTGTGCCAAATTTCATAACGCTAGGACAATTGGAAGTGGCCTAGAGGTTTTGATGACCGGTCAGTGAGTGAGTGAGTCAGTCAGTGCCAAAATTAGCTATATTCACAGGGTCATATTTCAGGATCTACTAAAGCTACATCTATGAAATTTGGTACACTGCCTTAGTACTAGTATATGATTATGTACGTACAATTTTATTTCTGTACTTGCAATAGGCACTGAGCTACAGGGGGGTCAAAAGTGGGTCGAAGCGGTTCGTGTAAATAGAGTACGGCATGCGCTCGGCCTGTTGCTGGAACTTGGCCTGCGCACTGCCGTGCGCTTAGATAGATTTTTAGTCCATGAGTGACACGAGTTAGTCAACGGTGACTGCCTCTGTGGCGTAGTCGGTAGTGATACCGCCTGCCGCGCTGGAGGTCTTGGGTTCGATTCCTGGGTCGGTCCAAATATTTGTGTGATCCACAAATGTTTGTTTCGGAGTTTGGGTGTTTTCTATGTATAATATGTATGTATTTAGAAATATATAAGTATGTATTTCAATCGTCTAGATTCCATAGCACAAGCTTATATTAGATGATGTTGTGTGTGAATGTCCACAAATATTGACTTAAAAAAACGGTAATTTTTAACCGACTTCAAAAAAGGAGGGGGTTACTCAATTCGACCGTTTTACAAAAAACGGTAATTTTGTTACCTACCTATCAACGCACGGCCGAAACCATATCTACTTGTAGACCTAGAACCTAGAAACTCTAAACACTTTACCGAAAGGCCAGTCATAAGAAGGTTAATCAATATTATTTCGTACCAAAAATGATGTACTTACCCATCAGTACAAAATTTTCATAATTATGTTCCTCATTTCGTATACAGAAAGATTTTCAATCTTTTAATCATCTTCCACCTTCTTCGCTTATAACAAGATGAAACGCCCGGACTCTAATAAAACGGTATGGGAAATGAAGGTTTTACGTTGATTTGTACGAGGAAAGCTGTGTAATCTAATATTTACAAAAGAAACCGGGGCGGTGTGTAATTATAGCGTATGGAGGTTACGTTATTGCGAAACGTTGTGTTGGTATAACGTATTTATTCGTATGGAAATTTGAGGGAGCTAGGCTTGTATATTTTTAGAGCTACGGGGTCAAAGGTGAGGATGTTATCCTATACATTTTGGTGCTCATTCGACCGTAATGATTTCTTTTCCTTGAAATTCCCTGAGGATAGTCTACAAGTTGTTTTACTAAGTATAAGATTCAATAAATATTAGCAATAACTGTGCATAATGGCTTCGCCTACAGAGCCTGTAGCACCCATTTTGACCTACACCGACTTATTTACAAAAAAAATGTAATGTATTTTACATTTATTAATATTGATTGGCTCTCTTGGATGATGATGATGATGATACATGTTATTACTTCTGAATAATTTGAATTTCTAACGGCAAAATAAAATAAATATAAGAATATTTTCAAATTAAGTTCAGGAGTTTTAATTTTTTTCGATTACACACAAACAAATCTATTCTCCTTACAATATATACTAGCTGATGCCCGCAGCTTCGCCCGCGTAAAATTTGTTCCCGCGGGATAAAAAGTAGCCTATGTGTTATTCCAGACTATAATGTATCTCTGTACAAACCAAATTACAGCCCGATCCGCTCAGCGGTTTGAGCGCGAAAGAGTAACAAACATCCACACTCACAACCTTTAGCATTTTTAAATATTAGTAAGAAGTATAGAATAGATGAACTGATTACAATATATAGGTATAATAACCTACGTGGGCTTGTATGACGTAGATACAATATGCAAATTACTATAATGTCTTCTATTTATATCTCCGTTAATACGGTAATAACACGTTATCGGTTTTACGCTAAAATGAGCGGATTTATATCCCATAAGGGATCATGCTTGCTTCATCTTTAATACAGTCAACTAATCCTTAAAGCGCTTTAGGTTTGTATGTTGCTAGCTTGAGCTCTGCGACTTCGCTCGTGGTATAATAATCTTGATCATCCTCAGGCAGAAATTATTTATTGGCCTACGTCATTGGCTGATTTATACACAAAATTAAAGGTATATCGGTTCAGCGGTTTGAGATGGACATCGATTGATCCTTTTTATACCAAAAATCTGATGGAAAGCGGTAACCCGTAGCCAATATATAAATCATCGTCAGTCAATCTGTCTCTATCAGATGGATCATACGCTTGTCTGCTACATTAGTATTTCACTGTTTATTACTACACGAAGTCGGCCAAACTTTACAAACAAACACACTTTCAACTTTATATTGTTAGTGTGTAAGAGTACCTGTGGATTAATTAACTAGTTTAATTAACTATCATTGTGTTCTACCGTTATAGGGAATTATTACTGTTATATTGCAATTGTCTACTAAACGAATTAAATTTAACTTGTGTTTTGTTTCACTAATATTAGTTGAATTGCTCTTAGACTATTCTGGTGTTATATATTGTTTAATAACGAGGTTTGTTTGGCTCATATCGCGGACTAATAGTTTGTAATCTAAAATGAGAAGATAATGAAGGCTTCCAAGTTTAAATTGACTTCAGGTTTACATTTCTGAATAGAGATACGTAAAATACTTATAACCCAGTCATTTTGTAGTTTTACCAGTAGTTTTATGTAGTAAAACTATTTATTAATCAGTGGTTTAACTTAGAAAGTTCTGATGTGTTTATGTCATTAACATTTAAGACATTTTTAGAGAGTGTATACTAAGCTGTTGCCTAAAAAACTGTTATCTACGGTAACAGTTCGTAAATTTGTGTTGCTTTGTGATTTTGTTGAAATACTTAGTATGGTTTTTACTACCTACCACGTGACCTCCTGGTCTATCCTGTGACTGAAAAGAGGCAAAACAATGTGATGGTTTAGTGATTAGATTAGAAATTTAGCCCCTTTTAATGAATGGGAGTCCCACACGAAGATCCACGGCAGGCAGCGCAGTGAATTACAATTTTATTCATGCTTGTATTGCGAGCACTAAGCCAAGAAAAAAGTTACCACAGTTTTATTTAAAATTTATGCTACTTTGGAATACTATTTGAATATCTCGAATAAAAGGTCGGTTAACAAGTAACGTAATAGACTTATAACACTGTCCCCATTTGAAAAATATAAATAAATAAAAATCCCGGTAAATCCATTGATTGCGTCCTAGTCTGTGAAACTAGCTCTTATTTTTCGCCACACCAATAGCACAGTATATATATACCTATATATATACAGTGCCAATAGTCACTCAACGCGTCTATAGAAGTTTTTGCTACTGTAAAGTAAATACATTACATGGAATAGTCGTTACCTACATTATCGCGTCAAATTCAGTTAAATAATATCTAATCCTATTACAGAAGGTGTAAGTGTATACAAAGGTACACACAGCGCTTTGTACTTGTGAGGTTTCATAGAGCAGCGTAATGCATTAGTCGTGTTACAGTACTGTGTTATTGGGCTACTAGTTTAGTGAGACTAAAGTGCCCTAAATGTTAGAGGTATTATACAGTAGATATAATTTTGAAAGCAATTATTACACTGACTATTTTACATAACTAGAAAATCAATCGCTTGGAATTGGTTTATTGCAGAAATCAGTTTACAAGCAATGTTATTTTATTTTTTAATATCTAAACAAGAAAGCCGTGAGATCGTTCTCACCAGACTGCCCATCTCTACACGTTTATTGTGAAAGTGAAAGTTCAATCCGATTGACGTTGTCATTTTTGTTTTATTTCAAACTTTGAACAGATGATCCACGTAGCCTAGTGACGTAGTTAAATGCAACAGAGCCACAGACTACAGACAAAGTCTCGCCATAAGCCCCTCTGCACTCTATTTTATAGAGAGGGCTGAAAGCGATAGGTTTACATTATGATGACGCAAATTTGAAATAAATATAGACTGAAAAGATTCTAAACTATTTCTAAATCGTCACAAGTTCATAATGCATAGTCATTCTTATCCAGGCCCTACCTGTGACCTTCTGTATGTTAACCTTGATATATCCTTTCTACGAGTAGGTATACGATTTTGCTGAGTCATCGTCTCCATTTTAGAAATGGTTTGCTCCATTGAAAGAAAATAAATGAAATTATGAGATACCTTTTTTTTTTATTTACGTGAGGGAAAATCCTCAGAGGATGTTATGCCGGACTCTTACCGACTAAAAAACCTCACGCAACGCCCAACAGCCTGTGGTTGGGAGCCCCGGGTAAACGGACCTACGGCCGCCACCGCGGCCTCTCCCAGGGGGTGGTTCGGGTGCTATCCCGCGTCTTTGGGGGGGTTTCGGGTGTGATCCCGCTTCTAAGGGGGGGGGGGGGGCGTGCGTGAATTGTTAACGTCACGCTGCCGTCATGGGCCTGCTTCTGTAAGGACGGTGAGCCGCCCTGTCACCGTCCTCAGGCCCCCGGTCATGGTGGCCAATAGTGCGAAGACACGTCGGCGGTGCCTGGGCCGCCGACTGCGGAACTCGGGTGGGAGAGTTCTCTCCCGTACCTGTCCCGCCGCCTCATTCACAAGCATGACCTGCTCGCAGAAGGAGGCGGAGCAGTCCCACTTACTCCCGCTGGAAAGCATGGCTCGCACCATGGTCTCGAGCGAGAGAGTGTCCACGTCCAGACCCACTACGAGGGCCTGGCACTGTTGCGCCCACGCCGTGCAGTGTGTGGAGCGCCATGTCATCGCTGCGGTCCTCGCAGTGCTGACACTCGGCCGTGGTTTCCCGGTGTTTCCGCCACAGATACCTACCGAAGCTACCGTGCCCGGCAAGCATCTGTGTCAACCGGTAGGAGAGAGCACAGTGTCTCCTCTCCAGCCACTCGTCCATGACCGGTCTGACGGCCGCGATTGTGGCGAATCCCCCCTTTGGTTGCTCAAGTCACACCTTCCATGTCTCCACGGTTATCTGGTGGAGTAGGGACCGCTGGGCCTCGATTTCTCGATAAGCGGGCCTTTGGCCTCGCTCCAGCGCCTCCTTGCGCCATCTGAAAAGTGACGCAAGGGCTCTCGCTTCCAGGTCCCATGGAGGGGTCCCGGCTAGTAGACATGCCGCCTCACCGGAGATCGTGCGGTATCCCCTTATCACCCTGATGTACAAAATGTCGCCACCTCAAATTCATCCCGAGTGTGACGTAAGAAGAGACTAAAGGGACACTTTCGCAAAACGATCCATTGCGTAGAGAAGGAAAACTCGAAATAAAACCCGTTTGTCAGTAAAATGACAATCGTTAAGCCTAGTTAAAGGTCGTATGGGCGGCTTAAAAAATTTCAACTACGGGTCGTCACGACCTGCGCCTTTCCATTTCAACACGGCAATAGGCTCAAAACCTATTACGTGGGACAAAAAATGATAAGGTTGATTGTGTAATATACTATGTCCCTGCCTACCCCTTCAGGGATAAAGGCGTGACTATAGGTATGTATGTATGTGCATGCATTTCAACGACAGTAAAACAAACAACAAACCAACTCAATATTTTCCAAGTCTGTCACCGACAGACTTGGTCTGTCTTCTTGGTCTATTTGCTCAAACTACCTACAAAACGGGATTGCAGATTTTCCGGTTTGTAACATTTAGTACAATACAAAACATAAAATGAAAAACTTTGACCGGAAAACAAAAAGTGTCTAAAACACGTTGCAAGCAAATCTCTATTCGCTGTACCAATGCTGCTTTGTACATGTCGCTAAGATCTACATAAAGAGATAGAAAAAGCAATACGCCGAAGTAATAGTAGCCATGTTTAAAAAGAGTAGTTTGAATGCAGAAAGCTACCAATGAGATGGATAAGTCAGCGCATTGGATTTCAAATGAAGCACTTCGTATTCTTTCCAATGGTTTCGCATTCATTCGTAGCTCACAAGTCCACAGTGTGGACAGAAATTGTGAATTCTTGCGGAAGGATTACGTTTGACACATTTTTTCGATTCAAAAGGGGTCCCTTTGTTTCGAAATACCGTCGTTGGACGCTTGAGTGCATGTGTCAACTTGTTTAGAAGGGTTTTTTATGTTAAATCTGTATTCGCAGACCCTTTAGGGCGTGAAATTTTCAATCTATTGCTGACTGATATTGATAGACCAGTGCGAAAAAGGTTCTATTGTAAGCCTTAAGGGCAATAATCGACTAATCAAGTTTTTTTTTCACGTGTTGAAATCCGTCATTGATGTTTTATCGAACTCTTACCGACCAAACCCACACGGTGCCTACCACCGCACCGCTTACAGCTGGGAGCCCCAGGCGTCAACGGTAGACACCGATGGTGTTCGAAATCGATTATTGATCGATAATGTCGATAATATTTGTCTATTGCTGTCACTCGTTCGTGACGTCTGTCAGTGGGTAGTTTTGACAGACATAATTAGGCACATAGTTACATATCAGTCGTTGTGTGACCGTTGAACAGTGTGACAAAATCTATCAATAGCTTATTAATTTTGAAGAAAATGATACGAACTTTTCGCTTTCTATTAGAACAAACTATTGAAGGTATGCATTCAAATTTGGCAACATAGCATAGGTTTTTAAGGTTTTTAAAAAAATGCCGCAATGGAAGGTATAGTCGGACAGATCCGTATGACACACCTAGCCCTAAAATATAAAAACCAGAAACATCAAGCCTAAAATTTACCTTATCACCAAATTCCCAGGCATAATTTTAATTCCCCTAAACCCACAAAATGTCAAAATATGTATATTCGTAATCACCGAGCTAATAAATTTACTGCTTAGCAATAAACCTTTTTAATTTTATGTTTCAGACCTCGGCTACGTTCATCCTGCTGGTACACTTATCTCTTCACACAGTTGACGAAGGCCATGCAGTAAATCCTAGTGAGTATAAAGTACCTTCCGTTAGCTTAATATAATTTTGTTTACGGCGACCGCAATTTGTAATTTTTGTAGCGTGATTAAAGGGCTTTTCGGGTTTTCGAATGTTTCTGCGGGGAACTTAAATGTTTTATGTTATCACTTAGGTAAAAATGTTCTTTGAAGAATAAATTTACTCTGAATATAAAAGAAATAGCCGTTGAGACTAATTTGCTCATAATAAAACTTTGGGATACTAAGGCTGAGCCTTAATGTCCCTAAGTTTTATAATGGAATAAATATTATAGAACATTTTTAAATACTTAATAACCGGCCAAGTGCGAGTCGGACTCCCGCACGGAGGGTTCCGTACCAAAAACAACAAAAAGTCTTATTTGTTACACGCGAGCCCCCCTTTTTCTTTTTATTTAACGTTAAGGAAAATCCTTTATAGATGCTATGCCAGACTCTTACCGACTAAAAACCCTACGTAACGCCCAACAGACTACGGTTGGGAGCCCCGAGTAAGCCCTCGAAAGGATGTCCCAGTAAATGTCCATTTTGTTTTAATTATATTTTTTTTTATGAAAATCCACTGCTCGATATTCTGAGAGTATTTCAAGCGTCTACTGGTTGCCCTTATTACCTATTAACACTACATATTATAAAACAAGTATTGCACTGTGGTGGTTGTTAACCATAGAGCAACGCGCGCCTTAGACAGTTCGCGTTGCTCTATAGCACTATAGTGTTAACTATCCTGTTATATAGATCCTCTACGGTAGGTAGTATATATTTCCAAAAGAGTTTGTGAACTCTATGTTTAATTTCTTTTTCAGAATATTGATGACATTTGAATGATGACATTATAAATAGTTACGATACGTCTCAACAGTTTCATGCACCGAGCTTGTAATCGAATTGTGTGTTTGTACGTAAATTGTTTATACTGGAGAAAAATCTAAAATATGGGCTCTTTGTTGACTATTTCCTACGAAATTGCTATCTTTGAAATATTACACCTACCTAAAGTAATCTGCTGAAAGCGTTGTTCACTCTTTAAAGAAAAAATATTTACGATGAAAGTCGAAAAATACGTTAGTATGTGACCCGTATAATGTTCAATCATGGCGACAGGATATTAATTTCATTGAGCAATATTTGATGGTGCTATACCTCCTAAAGTATTCATTTAATTTGTATGGTGCAAAGGGAATGAATGATCTTGATGATATGTTCAAGCCAACTAACGTATTTAAATTGAGAAGAATATCATATTACCTAAAATATACAATGAAATGGCTAAAAAACACGTTTGTTGTATGGGAGCCCCCCTTAAATATTATTATGTTTTTGTTTTCAGTACTTGTTGTTATAGCGGCAACAAAAACACATAAATCTGTGAAAATTTCAACTCCCTAGCTATCACCGTTCATGAGATACAGCCTCCTGACGGACAGACAGACAGACAGACAGACAGACGGACAGCGAAGTCTCATGAATAGGGTCCCGTTCATTCCCTTTGGGTACGGAACCCTAAAAATGAGCGTAGTTTTATATGGCAAGATAACTCACGCTTAGTATCATTTTGTAAATTGGCCCTAGGTTTTCCAGATCCAAACAGGGCTAGGGTACCTTGATTAATAAATCAAGATAAATTAAACTATGGAATAACTAAAAATACATCAGAATCGGAACGGTTCAGGTCATTTCTAAGGCATTAGTTGTTTTATGTTCAAGATAGTTTGTAGAGCTATTTTGTTGTTAAAAAAAAACACGGTCCAGCATGATTATCATATCATATCCTACATGGCTAGTTTTCAACTTGAACAACTGTTTTTTTACATATATACGTATAACACAATGGTGTTCAGTGTTACTCACCAACTAGCGCGAGGTAGCTATGCAGAGAACTCTTTCCCAGGGCGCCTTACTACAGAGATTGTGTGCGTGCAAGGGTAGGCTAGGGCTTTCACGAAAACAGCCAGGTAGGGTGTACACACATATATTTATATAACACACAGTTCACTACAGAGACAATGAGATAGAAAGCACAGACATACATAAGAACAGTTATACTAAAAAATAGTATAGGTTTAGGTACTAGAGTACAGCACTAAATTATTTCCGCATGAGCAGGTACTAGAGGTGAGGAAGTAAGCGGCTAGACTACACATGTATAAATGGGTGACAAGTACTGGCCTGCAGTGTGAGCTGAGAGTTCAGGTGAAGTTGGCAGGCTTCTCTCTTAATAACCTCGCTCGTGTGGTCCACGTGTTCTCGGGTGTGGCTCAGAACAGCGGCTGACCCACTTTTCCCCGTACTAAAAAACCCTGTCATGAAAGAAACGACAAATTAAGATACTGACTGCGCGACAGACGACAATCGACCCGCTTTGCAAATAGTTAATTGAAACTTACCAGAATCTGGGTATAGGTTATCAGAGTTTATTACTTTCTTAGGAGAATAGGTAAAACTCAGTCTAATTCCTTGTCAAGTCCACAGGTTCCAACTTATAACCTCTAACGAAGGTTGAGGTGTGCGACTCAGAGTAATTTCAAGTTCAATAATCCTTTGTAACGTTGTGAAACAACGGGGGCAAATATTGATTAACATTAGGGGTTTAGAATCGAAAATTAGATCAACATATGAAAGCGCCATCTACCGAGTAAGTGTCGCTACGGCGGAAGCCTTATTCGTATTTAAAAAGCGGTCTTGACGATTGAGTACTTTCGAGTGGTGCCGCTAGAGGCGCTGTACAAACATATATAAACAACCGCGCGCGAATTTCAAAGAGCATTACTAAAATAATCTAAATATACTAGTCGCGAAGGCGTAGGTGTATCAGAGTATAATTTCATTTAAAGTGAAGAAACATAGTAAGGAGCCAAGTACTCCCAAAGTGATCAGCGATTTAGCGGCGAGCGTCAATAACCCCATCATTGGGTGAGTCAAATTAATTATAACGAATCTAGATTTTTAAAACAGTGAAAATTAACGGCTGTTGGTCAACCCTGTTATGTGAGGGTAGATTACAGGGGTGTGAAAAAAAGGTCTCTGTAAAATTAGTATATAACCAAACATTGTAAGGCAACCGACTCCACCCTACGGGCTGTAGAAGTCCACCCTACGGGTTCAAGAAATCCACCCTACGGGTTCAAGAAGTCCACCCTACGGGTTCAAGAAATCCACCCTACGGGTTCCAGAAATCCAACCCACGGATTGGGAAAATCCACCCTACGGGTTCCACGAAGGTGAAGACGCACCCTCCGAGTCTACGAGCAGTCATCCACCCTACGGGTCGAAAACACCGTGCCAGCCGAATTTGTGGACGGCACGGCTACGTCGCGGACTGCATCAGCCTTCAGAACCACCAAGATAAGTCGAACCCTGCGAAGGCCTTCTGAGACCGCACTTGCTGCCCGAAATTACCACGACCCCGAGTTCTTTCTTTTTCTTTTAAATAAATCGTTATTGTTGAATTCTAAACGTCACCTCTTCTCATTTCTCTCTTCTTTCTGAAAGCCATCAGCTTTTCAGTGGCGCCCACATCGTGGTTTCGGGTAGCGAGAAAGCGATTTCCGACGGGAGTCGGGATAATTATAAGATATTTTAATTTGTGTAAAATAGTCTTAAGAGTGCCCGTTAGCGGGGTAGTTTCCCTCAAAATTATCACAACTACCCAGGAATTTGGCTCTCCTGACCTCTGCTGCCAACTTGTTCTGTCCGGCTTATTTTGTGTGTTTTTTAGTTATTTTAGACAGATTTCGGCATAAACAAGAACAAGGCAAAATTTGAATTTTTCTCAACGTAAATTGTAATTTTTCCAAATTTTAACGGTCCCCGATTTATTTTTCACACCCTCAAGTATTTATTTTATGGTGGAAAATTTTTAATGAAATTTAAAGTAAAAGTTTTTTTTTTTTTTTTTTTCAATTTTAAATAGTACTTTGTTAAAGTCTGAAGTAAAACTTCTAATTTGAAACGCTTACATTAATTTTCGTAAGTGAATTGTATTGCCTATATTCATCGTAAAAAGTAGTCACAGTAAATCACCACCACAAATTTTATTTTTTTACGGCGTCAAACCGCCTCAATTTGTGTATTATTTTGTTGTATTTCCTATATGTGAATTTACAGCGAGACCAACAGCCGATAATCACACTTCTGGGTAACAATCCCTATTGAAATTTCACTTTAGTAAAACGAAAGATTTTACGAATTTCACTTCACGTAAATTATAAAAGATTTATAATTGTTTCACTTTTCGAATTACGTAGAATTCTGATACACTGAAATAAAACTGTAAGAAAAAACATTCCAAACGTAGATCACGCAGTGAAAACATTCTTGCCATAACAATTGTAAACTTATAAATTTGATTCGGGTTCTGAATAAACAACGGCAGATGTTGCTTTCATAACGTTTACGAGTAAGTTGAATTACTAGCTCGATAGTAGAAGAAATTTTTTTTTCCATATAAACTGTGGGTGGAAGTGAATAAAATACACTCCGGACACCAACAGTCTCATACAAAATATTTCCAGAAGCGTCCAAGTACGAATCGGTTTTTCAAACAATTCGAAATATTCAAGGGTTCCGTAGTGGTGAGGAACAATTTACATAAAAGGTTGGTTACTACTATATAGTTTATTTCAAGAACCGTCCAAGTGCGTATCGTCTTTGACACAGTTCATAATAATTAAGGGTTCCGTAGTAGTAAGGAACGATTTAAAAAAAAAAATTAGTGGTACGAGTTAAAATACAATTAACTCTTAGTACGTTCGTGGGAATAGTTACATTTTAATAAAAATAATATTAACGTCAAAAATTATATTAATCGATTACGGTCAAACATTTAGCTAACTTCATCAACCCATCATCATACACCTCACTTTCACTACTTACTGCTTCGGATTAGATTACATTTAAACACAGACAGACAGACAGACAAGAATATCTAGTAGGGTCCAAATTTTTATTTGAGTGAAGGAACACTAAAAGGTAATATTTCCAAACTTAAGATTTCCTAAAGCAAATACTAAGTTTTATAAAGGTTCAATTTAAAATTTAGTTCAACGAACCCTAAAAAGTAGAATTTATTTTTTCGTTATTCTGCGGGTGTATCGAAAAATATTCACATTCCTTAACATTCAAGAACGTAAACAGACAACGATAAGGGCCGTCGTTCACTACAACAGAATTCGTTAGCGAATATAGCGAACATTCGTTGTTTACAGGAAATTAACTTTTCATATAAAATAAGTAGCAGATAAATACACTATACATTGGTAGATAATCATCATCACTAAAGATTCCCGGCAATAGTAATTGAAATAGTCAGTACAATGGCATTCAAATCAAATTTCACATCACTTCCAAAGGCGGAACTGGCATATGAAGTTAAGATCCGGGGAGAGGAACCTGGTTCAACGGTGGCAGCCCTCAGGCAACAAATTAAAAAACTAAAGATAACCACGGACGAAGAGGACTTACAGGTCTCCCCTTTGGATTTGGAGGAAGACTTAGTAGGGTTGTACTCCTCGCTGGCCGTGTTGGAGAAGAACGTGGCGTCCCTTCAGGACAAGTACAAACTGTCATTATTGGCTAGCTCCAAAGCCTTATGTGCTCACATGGAGTCTAGGTTTGCTAGAATCATTCCCCCAGAGGAGTCAGATCTAAAAGAAAGATACGACGACTTTCATCTCACTTTCAAAACTACATACAAGAGATTGAAAGCCATATCCGAAAGTTATTCGCATGCATCAAACACCAGCGAATTTGATGATGCGGACGAGAGCATTGCTGCCCCTACCAATGAAGCGCAGGAGGCAGATACCCTCGCGGACATTAAAGAGAAAGCAAATAGCAACAACCGGAAAGAGAGTCACTTTCCAAGTTTTCCCGTAAAATATGAGCGATGCTCTCTTACGGAACTTTCCAAATTCAGATACGACGGTAATTCGCAGGTACACTCTTTCATCGAACGGGTGGAAGATTTCAAACAAGCCCGAGAAATCGACGACAAGAGATTGTTAACAGCAGCCTCTGAATTATTCACCGGCAACGCTAGGCATTGGTACCGCAGTAATCGCGATAAATTTGCGTGCTGGCAAGATCTAACGAATGCGCTAATACAGGATTTCGGAGTCAGTAACTACGAAAACCGGCTATGGCAGGAGATTCGACAACGCACTCAAGGAAACGGGGAAGGCATAGTAGTGTACCTGGCCATTATGGATGGAATGTTTGCTCGACTAAGCAACAAGGTGCCTGAAACGGAAAAGCTACACATCATCTTAAACAACATCAGACCCGTCTACGACAACATCCTAGCAACCAATGGAGACATAGTCTCGTTGGAACAAGTAAAAAACATATGCAAAAAACATGAGGACATGGTGGCACGCAGAGCGTTCTTTACCGAGCCTCCAACAGCATCTGAAGGGATGGTAGCAGCGGAATTCGCATTTACAAATGGAAAGACTGCGAGCAAGACCTCAACATCTACAAGGCAAAGTTACAACAGCTTTAACAGAAACCGCAGTAACTTCCCAAGCAGCAGAATTGCGACCAATACCTACGGGAACAGGAACGCTTACAGCGCAGGTTACAAACGCGACAGTCGTAACTTCAGATCGCAAAACACTGTGGCGGCGACAACATCGGACGACACACGGCCATGTTCGAAGTGTGGTTCCAGGTATCATTTGACTATGGCATGCCGAAACACGAATGAGTCGTATGGTTACAAAGGTGGGACAAAAGAAGTTAGGTCTACAAAATGCAAAAACGAAATTACAAGTCAGAAGGAATCTTCTATACTCTCCCTATTACCTACAAATGACCCCAGGCCTTACGCCAAAATAACAATTATGGCAAACCCACAGTTAGAAGCATATGGATTGTTGGACACAGGAGCCGCAATCACAATTTTAGGTAACAACTCACACAGAGTGTTACAAAATTTAGGATACAAGATAGAGGAAGACATAAGTACAACGGTTACAACGGCCGGCGGACACACAACCGTAGTACAAGGAAAGGTATATTTACCCATCAAATTCGAAGATAAAACTCACATAATTACGGCGTATATAGTGCCTAACATAACCACTAACCTAATTTTAGGTATAGATTTCTGGCTCAGATTTAACCTATGTCCCAAGTACTTCGGACATATACCCATATTAGTGGACGATGACCCTAAATTGTCATTAATATCCGAAGAGCAAAACAAACTGTATGACTGGCGTAGTCTCACGCAACAACAACGCTTAATAGCAGAAAAAATGATATCCAAATGTGCCGAAATATCATATGAGAAAGTAGGGCTAGGCAGAACACATCTAATAGAACACACAATAGATACGGGAGACAGCAAGCCAATCAAACAACGTACCTATAGAATGTCCCCTGAGAAAACACGAATAGTATCAGAACAAATAGACGAGATGCTAAAGGCTGACGTCATCGAGCCTAGTCAGAGCCCTTGGTCAAGCCCCGTACTAATCGTGAATAAAAAAGACGGCACGCCCCGTTTCTGCCTGGACAGTCGCAAGCTCAATGCAGTCACAAAAAAGGACGCATACAGCCTGCCATACATATCAGAGATATTAGACAACTTGAGAGAAGTGAAGTATCTAACAACACTGGATCTCTCCAAAGCCTTCTGGCAGATTCCTTTAGCACCAAAAGACCGGGAAAAAACAGCCTTCTTCATCCCAGGACGAGGAGCATACCATTACAAGGTTTTACCATTTGGACTAAGCAACTCAAGCAGCTCACAACAAAGACTAATGGACAATCTATTTGGGCCACAGTTTCAAAACAAGGTGTTCTGTTACATAGATGACATAGTGATAGCGTCATCTACATTCGAAGAACATGTGTCACTCATTTCAAGAGTTCAACAAATATTAAAAAGAGCAAATCTAACCATCAATCTGGAAAAATCTAACTTCTTCAAAGACAGGCTAAAGTTCCTAGGGTACATTGTGGATGGTCTGGGTCTCAGAACAGATCCGGAGAAAGTCAACTCAATCCTGAAATTCCCGGTACCAACAACAAAGAAGGACGTTAAGAGGTTCTTAGGCACTGCGTCATGGTACAGACGGTTTATACCCAACTTCAGTACGATTGCTGCACCTCTTAACAAACTGACTACAACAAAGAAAGGAGCCCCGGCATTTCATTGGAACACAGAGGCGGAAAGAGCGTTCATGGAACTAAAAGCACATTTAATAAAAAGCCCGGTACTAAAATGTCCAAAATACGATGAACCATTTCAGGTACACACAGACGCAAGCAACTTTGGCATTGGTGCCATGTTAACACAACTACACGAGGGAGTAGAACACCCTATAGCATATATGAGTCGGTCACTGAGCGGGCCGGAAAAGAATTATAGTGTAACAGAACGAGAATGCTTGGCGGTGATAGCCGCATTGGAACATTGGAGATGCTACCTAGACAATGGTCACAAGTTCATGGTGTATACTGACCATTCGGCACTAAAATGGTTCATTTCATTAAATAATCCAACCGGCCGGTTAGCTCGTTGGGGCATACGGCTTAGCTGCTTCAACTTCGAGTTAAAGCACAGGAAGGGCAAAGACAACATAATACCAGACGCATTGTCACGAGCTGTACCAGTATCTACCATATCCACGAAACAATGCAAAGTCACCGACAGCAAGGACGAATGGTTCATTAAAATATGCAACGGCGTGACTAGCTTACCGCAGGCATACCCCAACTTCAAAATAGAGAACGACGTACTATACAGACGAACTGACATAAAGGACTTTGTAAACAATGAGTTCGAGTGGAAAACGGTAGTACCACCCGAAGCGAGAAACGCAGTATTTCGAGAAAACCATGACTCACCTACAGCCGGACACTTCGGTATTTTTAAAACATACCATAAAATAAAGTTACGGTATTACTGGCCGGGGCTATATAAGGACACGGTAAGCTATGTGTCATCTTGTGAAAAGTGCAAAGCACACAAACATGACACTCAAGCATCCATAGGTAAGATGGGCCGTCCCAAACAATGCTCTCGCCCGTTTCAGACAATTTCGACTGATCTAGTAGGACCCTTACCGGTCTCTAAAAAAACAACACGTATACATTCTCGTCGTCACGTGTTGTTTCTCTAAATATTGTTTAATCTTCCCACTACGCAGAGCTACCTCAGAACCAATAGCCAAAATACTAGAGGACAATGTTTTCATGGTGCACGGCATACCACAAACGGTATTAATGGATAACGGTGTCCAATTCATAAGCAAAGAGTTGAACACATTATTTACGAAATATAAAATACCCAACATCAACTTCACACCTAAATACACACCCCAAGTAAATACCGTAGAACGGTACAATAAAACTATAATGACAGCCATATCAATATTTACCAATAATGACCATCGATCATGGGACATACATATCCCAAAAATCCAATTTGCGATCAACAACTCGATCAACGCGTCCACCGGTTACACACCAGCATATTTGGTTCATGGTAGGGAATTGGTAACATGCGGGTTACATTACTTACAAAATGATGACCCAAGTGAACTTAACCTATTGCCTAGAAACATATACGCGGAGAACCTAGGATATCTCGCAGAGGTGTTCAACATAGTACAAGAGAACCTCTGGCGCAGCCATCTAAAGTACGCACACCATTACAACACGAGACACCGACACGCACAATTCGAAGTAGGCGACATAGTGTGGAAAAAATGCTATTTCCAAAGTGATAAAGACGCATACTTTTCTAAAAAACTGGCCCCCAAATTTATCAAATGTAGGGTCAAGGAAAAGTTATCAAATTTGGTCTATATCCTGGAAGATATGACAGGAACAAACCTAGGAAGTTGGCACGTCAAAGACATAAAACAACATTCGGTATCGTCCATTGCATCGGTGAGACGAATAACATAAACATTCCTCAACTATGCGTGTACGAATGCAGATAACGGTAAAGGCCGTAACACACTGCGCTAAGATGCGTATGCTAATAGTTTATAGAGTACATCAGTACAGATACACAATAGTGTTTTTGATAATTATTTTTGGGAAAATATAAGGGTGTTAGCACACCGTCATATAATTTTAGTACTTAGGTGGCACATATAGGTACCACATTTCATGTCATGTTACACGCATACATGTTATCATACGGAAGTTTCACAATTACACTTACATAATAATTAGGTAGTAGATGGTCATCACATATTCATCACAATTATCTTCACACACAATTCCAAACACTTCATAAGCAGTTTTTTAGGGTTTCGTAGCCAAATGGCAAAAACGGAACCCTTATAGATTCGTCATGTCTGTCTGTCTGTCTGTCTGTCCGTCCGTGTGTCACAGCCATTTTCTCCGAAACTATAAGGCCTATGATATTGAAACTTGGTAACTAGATGTATTCTGTGAACCGCATTAAGATTCTTATATAAAATTGGAAATAAAGCAGTAAATTTTAGGGGTCCCCATACTCAGAACTGAAACTCAAATTTTTTTTTTTCATCAAAACCATACGTGTGGGGTATCTATAGATAGGTCTTCAAAAATGCTATTGAGGTTTCTGACATCATTTTTTTCTAAACTGAATAGTTTGCGCAAGAGACACTTCCAAAGTGGAAAAATGTGTGTCCCCCCCCCCCCTCTAACTTCTAAACTAAGAGGATGATAAATCTAAAAATAATATATGAAGTATATTGCCATAAAAACTACCAACGAAAATTGGTTCAAACGAGATAGAGCTGGTAGATTTTTTTTAATTCGTCATAAACCGCAATTTTCGGTTAGAAAAATCACTACCACTGCTAACGTGTTAAAACATCAATCAAAGTTACAACGAACTATAAGAACTTTGTAATATGTTACTTGCTGCTACGAAACCCTTCATGGGCGAGTCCAACTCGCACTTGGCCGGTTTTTTTTTTGTTTGTTTGTTTACATAGTGACACTTGAACTTCATGTTGTGTGACTCCCAAAGGCGGAAGTAGGAGTCAAACTGGTTACAGGCGAGTCACTTTCGTAGATTAGAGAAAGTGACTCAAAGGTCCTAAGTTTTGGTTCCCGACCAAAGCTGACGGGTTATTATATATCATGGAATAAAGTGTGACACTGGCCTTAGATGCAACGATAAATAACACGTTTACATCAACACGATTACGTCAGCAGCTTACGCGCAAACAAAACAAAACTTGCACAGGGGAGATTTAATACGTACATACATACATATTATTTATTTAAGCACGCACATACATTTCACACTGCCATGGTGGCACACAAGGGTACTATTAATATTTTTTTTTTAGATATTTGGCATAATGGCCAAAGATCATTTATCTTCGTGATTTATTAGGGTTGACATAATAGTCATAGTCAACATTCTTCTACTAAGATTGCGAATAAGCACTTAGTTTCTGTTATTACCGCTAAGATTGCCAATAAGCAATTAGTTGGTTTTTATTTTATTTGGTTAAAGGGCTAAATAGCCTAGTAATTAGTTAGGGACACTACACACTACACACGACTTACAAAGAACGACATATAAAAACGTGACAAACACATGCCGTGTTCGTCATGGGGACATAGGGGTTAATTAGCATCACGGAGGATTCTGCGAGTAAATTATTTCTATCACTTTTCTGTTTCTTGGTTTAGTTGGGAGGTTCTGTTAGTTGGAAGCATGAGTCTATCCCTAACAGAGTTCGTCGTTAACTGTTAGTTGGCAGCATGGTCTTGCCCTAACAGAATTATGTTGTAGGTTACTGTTACGAGGAAGCATGAAGCTTACCCGAACAGATTTATGGTTTAGGTTTATTACTGTTACGAGGAAGCAAGAGTCTTACCCGAACAGATATATGGTGTACTGTTATTTGGCAGCATTTGTCTTGCCCTAACAGTCTTAGGTGTAGGTCACCTTTATGTTTATGTTCGTCATATGGCTACTCCTACCACTCGGAAGCTAGAGGCTTGCCCTGGGGGATAGTCCATCCTATGATTCGGAAGTGCTACACTAGCCCTAGTAGGATGTTCTTCTCTGGGACGGTTGTATAAATCCCAGCCTTCAGCAAAAAGCCTTATTATACACACCCCACTTTCAGGCGGTGCGTATTACCTGAACCTTCAACCCAAAGCCTCAAATACGTCTTTTCTCTTTCTGTCCTATAAGATCCTTCAGAATCACCCAAATACATCCTGCGAGTTGGTTTCATTAAGGTTAAGGCCGACTCTTCGCTACACCCAGCATCACCTCATTCACACAACACACTAACATACACACACACATAGACGAGTAGTAGGTATTATGTTAGGGGCGTTCGAGGACGAACGCAGCGTTTGACGCGTTAGGGTACGTCAAACGCTCACCGGGGAGGGGGAGTATGTAACGTTGTGAAACAACGGGGGCAAATATTGATTAACATTAGGGGTTTAGAATCGAAAATTAGATCAACATATGAAAGCGCCATCTACCGAGTAAGTGTCGCAACGGCGGAAGCCTTATTCGTATTTAAAAAGCGGTCTTGACGATTGAGTACTTTCGAGTGGTGCCGCTAGAGGCGCTGTACAAACATATATAAACAACCGCGCGCGAATTTCAAAGAGCATTACTAAAATAATCTAAATATACTAGTCGCGAAGGCGTAGGTGTATCAGAGTATAATTTCATTTAAAGTGAAGAAACATAGTAAGGAGCCAAGTACTCCCAAAGTGATCAGCGATTTAGCGGCGAGCGTCAATAACCCCATCATTGGGTGAGTCAAATTAATTATAACGAATCTAGATTTTTAAAACAGTGAAAATTAACGGCTGTTGGTCAACCCTGTTATGGGAGGGTAGATTACAGGGGTGTGAAAAAAAGGTCTCTGTAAAATTAGTATATAACCAAACATTGTAAGGCAACCGACTCCTAAATGGTTTAACAGGGATCGGCTGTCTTAGCAATGGGCGGGAAAAAGGGTTCCAGCTAACCCGTCTTCTGGAACATTCCAAGAAATCCACCCTACGGGTTGTCAACGTCCACCCTACGGGCTGTAGAAGTCCACCCTACGGGTTCAAGAAATCCACCCTACGGGTTCAAGAAGTCCACCCTACGGGTTCAAGAAATCCACCCTACGGGTTCCAGAAATCCAACCCACGGATTGGGAAAATCCACCCTACGGGTTCCACGAAGGTGAAGACGCACCCTCCGAGTCTACGAGCAGTCATCCACCCTACGGGTCGAAAACACCGTGCCAGCCGAATTTGTGGACGGCACGGCTACGTCGCGGACTGCATCAGCCTTAAGAACCACCAAGATAAGTCGAACCCTGCGAAGGCCTTCTGAGACCGCACTTGCTGCCCGAAATTACCACGACCCCGAGTTCTTTCTTTTTCTTTTAAATAAATCGTTATTGTTGAATTCTAAACGTCACCTCTTCTCATTTCTCTCTTCTTTCTGAAAGCCATCAGCTTTTCACCTTAGCAGATGGTAAAAGAGGCTTGGAACTTTATAGCAGGGCTATATATATATACCCTCTCTAACGTGGAAATCTAGAATTCTATATGAAAACCTGTTTTCTTTGAATGCAAAAACGATTCGTCACCGATCTTATGACATCCTGTCATTCTGACAGCAGAAATGTCACCACAGACAACCGATTAAAAAAACGATAGATCGATTAGGGTGCTTTCACACGCTGAATGCTGCATCTACAGAAAATAAATGCTACATACGTACGGTCACGCCTTTATCACCGATGTGGTAGACAGAAGCATCGTATACGCCCATATTTAACCTTATAGTATGTTTTGTCCCCCGTATCACTACACCACAATGGTAAGCCGTGTTGGAATGGACCTGCGTAGGCTGTGATGGCTCACTGTTGAATCTTTCCCAGCTGCCCATCAACCTTCCAAATAGTTTAACAACTATCACGTTACTGACAGCCGGAACATCGGCTTAACGTGCCTTTCGAAGCACGGAAATGCTCACAAATGAAATATCACAAAGTGGTCATGTGGTAGCTACCCATTTAATGACCAGCCGTAGCTCACTGCAGTGAGCATTTACAGAACTCTGATCATCGGAGCTTTGACTGCTTCGCTTCATTTTCTACTAAAAGCAATTAATAATAATTTCATGACATGCATGGGTTTTAAAGCGATATAATGATAAAAAGAAGGCTTATCCCTTGAGTATTAACTACACTTCGCAAGTATCTCAATATCTTTGAAAGTAATTAAGGTTGTCTCCAGGGAAAGTCATCGTTACATTTTAATATATACTTAGTAGAGACCTGGCAATTTGTCTTCCGCAACTACTTAACTTCGTAGAGTAGTCTCTTACTTTCAACTCACTCAGGATTTATGATACAGCGTAACATGAAAAGGTAATTTTGAAGAGGTTATAACAGTCTTTCCCCGACCCTTTGAAGGTAGCGAGTGTGCGGTGTCAGTTTAAAAAAAAAACAAAAAATTGTATTTCTGACTCTCGAAATGATTTGAATCTGAGAAACTTAGTGAGATTGCTTCAACAATGAGAACTTTTGCTGATAAACAGCATCATTACCTATTAAAAATCAGCCAAGTGCGAGTCGAACTCGCAAACTGAGGGTCCCGTCCTAAAACAACTGCAGAAAATCACGTTTGTTGGATGGGAGCCCCCTTCAATATTTATATCTTCTGAACTAGACAGTTGCTAAAGAGGCCACAGAAATACATCATCTGTGGAAATTTCAACTCTCTAGCTATCACGGTACCAGAGATACAGCCTCGTGAAGGACATACCGACAGATGGACAGACGGACGGTGAAGTCTCACGAATAGGGTCCTGTTTTTTCCCTATGGATACGGAACCTTAAAAGCAGCTCCAAAATTATTTCATCCATTACGGAGTTAGAATACTACGAGACATTTATTTTATACTAGCAGACGCCCGCAGCTCCGTCCGCGTCAAGTTTTGTTCCCGTTTCCGCTTCCCGTGGGAACTTATTCCCGGGATAAAAAGTAGCCTATGTTCAAATTCAAATTCAAATTCATTTATTCAATTAAAATTTCACACTATAATTTTCAGTGACCCCACACTAGGCAAGCCTGTCCTGTGGGTGTCAAACACGACCAGCAGTAAAAATTGATTTAATAACAAATAGTGATTACATTAACAAATTAATTACATTAACAATATAAAGATCATTTATAAAATATTTAGAATAGGTATCTACATAATTATACAAGACTTATTAACTAAATATAATTTAAAATACATATCTGGGAAAACAATTGAGATTTTTACATAATACATGTCATGTTAGCAGTAAGTAACCATTCATCTACTCCATTTGTTATTCCAGACCTATATCTACCCCAGTACCGAATTTCAGCCAAATCCGTTCAGCCGTTAGAGCGTGAAAGAGTAACAAACATCCACACTCACAAACTTTCGCATTTATAATATTAGTAAGATATATTTGCCATAGAGATACTCAGTTCAAACTTGAAGCGCCATCTTTCGGGGAGTAAAGTCTCATTAATTGAAGCATTGGGTGCAACAAGGGCGTTCGATACCCAAAGTCCGTTTTGATGTTATTACATTAAAATATGCACAGAGCCATCTAGTTTCGTATATCAAAAACTCGTTTCGATTACTGTAATCCAGGTGACGTGAGAATCATTAATGTCGGAGGTGGCGCTACGCCCTTGTTGCATAGATAACAAAAGTGCGTTTAAATTGAAACACATAACGACATATCTGCAGTTTGAAAAACTTTTTAATGTAAAAATGAATGTAACAAGAGATTTTAGTGACTTTAGATCAGATGCTGGCCAGAGTTAACATGAGTCTCCCTAAACAGAAAGGTAAAATAGAAGGTAAAGAATAAAAAGGTTAAAGAGAGGTTTGGGCAAAGAATTAACAAAATCAGCTCGAGGAAAGAAGGTACCTAAAAAGGTTTTTAGACATATTACTACGCGTTGTTCCAAAAAATGTTGAATGTGTGTTAACCTCGCATCAAAATGCACAGCGACATTTTTTTGTGACTTTTGGAATATATGTGACAAAGTGCAGCAAGATACCCTCTTAATGTCGTGTTTAGAAAACGGTTTAAAGTTTAGAGAGAATGAGAGATTGCGAATGTTGAGCCTGACAAGTTGAAACGAGATAATCAAGCTGATTCAGAAGATTAAGGAACTCTGCTGAATCAGCTTGAAGAAGTCGACTGAATATTTTGATGAATCTGATTAAAAACACGAAAATCAGAAAAAATAATTGAGAAAAATTGAATATTTGAACGGTGATTGTAATAAATACACATGTTTCACTTACATTATAATTTAAAATGTTATATAAGTATTAAAATTGTTATTTATTTTCCTTAAAAATTAATAGTAACATTAATGACCTATCTGTTTTACCAGTTGGGTGCAACAAGGGCGGATAACACAAGTAAAAAAAACTTGATTATACAATATTTCTGATTGCTCTAAACTAGTTTTAATACCTGAATCTTTTTGCTAAATCATGGGGCTAATAAATAATAAAGTAAATTTAAGTGAAATCAAAAGTAATAAAATAATATAAGACAACATAACTTTCATTATCAATTTTCTCGAAACTCAATTTTACAACATACGCCCTTGTTGCACCCAATGCTTCAATTAGTGTTTACCAGTTAATATCATAATAAGCACGTGGTTTTAGTATTACTCTCGCGTATCAACATAATAAACGGGCCATTAATCTCAGGTAATGTCTTCTTTATTGCGATATAATATATTTACAGTGTTAATGGTTTTGTGAGTGAAAATATATTACAGCCGCCATATTACAAATTGTCAGTATCTTGCTATTTGTTTGACAAAAACCCAAATAAAATAATTTTAAATGGCTTCGTACCAAAACTGACTGCCTCGGTAACGCATTCTGTATTGTAACGTCTGCCGTGCCTGAGGTTCTCAGTTCGATTTCCGGGTCTGTCCTATATGAACCGAGCCGTGAACCGACCCGGTAATCGAACCCAGAACGTGTGTGTGATCCACAAAATGTTTGCTTCGAAGTTTGGGTGTTTTCTATGTACATTAAGTATGTATTTAGAAATAAATAAGTACTAGCTGACCCTAACAACTTCGTTTGTGTTAAATTTTTCATTGCTTCTCAGCACCTATTCATAGCAGCGAAGTGATGATTCACAGACACTCTATAATAGCGTAGCTTTCTATTGGTGAAATAATTTTCAAAATCGGGTTAGTAGATCCAGAGATTACCCCTTACAACGTCCCAAGCTCACAAACTCATAACCTCACAAACGTAACCTTTTTATTAATTAGTATAGATGTCTATCAGTCGTCTTAATCCCATAGCACAAGCTCATAGCTTAGTTTGGACTAAATGATGTTGTGTGAGAATGATAAATAAATAATTTTTTTTTAAATAAATTTTTAAATAAAAGCTTTATTCGGCACGCACAATAGGTACAATCATATATGAACAAGTGAAAATTACACTGTGCGTGCCCGAAAAGGTCGTCATCTCAGCTTTGCTGCACTAACAGTAGGTACGTATACTGTTAGGCAGCGCTGGTTTTCAGATGACGCCTTTAGGGGACGTCACGTACGCGTACTTAGCCAACAGGCGCAGTAGTAATATTTATCAAAAAACAAAAAGTACAACAACTTATCGATAAAAACAAATCAAAATCGAAAACAGTACAGTTTACAAAAGAAAGGAAAAAATGAACATTCTATTTGGCAAGAATAGTAGTAAATAAAGGAGGCGCCACTGTGCCTTCCGTACTTTATGCTGAGAGATCAGCAACCAAGCCATAAACCAATTTTATAAATAATCAACATTTTAATGCTATTAAAAAAAAACAAAACGACATAAAAGGTTTTATTCCTTTTTTTAGTACGAAACCTTTTCACACATTACCGGTTTCTTAGTAACGTGATGTTAGAAACTTAGTGTCAACGTTTCACAATTTCAAACTCCTTCAATAAAATATTTTAGTGATGTCAAACACGATTTTACGATCTCATTTTGGTCGAGTTATTCCTACTCATATCAGAATGAACTCTTTTATTGACAATATAAAAGTTCCATTGGAATCTTTCAATATGAGACGTACATGAATTATTACTGTTATTATGATGATGACTGGCTTCGTGGTCTAGTGGTTAGTGTGCCTGACTATGGATATGGAGGTCGTGGGTTCGATTCCTACCCAGGACAAATCTCTTTGTGTGATGAGCACATTGATTTGCTTTGTCTGGGTGTAATTTATTTATAATAAGTATGTATGTATTTAGAAATATAATAAGTATGTTTATCAGTCGTCTAAATCGCACAAGCGTTTCTTGGCTTAATTTGGGCTAGACGATGTCGTGGGAGAATGTCCACAAATATTTATATATTTATGAAATAGAACTTAAATATATTTCTACTTAGATCAGGAATATACTCTATAGCGTGTACAATCAGCTTCCTGATTATCGACAAAAGACCTAGCACCTATTACGTAAGCCAAAAACTAATGGTTAAATGTAGATGTATATTAAGCCTCTGCCTACCCCTTCGTATATACATGTAAAGGCATGGCCAGATGCATGTACGTATTTAACCCTAATTATAATATATAAAATTGATAATAAAAATCAACCTAAGTATACTCAAAAGAACAAAATCTAGAGTATGGTTGATAATACGACAGTAAATGCAATCATTCAAGATTAACATTCGTCGCCAGGCGATTATATCGTTGATGGGGTGTCAAAACATCAACGGAATTCGTCCTAAATATTATTACTGCTACTATCTACAATTTCATTCAAAATAACGCGTTGACGATGACGTTTGACGATGTTCAAGATTACACTGAAAGCCAAGTCGACGTCTGAGAATTTTTACATAAAATATTCATCATTGGCAAAAGTTCCGAATCGTGTGCCTTTACTCGTCTCGTCACCTCTTTTTGACGCTTTATTTGTTCCCTCTGTTCATTAAGCATTGTCGTTATAGCTTTTATTATACCGTTCCAAGGTAATTACGGTGTACAATGAGGACCTTTGTGTTTTTTTGTCATTTTGTTATGTAAATTTTGATGCTAAATGTCACATATTTAGGTTTTTTTTTTTTTTTACGTGTGGAAATCCTACATGGATGCTATGCCGGACTCCTACCGACTAAAACCACACGATGCCCTACAACTGTCTACGGCCGGGAGTCCCGGGTTAGCCCTCGGAAGGATGTCCCAGGGCTCTCGGCAGACTTTGGCGAACACTTCAACCTCGCCTATGGGGTTCGGGTGCTATCCCGCGTCTGGGTAGTTGGTTCGGGTGTTAACCCGCTACTAGGGGAAGGGGGGGGGGAATTGGGTACTGTCCCACCACTATCACCACTATGAGGGGCAAAGAGATATTCGCCATCGTCTTGGCCTGCTTCTGTACGAACGGCGAGCAGCCAGCCCACCGTTCTCAGGCCCCCGGTCATGGAGGTCGGTAGTCTTGGGCGTATAGCAGCCTGCGACGACCTCGCCGCCGACTGCGGAACTCGGGAGGGAGAACCCTCTCACGGTCCCTCCCCGCCACCTCTTTTTGAAGCATAACTTGCTCGCAAAAAGATGCAGCGGCATCCCACTTGCTCCCGCTAGAGACCATAGCTTTCACCATGGTCTCCAGTGTGAGAACGTCGACGCCCAGGCCCACAACGAGGTCTCGGCGCTGTAGCGCCCATGCTGAGCACTCCACCAGAGTATGCAGCGCCGTGTCCTCGCTGCAGTCATCGCAGTGCTGACACTCGGGTGTTACCTCCCTATGTATGCGCCACAGATACTTACCGAAACACCCGTGTCCGGTAAGCATCTGTGACACCCGATAGGTGAGGCTACCATGACGTCTCTCCAGCCACTCCTCCATGACCGGCTTTACCGCCTCAATAGTGGTGAGCCCCCATTTTGGTTGCTCAAGTCGTAACTTCCATGTTTCCATGAGCTCCTGGCGGAGCAGGGATCGCTGAGCCTCTATTTCTCTAGACTCAGGCCTGTGGTCCCGCTCCAGCGCCTCCTTGCGCCACTGATAAAGCAACGCAAGGGCTCTCGCTTCCAGGTCCCATGGAGGGGTCCCGGCTAGGAGACATGCCGCCTCGACAGAGATCGTGCGGTACCCTCTAATCACCCTGACGGCCATTGCCTTCAGCGGGCTATGTAGTCTAGCCACATTGCGGGCCGTCAGGGTTTCTGCCCATATAGGCGCCCCGTATAGGGCCATACTCCGCACGATCCCGAGGTATAGTCTCCTGCAGGGAGCGTTGGGTCCCCTTATGTTGGGCAACAACCGCGAAAGTGCAGCTGTTGCCCCTCTCAGCTTTGGGACCAAACTTCGAAAGAAATTGTACTCTTAATTGGAATAAAACGGGTTCTACATTATGTTACCTAAAAGTAATATTCTGGAGTTTAGAATTTGGACCCTTGATCCTCATTTCTGAGTATTGAAGACTGGACTCTGGACCCTAGCTTAGATTTCGGACCTCGGATCCTGGGGTCTCAACTATTTACAGTTACCCTACAAATTTCAACCCTAAACTCTAACGAGAAATAATTATAATGTGGATAGGATTCTGATAAAATCAGGTGTCTGATCAAAAATCTAATTTTATCATAATTGCGAAATATTACAGACATTTATAGTAGAATAATAGAGCCAAAGACTATATTGTATCACGTTTCCACAACTTCAACTTAAAATGCAAGTTGTACGAAGCTATTTCATACAACTTAAAAATATTCAACAAAATCTATTTGCATTACCAGGTTGTACGTGTCTGCGTTTCACATCCACGTATGGCAAGGATCGTGGGACTTTCAGCAGCCCGGACTATCCTCGGCCCTACCCACCGGTCGACTGCCTCCTCTACACGTTTGTCGCCGCACCGCACGAGATTGTTGAACTTGCGTTCACAGACTTCGATATCTATAAAGGACACCTTGAGTAAGTGATTTGAATTCTTATAATGGCACACACATAGACTTTAAAAGTGGTTACTAGAACACAAAGGGATATATTCATTGAGTCTGGGGCTTTAATTAATAAAAGTATTTCTTGTAATAGTGAAAGCTCAAATTTAGGTAATCTACTCTTATCAGAATTAAAATCTGATTTATATTCTGTTTTACGAGATTCTAATTATAATAATTAAGTAGTATATAAAAGCGGTTATGAACTATGTCTACTTCCCAAATTATTGCCTGTTAAGTTGTCTAATTGGCACAGTGCTATCTTTGACTGCATTTTCATACGTAAAATCATTTTTAATCAACGACAATATTGATGATCTCGGTAAAAGACACAATTTACTTTGGTATAGCTACAACGCGGTTATTAATTTTGATAAATCGTACGCCTAATAAAAAAAGATTAGGACCGCTCTTACAGCTTCACCTTTCGTCAGCAACTCTCATAGACCTGAATGACAAAACAAAAGTGCTCTCGGATTTACCGTGAACACACTGGAAAGACAACCGTAGCTGATTGATCTATCAACGAACAGCTCAATAAATTATGGTCATATTGTTCATATTTAAAATATGGATCGTTATTAAATTTAATCATAGGTATTACCATTTAAGATACGGTTTTGAAATTTTCCAGCTGAAGGGTATAACAAGGTTTTGAAGCTAAGGGGAAAAATATACTCGATCATAAGTAAGTATGTGAATAAAGGATTGCGCGGTCGATCAAGTAGTCAAGACTACCAAAATTAATAATAACTAAAGAACCCTAAAGATGGAGAAATCCAGGTAATTAATAGTGACAAGTTGAAGCTTTTGCTCCAATTAGTCGAATTTGAGCCTTGTGCTTATTGAAGCGTGTATTAAAAATATCATTAATAAAAGTATTGTGACTTTATTGATGTTTCAGCTTCCCTGCCCACAAAAGATTTTTGCAAAAAGATTCTCATTACAAAATAGCTCTTTTTCCTATTTATATACTTCAGGAACAGAAATAAGTGTTTTTGTCAATTGCATTGACCATAAATATATATTATGTAGATCAACGCTTGATGGGGCCCTACCGACATCTTTCGGGGTCCAAGTCAACCTCACCTGAAAGTAGCCCCCCTGCTAAATAACGGACTAGGTCCTGACTTAGAGAAGGAAAATCAGAGACAAAACCTTGTACCAACCTGTCTGGCCAGCAATAAGGTCAAATACCAATTCAACGTAAATTGGAACGTCTTATATCCAACATTCAACTGTGATAGGCCGATTTGATTGATTGATTGATGTGCATGAGTGAACAGAAATTGTTTTAGATATGAAATATATGACGAGGACAATAAAATCACTACCAAAACAGATTTCTATTAATATACTAGAGAAAGTGTAGGATCAATTTATTTATATTGAAGTTGTACTCGTGGAAGTTTTGTAAATCTTGCTGTCTGTTTTTTTTTTTAACGTGAGAAAAATCATACATGGATGCTATGCCAGACTCCTCCCGACTAAAAATCACACAAATCCTCCCTAACAGCAGCTTACCTGGGGGGGATCCCTTTCGTAAACATAATATATATTCCTAAAATGTTTTGACACAATGAATTTGGCATACTTTTTTTAGCAAAATTATACTTGGTCGTAATTGAATTTTAGCAGCATATGTACTGTGGCATTATCCATACTAATATTATAAAGCTGAAGAGTTTGTTTGTTTGTTTGTTTGAACGCTAGGATCTCAGGAACTACTGGTTCGATTTCAAAACTTCTTTTTTAGTTTGATAGTCCATTTATTGAGGATGGCTATAGGCTGTATAACATCACGGTAAGATGAATAGGAGCGGAGCAGCAATGAAGAATGTTTCGAAAAGGGGGAATTATTTTTACTGTCTGAGAGCTTCCGAGGCGTACGCTGCCTAAATGGTTAAAGTTACGCAAAAATTGTGTATCACAAAATTGTTTCTCTTAAAAAGTTCTATAAAACCCATAACACAAGCAGGTTATTCCTAGCTTACTTTGGGATCAGATAGCGTTGTGTGTAATGTCCGCGAATAAAAAAGTCTGCGACAGCATATGTCTATCTTTTAAGAGGGCTAACGTATTTCGCGCCACATATTGCTCAGAAACCATACTTTTCATTGCATTTAAAGTCATTAAATATTTATCGTACAAACATGGTATTCACTAACATACTTAGTAAATTTAGCTCTCTAAACGTTTATTAAAACATATTTTACCTAACAACGGATTACATATGGTAATTATCAATGAAAGTGAAACAGGTTTTTCAAATCATACGATTTGCATAGTTTTCGATGCTTAAATTCATGTCAAATTACTGATAAATTTAATAAACAAGGGATACGAAGCAATTGCAAAGAGGGTTGGCTATCTGTTTGTAGAATAACCTGATATCAGGTAGGTTCCTTTTTTTAGAGAAAAATGACTGTAAAGTTTGCTCAAATAGTGAGAAATTTCACCAAAATAAAGTTGTCTTTTCACCAGCTTCTGTAGTTTAAATCATTATGATAATTATGTAATATTATGTCAGAACTTCTCCTTTGACAATAAAAATATTTATTTTTATGTAACCAGATACCGATTATTTTTTACAAAGTATTTTGTGAACCCCTACAAATGCAGATACGCGAACAAATACGATTTAGTACCGCCGAGAGGCTCTCAGAGAGTGGTCATGTCGCTCGATGTTCCATTTTTGAATACGAAAAAATGAACAAAAATAGTCTAATTCTAGCGTGACCAAACAATCTTAGTACTTCGTGACGTATAATATAATATATATAAATATTTATGGTCGATATATAACGTGAACTTTTGTATAGTGCAAAGCTCAGACACCCCGACTAGAGTTTCGCTTCGAAATACTGTATAAAAAAAATTAAATGAAACTAACAAAAACTGATCAAGTTATAAGCATTTACAGTTGCAATATTTTCTTCACGAACAGTGTAGGTGTAGGTATTATACGCAAGGCAGGTAGTCACTATTCGTGTGGTATTGATAATAACACCATTTTCATAAGTGGTAATTATGGAACACCTGTGAGGAACCAGACCAGGATTGGGACGGCTATAAAGCCGCTAAAGCAAAATAAGTAGCGACTGAGATACAAAAGTACCAAGTCTTGGAGAAACCTCTGATAGAGTCAGACTAATACTAGCCAAACAAGGGACAGAACTGTCCGTATCTATAAAGAAACCTGACGGCGCGGCGGCCTGACCCACACATGAAAAGAATTATTTATACTGTTGATTGATGGCACTTGGTGGAACCTTTCGGCATTTTCAAAGGCAAATTAACATTATATAATGACCACTAAATCACTTAATTACTCGAAAACAATAAATTAATAACATATAAATTACCACAACATCATTCTACTAACATTAACTATCATGAAAAGAAGCCGAGAGTATTTTGATACAAACGCACTTCCCAGAATGCCAATTGCTGCAGACACTCATGTGGCTGGTGGAAAACGTATCCACAGAAGAAGTCCAGTGGGAGCTCGCAAGACCTGTTCTAATCTATTCTGTCAACTTACAAAAAACTGAATGGGTAATTAACAGCTTCAAGTCCTTCAAATCTCCAGGACAGGATGAAGTCTTCCCTGCAGTGATAAAATGGGGGGGACACTAGTTGATATTGTCAGTCACATAGTATCTATACGCCAGACAATGAATGGGACTGTGACCCAGACTGAGGAGAGAGGTCTAAGTGATCTTTATACCAAAACCCGGTAAAGGGATTATGTTTGTGATTCAGACCTCTGGTTATACAGACCGATAAGCCCTTCGTCTTTCCTGCTAAAATAAATTAAATTATGGAGAAAAACGGATCTGTTTACAAAGCATGACTGGTATTTTAAAAACCAAGGCCAACTTCAAATCAAGTGAGAAGCTGCGTTTATTTTATCTTCTAGTGATCTTGTGTATATAATAAATATTTTTAATGAATTGTATTAAAATTACTTTCAGTCAAGCCAACATTTATCGATTTGCGGTGTAGACTGAACACTAATTTGCCCATAAGCACAGTAAATATTTCGCAAGACGACGAGTTCTGAACTACGAGGATGGAACCTAAATTGTTAAATTTTTACGACTAATGACTGTTGCCCAAAATGATTGAGCCCAGAAAGAGCCGATAAAATAAAATAAAATAAAATTTATTACCTTTAAAATTAAAAAAAAAATAGGTTTGTCAACATTTTTTCGGAAATGCTACAAACTGAGAAGAACACCCCAAGAAACTCAGTTCGGTCTCTCCCAAAATTCATCTTAGTAGGTATCTAATAAATAATCGATCAATGCCGATACGGAATGGCTTTTTCTTGGCGGTGTGCATTGTTATGCACATACCTCTTAATAAATATTTGGTTGTTGTAAATGAAAAACACCTACTAACATCAATTAAGATTAGATTTAGATCCCATAGCTCAAGCTTATAGCTTAGTTTGGGCTAGATGATGTTGTGTGAGAATATCCAACAATATTTATTAATTATTTATTAAAAATATTTTAACGTTCCTGCCAGCACTGAATCTGCAGTAGGCAGCAAAACATCGTGCCATGCCAAGCGCCTGCGCATTGCTACGTTAATATTATTGTTTTTAATTATGATTATTGTCAAATTTAAATATTTATAGTGTAAAATAGAATATTGTCCATTACTTTCTACAATTTTCGCATATTTAGATACTTTAAAAATAAACTTGTGGACCGTTTTCATGTATGTGTGTATTATAATATACTATACTATCTTCACGCCAAATCCCTTGCGGGGTAGGCAGAAAGAACCGAGCGCCACACGGCACGCTCCATACACACCTCACTTGCTTCTTCAACTTTCATTTTTCTTTTCATGCATGCACGTCGGTTCCTTCGGTTCGGTATTACTAATTGCAATATTGATATTAGTTAGGTAAATAAATGTCAACTTTATTAATTTTATGATGTCAGTGTCTATCACTAGGTACTTAATATCAATCAATTTGCAATAAAATAATCAATGATTATTAACTAATATTAATAACATAAAAATTAAATTAAAAGATTGAACGCTTAGACTAAGAATATGACACCGGTAATACATCAAGGAAAACAAAAGTATCAAACTTGTTAGTAGCAACAATTGGCACTATAAGGCTATGTGCGCCGCGCCGGCTGATTTCTTACGATCGTAAAGAAATTTGAAAACCGAATTTACGCTCTTAAGGTTCGCTCACAATAAACTTATTTGTCTGTCTTTTAAGGTTAGCTCATAATATTATCAAACTGAAGAGTTTGTTTGTGCTAGGATCTCAGAAACTACTGGTTGCATTATAAAAATAATTTCACAGTTTTTAGTCCATTTATTGAGGATGGCTAATGGCTATATAACATCACGCTAAGACAAATAGGAGCGGAGCAGCCATGAATAATGTTTTAAGAACGGGGAAATTTATTTCTTTTGTGAGCTTTCATTGCGTACGTTGCGTAAATGGTTAAAGTTACGTAAAAATTGTCCACTACAAAATGTTTCCTTTTAAAAAGTTACAAAATAAGTTTTGAACAGCATATGCCCATCTTTTAAGGTTCACTTACAATAACCTTCACAATAATTTTTATAATATGAGCGACGCGCGACTACGCGTCGGGAGTAAACGTTTTCTGCAGCAGTAGCCAGTCAACTGAAAGATAATACCGGCCAAGTGCGAGTCGGACTCGCACACAATGAATTCTGTACCAAAAAACGGACAAAAATAAATGTGACGGGAAACATTATATCAACAAAGTTGTGCGGGTCAACTCTTAATGAATTTAAGCGACTCGACGGGAAAAAATATATTACTTTATACACACAATATACCTACCACAACTCTCTAATAAATATACCTAAGACACGCGACGAGAGTAAATGCGATGGGATTATATTACCTACTTAAAATATTAATACTATACCACTCTCATTGTCACTCTCATGTGACGCAAACGAAGTTGCGCGGGTCAGCTAGTTATAATATATTTAGAACTAATATATTTATGCATAGTTATAATTTGCACCATGTTTTAAGTATAGTGCACAGTCGCCTAGTATATATTTAAACAGTGAAGCAAGTTCCCTAGCTTCCAGGTCCCATGGAGGGAATCTCGCTACCTACCCTTAGAAACTTCCTACCGCATTCTCTGTAAACTGCATAAAATATAATATTTTATCGAAACCCGTTCGCGTTGAAAATAAAAAAGTTAACAAACAACTGTCTATGAAGACTTTCGAATAGTAAGATATTAGTGACAAGTACAGAAGAGCTCTGAAGAAAATGTGAGATATCAGAACTCTGCAAAACAAAAAAAAAAATCAATCATACAACGCGGTAGAAAAAATGTCCCTTTTTCTTGCAAAGTGTTCTGTACTGTTTCTGAAACTTTTTACTTTAATAAACTATCGGTACCTCGTTCCCCTATAGTTTTAGGGAAAAGAAAAAGTTATTTTGTAAGTTTTTGTCATTCGTTGAAAGATTTACCGCTCTTTGTTTTATCCATGAGAAAGAAATGAAATGAACGCGATGAATCTATACTACCTATGTAGTTTAATTTTCATGAGTCTTCACCTCAATACAGTCTTAATCCAAAGGCTGATGTTTGATTTTCAACAAGCTGGAAATTAATCTGTTCATTTTTTTTCCGGTGTACTATAAAAAAAGTTTTTTTTTTACAGCCCGAATGTATATCACTATAGTATTGTGTTTTACAAGAGGAATTTCATTAGATTTTGGCATGTCATGTTTGTACACGGTGTATATATAAACCGTAACCATCTACACCTCAGTTGTATAAAAAGCAGAATTTTACTTTTGACATCAGCATCTACTTTAATAGTGAGTTCCTAAAAAACGTTGCTCGTCATTTGCAATTGACTTCACCAGTAAACACGAATAAGATTATGCAAATGTGTGTGAAACCTTACTTCCAACACCGAGATTATCCTCCTTGAGCCTCCCTTTTTGTATAATTTCGACGAATTCAATTCCACGATTTAGGCGATGTCAGTAAGATATTAAATTACTTTATTTGTTGAAGACATATAGATGTAAATGTTCTTGAGTATCTTTGCTGAAATGTTCTTCGCAAAAACATACCTAATATGTTACTGCATCATAGAGCAATGCATCTACGAATTCTATAAAATGAAAGTAAATGTATAGATATTTTACAACATTTGCATCAAAAATATAAATTAACCTCTGTAAAGTCTTGTTTAGGCGATATTTATTTTCCTATAGAATTTGTGAAACCTTTTGATACATAACATACCTATTAAAATTCGTACGTTTAAAAATACGCGAACTGGTATATTTCTAGGTCATATACCTAGAAATATAGAGCTATAAGAATGAGAAGATGATTAAAACAAGTTAAAAGGAGTTGTAGGTACCCCGCTTTTACTTAAATCTAATAATTACTGTTAAAGTTACGAAACATGGGCTGGCTTTCAGAAGCGTAGCATCAATGCACTCGCTGTCAAAAGCTTCACACACTAGACTACAAAAGCCGAAATCTATTCTGCAGGCAATCACCACGCCAGTTTTGCACAATTATATTTTCAGAACAGAAAAGTTGGAAAGTGGCTCGGTTTGCAAGTGGAATAATAAAATTGTACTAACTAATTTGTGCACTATATTTATGTATCAATACTTTCATAAAATTGTATAGTGGTGGTGTCTGAACAATGGAGATATTAAAAAAAATTGGGTGACGTTTCATTAACGATACTGAACACATTATATTTCAAATAGTCGTCTGTTTGTCAGTTTATTTTGATCAGTCTATTTGTTCACGAGGGATATAAAAACCATTGAACGTATTTCGACGCGGTTTTTATTAGAAAGGAATTTAATCAGACTTAAAATCTCAAGTTTGTTTGATAGCAATCGCTTGACAAGTTTAATGTGGACAATAAAGCGTAACTATGTGGTACAAAAACTTGTTTAGTGTTTAAAAGATCAATTGTTTTTGTCAGCTAGCAGATAATATCAGCAAGAGGTTGTATTGCTCAATCGCAATTGCAGTTTTAGTAGGTAGCATAAGATTTAAAAAAAAACTATTTCTTATATTCTTATATTAATTAATTTACAGACAATGAAATTGTGCCCCGTAAATTTGATCTGAAAAACCAATAAACATTATCAATTTTACTTTTACTTAAACTTCTCTATAACGAAAACGATACAATCGATTAGCGTTTTTTTTTCACAATAAACGTGAAGGGACGTACACAAACAATTTTTGAGCGATACCAACTCGTATGCCACGTGCGTCATCAATCATCGTCAGCCACAAAATACACCTGCGGCTGTTACATGATACACCATCATTCTGAAACTTAATCGTGTGATGGATTTGACTTACCTATTGTATCAGTTTGGAGGGAGATAATAATGGTCGATTTAGTTTGAATAAAATGGATTGTTTCTGTACACTGTCAGGTCAGGATGTGATAAACATATTTTCATCAACTACGCATGAATAATCACGTTGCTCGAGAAAGCCAACGATAACCCACTATGTCGAGTCCCGTTACGTCGAGTCTCCGCTACGTCGAGTCGTTCCTTCGGTCGGTGCAATAAAGGGTAGTCGCCTCTACGTCGAGTCGCCACTACGTCGAATGGTTCCGAAGGCCGGTGCAATAAATCGTAGTCGCCTCTACATCGAGTCGCCGCTACGTCGAATAACCCTGAGTGTAAGCACCACCAAGTGGATGTGCCGACACGTCGAGTAGCCTCCACGTCTACTTTGCAAAGTTTGTTTTGCGTTTATGCCATTTATTCCCGCTATGTCGAATCAATGAAAACCTACTTAAGTAAATTTTATTTGTACAGTCGTGTAAAAAGTGATAGCGGATTATTAGAAATAATGGCTGAATTGAAGTTAATATAAAGGATGATGAGATTAGGTTAGGTTGCAACAGTGACCACTTATGTTAGTTTCTTCTATCTTTAGCCGGGTAAACTTAAGTCTAACCGCAGGCCCTTGGCTAAAAATGTAGAAATGTAGAACAGAGTGGAAGGCAAACGTCAAAACAAAAAAAATAAACACGAAGGCTAGGCGGGAGCTCCGCTACGCTTCGCTCCCGCCTAGCTTTCGTGTTTTTTTTTTTATGATTATTCAACACCATCGAATAAATTTTTACCGTTTCTTTTCGATTAATGTGCACATTAACCAGCTAAAGATGGAATATGCCGACGCAAACTAACATGTTATCGAACTTTAGCTGCTTCTCGAAGATAAACCTAAGTTTAGCCGGCTAATCTTAAGTTTATGTTCACACCTACCTTTAGCCGTAACATATATACTATATAAATACTAACCTAACCTAACCTAACTATGACTTTTATACACGACTGTACTATTAAAACTTCGTTCAGTAATTAGTAGACGGGACGGTAATAAATGAGACATTTTTCATTGATTCGACGTAGCGGGAATAAATGGAATAAACGCAAAATAAACTTTGTAAAGTAGACGCGGAGGCTACTCGACGTGTCGGCACATTCACTTGGTGGTGCTTACACTCAGTGTGAATCGACGTAACGGCGACTCGACGTAGAGGCGACTATGCTTTATTGCACCTGCCCTCGGAACGATTCGACGTAGCGGAGACTCGACGTAGAGGCGACTATGCTTTATTGCACCGACCCAAAGAGCGACTCGACGTAGCGGAGACTCGACGTAACGGGACTCGACATAGTAGGACTACATCGGCTACGGTTACTGTAAAGATCTTTTTTATTGCTACATTGACATCGTTACTTACCCATTATAAACGCAAAGGTTTCTAAGTAGAGATATATGGATATACCTAGGTTTCTCTTTTACGCTCTAACGGCTGAACTGATTTGGCTAAAATGGTACAGATAGTAAATAATAGGCACTTTTTATCCCCGAAATTTGTTCCTAAAGGATGCAACACTATCAAGCTTCTACTTCTTTACTTAAACTGTATTTTCTCAATTTAACTAAATGCGAGATATGAGTAATTTTGCGTTGCTTTACCTAATCATCTTTTCGTTCTAACATAGTAACTATCGATATAAATTTTAAAGAACATATCGAGTAAAATGCTAGTTCATTGTCCGTTGGCGTAAAAGTAGCTTGTCATGGTGAACTTGAAACGGACACTAAATGAGAAACTAGATTAGCCACCACTGCTATTTATTGATTGTCAATTTGTGAACAATGGTGTAGGTTTATGTTGATATAGTATCACAACAACGTGTAATTGTTATAAGTTCAAAATAAATTAATAAATAGATTGTCAGAAATGTTCCCTTGAGAATGCTGATTGTGAACGTCAGTTTCGACGTAGTCTGAGTCTTTAACGCAACGTGAAGTAGTTAAATCATGCATCTGTCCCCTGATAAGTCAACGACGTAATCTCTGATTTGTCAACTTCAACTTCAATTTTGTGGTTTGTACAGCGCTCCGCGATACAAAGTTCTCTCCTGTCGCTATCAGAGTAGGTACGCCGATAGTCAGCCCGTTATTCAACTTAGACGCAGACTTTGTAATTGCTCATATTTCAACAAGTGCATGTTGATGTGATGTGTGAACACGGATGTAATCGCTTGAGAATTGTGGTCTTAATGTTAAATGTGACCGTATTAGTCACATTCAGTTTCGAAAGTTGTGACTTTTTAGTCTCATTTAGTTTTTCTGTGTCTGAAACCAAATTGATCCTACATTAAATGTAGGATCAATTTGGTTTCAGACACAGAAAAACTGTGCCTACTGTATTTATCGTCAGGTAGATAAATTTTATCTACCTGACGATAAATACAGTAGGCACAAGGACATGTTTTTGTGAGGTACCTATGTATTGTGTGAACAGTTTCATGTCACGTATTGGTGCCGCATCAACTTCATATATCATAACATAATAATATCTGGTATCACTTTTGATCTCAAAATATCGGTCAGGCAATAAATAGTCAACGGTCTATCTTAACTTACTGATTAATTAAGAATATTAATCAGTCAAGACCAGTATTTTCATATTAGTAAATACATAAAAAGATGAAATATACTATATACTTTTCAACAATGTTTTTATAGTTGAAAAGTTGTTTAATCGAAAAGAAAAAAAGATAATAAAAGCTCGTCGTTGAAACAACAGCACAAAATATTTCACGTTTCGCTTAGAAATAAAAATATCTGGTCGCTTTTCGAACCAAATACGCCACATGCTATTTAGACGTTATTTGTAAGATCGGAGCTATACAATTGCATACCTGTTTGGCTATCTAGCAAGTCTGGAGAGAAATATATTGTGTGAACATTGTGGAACAATACGACGGCAAGTTCTAATAAGTTTGTGTTTAACTTAAACGTGCAAGACGCAAAGGAAATTGCAGTACAAATACGAAGTTAGTTCAATTTAGGTATTATCTTATACGACGGCAAAACGATACATAGAAGACAAAGTCTATTAAAAATAAAATAAAACAATGTTTTTACCATCTCAAACATAATCTTAATATTTTTAACATGTACCTACTACGTTACAGTAAGTGATAAGAGCTCCAGGGAAAACTGCATACAGCTTAAATATATCATTAAACTACTGTCTGCAATTTCAATGCTTAGAATTATCTGTCATTGAATAGATTTCTTTAATCAGGGTCAAATAATTTAATTTGTATTTCAAACAAAGATACTTCTAGAATTGCGATCTTCTAGTCTCAAATTTTACTATAAAGATAATATCTTTAGAGTAAAAATTGAAAAGTAAAAAAATGGGTTTGCTACCCCAGCAAAGATTAATACAGACCGCGTAAAAAGAAAAAACCGAATTAACATTTATTCTGTGAAACGAAACGATTTCTAGCTTCTAAATTGCCATTTAAATGCTGTTAACCAGCAACATAAAAGTCAATGAGACGGTATGTAATGTACTTACTTATGAGTTTTTTCTTTTTAGCACTTCTAGCTGACTTCGCCTCTCCGACTAACTCACTTAGTGGAAGCGACAGGTATCAGTAATGATGGCTTTGTCATAAAATTGCTTTCAAGTATTGACATTTTGTTGAATGACGATAAATAATCCAAGTATAGTTAGGTATATATTCATAAGTTGCATACATGTTTTGTTATCATTACTGAAAGCACCTAATAGTCTATTATCTCTGCTATATAGCAGAGATATAAGCTGTATTAAGGGATCTAAAAACTAAAAACTTACTATAGGTATATTTCTAAATACATGGGTACATTTATACTTAAGAAACACCTAAAGTCCGAAACAAACAATTTTAGATTGCATGAATTTACATGATTTCTGTTTTTAGTACATAATATCGTATTATAGTAACAACATAAATACATCATCACTGAAACCTTCAACTGTCTAGCGATACAGCCTGGTTTTATGATACAGCCTGGTGACAGGCAGACGAATAGCGTAATGTCAGTAATAGAGGACGTTATACTGAGACTCCCCTACTCGTATGTAGCCCTTTGACTATGGAGCCTTAAAAATTTATAGATGTATCATTACATCTGTAAATTTTACCATTACATCTTAAAATTTGCAAAATCAACTTGTGATGAGTGAGTTCGCAGAATACAATGAAAAGATAAATACTGCGGTCGTTGTTTGCCGAAATTATCAACCCATTGTCCGCATTGTCAAGACAAAGGTACCATAAGACTTCATAAGAGCCATCTTGGAGTCCACTAATGTGAAACTTTTCCCGAAACACCACTTGGGAGTACTTTTGGATATAATATCAACGCTCGATCTGAAAACTCTGTAGGACTGTGATTTTGGGGAAGCAGTTTTGCGCCAAGAAAGTAGAATCTTATCAGTGTTACCGCAAACTGAATTGTAACGATAGTAAGAAAATATAATTATTTTTAGGCGTTTCTGAAGTATGATTCATACTTTTAGTTTTTAAAATTTCTCAGATCTATTTAAATGATATTGTTTATAGTGTTTAAATAAACACATAAACACTAACAAAAATGTAATATACTGTGTGTTATGTACCATACTACATAGCCATCTTTCACCGATATTTTGGGTGAAATGCACCGACTATTGTTTAGATATACGAGGCAGTTTAAATTTGTAGTCTCCATATAAATTCACAGGCATTATCACGTTGTAAACAATAATTTCGGACGACACCTAAATTCCAATAATGTATGTGCCTAGTAAATAAACTCGTAGCGGCAAATGCGAAGCTTTGCAACGATACTTCAGGTCTGCTATCGAAATGACGTACGTTCACACAAATTTACATGAAAACTGTATCTGGACTAGATATTCAAATTTATCCAAAAAGACGGATAGTGAAAACAAGCAACATTTTCCTTGTATTTGTAATTTATCTATTCAACATTATCAATTTAGTTGAAGAACCAAATTGGACAATGGAACAAACGAGTACTGAAATGAAGACCGTGACTTGGTACACGTGGGGTAGGACAACCCCCCGCCAGATGGACCGATGACCTGCAGAAGGTCGCAAGAGGTGTCTGGATGCGGAAGGCGCAGGACCGTGTATTGTGGCAAAATTTGGGAGACGCCTACGTTCAGCAGTGGAGAGTTATATGCTGATTTGATTCATTAATTCAACATAATTAATCCCAATCATGTTTCATCAAGTACCTTTGTAAACTGGTGGACGTCGAACCGTACCCCGCGGTCTGTCACTATCTTAGGGCATCGTGGACAAACGCTCGCAGCTCGTGCTTCCAGATGCGATTTAATAGGGGATTCGCGAGGACACTGAATTCAGTTCCACTTAATAAAGTTAGATGCATTTACTACGTCAAACAAAGTTAGCATGCTGTTTCTTTCTACTCTACTGTATACTGTGGCATGAGAGTTCACTGCCGCTGCCGGCGCGCGGTGTGTCTTGAGCCCGGGGCGAGGGGAGCGCCAAATGCCTACTTGTGCGCAATAACCGCCCCTTAATAGGGGATTCGCGTGGACACTGAATTCAGTTCCATAAAGAGCTCATAGAATATCAGGGCACCTGGCCCCCTGAGGAGAACACAATCCTAGGGCGCCATTTGACTCAACCTCACATACGTTGCCTTTTACATTAAGTACCTCAAATTACGTTGGATTAGTAGAATGGTTCTCCTTTTAAGAGTTGGATGTCATTCACCTGCCAGGCCCATGCCAGCATCGTGAATCGCCTAAGGCATTCACCACGTTACCAAAAAAATGTACATCCTTATCTACTAAATAAATTTCTTCATACTATTTTTATCCTAAAAGGCTTTTCTCTTGGGCATACCTACTATTTTATTCTTCAGTCCAGAATTATAAATCACAAGCGATATAAAATATTCACAAAGGAGCACATGCACAATGAGCTCTGTATCTTTTCATTGTAAAGTGACTCGAAATAATAGGAATTATGAATAGCACGCGAAATAGAACAGTTACATTATGTATATGTATGGTAGTGCTCGCAGTCTCGCACAATGCTTATGCGGCCAGTTCAATGCCAGGAAATACTGAATGCTAGCATGTCAGACTGTTGGCAATGTTATGGGTAAAATATAAAAAACGTTGTACTTAGTGAGTTATAATTATAGGATTTCTGAAATCGTGTAAACTGTATAATATCTATGTGTAAAAACATAATTCTTGTTACTTTTGACGTGACAACGTCTTATAATTCGATTGAGCTGCACGAACGAAAAAAGATGACGCAATTCGTCGTTACCTTCTCGCGTTACGTCGCTCTGCCTCGCTCTGAGGCGTTCCATTTATTTTAGTAATGTTTTTAACAGATGGCGCTATAATCAATTGATGTGTTTTTTATATTTATATTTGTGTGTTTTATTTTTTTTTCATTTTTTCATTACACAATTTGAGTGTTCCGTGTGAGGAGAAACCATTCCATCAGTATTTTCTTCTGACATTGTCACATTCAACTATCGTCAGTAAACAGACTTTACAAACAACCGATTTTTGTATGAAGGCCCGACTTTGACGCCCTTCTTTGATTTAGTGTTGGTTTTGTCGATACGAGTTAAACATAATATCATTAACCTTTGCAGAAAATTGTTCTTTGTTACTTGTCCCTTTCAACAGGCAATACTCTTGATCACGTGAGACTACATACAATATTGATAAAATTTAGGCGGATAGTAAAACTTTTCTCTTTGGGAAAAAGGGATGTGTAATAAACAAAACATGGTGGTATTAATTCGTAGATATTACAGAAAAACAGCTACAAAAACCAAATCCGACAGCAACATCACGACATGCGGTCCATTTGGAATAATTAAACGCTGAAACGTATAGAACAAAAAATCTCATTTGTGCAGGACGTGTTATGAGATTAAACCGCATGTGTTTGGCTAGGGCACAATAGTATGTTGTTTGTATCTAGTTGGAAAACAGAATGTTTTATGTCCAATATAACTTTGTTCAATTTTGGACTGAATGGTTGTTTTCAATTGGTACTGTTCTAATATGTTTAGGTATTGGTGGCCTGTCTTCACATTAAATTACAATTAAATTTTGACAGTAAACGAGTTTTAATTTTAAATATATAAAATAGAACATACTCCATCACGAGAATATTACAAAAGTGTCTTCTAAAAAGCTATAGTCACGTTCTAAATGCCGTCATTATCCTAGCGTTTTAGTGGAGTAGGGATTTTACTCAGCACTAAGCGGTTTTGCGGTCAAACGCGATTATACTGGACGAGTAACTTTTATGTTAAAAGTTGTAGGTAGTCAGAAGTAACGACATTTTGCGAGCTCTTACCGTATTTACGGAGCTTTCTGTACTTCCATTTATTTCCATATTTCCATTATGTTATGTGCTGTAACTTCTTACTTGTAAACTTGCAATATATTATTTTGCTGTACGGTATAATGAGTAATAATTCTTCTGAAATGAATTTATAGAACGTAGATTATGACTTTCATACTAGTAAGGTTGCAAAGAAGCAAACAGTACAGCTGATCGAAAGGGGTCGTAGTACTCATGGTAGCCTTATTTGTAACGTGGCTGCGTGGTCTTGTTTTCAATGCCAAACATGCACGTAAAGTACAGACGGTCAAATTGATCCCACTCCTAAACATACCTAATTTTGTTCGCAATTTTGATTATGATTCATACATACATACATCCATATATATGGTCACGCCTTTATCCCCGAAGGGGTAGGCAGAAGCATAGTGTACGCCACAAGCCTGTTGCCTTGTTCAAATGGACAGGCGCAGGTCACCGCGACAGCGACCCGCTGTTTCTTTCAAGCCGCCCATAAGGCCTTCAACTTTGCTTAAAGATTGTCATTTTAGTGACCACCGGGTTTCATTTCGAGTTTTCCTTCTCTACATAATGGATCTTTAATTGTGATTCAAGGAAAAATATACGACATTCTTTTAGTGCAGAATTGGTAGCTCTTTCTACTACGAGAAATAGTGGGATGATTTTTTACTTTTATCTTTAGGGACCCAACCCACCCAACAAAACTAAACAGACTAACTAAATGCACACTAATTCAATAAAATTGCTGATGCAATGAATAAAGGTTCATCTCATAATTTCATATATATCTTTTGTCCGCAGTTAAGGTCTACTAGAACAAAAGTTTTTTATTTTATTGCCCGAATATATGTATATCTCTACAGTATTGCGTTTTACAGAATTTCAATAGCTTTTAGCATGTCATGTTTGTACACGGTGTATATAAGTATAAACCGTAACCATATACACCTCAGTTGTATAAAAAAGCAGAATTTTTCTTTTGACACCAGCATCTACTTTTATAGTGAGTTCCTAAAAACGTTGCTCGTCAGTTGCAATTGACTTCACCAGTAAACACGAATAAGATTATGCAAATGTGTGTTAACCTTACTTCGAACACCGAGATTATCTTCCTTGAGACTCCCTTTTTGAATAATTTTGACGAATTCAATTCCACGATTTAGGCGATGTCAGTAAGATATTAAATTACTTTATTTGTTGAAGACATATAGATGTAAATGTTCTTGAGTGCTTTTGCTGAAATGTTCTTCGCAGAAACATACGTAATATGTTACTGCGTCTATAAAATGAAAGTAAATGTATAGATATTTTACAACATTTGCATCAAAAATATGTATTAACCTCTGTAGAGTCTTGTTTAGGCGATATTTATTTTCCTATAGAATTTGTGAAACCTTTTGATACATAACATACCTATTAAAATTCGTACGTTAAAAATAAGCGACTGGTATATTTCTAGGTCATATACCTAGAAATATAGAGCTATAAGAATGAGAAGATGATTAAAAGTAGTTGCAGGTACCCCGGTCTTACTCAAATTTAGTGAAGTTACGAAACAAAGGCTGGCTTTCAAAAGCGTAGCATCAATGCACTCGCTGTCAAAAGCTTCACACACTAGACTTGACTAGACTACAAAAGCCCAAATCTATTCTGCTGGCAATCACCACTCCAGTTTTGCACAATTATATTTTACAGAACAGAATGGTAGGAAAGTGGTTCGGTTTGCAAGTAGAATAACAAAATTGTACTAAATTGTTTGTGTACTATATCTATCTATCAATACTTTCATAAAATTGCGTAGTGGTGTTGTATGAACAATGGAGACATTAAAAAAATGGGTTACGTTTTATAAACGATACTAAACACATTTTATTCGAAATATTCGTCTGTTTGTCAGTTTATTTTGATGTCTACTTGTTCACGATAGATATAAAAACCGTTAAACGCATTTCGACGCGGTTTTTATTAGAAAGGAATTTGATCAGACTTAAAATCTCAAGTTTGTTTGATAGCAATCGCTTGACAAGTTTAATATGGACAATAAAGCGTAACTATTTGGTACAAAAACTTGCTCAGTGTTAAAAAGAACAATTGTTATTGTCTTGTAGTCACAAAATAATATCAGCAAGAGGTTGTATCGTTCAATCGCAATTGCAGTTTTAGTAGGTAGCATAGGATTAAAGAAAAACACTATTTCTTATAATTCTTATATTAATTAATTTACAGACAATGAAATTATGCCACGTAAATTTGCTCTAAAAATCAATAAATATTTTCTATTTTATTTCTAGCTAAACTCCACTAAAACGAAAACGATGCAATCGATTAGCATTTTTTTTTCACAATAAACTTGAAGGGACGTACACAAACAATTTGTGAGCGATACCAACTTGGATGCCACGTGCGTCATCAATCATCGTCAGCCACAAAATACACCTGCGGCTCTTACATGATACACCATCATTCTGAAACTTAATCGTCTGATGGATTTGACTTACCTATTGTATCAGTTTGGAGGGAGATAATAATGGTCGATTTAGTTTGAGTAAAATGGATTGTTTCTGTACACTGTCAGGTCCGGATTTGATAAACATATTTTCATCAACTACTCATGAATAATCACGTTGCTCGAGAAAGCCAACGATAGGGCTACGAGTACAGTAAGAAACTTTTTTCATTGCCACATTGACATCGTTATTTACCCATTGTAAACGGAAAAGTTTCCAAGTAGAGATATATGGATATAGGTTTCTCTTTTACGCTCTAACGGCTGAACTGATTTGGCTAAAATGGTACTTACAGATAGTAAATATTAGGCTACTTTTTATCCCCGAAATTTGTTCCTAAAGGATTCTACGAACAGTATTGTCTCAATTTTACTAAATGCGAGATATGAGTAATTTTGCGTTGCTTTCCCTAATCATCTTTTCGTTCCAACATAGTTACCACCGATATAAATTTTAAAGAAGATATCGAGTAAAATGCTAGTTCATTGTACGTTGGCGTAAAAGTTGCTTGTCATGGTGAACTTGAAACGGACACTAAATGAGAAACTAGATTAGCCACCACTGCTATTTATTGATTGTCAATTTATGAACAATGGTGTAGGTTTATGTTGATAAAGCTTACTGTATTACAAGAACGTGTAACTGTTATAAGTTCAAAATAAATAAATAAATAGATTGTCAGAAATGTTCCCTGGAGACTGCTGATTGTGAACGTCAGTTTCGACGTAGTCTGAGTCTTTAACGCAACGTGAAGTAGTTAAATCTCGCGTCTGTCCGCTGATAAATCAATGAAATAATCCGTGATTTGTCAACTCCAACTCCAATTTTGTGGTTTGTACAGCGCTTCGAATTACAAAGTTCTCTCCTGTCGCTATCAGAGTAGGTACTTCGATAGTCAGCCCGTTCTTTAACTTAGACGCAGATTTTGTAATTGTTCATATTTCAACAAGTGCAGGTTGATTGACGTGTGAACACAGATATTATAATCGCTTGAGAACTGTGGTCCTAATGTTAAATGTGAACATATTAGTCACATTGTTAGTTTCGAAAGTAGTGACTTTATTAGAGGCATTTAGTTTTTCTTTGTCTGAAACCAAATTGATCCTACATTCATCCACCTGGCGATAAATGCAGTAGGCGCATTGTGAACATTCTCAAGTCAGGTATTGGTGCCGCAGCACCTTCATATCTTAACATAATGTCACTGTCACTTTTGATCTCAAAATATCGGTCAGGCAATAAATAGCCAACGGTCTATCTTGACTTACTGTTTCATATTTTCATATTAGTACGTAAAAAGATGCAATATAATAATATCGTTGAAACAACAGCATAAAATATTTCACGTTTCGCTTAGAAATAAAAATATCTGGTCGCTTTTCGAACCAAATACGCCACATGCTGTTTGGACGTTATTTGTAAGATCGGAGCTATACAATTGCATACCTGTTTGGCTATCTAGCAAGTCTGGAGAGAAATATATTGTGTGAACATTGTGGAACAATACGACGGCAAGTTCTGATAAGTTTGTGTTTAACTTAAACGTGCAGGACGCAAAGGAAATTGCAATACAAATACGAAGTTAGTTCAATTTAGGTATTATCTTATACGACAGCAAAACGATACATAGAAGACAAAGTCTGTTAAAAATAAAATAAAACAATGCTTTACCATCTCAAAAATAATCTTAATATTTTTAACATGTACTACGTTACAGTAAGTGATAATAATTATAGGGAAAACTACATAAGTACAGCTTAAATATATCATTAAACTAGTGTTTGTGTAAAATTATTTGTCATTGAATAGATTTCATTAATCAGGGGTCAAATCATTTCATTTGTATTTTCAAACAAAGACACTTCTAGAATTGCAGTCTTCTTGTCTCAAATTTCACTCCACAGATATTAAAAGTAAAAAATTGGGTTTGCTAACCCAGCAAAGATTAATACAGACCGTTTAAAAAGGAAAAACCAAATTACCATTTATTCAGTGAAACGAAACGATTTCTAGCTTATAAATTGCCATTTAAATGCTGGTAACCAGAACATAAAAGTCAATGGGATATTGCTGAAAATAAACCTATTTCTTTCATGTATGTAGGTATGTAATGTACTCATGTGTTTATTTCTTTTAGCACTTCTAGCTGACTTCGCCTCCCTGACTAACTCACTTAGTGGAAGCGACACGTATCAGTAATGATGTCATTGTCATAAAATTGCTTTCAAGTATTGACATTTTGTTGAATGACGATAAATAACCTAAGTATCGTTAGGTAATATCTTCATAAGTTGCAAACCTAAATGTTTTGTTATCATTACTCAAAGCACCTGATAGTCTATTATAACTATATTACTGAGATATATGCTGTACTAAGGGATCTAAAATCTGATAAACTTACAATAAGTATATTTCTAAATACATGGGTGCATTATTATAACTAAGAAACATCTAAACTTATACCGGAACAAACAATTATGGATTACATGAATATAGGTACCTATATGATTTCGGTTTTTAGTATATCTTGTTGTAGCGATAACATAAAACAGATCATCTCTGTAAACAAGATACTAGCGGAATGTCAGTGATAGAGGACGTTATAACTGGGACTCCCCTACTGGTATGAAGCCCTTTGACTATGGAGCCCTAAAAATTTATAGATGTATCATTACATCTAAAAATTTTACCATTACATCTTAAAATTTGCAAAATCATGTCTTAAAACTTTGGTCAATAAGTAAAACAACTTATGATGAGTGAGTTTGCAGAATACAATGAAAAGATAAATACTGCGGTCGTTGTTTGCCGAAATTATCAACCCATTGTCCGCATTGTCAAGACAAAGGTACCATAAGACGTCATAAGAGCCATCTTGGAGTCGACTAATGTGAAACTTTTCCTGAAACACCACTTTGGGGTACTTTTGTATAGAACATCAACGCTCGATGTGAAAACTCTACAGGACTGTGATTTTGGGGAAACGGTTTTGCGCCAAGACAGTAGAATCTTATCAGTGTTACCGCAAACTGTATTGTAACGATAGTAAGAAAATGTAATAATTTTTTACATTTTTTCAGATCTATTTAAATTTTATTGTTTTAAGCTTAGACCATATAACACGGGACTAGCCTTTGCGAACCACCGCATACAAAAATATTCTGCCAGTTTTTATACAAGTGAAGGGGGAAACACAAAGACATATAAAATTTCATTGCATTTAAAAATGTATTAATCGACAAACGCGTAATGGCTGTTGTGTGTTAATTGTTATTGTACAGTCAACTACAATGTAATGTACTAGTTTAATCATATAAAATGATGTACTGATGTACAGGCTTTTCATAAAGCCAAAAGACCAAATGGTCATGTGCAATGGCAGAAAACAATGCTTAAGTAAGGCGCATCCTGTGGTTAGATGATCTAAGGTTTTAAGTGTTGAAATATAACTGTATAATATTACATATACACTAACATAAATGTATATTGTGTGTTATGTTGCATGCTATATACGCATCTTTCACCGATATTTTGGGTGAAATGCACGGGCCATTGTTAAGATATACGAGACAGTTAAAATTTGTAGTCTCTTTATAAATTCACAGGCATTATCACGTTGTAAACAATAATTTTGGACGGCACCTAAATTCCAATAATGTATGTGCCGAGCAAATAAACTCGTAACGGCAAATGCACGAAGCTTTGCAACGATACTTCAGGTCTGCTATCGAAATGACGTACGTTCACACAAATTTACACAAAAGCTGTATCTGGAATAGACATTCAAATTTATGACAAAAAGATGGATAGTGAAAATAAGCGAATATTTCCTTGTATTTGAAACTATCAATTCAACATTATCAATTCTGTAGAAGAACTGATGGCAGACGGACCACGGCGAGTAGGACGACCACCCGCTAGATGGACCGACGCACGGCGTGAAGAAGCAAAAGTTGGCTGAATGCGGAAAGCGCAGAACCGTGTATTGAGATGAGAGGCCTACGTCCAGCTGTGGACTACCATAGGCTGATTTGATTGATTGATTCAACATAACTAATCCTAATCATGATTCACCAAGTACCTTTGTGAACTGGTGGACGTCGAACCCGCGGACTGTCACCATCCTAGGGCATCGTGGACAAACGCTCGAAGTTCGTGTTTTCATATGGGAGTTAATAGAGGGTTCGATCATACGAGATACGAGTACATATCGTTCGATACATACGAGTAGGGACACCGCATTCAGTTCCTTAAAGAGCTCAATGAGTTTCGGCGCATCTGGCCCCCTGAGGAGAAAACCATCCTAGGGCGCCATTTGACCCAACCTCACATACGTTGCCTTTTACACTACCTCAAATTACGTCGAATTAGTAGAATCTTCCTCTTTTCAACAGTCGGATGTCATTCACCTGCTCTCATGCCAGGATCGTGAAAAGAGTAAGGCATTCATCACGTTACCAAAAAAAAATCTACATCCTTATCTACTAATTAAATTTCTTTACACTATTTTTATCCTAAAAGGCTTTTCTCTTGGGCATACCTACTATTTCATTCTTCAGTCCAGAATTATAAATCACAAGCGATATAAAATATTCACAAAGGAGCACATGCACAATGAGCTCTGTATCTTTTCATTGTAGAGTGACTCGAAATAATAGGAATTATGAATAGCACGCGAAATAGAACAGTTACACCATGTATATTGTAGTGCTCGTAGTCTCGCACAATGCTTATGCGGTCAGTTCAATGCCAGGAAATATTGAATACTAGCATGTCAGACTGTTGGCAATGTTATTAGTAAAATTAAAAAATAAAACGTTGTAGTGACTAGGTATCTAAAATCGTCTAAACTATATCTGATATTGACATAATTCTTGTTACTTTTTGAATGAAGGCCCGACTTCGAAGTCTTCCTTTGATTTGGTGTGTTTTTGCCGATACGAGTTCAACATTTATCATTAACTAGCTGAGCCCGCAACTTCGTTTACGTCACATAAGGTGTATGAAAGGAAAGGTATTTCTTCATCAGAGTCATCAAGCAGTGTCTGAAACTGCCCTGTTTGCTTAATCATAAAAGAGCTTAATGATTAAGTCTATTTTAAAACAATTCAGTCCACGCCTTCGGCGAGGACTGAATTGTTTAAAAATAGTCTTAATCATTAAGCTCTTTTATAATTAAGCCAACACGCCAGTTTAGGTTCACTCACATTCAAAGAAACCCCTACAATTAAAATTTTTAAAATATCAGATTCTTAAAAGTGTCACAACTCTTTTATTTCTAAACCGATTTACATAAAACAAACGCTAAATGTTAACTGGAGCAAACCTCAACACAATAAAAAAAACCGCATTGCAATCGGTTGAGCGGTTACTGAGATTAGCGTGCACAACCGTACAGACAAACAGATATACAGAAATACAGACATATAGACAAACAGACAAAAATTCTAAAAATCATAGCTTTGGGTTCTATAGCGTTCATAAAGCTCCCCTATAATATTATTTCTTATTTATCTTCTATGTACAGACAGCGACCTGTTACGATTTTATTATATGTATTGATATTTATCTTTACAACAATATTGTTGTCACAGCCCTTCCTTGTCCCTTTCAACAGGCAATATTCTTCATCAAGTGGGACTAAAGACGAAATTGATGAAATTTAGGCGGATAGGAAAACTTTTCTCTTCGTGATAAAGGGTTGTGTAATAAACAAAACATGGTGGTATTAATTCGTAGATATTACAGAAAAACAGCTACAAAAAACCAAATCCGACAGCAACATCACGACATGCGGTCCAGTTGGAATAATTAAACGCTGAAACGGATAGAACAAAAAAAACTCATTTGTGCAGGACGTGTTATGAGATTAAACCGCATGTGTTTGGCTAGGGCACAATAGTATGTTGTTTGTATCTAGTTGGAAAACAGAATGTTTCATGTCCAATATAACTTTGTTCAATTTTGGACTGAATGGTTGTTTTCAATTGGAACTGCTCTAATATGTTTAAGTATCAGTGGCCTGTCTTCACATTAAATTTCAATTTAAATTTTGACAGTAAACGAGTTTCAACTTTAAATATATAAAATAGAACATACTCCATCACGAGAATATTACAAAAGTGTCTTCTAAAAAGCTATAGTCACGTTCTAAATGCCGACATTATCGTTTTAGTGGAGTAGGGATTTTACTCAGCACTAAGCGGTTTTGCGGTCAAACGCGATTATACTGGACGAGTAACTTTTATGTTAAAAGTTGTAGGTAGTCAGAAGTAACGATATTTTGCGAGCTCTTACCGTATCTACGGAGCTTTCTGTGCTGGGGACATTATGTTATGTGCTGTAACTTCTTACTTGTAAACTTGCAATATATTATTTTGCTGTACGGTAAAATGTGTAATAATTCTTCTGTAATGAATTTATAGAGCGTAGATAATGGCATTCATACTAGTAAGGTTGCAAAGAGGCATACCTACAGCTCAGCTGATCGAAAGGGTTCGTAGTAGCCTCATTTGTAACGTCTTGTTTGCAATGCCAGACGTGTACGTACACTGCCGACAATCAAATTGATCCCACTCCTAAACACAATCATAATAATTCCTACCTATTTTGTTAGCCATTTTAATTATGATTCAAGGCAATAATATACGAAAATCTTTTAGTGCAGTATTGTGCAGCTCCTTGTACATACTATACATTTATTGTTAAAAATTACAGAGAAACATAAATATTACATATCTATATTTACACTATTACTATCTAAACTAAACCTAAATAAGGCCCCCGTGGCATTGTGCCCAAAAGACTAGCAGCATTCCCCCTTTGAATAGCAATACCTATTCGTTGAGCGAGAAAACTGCCAGCCCTTGGGTCACCAGTTGACTCCACAAGGCGCTTTTTCAAATTCTTGAAAAATTTTTGCGCATTGGGACCCCATGGACCTAGGGTCTCGACACCGACTGGACAAAAACGATACGATGAGTCGAGACCCTTATATTTATTAATTTTAATATTTTCAGCCGCTTCCGCTGCGGCACTGGCTTTTAATTTTGTTTTAGGAAGATGGGACGGGGCTAGAGTGTCAACACAAGTTGCATCCCACACCAGGACCCGACCCATCTCCCACGGTATCAAAGTTATACCATCTGGTCTCTTGCCATCGTCCCTGAAAACGCCGTTTGGCTCTAAGAGCGCAGGCACATTGGCGGTGGCAAGAGCACGGCGGATGATGTCATTCAGCGCAGCGTGGCGTGAGAAGCGGCCTGCGCTCTTTAAACATGAAAGACCATGATGCCCCAAAGTGTCAACGTTAAAACCGCAGGGGCATCGATGTGGAGCGCAAAGCGTGACGCCAAGTCTCAAACCAACTGAAATTCTTAGGATGTCCGGTTCCAAAAAAGTTCCGGTGTTGGCTATAGGGAAAGCTTTCAACCAATCACCGGATTCCTTTCTACTGAGCGCTAATAATCTGGCCCGATCCGGGCCTAGACTAGCATTTAAAAAGGAGTCAAAGGTTAATTTTGACATAGCGTCGTCCCAGCTCCGTTGTAAATTTGGATGGGTGGGTAAATTTTGACCCGGACAAGCCATTAGCCAAGCATTCTTGGCATCTGTAAGGCCAGTCGTCTCATAGTCTGTAAGACAATTCGTCAGAATTTTACCTACGAGACTCGACGTGGCATGTACCGATGACAAAAAGGCTGGCAAAGCCACACTAGAAATTTTGCGGATCCCTAGCCCACTATATTTAATGGGAAGAGATGCCTGGGACCAAGATTGTTCGCTCAGTTGTATATTGAGAATTGATTCCAAAGAAGATTTGATTAACGAATCAATAGAAAATAAATGACTTTGATGTTTCCAAAAAGGACAACAGCGAAGCAAATAAATAGATTTGGGAACAAACATACAAAATTTCAGAATTGTGATTGCGTAATGTGAACTAATAGAATGTAGCCGATCTACATTGGATTCAAATTTTGAAATTTTTTGTGCTATTAATTCGGGAATAGCATCTTCAAATATAGGGGACCCTAGGAGGTAAAGATTCTCTCTGCTAACAATTTTAATATTCGGACATCGGGAATTGAATTTTTCAACGAGTTCCGAATTGATGTGATTATTATGAAAAAATAATTCACACTTATTAAAATTTAATTCCAAACCAATTAAATGAAATTTATTTTTAATTTCTATAAGATCTGACAGAACAGAATCTGCATCACCTCCAAGAGTCCCGTCATCTAAATACCAGACGTTAAATTTTGACTTTAAATTTTGGATGATGGGGTTAATGGCTAGGCTGAAAATGGCTGGTCCGAGGGGATCACCCTGCTGGCAACCGACTTCAGAAGAAAGTTCGTTGCATTTATACATTAATTTGGAAGGTTCGTGATAACAGTTAAGTAAATAGTTATAAATTTCAGGAACATTGCTTCTAATTTCTGACAGCAGGATGTCACGGTTTACCGAATTAAAAGCATTTTTCACATCAATTTTTAGCAAAACCTCACACTCACCTTTATTAAGGTAGGTGCGTAAGGCGTGGACCGCCGCCTCACACCCACCTTTGGTACCAAACCCTAATTGAGTCGGTTCAAATTTTTGTTGTAATTTTGACAAGATGTATCGGACAGAAATTTTGGATGCTAAACGCCTAAAAGTGGACCCAACAGCAATAGGACGGACTCCTCCGTCTTTTTTAGTGAGAGCAATGAGATTAGCTCCATAGATAACAGGAGCAATCTCAGGGTTAATGTTACCAGAGAGCATGAGGTTTACTAATTTTGTTAAACAACCGATGAGGTGCTTACCTGCATCACCCACACAGTGAGAGGTTAGGTCTTTTAGGTGTTGTGGAGAAAGACCATCAAGACCAGCTGCTGATCCGACTTTAAAAGCATTAATCGCACTCACTGTGTCCTTATCCTGTGCAAGTAAACACACATCGGGTGATGAAGGCGGGTCCAGAACGTAGTCCGAGACTGGAGCTGAGGGATGTTTTGTCTGTAAAGACGTAAGGGTATCTGTTGTATCTGGAGACAGTACATCACTTGAAAACAGGAGACGTGCGGCTCCTTTTAAATCTCCGTCGCTAACTTTTGCTTCTACAAGCTTGTTAACATCATAAATCTTTTTGTTATAATTTCCAGTAAAACAGCAATTTTGAGTCGGAAGTGTGGGGTTAGAACAATTATTTTTTATTTTTTGTGTGAGAGATATAGTCTCGTCACTAAATTTAGCATGTAATACTTTATAAGGAAATAGCAAAAGATTTTGCCAATTTTCAATGCTATTACTATCCAAACACTGCGTTATAAATTGAGACAAAAGTGTAGCGACAGAGATCCTGGCACCACGAGGAATTCGTTTAACTAAACTCACATTATTTTTTAAATTACTCAAAAGGTGATGAAAAGGCGTGCCAGAAGGGTTACTATCAGATGGAATAGAAGCATGAGGTTGTGCGAAATTATCAGAAAGTAACGTTGTTGAGTTTTGGCTGGGGCATTTATGTAATTTTGATATATGTATACGAAGTCCTCGAGCACTTTTAAAAGATTTTAAACAAATGGAACAAGAAAAAGTATAAAGTGACGTACCATCTTCCGATTGCGTCAAGCTTTGCATTTACTTATAAGTTATTATAAAACAGAAACTACAAAAACAAACACAAATAAAAATACAATAAAAATAATCTTGACGTTCGCGTTGACGCTCTGTCACCGGGCGCCGGGCGCATGCGGAGGAGCCAGCAAAACCAGAAATAATTTTCAGCCTGAAAAATAACAAATATAATTAGATAAATCGCATTTAGACTTAAATATTACTTAAAACCAAGCCTTAGGTGGGCCAAAATTATATAATTGTTATTTAAAACAATTATATAATTTTTGTTAGACCGGTTGACATAGCAAATGATTCATTTTGTACATACTACGAGAAATAGTAGGACGATGTTTTCATCCGATATTCACATTTACTTCTCTGTTGTTCACAGTTGCGCGCAAGGAGACTATCTGAAGGTATACTCAGAAGGTGGAGTGCATGGGCCCGGACCTCCTGGAATCAACGAGTACTCGGCATGGTCAAGAGTTTTGTGTGGTAGTCGAGTGGATGCTCCACCGGCTCTTTATTCTCATGGACCTTTGATGGTACTGGAGTTCCATACAGAAACTAGGACTACGAATGCTACGGGTTTTGTAGGAAGCTACAGATTTATTGATAGAAGTGAGTTATACTGTACTCCTATTTATTCTTTCCTATACGCAGTAAAATATAAACTTGAATACGCTGAATATAATAATAAATACTGGTATGTGTGTATAATGTAACCTACGACTTTGCTTGGTGATATACTGCAAGCGAGTATCAACTTTTTTGTTGAATGTTCTTTGGAATTCTCTTGTTTACTTTTTTATCGTATCTCATATTTACTTTTCTAATCTATTACAATCACTTTCAGGATAATTCAGAAAGGTCTGTCTCTGTCCAATTCAGTTAGCGCCCGGTTCAGTTGCCGTAAATAAACCAATTTATTTTGCTAATGCTGAAAATGACTTGATTAATTCCGGAGCCTATTAAATAATTTACTTGGAATTGATCTAAATAAGTATCAGTATCTGGTGATATTCAGGTGAAAATGAAAGAAAAAATTAATATCACTAAGTATTACTTACATACGATATCTGTGATTAAAAATTACTTCAATGTATACCTGGAAGACATCGAATTTTATATGAATTACCTTAGGTAGAAATAGCATCCTACCGACTACCACGCTTTTGTAATATCTGAGAATGTAAGAAAAAGGAGAAATAAACTATTATTTCTCCTTTTTTAATAAGCTTTTATTAGGTCGTCGTGTATGTAACTAACAATGTAATGGAATCTAAGGACACTAATTTAACCATCTTCCAAGGATCGTAGCGTCATGAAAATTGGCAGATGTATGTAGTTCTGATGACAATACAATAATATAGTTCTGTCAAACTGATATTATGATGGAGCCGGAAGATAGGTACTGAAAACACGTGGAATCTAAGGTAGCTAATTTAACCAGCTTCCAAAGATCGTAGGGTCATGAAAATTGGCAGCTGTATGTAGTTCTGATGACAATACAATAATATGGTACTGTCAAACTGATATGATGATGGAGCCGGAAGATAGGTACTGAAACTTCTATGGAAAAAGTGGAATCTAGGGTAGCTAATTTAACCAGCTTCCAAGGATCGTAGCGTCATGAAAGTTGGCAGATGTATGTAGTTCTGATGACATTACAATAATATAGTACTCTCAAACTGATATGATGATGGAGCCGGAAGATAGTGTAACGTTGTGAAACAACGGGGGCAAATATTGATTAACATTAGGGGTTTAGAATCGAAAATTAGATCAACATATGAAAGCGCCATCTACCGAGTAAGTGTCGCAACGGCGGAAACCTTATTCGTATTTAAAAAGCGGTCTTGACGATTGAGTAGTTTCGAGTGGTGCCGCTAGAGGCGCTGTACAAACACATATAAACAACCGCGCGCGAATTTCAAGGAGCATTACTAAAATAATCTAAATATACTAGTCGCGAAGGCGCAGGTGCATCAAAGTTTAATTTAATTTAAAGTGAAGAAATATAGAAGGAGCCAAGTACTCCCAAAGTGATCAGCGATTTAGCTGCGAGCGTCAATAACCCCATCATTGGGGTTCACCCTACGGGTTCGAAGAAACTATCTACCCTACGGATTGGGAAGAGCCACCCTTCGGGTGCCACGAAGGTGAAGACGCACCCTTCGATTCTACGAGCGATCATCCACCCTACGGTTTGAAAACACCGTGCCAGCCGAACTTGTGGACGGCACGGCTACCTGGCGGACCGCATCAACATCCTGGAGCGACCAAGATAAGTCGAACCCTGAAGGACTATCGGAAATCGCGAAAACCCTTGCTGCCCGATATTGCCATAACCCACGACCCCCAAGTGCTAAAATCTGATTCCAATAAATCATTAATTTTTCATGTGTTAAATTCTATCTTGTTATTTCTCTCTCCTTTCCTGAAAGCCACAGCTTTTCAGTGGCGCCCATATCGTGGTTTCGGGTAGCGAGAAAGCGATTTCCGACGGGAGTCGGGAAGTCATAACTATAGGATATTTTAATCTGTGTAAAATAGTCTTAAGAGTGCCCGTTAGCGGGGTAGTTTCCCTCCAAATTATTACAACTACCCAGGAATTTGGCTCTCCTGACCTCTGCTGCCAACTTGTTCTTTCCGGCTTATTTTGTGTGTTTTTTAGTTATTTTTAGACAGATTTCGGCAAACTCAAGAACAAGGCAAAATTTGAATTTTTTTCTCAACGTAAATTGTAATTTTTCCAAATTTTAACGGTCCCCAAATTTATTTTTCACACCCTCTATAGGTATTTATTTTATGGTGGAAAATTTTTTAATGAAATTTAAAGTAAAAGTTTTTCTTCTTTTCTTTGTTTTTTTTTTCAATTTTAAATAGTACTTTGTTAAAGTCTGAAGTAAAACTTCTCATTTGAAACGCTTACATTAATTTTAGTAAGTGAGTTGTATTGCCTATATTCATCGTAAAAAGTAGTCACAGTAAATCACCACCACAAATTTTATTTTTTTACGGCGTCAAACCGCCTCAATTTGTGTATTATTTTGTTGTATTTCCTATATGTGAATTTACAGCGAGACCAACAGCCGATAATCGCACTTCTGGGTAACAATCCCTATTGAAATTTCACTTTAGTAAAACGAAAGATTTTACGAATTTCACTTCACGTAAATTATAAATGATTTATAATTGTTTCACTTTTCGAATTACGTAGAATTCTGATACACCGAAATAAAACTGTAAGAAAAAACATTCCAAACGTAGATCACGCAGTGAAAACATTCTTGCCATAACAATTGTAAACTAATAACTTTGATTCGGGTTCTGAATAAACAACGGCAGATGTTGCTTTCATAACGTTTACGAGTAAGTTGAATTACTAGCTCTATAGTAGAAGAAATTTTTTTTTCCATATAAACTGTGGGTGGAAGTGAATAAAATACACTCCGGACACCAACAGTCTCATACAAAATATTTCCAGAAGCGTCCAAGTACGAATCGGTTTTTCAAACAGTTCATAATAATTAAGGGTTCCGTAGTGGTGAGGAACAATTTACATAAAAGGTTGGTTACTACTATATAGCTTATTTCAAGAACCGTCCAAGTGCGAATCGTCTTTGACACAGTTCGTAATAATCAAGGGTTCCGTAGTAGTAAGGAAAGATTTTAAAAAAAAATTTAGTTGGTACGAGTTAATATACAATTAACTCTTAGTACGTTCGTGGGAATAGTTACATTTTAATAAAAATATTATTAACGTCAAAAATTATATTAATCGATTACGGTCAAACATTTAGCTAACTTCATCAACCCATCATCATACACCTCACTTTCACTACTTACTGCTTCGGATTAGATTACATTCAAACACAGACAGACAGACAGACAAGAATATCTAGTAGGGTCCAAATTTTTATTTGAGTGAAGGAACACTAAAAGGTAATATTTCCAAACTTAAGATTTCCTAAAGCAAATACTAAGTTTTATAAAGGTTCAATTTAAAATTTAGTTCAACGAACCCTAAAAAGTAGAATTTATTTTTTCGTTATTCTGCGGGTGTATCGAAAAATATTCACATTCCTTAACATACAAAGAATAATGCAGATAACGGTAAGGGCCGTAACACACTGCGCTAAGATGCGTATGCGAATAGCTTATATGGTACATCAGTACAGTTACACAATAGTGTTTTTGATAATCATTTTTGGGAAAATATAAGGGTGTTAGCACACCGTCATATAATTTTAGTACTTAGGTGGCACATATATGTACCACATTTCATGTCATGTTACTCGCATACACATTATCATACGGAAGTTTCACAATTACACTTACATAATAATTAGGTAGTAGATGGTCATCACATATTCATCACAATTATCTTCACACACAATTCCAAACACATCATAAGCAGTTTTTTTTTTTTTTTTTTGTTGGTTTGTTTACATAGTGACACTTGAACTTCATGTTGTGTGACTCCCAAAGGCGGAAGTAGGAGTCAAACTGGTTACAGGCGAGTCACTTTCGTAGATTAGAGAAAGTGACTCAAAGGTCTTAAGTTTTGGTTCCCGACCAAAGCTGACGGGTTATTATATAGCATGGAATGTAGTGTGACACTGGCCTTAGATGCAACGATAAATAACACGTTTACATCAACACGATTACGTCAGCAGCTTACGCGCAAACAAAACAAAACTTGCACAGGGGAGATTTCATACGTACATACATACATATTATTTATTTAAGCACGCACATACATTTTACACTGCCATGGTGGCATACAAGGGTACCATATTTTTTTGGAGATTTGGCATAATGGCCAGAGAACGTTTATCTTCGTTATTTATTAGGGTTGACATAATAGTCATAGTCAACATTCTTCTACTAAAGTTGCGAACAAGCACTTAGCTTTGTTATTGCTACTAAGATTGCGAATAAGCACTCGTTTTTTTTATTTTATTTTGTTAAAGGGCTAAAATAGCCTAGTAATTAGTTAGGGACACTACACACTACACACGACTTTCAAATAAGTACACATAACAACGTGACAAACACATGCCGTGTTCGTCATGGGGACATAGGGGTTAATTAGCATCACGGAGGATTCTGCGAGTAAATTATTTCTATCACTTTTCTGTTTCTTGGTTTATTTGGGAGTTTTCTGTTAGTTGGAAGCATGGGTCTATCCCTAACAGAGTTCGTCGGTTACTGTTAGTTGGCAGCATGGTCGTGCCCTAACAGATTTATGGTGTAGGTTTATTACTGTTTCGAGGAAGCATGAGTCTTACCCGAACAGATTTATGGTGTAGGTTTAGTACTGTTACGAGGAAGCATGAGGCTTACCCGAACAGAATTATGGTGGACTGTTATTTGGCAGCATTTGTCTTGCCCTAACAGTCGTAGGTGTAGATCACCGTTATCTTTATTCTCGTCATATGGCTACTCCTACCACGCGGAAGCTAGAGGCTTGCCCTGGGGGATAGTCCATCCTATGAGTCGGAAGTGTTACACGAGCCCTAGTAGGATGTTCTTCTCTGGGACGGTTGTATAAATCCCAGCCTTCAGCAAAAAGCCTTATTATACACACCCCACTTTCAGGCGGTGCGTATTACCTGAACCTTCAACCCAAAGCCTCAAATACGTCTTTTCTCTTTCTGTCCTATGAGATCCTTCAGAATCACCCAAATACATCCTGCGAGTTGGTTTCATTAAGGTTAAGGCCGACTCTTCGCTATACCCAGCATCACCTCATTCACACAGCACACTAACATACACACACACATAGACGAGTAGTAGGTATTATGTTAGGGGCGTTCGAGGACGAACGCAGCGTTTGACGCGTTAGGGTACGTCAAACGCTCACCGGGGAGGGGGAGTATGTAACGTTGTGAAACAACGGGGGCAAATATTGATTAACATTAGGGGTTTAGAATCGAAAATTAGATCAACATATGAAAGCGCCATCTACCGAGTAAGTGTCGCAACGGCGGAAACCTTATTCGTATTTAAAAAGCGGTCTTGACGATTGAATAGTTTCGAGTGGTGCCGCTAGAGGCGCTGTACAAACATATATAAACAACCGCGCGCGAATTTCAAGGAGCATTACTAAAATAATCTAAATATACTAGTCGCGAAGGCGCAGGTGCATCAAAGTTTAATTTAATTTAAAGTGAAGAAATATAGAAGGAGCCAAGTACTCCCAAAGTGATCAGCGATTTAGCTGCGAGCGTCAATAACCCCATCATTGGGGTTCACCCTACGGGTTCGAAGAAACTATCTACCCTACGGATTGGGAAGAGCCACCCTTCGGGTGCCACGAAGGTGAAGACGCACCCTTCGATTCTACGAGCGATCATCCACCCTACGGTTTGAAAACACCGTGCCAGCCGAACTTGTGGACGGCACGGCTACCTGGCGGACCGCATCAACATCCTGGAGCGACCAAGATAAGTCGAACCCTGAAGGACTATCGGAAATCGCGAAAACCCTTGCTGCCCGATATTGCCACAACCCACGACCCCCAAGTGCTAAAATCTGATTCCAATAAATCATTAATTTTTCATGTGTTAAATTCTATCTTGTTATTTCTCTCTCCTTTCCTGAAAGCCACAGCTTTTCAATAGGTACTGAAAACAAGTGGAATCTAAGGTAGCTAATTTAACCAACTTCCAAGGATCGTAGGGTCATGAAAATTGGCAGCTGTATGTAGTTATGATGACAATACAATTATATGGTACTATCGAACTGATATGATGATGGAGTCGGAAAATAGTTTCTGAAAACAAGTGGAATCTAAGGTAGCTAATTTAACCAGCTTCCAAGGATCGTAGGGTCACGAAAATTGGCAGCTGTATGTAATTCTGATGACAATTTAATAATATGGTACTATCGAACTGATCTGATGATGGAGTGGGAAGATATGCACTGGAACTTCATGATGGAATATCGTATCATAGCTGTGTTTGGATTTGTTAGAAAAGTCTTGTAATGAACTTTGACCACGATTAGGGTTTAAGGTTATAACAAACTTGTTATATATTGAAGTTAATATTGAGTGTAAATATTGACATAGGTACCTGCATAAAATGTATGTGTATTAGAGTAATAATGAAATATTTTTACATTAGTCGAACTCAGACAAAACACCATGTAATACAGAAATCCCTACTAGTATTATAATTGCGCAAGTAACTCTGTCTGTCTGTTTGTTACGTTTTCACGCCTAAACCACTAAACCGATTTTGATGAAATTTGTTATAACGATAGTTTTAGTTTAAGGGAAGGACATAGGCTACTTTTTAACTGACTGCGCAAAAGGAGGGTTATGATTTTATGCGATAACAACTTCTACGCCGATGAAGCCGCAGGGAACAGCTAGTAAAGGTATAAATGTTGTGACTAAAAAGTATAAAATAAATAAATGGTTTAAAAAACCCTAGAAAAATACGCTTTTATAATGCACGAAAATAGCAAAAATAAATTATGGATCGTTCAAGTTGTCTCTATTTCTAGACTGAAGTGTAAACTATGTGCTTTTAGTTATAATATTTGATTGTAAAAGCGTGGGGCGCTGGAACAAGAAAGACTTTTTTGTAAGCAAATTCCAATAAAAATCCTGGCGAAAGCTGCATGAGGTCGCACAAGAGTTTATGCTGCCAAAGGGAACGCCTCTTCTTTCAGGCAATTAGTAGGTACATGAGGGGAATACGTTAACAGTGGCAAAATGTAGAGTTCTTGTTCGAGAACGAGATATCTTTGGTTACCTTTGATAACCCGCTTGGGGATATATGCGTTTGTATTCTTATTAGATGATTACTACATATTGTACTAAATTTCTCGGAATGCCGAAACTTCAAGGATCTACCTATAAATTATCTAATAGAGATCCGTAACGGTAATAGGTTTGCTCCTATTATGCGGGCGTCACGAAAAACTGGCAAAAGTGGGTGTTGAAAATGCGTAGGCGTGATTAACTACTTTACTTTTCAAGTAAGTGTGTTATGCATTTCAATTAAAGCCTATCATCGTTAATACATTTCCGAAATATAAAATGATATTATTAATAGTAAAAGTCACAATAGATATATAATAGCGTGACAGTGTAAATAGTTAAAATAGTTTAAAATCACGAGAAAAACACGCTTTTATAAATGTGACCTTCTCCTTAATCTGACAAGACATCATGCAGCTTCCGCCAGGAAAGTCTTTCCTGTCCCAGTGCCCCACGCTTTTGCAATCAAATATTATAACTAAAGGCACATAGTTTACACTTCAGCCTAGAAATAGAGACAACTTGAACGATCCATAATTTATTTTTGCTTTTTTCGTGCATTATAAAAGCGTATTTTTCTAGGGTTTTTTAAACCATTTATTTATCTTACATTACAGACGTTGATATACAAATTTAGCTCCTCATTGCAGCGATACAGGAATTCGCTTACCTTGCTTTTCACTTGCGATAAGCAAATGAGTTGTGGTTCTCTAACCAAACTTTACTCACGTAGCATATCGAGACCCATTCGTCAATATGAAAACTTTTCCAATTTTATAAAACTCGTAACTTGTTTCGTAGGAAATTTCGAGACAGATGGCGTACGAGTTCCGGAGACATGGTGTGATTACTTATTTCACTCGCAGCCAAACAGGCCTGCGCATGGCCGATTGTACAGTCCTCGATATCCGTCTAGTTATCCCAGTAATGTAAGATGTGTTTACCAATTTAGTGCAAGGTAAGAAAGACTTCCTAACGTACATTATTATTTATTATAGACTAGTGGACGTCAAGCAGTTTCACCCGCGTAGTTCTCGTTCCCTTGGGAATATAGGAATAACATAGCCTATGTTCACCACAAAGCATCCCAACAGTGAAAGAATTTTTCTAATCGGTCAAGTAGTTTCGGAGCGTAATCGATGCAAACAAACAAACAATCAAATCTTTCCTCTTTATAATATTAGTATAGACTACATGGTTTTGTGTCAAGTTTGTATGAGCATGAATTTTTAGCACTGGTAGCCTCGCATCAGAGTATTATGCCCCCTATCTCAGTGAGTGTAAACGATCACTGTGTTAAGCGTCTAAATGCTGTAGATCCTCTTGAAATGTGACGTGTGTGTGACCACTACATGGCATTTCCTTAGGCGTTTCCATGTTTCAAAAGACACGCTTAGCCGTTGGTCTAGCTAGATTGCCAAATAGTTAAACCAAGTTGAAGACTTTATGCGTGGCTTAAGAAATGTCAACAGGAGGTAACTAGTTACAGCCTGCGCCTGTCCATTTCATTTTGGCAATGTGACCTATAGGACTACATGTAGTGAAACTGGGAAGCGTATTATGCCTCGACTTGCAAGTTTGACTGGCAAACCTTTTAAGATTCATATTTACTGACTGCCTCGTTGGCGCAGTCGGTAGTGTAACCGCCTGCCACGCTTGAGGTTCTGGGTTCAATTCCCGGATCGGTCCAAATATTCGTGTGAACCACAAATGTTTGTTTCGGAGTTCGGGTGTTTTTTGTGTAATATGTATGTATTAGCGCTCCGTAGAAAGGAATCCGGTGATTGGTTGAAAGCTTTCCTTACAGCCAACACCGGAACTTTTTTGGAACCGGACATCCTAAGAATTTCAGTTGGTTTGAGACTTAGCGTCAAGCTTTGCGCTCCACATCGATGCCCCTGCGGTTTTAACGTTGACACTTTGGGGCATCATGGTCTTTCATGTTTAAAGAGCGCAGGCCGCTTCTCACGCCACGCTGCGCTGAATGACATCATCCGCCGTGCTCTTGCCACCGCCAAAGTGCCTGCGCTCTTAGAGCCAAACGGCGTTTTCAGGGACGATGACAAGAGACCGGATGGTATAACTTTGATACCGTGGGAGATGGGTCGGGTCCTGGTGTGGGATGCAACTTGTGTTGACACTCTAGCCCCGTCCCATCTTCCTAAAACAAAATTAAAAGACAGTGCAGCAGCGGAAGCGGCTGAAAATATTATCAAATTATTATTTTCCATGGGGTCCCAATGCGCAAAAATTTTTCAAGAATTTGAAAAAGCGCCTTGTGGAGTCAACTGGTGACCCAAGGGCTGGTAGTTTTCTCGCTCAACGAATAGGTATTGTTATTCAAAGGGGGAATGCTGCTAGTCTTTTGGGCACAATACCACGGAGGCCTTATTTAAGTTCAGTTTAGATAGTAATAATGTAAATATAGATATGTAATAATTATGTTTCTCTGTAATTTTTAACAATAAATGTATTTTATGTTATTTACAAATATATAAGTATGTCTATTAGTCGTCTTAATCCCATAGCACAAGCTTATATTAGCTTAATTTGGGCTAATTAAACAAATAAATAATAAAAAAAATAGTACCAGTATCTCGTAGCACTACCGGTGCGCGTGAAATATCACGTCTTTTTGCTCTAAATTCTAACACTATCCAAAAACGACTGTCATCAACGAAAATTTGTCAATCATTCCCAATACTTAAGTAAAACTTGTAGAGAACTTAAGAAATACTTACTATTTTAGGCACAGCGAACGGATCAAGTTAGTTTTCGAAGAATCGTTTCTCCAGAAAGGCGATGAAAGGTATTTAGAACTTGGCTTTCGTAATAGAGGGCGTATCATAATCCTGAAAGTTGCTATCCGAATTTTTGGTTAAATAAAGCCAGGACACTTATTTTTTTTGGTTTCTTTGCTAGATTTTAAGCTTTCTGTAATTGTCTCGAAAAACAACATAATTTGAAAGACACTTAAAGAAAACAATTAAGAAGCATACCTGCTCTCAACAGCTTGAATTTCACTGAAGTATTATAATGTTTATCACAATACATAGGCATTTTTTGCGAACTAATCAAATTCACCAAAGATCTAACAATCTAACCGAAGAATCATAAAAATCTTGCCGCTGGTAACAGTCAATGTTGCTGCAGGTATATATTACTGTAAATAATTATCTAACAATCATGACTTTCAGGATTTTGCTATGTAACCTTTTCATAGGATTGAGGTATATTGGTTACCTTTTAGTAATATATAACTTTTCTTATTTTCAGTTGCCTCAATCGTCCAGATATTATAAAAGTATTTGATGGACGAACATCGTCAGCGCCTGTACTTGCGATGTTATGTAATGAAGTTGTCGGTGAGCAATAGTTTATTATAATAAATTAGCGGGCGTCACGCGGTTTCACCCGCGTAGCTCCCGTTCCCGTGGGAATACGGAAATAAAATATAGCTTATGTTCACCGGGGATTGTTTAGCTTCTCAACAGTGAAAGAGTTTATTAAATCGGTGCAGTAGTTTAGGAGCGTAGTTGATGCAAAATAACAAACAATCAAATTACTCGTCTTTATAGTATCGACCGCGACTTTGTTTTCGTAAAAGTTATGATTTGTAACTCTCACTCTACCTAACCCGACCTAAACTCATATTGTTTAGTCAGTAGATTTTGATTTGTAATCCGGCCATTTTATAATAATCATTCTAAAATTTACCCGTAGTCACTTAGCTGGTAGGGATAATACTTGTAGTAATATTATAAGTAGGTAATCAAATATTTTCTACAATACACAGGTTACGAGATTCTGTCAACTGGTCCAGATTTATTAGTCCAGTTCACGGCCAACTCCGACACACCGGGTCAGGGATTCAAAGCAAGTTACCAGTTTCAAATGGAGGACATTTCTAATCCAGGTTAAGTAAGCAATCACAGTCTGGCTACAGTTTTAGGCACAGACAATATTTTAAGTCTAGAGTAAAACTAGTGCCGTAAGGGCGGGCGTGGGCGGTTGTGTACAAATTTACGCATTGTTGTATAGATAAATATAATAAATAATATAAAATAATAATAATATAATAAATCTAATAACAACACCTCCGCTGCTATATTTGTTCCATGACCTAGTGTAAGTTTTTGCACTCGCTTAATCTGATTCATGGTAAAGCGCGTACTCTTAAATTTGTACGAAACTGAGATAAGTTTCCGCGTTTACAGCTAGATGGCGGTGACTCGATTCCATACGAATTTAAGGGCGTTAACGCACTTAGCGTGAACGTCGGCAAACGCCAAGACTCGCACCCCGCACTCAGTATAAGCACAGCCGACAGTTCTCTTTATACTGTGGTATAAGTATCTGTAGTTTCAGACCGCGTGCGAGTGGTAGCTACCTCCATAGGTTCCTCCTGGAACCACAGAGTATACTGTCCACAACCGCACATGGGTGAGAAGCCGCATGACAATGATAACGCCAGTATAGTTCATCAGTGAAATTTTGAAGGAATCCTACCCTCGCCTTTAAGATTTATACTCGTAGTTTCTTGTTTCGTGCGGCATTACACTGTTTTCCTTTCACACCATGCCATTTTGAGCAGCTCTAGGATTTATAATGCTAGTGGGACTGTATGTTAGAGAGGCTTTTTTACAGGGAGTATCCAGTAAAAAGAAAGAACGTAACATGAAAGAAATGTATGTTTAAAGTGCGTATGACGGGTTGGGAAAATGACGAATCTCGATTATGATGAGATGCTGCTAATCCGCGTGTTTCAAAGAAGTAACTCCGAGAGCCACGATTCTTAGTGCCGGATGTCTCACATTGTAGTCGCAGCAAGGTGATGACGCGGCTAATAATTTTACAGCATTCAAAGTATTCTTAGTAACAAATTTTGCACCCCACAAAGTTTTTACTCTTTGAAATTCGTCTATAGCCACCGAAATCTGTATTACTTATACATACTTTAAGCGGCCTTATAGAGAAATGGTTTTAACGCGGCTACTCCAAAACCGGATGACCTCTCCCCCGGATAGTATTAACCATAATCTAAGGGCGGGCGTTCGAATTCATATCCGGGCGAGAACGAACGATCGAGATAGGAAAGGTAGCAATGACTAATAACTTAAGATACAAAATTAAAATGGTGATGCACTGTTCACTTTCTGCAGTTTGTGCCTTTGCTTCTTTATAAAAACCAAATCGCTGGTTACTCATCGCTGGTATACCATGTTACCCTTTTAAGGTAATATAGTACAGCAAAATTTTGAAAAAATATAGTTAGTGTGTAGTTTATCCTAATTATCTAAAGTTTCTAGGAGAAAGGGCTGGGCATTGATAGATGAGTGTGTTATTCGGTCATTTTATTAGAAGACATTTCAAAACAATAATAGTGAAGGAAGTTCTCAGGGGTACTAAGCCTAAGGAATACAATAGGATTTATAATCGATTAACTTATTTTAGTAATCCGAAAATATTTAGTCTGCGTACTGACTAGTACATTTTTGTCAATATACAATTCAACAATCGATTTAGGTACCTACCTACTTACGCAAAAGTAATGACCCTTCAGCACAAATGCGTTCTCTGGTAGTTGATTACATTTTCTTATCAATACCTACAACGGAACAATAATATTTTTCTCTTTTATCTCAGATGGAGATATTAATAAGAAATCGAGCATAGCGGAGGGAATATCCGGCTTAGGGCCAGCTGTAAGCGCTACGAGTAAGTATTAAAATAATGTTGCCATTTAAAAACGCCGCTCTAGCGTTTTTGAGAGTAAATCGCCTCATATATTATAATTGGAGAGGCTATTTAATGCGAAAAGTTCCAGAATTTTTGCAGTCATGTTGGTTATTGTTTAAGTTTGTATAGGTTTAATGATATTTTTGTGAGTTATTAGTTTTACATACATAGAGTCAACTTGCTCGTCTGATTAATTATAAACATTAAAAATAAGAACGCATAATCTCCTGCTTATTAAAAATAGTGGAAGGAAGATGACATAACAAAATAAGATTGAAAGTTATTATATTTTAAAATATATATATATATACTTATAGTATACCTCGTCAGTCTCCAAGCGAACCGGGATAAGCATAGATGTGTTTTTCATTTACTTCTGTCCTGACATACGATTCTTGCTGCTTTTACTTTTATAAGTGTTTTCATGCACTCTCGCCGGTTAAGAGTACTTTAACCTGGTCTTTTCTAGCATTTGGTGAAACTTGCCGCACTATTGAATTCAATCACTTTCACATTTTCCACAATATTTATAACCTCTGAGCTGAGTTAACCTTTGTATATAGTGTAGTGTAGGTACGTCAAACTGTATCAGGTACAAAAGTAATTAATGTTAAAAACGTAGATATTTGAAATCAAAATGTATTAGTCAAAACTCTTCACATTACTGTCTTATACTGAAGCAGTTTTTACGTTACCTTACATATTTAGTAGCACTTATAATAAGTAGACACCTGAAATTTTACGAGGCATTAGCGATGTAACCTGTTTACAGCATCGTCCTGCCATCAAGTATTCAGTAGCGACAAGAGCAAAATGGGTCATTTGACGTCACCACTCTATCCAGCGCCGTACCCTCAAAAAACGCAGTGTCATTACGACTTCCTGGCCAGAGGGAGGGAACGGGTTCGGCTTGTATTTGAAGATTTTAGTTTACAGAGAATGTCGGAGCACATTATAGAGTAAGTTTTTAAACCACTAACTAATTAGGTATTTTGCAGCTTATTAAAGAGTAGGTAATTTTATCATCTTTAGGAAAGCTCTGTAGTTTGTAAATCGGTAGATAGAACGGTAGAAAATAAATCCTATGAGCTTTCAGTCAAGTGCACACTTTAGTGCATTTTTTTTTATTTCAACTTCTAGAAGTTACAAGTTGTGCAATATTAATTAGGAGTATATTTTATGAGCAGATTTCTTTTTCGAAAATAAAAGTATTCTAAATTACTCCCTGTAATATGAATTTGAGCCCTGTCAAAATTGGTCCAGTCATCCAAAGTGGACTAAATAGACATATTGACAGGTAATTTTTTTTTAGCATTTCCGGACTATATTTAATTCACATTTATACGTATTTAGCTAAAAGTTGTTATTAAAAATTAGAAATACTCACTTGGACACATTACTGAGCTAGATTGTTAAAAATATAGCAATAATTTATCTTACAAACACTTATGTAAGCCAACATAACATAAACTATTCAAAACGAAGTCTAGTAAGCAAATTTATTTGATTACAGTTGCGAGAGTATGGATTCTCTCGACGTATTTTTGTATGTAGATGGCCGTCTCGAGAAAATGGCATCGTTTTGTGGCAGCGATATACCAAAACCAATAATGTCAAATGGACCCAAGCTATCCATCGAATTCCGTGGAATATACTCTTCAAGATATGCCAGGGGATTTAAAATATCGTATTCTTTTGTTGAAGGTACGTTTTTCTATTTATTCTAATTTGATATGTGCGATAGAAAATTGATGTTAGGGACGAATGCGGGTAATAAAGTTGAATGACTAGGTACGTCTGCAAGTACACTCGAGAGCAATGAATCCGGGTCACTTAAAGAATCCTAAAAATCTCGGAAACTAAAAATGCTAGGTTAATGCAATAAATTGTATTTAATAGACAATGTAATACTCCTTAAATGAAGGTATTAAAACTTCTTAGTTATTGTAAAGTTATATCATAAAAAAATCAAATTTGAAAAAGGGCCACTTTCGAAGATGGAACTACGAAATTACAGCATTTGGTGTTGCTTTTGTTTGTAATCTGTCATTTATGTGGGTACATAAACCATGTTGATAGTGCTCTATATTCATTAATCAAGCTGAAATTATGTCGCTTACGCCTGAAGAATGCACCAGAATACTTACAATGCTGGAAACCGGCCGGAGTCAGCGCGATACAGCCAGGACTGTCGGTGTGTCGCTGTCAACAGTACAAAGAGTTCTCCGACGTTACGAAGAAACTGGTTCTAACCTACGCAGACCAGGAACGGGCAGAACCAGGTGTACCACAGCACGAGAAGACCGATACTTGGTGAACACCATGCTTCGAAATCGCTTTCTCACAGGAACTGAACTCACCAATCAGTTTCGACGCCTCGGAGGAAGTAACCCAAGTGCATGGACAGTAAGACGTCGGCTTGCTGAATCTAACTTAAAACCCCTTAGACCTGCAAACGGCCCTAAACTGGAGCGTGGGCATCGTATTTCGAGACTAAGGTATGCCCAGAGCCACGTAAATTGGAGTATTGAAGATTGGTCAAAAGTTATGTTCTCCGACGAATCAAAATTTATGCTCTACAAGCACGATGGAAGACACAGAGTGTATCGAAGACCAGGGGAAAGATTCAAGCAAGCATGCATCGAAGAAAAAGTAGCCTACGGTGGTGGGTCTGTACTTGTGTGGGCCGGAATTTCTTCTGAAAGTCGCACAGAGCTGGTGATCATAGAAAACGGCTCTTTAACTAGCGTAAGATATGTGGAAGAAATCCTCAATGATCACGTTGGTCCATTTATGGTCAATTTAGGTGAGGATGCTATATTTATGCATGACAATGCCCGACCTCATACAGGTAGGATTGTGAATGACTACCTTCAAGAGATGAACATTACTCGTATGGAGTGGCCAGCGCGCAGCCCGGATATCAACCCGATCGAGCATGCTTGGGACGAGCTAGGCAGATGCGTAAAACAACGAAACCCTCCCCCAATCACGCTTCGTGAGCTCAAAATTGCTCTCACAGAGGAATGGGAGAATATTCCCCAAAATCGTATAAGGAACTTGGAGTACAGCATGCCAAACCGCGTAAACGCAGTAATGGAAGCACGAGGAGGCAATACGAAGTATTAAAATTCAAGAAAATCGTAATAAAGTTCAAAAATTTCATGTTTCCTATTTTTGTTTTAAGGAGAGATCGGCAGTTTTTTCTTTATGTAATTTTGTGTTAATAAAATGTATGGTGACTCATATTTTTTTTACTTTCATTTAAGGAGTATTACATTGTCTATCAAATACAATTTATTGCATTAACCTATCATTTTTAGTTTCCGAGATTTTTAACATTCTTTAAGTGACCCGGATTCATTGCTCTCGAGTGTATTACTTAGTTATTACTATTACGTACATTGGCTTCTTTTACTATACTTTTTACATTGGATTTGCAGTTTGCTAAAAGATTTTCATCAAGCAATTTTAGGCTTTGAGCTCTCCTTATATTAAAAGATATTTATTTTTGTGTCAAGAGCCTGAAGACCTATTCTCGCCTATTATTAGGGAGAGGTCGTTTCAAACTAATCTGACATACATACTACCTCATTTACCTACTTACTAAATTATAGAGAGAAATTGTCAACTGTCTAGTTTGGGGGGTACAATTTGAGTTACTTATCATTATTGAGTCGAGTTCTTGACAGTGTTTTTCAGTGATAGTCACATCAAGCACTGTAATGTGCGTACATGTTACGAAAAAATATGTAATTTGCTTGTAATCGTCATAATAATGAAATAAATGAGATTTTGGTTCGCCTCGATCTAGGCCATTTATCAACGTAGTCAAAGTATGGTCTAAGGCTACGGTGGTATTTAACAAAAAACACATGAGTTTTATACCTCTTTGAAACATAATTGTTGATTTAATTTAAATAACCGCTATATTATTATAATAATATAGCATAATAGCAGTAATTTAAAATACCTCTTTGAAACATAATTGTTGATTTAATTTAAATTACTGCTATATTATTATAATAATATAGCAGCAGCAATTCAAAGAGGTATAAAACTTATGTGGTTTTTTTAAAAAAAGCACCGAAGCCTTAGACCATTTGACTACGTAGATAAATGGCCTAGATCAAGGCAAATCAAAATCTCATTTATTGTAGTTTGTAGTTTTTTAAGGTGTGCTATAGCACACCTTAAAAAATATCTTGACTTTCTTTCTAAGATACAATGTATGTCTCTAGAGGGAAAATAAATGGACAGGTACATCATTTATATTTATGATACAATTTATTTTCAGATTACGGTATTGCTACTGGGAAACAACTTACAGAATTTCCATGTGCCTTCGTATACAATAGCAGTGAGAGAGCTAAAGGTGTGGTGACGTCACCCAACCACCCCGGACTCTATCCACGGGATACGGAGTGCAATTACTTCTTCTATGCAAAGAGGAACGAGAGAGTCCATATATATTTCAGTTATTTTGACGTTGAAGGAGTGGTCCCGTAAGTATTTTTAAGATAAAGTAAGTGAATACAAACAAGAAGCTGTGAGATCGTTTTTACTAGACTGCCCCTCTCTAACACGTTTATTGTGAAAGTGAAAGTTCAATCCGATTGATGTTGTCATTTTTGTTTTATTTCAAACTTTGAACAGATGATCCACGTGACCTAGTGACGCAGTTTAATTTTAACTCTGTCGCATTAAACTATAATGCGACAGAGTCACAGACTACAGACAGAGTCTCGCCACAAGGCCCTCTGCACTCTATTTTATAGAGAGGGGCTAAAACTTAGAAAAGAAATGCAACTAAAAAAACCTACTGCTTGACTCTCCTGGATAGAACATGGTAAAGGTATGCCTTTGCCCCTCGGGGAAAACAGGCATGAGTGAATTAAGTATGAAAACTTGCTTCCTAAGAAATACACGTATTTTTACTACCGCAGTGTGGTGCAATGGTAATTCTATGCGACTACCAGGCTTATGACCTAGGTTCGATTCGCAAATGATAGTTTAAGAGTACAAGTGTTTTCTATACGTAATACTCATATCCATTTTGGCATGATTAAGTAACAAAAGTTTTTAAGTTTTTTAATGAACGTTAAAAAAACATTTGAAATGTCTAAACATAATTGAAGTTGTATTAATGTATACAAGATAATTAATTTATATGTAGGTAGGTACTACGGTTAGGTTCGGAAGGACGTGATTGTAAAATGTCTGAGTTAGCTAAATGTCTAGGTTGAAAAAAGTCTTCATTGCAAAACGTCTTGATTGCTCTTAGAGATTAAAATCTATACTAACATTATAAAGTGGAAAGATTTGATTGTTTGTTTGTTAGTTTGTTTGAATCGAATAGGCTCCGAAACTACTGAACCGACTTAAACTTTTTTTTTCACTATTGGTAATCTGCACTATCTCCGGTGAACTGCTTTATTTTATTCCGGTACCGGCGCCGCGGCGGCGGTTTTATACCGCGTGACGTCCGCTAGTTTATATTAATATGTAGATACGCAATGTATACATACATACATATAATCACGCCTTTATCCCCGAAGGGGTTGGCAGAGGCATTGTACCCGCCCACATTTCACCTTATAGTTTTATGTCCCACGTAATAGGCGGTGAGCCTATTGCCGTGTTGAAATGGACAGGCGCAGGTCCCCGCGACCCGCACATGAATTTTTTTTAAGCCGTCTATAAGGCCTTCAACTTGGCTTAACGATTATCATTTACTGTCAACCGGGTTTCATTTCGAGTTTTCCTTCTCTACGCCATGGATCCTTTTGCGAAAGTGTTCCCCTAGTCGCCTCTTACGACACCCTCGGGATGTATAGTGGTGGCGATATTTTTTACCCGTCGTATCACGGAATCCCGTCACCACACGCCACAATGTATACAAATAAATTTAAATTCAAGACTTTATTCTACTTTACAGGTGTGAAGCAGTTTCTGCCAGTGACTACGTTCAATTTTCTCACCAAATGATTGACACCAAAACACATAGATACTGTGGACAAATCAAAGAGTTACAAATGACGTCACAGAGAGACTTTCTCAGAATTACCTTTAAGTCAAATGATCGTTTAGACGGTACCGGATTCAAAGCCGACTACATATTCCTGAAGGATTTTGAAATAAGTATGACTGTATCCAATACTATCAGTAAAGGTATGTTTTTCTTTAAGTTCGTTGAATATTTTAGGCCTGCTTAAAATAGGGCTATGAGGCTCCAGTTTTTGACGAATGAAAAACCTTTATTATCTCATACTAACTGTTCCTCGCTGCTTCGTTCACGTAGTCGGTTATAAAGCCTATGTCCATCCCAGGAACTGAAACTATCTCTATACGAAATTTCATCTAAATCGCTTCAGCGGTTTAGGCGTGAAAGCGTAACAGACGGACGAGTTACTTTCGAATTAATAATATTAGTAGGGATTTAAATATAGAATGAATACTGTATACTCCACGACACTATGATACATAGCCTGTGTCACTTCAGAATAACTTGGCTTTCTAAAGGTCTAAAGGCCTAGCAAAGACTTCTATATAAACGGAGGTATAGCGCGTCTACCTCAGTTTATATAGAAGTTTTTGGGGCTTAGTAATTCAAGAGTTACATTACAACTAACAAATCTATGTACTACAATATTAGTAGCTAAGTATAGACTATAAAACAATAACATAATTCTATGCAAAAGAACAACGAAGAAGAACCAAATGATTTAACCGAATGAAATTTGTTTCAGGTACCGCAATTTGTACATGGAAATATTTCATTTTGTTATATTTCGGCCAAATCGTGTGGAATAACTGTTGAAGAGATGCATAAATAAAAATATTTGTACTGATGACAAAATTGTAAAATAAAGTTACGTGTTGTTAAAAGCATTTTTATTATTCACAAGTGCCTATTTGTAACTATGAGTGTGCGCGTAACTGACTGACTGCTTCTTTGGTGCAGTGCATAGTGGAGTTCAAGGTTCGAATCTCAGGTTGAAACGAATTTAGATAATTGTTTAATAGTAAAGATGTTGAAGCGCTCGTGGCCCCGCGGACTCAGGGTTCTGTAAACGATCACTGCAGTAAGCAACTTTCAGTATGGCCGGTCCATGGATGGGTGACCATCCATGTGATCACTTTGTGACATTTATTTGAGCGTTTCCGTGCTTCGAAAGGCACGCTAAGCCGTTGGTCCCGGTTGCCAGTAAAATGGCAGTCGTTAAGCTAAGTTGAAGGCTTTATTTCAACAGCAGGCAGTCACAACCTGCGCCTGTCCATTTAAACACGGCAATACGGCTCACCACCTATTACGTGGGACAAATTATACAAAGGCGAAATGTGGGCATATAATTTGCCTCTGCCTACCCCTTCGGGGATAAAGGCGTGACGTAGTAAAGATGTTATCAATAGCTTATCATAGAGGAATCATGAGAAATAGTGTGCACTAAAAGTCGAATGTGAGATAATGAAGCTACGAGACAGACTGATAAGTCTGATAACCCATGACACGGTACATTATTAGCATATTGCAACGATTGTAACTAAAAAGAAACTAGAATTTTCCAGAAATACCGGGTCATTTTATCTTTCCTAGCCCTGTATAATATACTATCTTTTTAACGGGAGATAGTTAGATACTTACCCCGTCTATATTATTATACTAACTGTGTTCTTAAAACGGTAGGTAAGTTTTTTTCATACCACTAAAATGGCAAACAAGCATTCAGCCACTTTCGATGTACTGGGGCTTGAACAACAGAAGGTAAGTCCGGATTTCACTAAAAATCTTCACTAATATCAAAATAACTAGCAAGTGAAAAGTTACTTTAATTTTTATCATAATTGATGTTTAACAGTATTTAAAATTGCAAGTACATAATCATTCCATAGCAGACACAAGAAAGTATTAGTTCTAAAATCTATTGAGGTCTTGGATTCAAATATGGGTTTAACCAAAATGTATTTGTGTGGTTGATAAATCTCTCAAGATTTTAAAGTGCAAACTAATGACAGCCTATTCTTTTAAATTTTGGATGATGCACTGTGGATTATGCCAACCTCACCTGCAACTGGTGTTCTTTCTGACCAACAAACGAGCTATTTTTGCAGGCACTCATTGATGGGATAGTGTGGGTTTCGCTACCGAAAATGGCGAAAATTTAAAGTGAAGTCACAGCTGAAAGAGAGAAAAGACATTTAAATGCTCTTACTTGTTCTAGTCAACGAAAGTAGGTACCAGACTCCATAACTAAGTAGGATTTGGAAGAACTGAAAAGATGGAAAGATAAACAAGAATCGTGATTTAACTACACTTTGGGATTATTCAATTCAAAATGTTTCGTACTACTTATCTAAAGTATTTTCTTCATTCCTTCGTGAGACATTTGCCTCACGATATTTCGCATACTTTGCTTGGGTGATCTAAATAATTCATTGCATGAGCCTGGACCATTCTGTCGCGTTCGACTTTAGTATTCTCCTGTGTATGGTACTTACAGAATAATATATAATGCTGCGCTGTACAAGGCACGCACGTGGGCAGAGATTGTTGTGTTTTATGCTTCTATGCAATGCAGATAACAACTCTATTTTTAGAAAAGAAAAGTCCCTATTAGTCGTCATAATACTTGCTGAGAACTGACGCCATTGCAGAAGATGACCAACATAACATAACATAAAATCTCTATAAAATACACCATCAAAAATTCATTTGAGTATACTAATATTCAACTTATTGGTTTAACAATTGATGACCTTATTGCACAAAGCAATCTCTTACAGGCAACCAAGAATGGAATCTGTAATGCAAATAATGTAGGGCAATTTGATGAGGATTAAAGCCTCATGGTGCAGGCGGTTGTGTAACCGACAGGCGTTCTGAGGTCACCGGTTCGATTCCCGGGTCGGTCCAAATATTGGTGTGATCCACAAATCCACATTAATGTTTATTTCAGAATTTGGATGTCTCTGTGTAAGTATAATGTAGAAATGTATTTAGAAAATATTTATGTATTACTAGCGGTACCCTGCCACGCTTCGCTGTGACTTTTTTATGGTGGTTTTATGTACCTATGAGAAATGAGTAACAAACTAAATGATGGGTACATTTAAAAAAAATGTGTGTGTGTACTATTGTACACACGTAAGAAGTGAAACTTCTTCATGACCTTATTTTTCGAAAGAAATATCATGAAATATACATAGGAGTTAGTAGTCCAAAAGTCCAAAGTCAAAACGTCAAAAACTCCAAAACTCCAAAACTCCAAAACTCCAAAACTCCAAAACTCCAAAACTCCAAAACTCCAAAACTCCAAAACTCCAAAACTCCAAAACTCCAAAACTCCAAAACTCCAAAACTCCAAAACTCCAAAACTCCAAAACTCCAAAACTCCAAAACTCCAAAACTCCAATACTCCAAAACTCCAAAACTCCAAAACTCCAAAACTCCAAAACTCCAAAACTCCAAAACTCCAAAACTCCAAAACTCCAAAACTCCAAAACTCCAAAACTCCAAAACTCCAAAACTCCAAAACTCCAAAACTCCAAAACTCCAAAACTCCAAAACTCCAAAACTCCAAAATTCCAAAACTCCAAAACTCCAAAACTCCAAAACTCCAAAACTCCAAAACTCCAAAACTCCAAAACTCCGAAACTCCGAAACTCCGAAACTCCGAAACTCCGAAACTCCGAAACTCCGAAACTCCGAACCTCCGAAACTCCGAAACTCCAAAACTCCAAAACTCCAAAACTCCAAAACTCCAAAACTCCAAAACTCCAAAACTCCAAAACTCCAAAACTCCAAAACTCCAAAACTCCAAAACTCCAAAACTCCAAAACTGCAAAACTCCAAAACTCCAAAACTCCAAAACTCCAAAACTCCAAAACTCCAAAACTCCAAAACTCCAAAACTCCAAAACTCCAATACTCCAAAACTCCAAAACTCCAAAACTCCAAAACTCCAAAACTCCAAAACTCCAAAACTCCAAAACTCCAAAACTCCAAAACTCCAAAACTCCAAAACTCCAAAACTCCAAAACTCCAAAACTCCAAAACTCCAAAACTCCAAAACTCCAAAACTCCAAAACTCCAAAACTCCAAAACTCCAAAACTCCTAAACTCCAAAACTCCAAAACTCCAAAACTCCAAAACTCCAAAACTCCAAAACTCCAAAACTCCAAAACTCCAAAACTCCAAAACTCCAAAACTCCAAAACTCCAAAACTCCAAAACTCCAAAACTCCAAAACTCCAAAACTCCAAAACTCCAAAACTCCAAAACTCCAAAACTCCAAAACTCCAAAACTCCAAAACTCCAAAACTCCAAAACTCCAAAACTCCAAAACTCCAAAACTCCAAAACTCCAAAACTCCAAAACTCCAAAACTCCAAAACTCCAAAACTCCAAAACTCCAAAACTCCAAAACTCCAAAACTCCAAAACTCCAAAACTCCAAAACTCCAAAACTCCAAAACTCCAAAACTTCAAAACTTCAAAACTCCAAAACTCCAAAACTCCAAAACTCCAAAACTCCAAAACTCCAAAACTCCAAAACTCCAAAACTCCAAAACTCCAAAACCCCAAAACTCCAAAACTCCAAAACTCCAAAACTCCAAAACTCCAAAACTCCAAAACTCCAAAACTCCAAAACTCCAAAACTCCAAAACTCCAAACCTCCAAACCTCCAAAACTCCAAAACTCCAAAACTCCAAAACTCCAAAACTCCAAACCTCCGAAACTCCGAAACTCCGAAACTCCAAAACTCCAAAAACTCCAAAACTCCAAAACTCCAAAACTCCAACACTCCAAAATTCCAAAAGTCTAAAGTCCAAAACTCCAAAATTCCGAATGTCCAAAAAGTTCAAAAATAACATGCAAAACATATCTGACCTCTTTATTAGGTGCGTACTCTCTTTTATTATTCTGAATGCAAGGAGGACGCAATCAAACTTCTCTTAAAAAACATCAATCTGGTAGGTACCTTCTAAATAGGTTGTTTATAATAATTTTGTTCTGAAGCTGGCAGAATATAATTAAAAAAACAACGACCAACGCCATCTATTGGTAATATCACTTTTTAAAGCTATTTTATTCTTATTGCTGTTATGATAAAAGTGTATAAAGTAGCCTTAAACCATCTCTGAATCCTATTGTATATCGTGTCCAATTTTGAGCTCAATCGATTCAGTAAATTTTGAGTTTTTAATAGATACACAAACGCACACAACATTTTTATATATATAGATGTAGAAATGTATTTAGAAAATATTTATCTATGTTTATAAGTTTTCTAGATCCTATCGAACTAGCTTATTAAAGCTTAATTTGGCATAGATGGCATTTTGAGAAAGATAAATAGTTTATCATTTCTGTTTTATTTCTTAATTTTCATGGTCATGTTTTAAGGCATGGGGTTTTTTTTGTATGAGAAAACAATTACAAAACCAACTTTGAACAGAGTAAAACTTCTGTGTACCGTCATGAAAAGTAACGAAACATACCTACATCAATTTCATTTTGTTAGATCTAATATTTTGTAGGAAAACAAAAACAACTTTTGTTTAGTTTAACTTAGGTACGAGCAAGATACTTTATTATGTAGGAACTACCGCAGCTGCACACATAGGCCAAACCAAGCGGACCATCGCGGAAAGGGTCAAAGAACACATTGCAGCTTTAAAAAACCGTCAGCTTAACAAATCGGCAATAGCAGAACACCTCGATACGGGCAGTAATCACTGGATCGAACTTCACCAACCAAAAGTCCTCTCCACTGATCGCCACTATTATCCACGTATGGTGCGTGAAGCCATTGAAATTAAAAAACACAAAAATTTCAATAGGGATGATGGATATAAGCTCTCCGGGATGTGGAATGCAGTGATTAATAAACTTGAACGTAAAACTGTGCCAATTAAAACTGACGTAGTGAGTGTAGTGTGTCGCCGGCCTTATCCTTCGTTGTGACAATAGCGGAGGGTAGTTTGGCAAGAAGTTACTTCATGGTTTTCGTCGATTCTCGCCTCAGTCCAACCGCGACCACGGGCGCTGCAACGTGCTCGAAACGTCGGTGTGAAAATGTAAGTAAATGTGTTTCGCGTGAAGTCCCGAATTCTATAAGTATGAGTGTAGAAAACCGCGATAGTTTAAAAATAACATACTTAGGCTATATTTTATTCCGTATCCCCACGGGAACGAAACCTACGCGGGTGCAACCGCGTGACGTCCTCTAGTAATTTATATAATTATCAATTTGAAAATTTTTACTAGTTCGACGACCTATTTAACCGCTTATTCTAATTAAAATAAGTATTTAGTTCTGCTAAAAGTTTTTAAGTAAAAATGAGCATGTGATACTTAGACTATTTTTTGGCACAAACTTTAAACCGAAAATTGCAGGCGTTCCGGAGAAATTTGAAGATTTCAAATGTTCAAACCATAATCCTCATCAGGGTATCTTCATATCTTTGGAACCTTTTATGGACTATTTCTGAGATTTGACAGGTCGTTACGACTATTTCATGACTATTTTTTGGCATCTAAACCAATTCGATAGTCTTTACTAGAGGTGAGGATTACAGCTTGACGTTCAAGCCATAATCCTCACTAACCTATAGCTATGACGCCGAAACTATAATGCAACAATTTTTTTTTACATATGTGACTATTTCATGACTATTTTTTAGCGTTTTCAAAATTTGATTTCATTGAGATTTCAAATATGAGGATTACAGCTTGAAGCACACATTAGTATGCTAACTTCTTACTAATATTAAAAATGCGAAAGTTTGTGAGTGTGGATGTTTGTTACTCTTTCACGCTCAAACCGCTGAACGGATCTGGCTGAAATTTGAAACAGAGATACATTATAGTCTGGAATAACACCTAGGCTACTTTTTATCCCGAGAATATGTTCCCACGGGAACAAACTTTACGCGGGCGAAGTTGCGGGCATCAGCTAGTTTATAATAAATTAATTTTAAATATGGAAAAAGAATTTGTTTCGAGCAGGATTCGAACCTGCGTCTTCTTGCAAACCGTGCAGACGCCTTAACCACACAGCCACCGACCACCTAATAAGAAGACGCAGGTTCGAACCCTGCTCGAAACCAATTCTTTTTCCATACTTATTTAAAATTTCTAGTTGTCTCACACCTACCTGAATGCTATTAGAGCAATGAACATAGTAGGTATAATACAATTCACTTATGAAGAAGAATGTATTGTCTACACATAGGTATAATATACTAACAAACTTATACCCATATGGAGTAGGCAGACATCAGTTTCTAGCTTGTTATATTTTGATACCTATGTATATAATTATCTTAACTTTGACATGGTTTCTATAACTTAATAGGTAATAATATACCACTCGAGAGTTCTCTTTCCCTACACAATGGATCGTTTTGCTAAATTGTTCCCTTAGTCGCCTCTTACGACACCCCCGGGTTGAAATAGGGTGGCGACATTTTGTACCTACACTTTTCCCCGGGCCCCGTCGCCACTCAGGGCCCCGTGGGGCAACGGACAACCCAACTTAATAGCTTAATTAGGGCTAGATGATGTTGTGTGAAAATCTCTAAAGTAAACTTTCAAACCTATTTGTGTGCAAAATTTGATCAGCTAACCTGAAACAACGATCATTTAGAAGAGACGCCGCCATTACGACCACATGTCGAGACCTTTCTGTTATGATGTATTGCGGTCCTGTTTAATTGCTACATTTTTTATATGGAACATACCGTATTCTCATATTAATCGCATCAATTTCATTTCAAACAGTAATAGTACAGAACGGATTCGTATTTAACACGTTTTATGTAAGTTTCGAATGTATAAGGGTAATGAAATATTTCATGGGCAGATTACCTACCTAATTACGTTGAATGAAATTTTTCACACTCGGGTTTTGATGACAATGCAATTATTAGTTATGGATCACTCAAACAACTCCATATAGAGGCTACCATACAATAAACGAAACTTTTTTTTCCAATCGACCAGGGTTGACGACAAGTGCAAGATTTGTAGAAGAACCAATGGCTGATGCCAATGAGTAAATGGGTCTTCTCTCGTTTTCCATAAATTCATTTGCACTATTATTGTTTGCCATAATCATCCCCGATCATAATATTTACTTGCACTATTATCATTTATACTAATAACGTTTGCCTTAACAACTCAACAGTCATAACTTTCATTTGCCATAAAATGACTTTCTATAACAACATTTCTCATAATAATTAGTTTCCATAAGTAACACATCTCATAATCGACTCTTGACATAATCAAAATTTGATATAATTATGAAAATAATGCATAATATTGTAAGGTCGAAATTAATTATCGTTAACGATAATATACCCCGACTCAGTGCAATCCGACTCGGATAGGTTAGGTTAGAAGACTAAGGCGGGAGCTCCCGCCTTAGTCTTCGTGTTTTTTTTTAAACCACCCAGAAGTAGCAGCCCCGCAAGGCGGGGCTCTGTCGAGCTTAGTTAGCTAGAGACGCTATATGAGGTTTAGTTTTAGGTTTAATTGTTAATAAAAAATCTGTGTCGTATTAATTATCTTTATTTATATGATGGTGAATAAAAGTTATGGAAAATGCCATTATTGAAAACGAAAATTATGGCAAATACATTTATGGATTTAAATTATTATGATACTTGATCGATTATGACCAATGGAATTATTGAAAGTCATTTTATGTCATTTCACGATTATGGCAATTGAAGCGTTATGTCTAATGAAATTATGGCAAATACCAGTATGGCATATGAAATTATGGCATTTTAAATTATGGCAAACATTAGTAAACCGAGTAAATGAGTACAGTAAATGAGTTCTGGAGTGGAGATAGCGACTTGGTAAACGTGGGGTTGGACGACCCCCCCGCCCCCATTATTTTAAATAAAACATCAATAATAAATTTATTTTAGTTTTTATAAAAAAAACTAAGAACACGTATATTAAAAATTTCAGCAGAAAGTAAAACAATTTACAGACAGAGTAACTAACAATACATTACTGTTACCGATTGTTAAAAATCATGGGGAGCTTTTTTTTCGTGTGGAAATCTTTATGGATGCTATCTTCTACCTACTAAAACTACGTCCTGAGACATCCTTCCGAGGGCTTACCCGGGGCTCACAACCATAGGCTGTTGGGCGTTACATGACGTTTTTTTAGTCGGTAGGAGTCCGGTATAACATCCATGACGATTTTCCCTCACGTAAAAAAAAACCTACTAAAACTGCACGGTGCCTTACCATCTGTCTAAGGTCAGGAGTCCCGGGTGAGCCCTCGGAAGGATAATCCCGGGGCTCCCGACACATCGATACCAAAAATTTTAATCCACCGCCAGTTACTCGCGTGTTATTAATTTTCAAAGTGAAAGATATTTCAACTTTTTCTGGTATTATAATACAATGTACTGATCTGAGTACTTACTCCGCTCGTTTTTGTGGCGTGGGTTTAAATACAATATTACTTCCTACTAATGCCATCTGCTGAAAGATCTCAGATGTAGTTGCCTTGCAAATGTTAAGGCTGAGCCGAAACTTTAGCACATTTTGTTCAGCCAGCGAGCCTTAGCTCCCAGTTTTAGTAGGAGCTTCAGTAACATTGAACTAGATGGCACTATTTGCAGTTCTACCTTTGTTGTTCTCGTCACTTAATACTTTAAAATCCTTCGGAGCAGTACATTATACTCGCTTACATTGAATGAATACCATGAAGTTGTTGTAATTGTGCAAAATTGCAGGTTTGGAAAACACATAAATCGAATTGAGAAGTTTTAATAAGAGTATGAAAGTTAGCAGTCTCATCTTTCGAAAATTAGCTAATTATTTATGTCAAACTAGCCCCGCAGTTCCTCTTGCACTTTGTAGGTACTCAGTTTTATTTAGTACTGGGTAGGTACAACTTAACTATATATTCAGGGAACTCTTTCAATATGGTGGTCTGGTGGTGAGGTTATCTTGAAAAAAAAAAGACTTATTTCCTGAGATCAAAAGAAACTAGCGGTAGATTCGTGATTAGCCCTCAGTGTGTGGACCGAACAAAGGCCGCAATGTCTCATTTCTTCTTTGTAGCGTTTGTGATCAAAAAAGCCGCCCAAGTGCATGTCGAACTAGCAATTGGGGGGTTACGTACCAAAAAACGAAAAAATCAACCCGCTTTTTTGCATTGTATGAGAGCCCTGCTTGATTATTTTATTTTTCTGATTTAGGTAAGTAATTGTTGTTATAGCGTCTACAGAAATACATCATCTGTGAAAATTTCAGCTCTCTACTAGCTATCACGATTCCTGAGATTTAGCTACGTGACGTACAGACAGACATTCAGACGAACAGCGAAGTCTCATGAAAAGGGTCCCGTTTTGACTCCTTGAGTACGAAACTCTAAAAACCAGCCAAGTACGAGTTGGAATAGAGCATGGAAGGTTCCCTAACAAAAAACGTAAATAATCACATGCACGCCTTTATCCCCGAGGGGGAAGGCAGAGGTATAATATTAGACTATATTTCATGTTTAATTTTTGTCTGACGTAGTAGGTGGTGAGCATAAAGTCTCGTGGAATGGGCAGGCGCGGTTGTTTTGACTAGCGAAATTTTTAAAGCTGTTGAAATTTTGTCAAGCCGCCCATGAGGCCTCAAACTTAGTAATGCGAATGCCATGCTACCGGGACGCGCCTTCCAAAGTGTCACTAAGTGGTTACCCATCATGAGCCAACTTTCGTATTTATGCCATAGTTTATAAATGCGAGTAATTTAGAAAGAGGAAAAGCTTATAGGCCTCCTCCAACTCAATTGTCTTTTGAAATTTTATGGTTATTCCCATGTATACTATGTGATACCTACTTAAACTGAATAATTTGATGACATAATCCGGAGCAGGATACGGAAACCAACTTCCACTTTACAACATTACTTTGTATTACCCATTTAGTTAACCTATAGTTACACAAATAGACGTACATTGTCGCTGTCTATAATCGCGTCTGTGTGCAAGTAATATGTCAATGTAGAGGGGTTCTCTCACGAGTTCTCACGCTTGCGGACTACAGTCTTAAAAATAATATAAACAAATACCAACATCTCGATGACTATGACAAATTTAAATCAGCTTACTACTTAGCTACTGGTGGATATAGACTTCTCTCACATTAATTTTGGATGGGCTTGAACATGATAGTCGTTAAGTCAAACTGACTATCGGTTTATTTTGTAAATAAATGATTCGCTATTATTTATGGTAAAATAGGTACCTACTTATAAATTGGTCGCGAGATAGGAGAACTCACGTAGAGAGAGAGAGAGAGAATAGAGAGAGTCAGTTTGCGTTGTGACCCCAAATAAACACTTGTCTTTCTTTCTGTCTTTATTTCAGGCTCAACCCAATTAAAAGTTGATGAATGGCACAGTGGGTGGACCAATGGGAACGTCATCACAGTGGGTATAGCCTAACGCTACAATATTTTGGAAACTGTCTAGACGATGACAGAGTAAGAGCATCTTGCAAGTCGTATCCTTGAGAGCGCTACATTGCGTTTATCTTCGTTGCCATTGAGGGTTAAGAATGCCAGACCATGCCTTCAATAAATAAATCCATCGATCAATCAAATCAGCCTATGTCTGTCCACTGAGCTGGACGTAGGCCTCTCCCAAATTTGCGTCCAGCGCTTTGTGCATCCATTCACTTCCTGCGACCTTCTTCTAATCGTCGTTCCACCTGGCGGGGATTTGCTGAATAAAAAAGCAAATAAATAAAGCGCTGGTATTCAGTCTTTCTCAATAAAGGCCATTAACTTCTTCTGAACGGCGCCGGCGTCTGTATAGGCATTATCGTTCATACAATTGTATACAAGGCAGCATAACATCAGTGTATGGAATTTTGGATTACTTTAGCCGCACATAACCCAACAATAAACTACTCAATATCCACCATACTGGCGTACATTGATCCTGATAATCAAATCCAAATTACTCAATAAAATTTTGGGTAATTTAAATGATATAATCGTGAGCAATGGTTGCATTGTTAACACAGCATAAAGAGCATTAAGTATTATTTTATCTAACAGAATATTACTGCTCCAGTTTAAAAATAATTATCGTAACGAAATAAAGACACATAAAATAATAATTGAATACTGAACCTTATGAACATTATTCTAATGTTATATTTACATCTTAGTACCTAATATTTATTTTGATGACCAAATCTCAGTATCGGCAAAATTAATTCTCAGAATTCACAAGTTTCTACTACTGAAAATATTTCATTTGATTAGCGTTTTGATAAAATTTATGAAAGTCATTTTTTGTTCTAATTTTTTTCTTCTTTATTTATAAAACTCTTCGTCCTGGGTTCGATCTAGCTGCCATGCTTTTATGATTTGACTACTTATAATCGGCATTGTAGAAAACGACTGCACTCAGAGCTCCGGTCCCAGAGCCTCTTCCAATGGCCAGTAGGTGTACCACTTGTAAGTGTGAATGGCTTTGGTTTATATTTGTTACACCTGTGTGGCTCTCATTTCGATGGGAATATGGTAATAAAGTATGCCTATGTCACCCGGTGATAGAAATGTTTAAATCGGTTCAGTAGTTTTGCAAACAAACAACAATCAAAATCTTTCCTCTTTATAATATTAGTGTAGATAAATCTAAAAATTATTTGGTAGATGACATAAAAAAGATTTGTAAACGTCCTCGACGGATCAATTTGTGCAATGCAAAGTTAATCCCCTACTTGAAATAAACAAGACAAGAAACGAATACCTACTTACTGCCTTTTTATTTGCCTGCAATAGACTTTGTTGGTTGTGTATTATAATATAATCTATCTTCCTAGAAATGAACATCCTGCAATATGACTACTTTGTATGCAGTGAATAACTATTGTATTATATGACATGGTTTAAGTTTCTGCTTAGTATGTAGCACGGATGTACAATGGTATCTACATAACAAGATGATAAAGAGCTTTTGTTATGTACCTATGATGGTGTTAGTAAAAGCTTTCAGAGTTCCGTACCCTAAGGGAAAAAACGAGACCCTATTCATGAGACTTGGCTGTCCGTTTGTCTGATTGACTGTCTGTCTGTCTGTCCGACCGTCACGTCAAATTTTAACAGCTGATGTATTTCTGTTTCTGCATTAACAACAAATAAAATAAGAAAAAAAGGGAGGATTTAAGGGGCTCCCGTACAACATACATAATTGTTTTTCGTTTTTTGGTACGGAACCCTCTGTGCGCGAGTCCTATTTGCACTTAGCTGGTTTTTATTAACCCTTTACGCAAAAACAATCCAACTTATAGGTAATGTGAAAGCTTGTAAAGATGTCGGATGTTTGGATGTATATTTTTTGATCGGGTTGGATTAACACATGACTAATTTTTATCCGTGGAAAGCGTGGGTACCCATGGTATGCGAGAGTGGGAACAGAATTTCACTCGGACGAATCCACGGCCAGTAGTGTTTATAGTTTTATTTTAATTGCTAGGTCTGTTCTTCATAGCCGTCTGTTCCACCTATCCCACCCGGCCATCCCGCCTGTATGGAAAAAGTGGAATATCGTCATATTTAGCCTGGGATATCGTCATATTTTAGCGTGGAAGTTCGTCTCATGATGCTCTTAGTTTTGTAGGATGGGGTACTTACCATCAAGTTAATAAGCCCGGGATGTAACTCAGTCATTAAGTATGACAGACGCGAAGGCTAAAAGCTACCAGAAGACACTGCACTTTTCTGTGCTTTTCCCCTTTATCAAAGTAGGCTGCCGAAGAAGTAATTAAGTCGGGATACCCGTGAAATTTGGGAGTCCTAGGCACTTTTCTCTTAACTATACCGTATTGGGCTGGCCTTACGGAGACTAGGAGTCTTAAACAAGATGAGACGGTATGAGAGATGTTTACTGTAGGTACAAAAAGCAAATTTGTCCCTGCGTCGAATACTGTTCTCACCTTTGGGATGACTCCGCAAGGTATTTACTAGACGCGCTTGACGCTATGCAGAGACGTGCTATCCAAATAATTGGTTGTCCTGAGGTGACGGGAGGCCTCGAACCGTTGGCGCAGCAAAGAACCATAGCGTCCTTGGCTGCCTTCTATCGAATGTATCACGGCGAATGTTCTGAAGAGCTCTTCAACCTGATCCCACCCTCTCCTTTCCGATCCCGAACAGCACGTGCCGTACAAAGATGCCACTCACACACAGTGGAGAGAATCTTCGCCAGAACTGAGCGTATCAAAAGATCGTTCCTCTGTCGAACTATAAAAACATGGAACTACCTGCCAGCACACGTGTTTTCCTCATCTTACAATCCCGGGTTCTTCAAGAGGAGCGTGAAGAGGCCATCACAGGGCCGCCAACTTGAGGACCACTGTCAGAAGTGGCCCCCAATCGCTAGATGCGCCACGGCTTTCCATCAGGCTGGTGGCGACGTTGATTTGGCGAGCTAAATATAAAAAAAAAAACTTCTTCAAACGGAACGTGAAGCAGTACATCATAAGGTCGTCTACTTGAAGGCCACTTTTAGTAGTTTTGTAGATTGTGAGAGTGACTCCTCAATCGCTAGATAACCATGGCTTTCCATCAGACAGGGGGCGGCGTCCGTCATATTGACGAGCTACATATAAAAAAAAAAAAAACAAATTTTTACACAGCGCCAAAGTAAGCCTGCTTGGCCATCTCTTCTCTACTAATATAAAATTGTAAAAATAGCCGTCACTGTGGGAATGAAAAGGTTGACCAGTTTTGAAAGAAATTCATTTACGTGTTGCAAGCACATGTTACCTTTTTAAACTGTGTGACAGACGAGATTACTGTATTGAGAATTATGTTTAACTGTTTGATAACAAAGTTCAAGACCAATTTTCCATGACTATGTATAAGTGAACTAACACCTTTTTATTAGTTTGATCTTGCAATTACGTGTTGTGTCAAGTCAGATAAATCTAACTTCGCTCATTGATGATTAAAACTATAAATATGATTTAACAGCTCCTGTCATTGTTATCAATATCTGACTCATTCATTACTATTTTTTACCCGAACTGCCGAAGACAGGAGGGTAATGTTTTTCGAGATAATATAATCGTCGTTGTCACGTCCTGCAGCCTGAACGGTTTGACGGATTTTGACATGCAAGTTGTCATTTGTGACATTCGTCGTGATTGTGTGAGTGACACCAAGTACATTAAAATTTCAAAAAAATCTAACTGGCTGACTTTTGGCGCTAAAATGAAAACGTGGATTTTTTTTCTTGCACGTTCTACAGACTCAACGTCTTGACGGATTTTAACATACGAGGTGTCATTTGATTTGTCGTGATTGTGTCAGTGACACCAGGTATATTAAAATTTTTGAAAAATGTAAATGGCAGACTTTTAGCGTTTGATCATTTTTCTCGGACGCTCTACAGCTTGAACGGCATGATGGATCTTTAAATACAAGGTGTCATTTAATTCGAATTGTGTGCGTGATACCAGGTATAATAAAATTCATGGAAAATCAAAATGGCGGACTTTTGGCGTTATAATTATTGAACTGCGATGAACGCAAAACTACTGAACTGATTTCGATGCGGTATTATGTGTTTATAAGGCCTTGGTCAGACTTAAATTCTAACATTTGTTTGATTGCAATCGGTTGAGTAGCACTAGAAATATGACCACAAATATAATAAATAAGGTTGAATTTTGGTGATGTCCATTCACTAGGCACACGAAAATTAATAACTCCACTACTAACATAACTAAAAAGTTTAAAATAAACTTAATTACCTATTTAGAATACAAAAAACCCGACTGCCAAGTAAACATACAACTGAAAAGCAAAAAACAAGCTCTACATTTCTTTTGTGATTTTCTTTAGCTACTTACTGTTTTACTTTGTCGGCAACATTTGCAGGCGGGAACAAGCTATGGGAACATGCTATTTTGTAAACCACCACTCGCTTGACATAGCTTGTTCCCGCCTGCAAATGTTGCCGACAAAGTAAAACAGTAAGTAGCTAAAGAAAATCATCATTAGTCGCACTATACGACTACTGGACCAACAAGGCAGTCTCGAGCAATTTAGGTACAATTTTTTTAAAGCTGACCTAATTAGTATCAGAATCTTGCTATTATAGAAACTCAGTATTAATATTGATTGTCTTTTTTATGTACCAAAATTATAGGATGTATAAGTAAAGAAAACCATTTGTAGGGACAAATGTTCGCACTCCCAAATAAGTCACTGGCTACAATGGTAAGGGTATGCATCTCCCGTGTTTCGGCTTGTATAACCAGTAGGTTGCAACAAGCCATGATGTGAATGATGTCGAAAAATTATGATAAATTATGATATGACTGTTATATTGATCGGCGGATTAAATCAATTTCAGTGTTTTCACAAAACGCTCCGCTTAAAAACCGACTACATATTCAAAGTGTTTATGTCGCCGTAAAATTATAAAAGCATAGTTGTAATCTGCCGGACTCTTACCGACTAAAAACCGCACGTCCCCTCCCTACAGCCTACGGTTGAAGCACCGGGTAAGCCCTTGGAAAGATATCCGCAGGGTTGTATGTAGCGCTGACCTAGCGAGAGATAAAACAGTCGTAATGGTTGGGCACCGCAAAAAAAAAGGTAGGTCACCAGATGCCATAATAGTTTTTTTATTTTTTTGAAATCTTTTTTTTTAAATTATACATAGGTACATATTTGTTTGAAACTAACACGCGTTGAACTCATATTGTATTGAAGGTCGTCAAAGTACGATAGGTGTAACCCTATCGAAACGTCGTTCTTTATTTAGCGCGAAATCCCGTTTCAATACAATATGAATACATAGGTACATAATATGGCATCTGGCAACAACGTAACGGAAAATAATCCGCAAAATTGTATTCTTTCAACAGTTCACAATCTCACTAGGTAGATTACAAGGTATACCGTCACAATACCAAAAATTATAATGCCTTAACTCAAAATATCGTAGCCCAAAATACCCGAAATCGAAATATCAATATTCAAAAGGCAAATATTTATAATATAAATAATTTAAAATGCCTTACGGTCGAATAACCAAAACCCAAAAATTAAATTTATCAATTCTATCTTTCATTTAATATATATATATTTTCATTTAATATAACATATCTTTAATTTAATCATTATCCTAAAATGTTCAAACACAAAATACCTTTTTTTTAACATGATTTAAATCCTACATGGGTGCTATATCTGTGAATGGTTAACACCCCGACTCGGATAGGTTAGGTTAGAAGACTATTCGTCGCTCCGCTTCGCTTCGCTCCCGCCTTAGCCTTCGTGGTTTTTTTTTTTTGATTTTTCGTTAGCCCACTGTAGTACTTTTGTAACTCTGAATGAAAGTGTTTTAACATGAGGTAAATCCTACATGGATACTATGCCGGACTCCTACCGACTAAAAACCACACGTATCCTACGTAACAGCCTACAGGTGGGAGCCCCGGGTAAGCCCTCAGAAGGATACCCAAGGACCAACAGACCTACGGCTACAACTGCGGCTTCACTTAGGTGAGGGGGAGGGGTGTAAATAAGTTAAAGCCAAATAACAAACCGTGTGAGTGACAGTGACACATTGTAGGTATTCTATTTTCGGTATTTTAAATTAAGAGCGTAAATTCGGTTTTCAAATTTCTTTACGATCGTAAGAAATCAGCCGGCGCGGCGCACATAGCCGTATAGTGCCAATTGTTGCTACTAACAAGTTTGATACTTTTGTTTTCCTTGATGTATTACCGGTGTCATATTCTTAGTCTAAGCGTTCAATCTTTTAATTTAATTTTATGTTAGTAATATTAGTTAATAATTATTGATTATTTTATTGCAAATTGATTGATATTAAGTAGTGATAGACACTGACATCATAAAATTAATAAAGTTGACATTTATTTACCTAACTAATATCAATATTGCAATTAGAAATACCGAACCGAAGGAACCGACGTGCATGCATGAAAAGAAAAATGAAAGTTGAAGAAGCAAGTGAGGTGTGTATGGAGCGTGCCGTGTGGCGCTCGGTTCTTTCTGCCTACCCCGCAAGGGATTTGGCGTGAAGATAGTATAGTATATAATACACACATACATGAAAACGGTCCACAAGTTTATTTTTAAAGTATCTAAATATACGAAAATTGTAGAAAGTAATGGACAATATTCAATTTTACACTATAAATATTTAAATTTGACAATAATCATAGTACCCTTAGAGCCCCTCGCGGCGACCGGTCGCCGCGCATAATAATCAAGCTTTTCCGTTGAGCCCCGCGCGGCGACCGGTCGCCGCACCTACCCAGACGACTTTAAACTTAAATTTAGCCTTCTTACGTCCTACTTTTCTATGAACAAGTTTATTGTATGTGTAGTATATAACATTTTCTTGTTTTTGGAATCTTATAAAATGACGTCCTGGGCCAGAATTTTTTACAAAAATCGAACAGTTGAAGTTGAGAGTGGATTACGCATGGATGGCGTGCGTTTGTGTAGTGCGTGTGTGTTTCGTGTTTTTATTATAAATAATGTGTTTGCATTATTATTTATTAGTATACACAGTAAAATAAACAATATATCAATAATCCGGTTGGTGTTTACAGAATCGTAAAATATGGTGTGGTGGTAGAGTAATAAAGGTTTTTTTGTGTTGAGTGCGTGTGTACCAAGTGCGTGTGTGCGTGTGTGCTTTGTTTTTTTATTATAAATAATGTGTTTTCATTATTATTTATTATTACATACATACTTTTTGGATACATACATACATATGGTCACGCCTTTATCCCCGAAGGGGTAGGCAGAGGCATATTATATGCCCACATTTCACCTTTGTATAATTTGTCCCACGTAATAGGTGGTGAGCCGTATTGCCGTCTTTAAATGGACAGGCGCAGGTTGTGACTGCCTGCTGTTGAAATAAAGCCTTCAACTTAGCTTAACGACTGCCATTTTACTGGCAACCGGGACCAACGGCTTAACGTGCCTTCCGAAGCACGGAAACGCTCAAATAAATGTCACAAAGTGATCACATGGATGGTCACCCATCCATGGACCGGCCATGAAGTTGCTTACTGCAGTGATCGTTTACAGAACACTGAGTTCGCGGGGCCACGAGCGCTTATTTATTATTATACACAGTAAAATAAACAATTTATCAATAATCCGGTTGCTGTTTGCAGAATCGTAAAATTTGGTCTGGTAAGTGAGAAAAATTTATTTTTTTTGGAAAATGGGAAATCTTTTTTCATTTTTAGGGTGGTGGAAATAGGTCCTTGCGATTACCGATTTTCGATATATTTTTTTAGTGTGTTGAAGGGTTAAAAACAATAATATTAACGTAGCAATGCGCAGGCGCTTGGGAAGGTACGATATTTTGCTGCCTACTGCAGATTCAGTGCTGGCAGGAACGTTAAAATATTTTTAATAAATAATCAATAAATATTGTTGGATATTCTCACACAACATCATCTAGCCCAAACTAAGCTATAAGCTTGAGCTATGGGATCTAAATCTAATCTTAATTGATAGTTGGTGTTTTTCATTTACAGCAACCAAATATTTATTAAGAGGTATGTGCATAACAATGCACACCGCCAAGAAAAAACCATTCCGTATCGGCATTGATCGATTATTAGATAACTACTAAGATGAATTTTGGGAGGGACCGAACTGAGTTTCTTGGGGTGTTCTTCTCAGTTTGTAGCATTTCCGAAAAAATGTTGACAAACCTATTTTTTTTTTTAATTTCAAAGGTAATAATTTTTATTTTATTTTATTTTGTCGACTCTTTCTGGGTTCAATCATTTTGGCCAACAGACATTAGTCGTAAAAATTTAACAATTTAGGTTCCATCCTCGTAGTCCAGAACTCGTCGTCTTGCGAAATATTTACTGTGCTTATGGGCAAATTAGTGTTCAGTCTACACCGCAAATCGATAAATGTTGGCTTGACTGAAAGTAATTTTAATACAATTCATTAAAAATATTTATTATATACACAAGATCACTAGAAGATAAAATAAACGCAGCTTCTCACTTGATTTGAAGTTGGCCTTGGATTTTAAAATACCAGTCATGCTTTGTAAACAGATCCGTTTTTCTCCATAATTTAATTTTACCATCTGCTATGGCTTGTTCCACATCCATGTATATAGGGACTGTTCTAGGTTAAATTGATTGATTGATTCGTTATTAGGTCGTCTACAACAAGGTTCTTTAGCAGTGGTGAGACCACGCCCCCTTGTGGACAACCTTTGGCCATGGCTGCGCACTATGTTTATGAAAGTGCCTAGGCACATTGATTGATTGATTCTGGATGACCTCTTCTATTTTGTGTACCACTGCATGTAGTGCTGAGTCTGTAGACTTGCCGGGGGCATTATGTGCGTTGGTTGGAATGCAGTGGCTTATTTTGAAGGGCCGTCCCTCGATTGTCTCTGTCACACAATCTTTCCAGAGTTTTTAGCAGGAAAGACGAAGGGCTTATCGGTCTGTATAACCAGAGGTCTGAATCACAAACATAATCCCTTTACCGGGTTTTGGTATAAAGATCACTTAGACCTCTCTCCACAGTCTGGGTCACAGTCCCATTCATTGTCCGGCGTATAGATACTATGTAACTGACAATATCAACTTGTGTCCTCCCCCATTTTATCACTGCAGGGAAGACTTCATCCTGTCCTGTAAATTTGAAGGACTTGAAGCTGTTAATTACCCATTCAGTTTTTTGTAAAATGACAGAATAGATTAGAACAGGTCTTGCGAGCTCCCACTGGACTTCTTCTGTGGATACGTTTTCCACCAGCCACATGAGTGTCTGCAGCAATTGGCATTCTGGGAAGTGCGTTTGTATCAAAATACTCTCGGCTTCTTTTCATGATAGTTAACGTTAGTAGAATGATGTAGTGGTAATTTATATGTTATTAATTTATTGTTTTCGAGTAATTAAGTGATTTAGTGGTCATTATATAATGTTAATTTGCCTTTGAAAATGCCGAAAGGTTCCACCAAGTGCCATCAATCAACAGTATAAATAATTCTTTTCATGTGTGGGTCAGGCCGCCGCGCCGTCAGGTTTCTTTATAGATACGGACAGTTCTGTCCCTTGTTTGGCTAGTATTAGTCTGACTCTATCAGAGGTTTCTCCAAGACTTGGTACTTTTGTATCTCAGTCGCTACTTGTATTTTGCTTTAGCGGCTTTATAGCCATCCCAATCCTGGTCTGGTTCCTCACAGGTGTTCCATAATTACCACTTATGAAAATGGTGTGTTAATGTGTTATTATCAATACCACACGAATAGTGACTACCTGCCTTGCGTATAATACCTACACCTACGCTGTTCGTGAAGAAAATAGTGCAACTGTAAAAGCTTATAACTTGGTCAGTTTTCGTTAGTTTCATTTAATTTTTTTTATACAGTATTTCGAAGAGAAACTCTAGTCGGGGTGTCTGAGCTTTGCACTATACAAAAGTTCACGTTGTATATCGACCATAAATATTTATATATATTATATTATACGTCACAAAGTACTAAGATTGTTTGGTCACGCTAGAATTAGACTATTTTTGTTCATTTTTTCGTATTCAAAAATGGAACATCGAGCGACATAACCACTCTCTGAGAGCCTCTCGGCGGTACTAAATCGTATTTGTTCGCGTATCTGCATTTATAGGGGTTCACAAAATACTTTGTAAAAAAAAATCTGTATCTAGTTACATAAAAAGAAATATTTTTAGTGTCAAAGGAGAAGTTCTGACATAATATTACATAATTATCATAATGATTTAAACTACAGAAGCTGGTGAAAAGACAACTTTATTTTGGTGAAATTTCTCACAATTTGAGCAAACTTTACAGTCATTTTTCTCTAAAAAAAGGAACCTACCTGATATCAGGTTATTCTACAAACAGATAGCCAACCCCCTTTGCAATTGCTTCGTATCCCTTGTTTATTAAATTTATCAGTAATTTGACATGAATTTAAGCATCGAAAACTATGCAAATCGTATGATTTGAAAAACCTGTTTCACTTTCATTGATAATTACCATATGTAATCCGTTGTTAGGTAAAATATGTTTTAATAAACGTTTAGAGAGCTAAATTTACTAAGTATGTTAGTGAATACCATGTTTGTACGATAAATATTTAATGACTTTAAATGCAATGAAAAGTATGGTTTCTGAGCAATATGTGGCGCGAAATATGTTAGCCCTCTTAAGGATATTTGAAAATTTGTATTTTGAATTCTAACTAACTAACTAACTATCTTCACGCCAAATCCCTTGCGGGGTAGGCAGAAAGGACCGAGCGCCACACGGCACGGTCCATACACACCTCACTTGCTTCTTCAACTTTCATTTTTCTTTTCATGCATGCACGTCGGTTCCTACGGCTCTTGACACCACCTTCAACTAACACACGATTAATTTGGTCGTGGTAGGTGTGTCGTGGCCTTCCCCGACTCCTACGTCCATCCACTTTCGCGTTGTATATCTGTTTTGTCATTCTTTCATCTCCCATTCGTTCCACATGCCCGAACCATCGTAGCATGCCCTTCCTTACTTTAACACCGACACTCTCTTTCAGACCAACTCTCTTTCTTACATCTTCATTCCGAACGCGATCTGCGAGCGTTACTCCGCAGATTTTGCGTAGCGCGCGCATCTCGACCGCGTTTATTCTACTTTCATGCGTTTCCTGCCATACCCAACTCTCGCTTCCATACGTTAGCGTAGGTATCAGCACCGCATTGTGTACTGCGAGCTGGGCCTTTTGACTTAAGGCCTTGGTACCTAAAAGTTTGCCTAACGCTCCATTCACACTATTGCCCGCAGTTACCCTCTTTTCTACATCAGCGGTGTACCGTCCATCCCTGCTAAATGCACATCCAAGATATACAAACTCATCCACCTGTTCCAGCACTACATCATTTACAGTTATCCTGGCATTCGTTCTGTCCTCTTCTCTTTCGAATACCATCACTTTCGTTTTAGTCGCGTTCATAAGGTATTTTGAATGTTAAGGTATTTCGAATTCGGGTATTTTGGTCTAATGCATTTTAAGTAAAGGCATTTTGATTTCTGGTATTTTAATATATAACCAGATTACAATCTAACGTTTTTAACACTTTTACGGTGACATTATATACCGGGGAATTACCGCAAAGTATGTTAATCTAATATAATAAAATAGTAACAAAGTAAAGACTGCACGTTGAATTTTTTTTTCAATAGAATAATTTTATTGACCTGTGTTCTTTAAAGCCGCAGTCAAAAATGTAGTTTTTTTGATTTTGGTCAATTAAAGATTTTAGTCAATTATACCTATATTCCGTATAAATACAAAAACTTCAACTATTTTTACTCAAAGTTTGTACGAATATTAACAAGAGCTTAGATCTAAACAGAAACAGATAGGCTACTATAACAGCATGCTACTTTGTATAGGAGTTAGGTAGAGTCAATTTCTATAACAATCAAAATTTTGTATAGAGATAGAATAAGTAAAACTTAGGCAAGCTTTGGCTGCTTTTTACCCCGGGAACATGTAACTGGTTAAACCTCGCAATCGGAGCAGCGGTCATTAACTAGTATAATTTTGTTAGCACCAAACATAGTAGCGATTAGTTATAAATATGATGGTTTCATAATTATAATCTTTAGTTGTTAGTGGTGGCTTGTCCTAGCCACTTTGGCCATGGACGTGTTCCTTGTTGCTGTGGTGACTCTTATAGGACTTTTAAACAACCATAAAGGTAATCTATATATTATTACAAATGTAATCTTTTATGAAAATATTTTTTGTAGCAATTCTACATCTTTTATAATTATGTACCTACTAGTATAATAAATATAAGAAAAAAAGGTTTGTTAGTCGGTAAACTCTGAAATTATATTGATTCGAATAAAAAAATATTTCGTGATTAGAATTTGGTTATTTTGGAGTAACATTAAGCTTCATCTTACATAATCATCATGTTACTACCCAAGGGACAGCAGCAGTAATAGTAAACAAAAGACCCTTAGCTCAGCATTCGATGGACTCACCGTGGGGCCACCGGCACCGGGTCCACAGCGTGTATAGATGGAGACATTGTGTGGGTGTCTGGTGTCTGAAACTTGCGATCCATTTAAGTAAGATTTAGGTGGACAGAATCTCACCTTTGAAGTTCACAATGTTCCCCCCTCTGTCTAACCAAATTGGTAATTTTCTATGAGCGCAAGCTTTGGACTTCGTTTTAGTAAAGAGCTGGCTTGAACTCTAGACATCTATATAATAAAAATGGATCTGCGAAATGTATGTACGCGCATAACTTTAGAACGGCTGGACCGATTTCACTATTTTTTTACGTAGCTTTAAATAAATTAAACAGGGATTTAGCTTGATTTTTTTTGTTTAACCACATGGCCATTTTTGGTTAACTCGTTGGTCAAGTCAAAGTCAATATTTATTCATCTTTATAGTGTTTTTAGCTACGTTCATTTTCCTCGGTAATATGAGTTCCACGAGTACTGCTAGAGTTTACTATCATTAAACTATTACAATATTTAAATTCGGTTCATTAGTTTAAAAGTTCATCGATTAAAAACAAAATGAAATCAATCAATCATAATTCAGACATTTTCTGCCATAGATACCGGAGCTTCACTCGTTACACTAATGTTCTACATAAGTCATCAATAAATCAATTTAATCTGGCTATGGCATTCCACTGCTGGGCGTAGGCCTTTCCCAAACAACGCCACAACTACATGGCCTTCGCTTGCCGCATCCAGTCACTCCCTGCGACTTTTTTGAGGTCGTTGATAAATCTGGCACGGGTTGCCCCAGATTTACCGATGTATACCAAGTCACTGTCTCCACTACAGAACTGGCTCCTTCGGCCATCGGTTCTTCTACAGACGTAGCTAGACCATTGCCAAAATCAAAACGCATTATCTGCGCGCAATGTCAACCACTCTGGTTTTCTTACGGATATCATTGATTCGGAATTGGTCCCTTAAATTTACCCCAAGCACTGCTCGTTTCATTGCCCATTGCATTGCCATAAGTAGAGTTAAATAATGTCAAAGAAACGCTCAAAGACGCGGAGTAGTACCCAAACCCCTAGGTGAGGCCGCGGTGGGAGTCATTATCTGTAACCTTCTTCTGGGGGTTTACCGTGGGCTCCAAGCGGGTAGAACGACACCATTTGGTTTATAAAAGAAAGACATCAATTTCACTCTAAAGGTAAATAACGCCGGTTTGAAGTTTGGCGCAAGTAAAACCGCAGACATAGGCAAAAGCGAAGACATAGTTTTTTTTGATGTGGAATTCACTCATGAATGTTATGCCGGACTCTTACCGACTAAAACCACACGTTCTCTATCACTGCCTATGGTCAGGAGCCCCGGGTAAGCCCTCGGAAGGATGTACCTACACTCAAATGATTTGAGATCAACCTACAACACATGACCCGACTCCCTGATAAGATTATGTTCAAGTCAACGTTTATATATAACTACTAGCGGACGTCACGCGGTTTTACCCACGTAGTTCCCGTTCCCGTGGGAATACGGGAATAATAAGAATAATAATAAAAATATAGCCTATGTTCACCGCAAAGAGTGTAGCTTTCCAACAGCGAAAGAATTTTTCAAATCGGTCCAGTAGTTCCGGAGCCTATTCGTTACAAACAAAAAAACAAAAAACAAATCTTTCCTCTTTAGAATATTATTATTAAGTACTAGAGGACGTCACGCGGTTTCACCCGCGTAGTTCCCGTTCCCGTGGGAATACAATATTTTTTCTTCAATAAGAACCTTCTCCTGACAATACCTTATACAACAAAAAAAAAATTAGTGAAATCGGTCCACCCGTTCTGAAGTTATGCGCTTACCAACACATTTTGCGATTCATTTTTATATTATAGATAGATGTTCAAATGATTTGAGATACACATCATACCACTTACAAACATCAACCTACAACACATGACCTGACTCCCTGATAAGATTATGTGCGAGTCAGCGTTTTAGATAACTATGTTTACCGCGAATGATTACGTCAACAATCTAGGAGGGTATTTTTTTTCTTGGGCTTTCTCAGCTTAAGAAAATCATATTTCAGACAAAGTCAATTACCTACTTAATTTGATTCAACCTTGATAGTCGTATCCTGGGGTCATCCTTCCGAGGGCTTACCCTAGGCTCCTAACCTTAGGCATTAGATAGGGAACGTGTGGGTTTTAGTCGGTAATAGTCCGGCATAGCAATGATGTAAAATTTTCCCCACGTAAAAAACCTTGATAGTTGTGAATTGTTTTTAATATTATAAACCAACTTAATTTATATTAGACTAGCTGATGTGCGTGGCTCCGCCTAGTTGGAAGTCTGTTCCCGTTACCGTATTCTATGAAAACCTATTTCAGGAATAAAAAGTAATTAAAAAAAAAATACAGGCTCAGAACCTTAGTATCTAATGTAATCTAACTCAGTATTTAATTAATTTCACTTTTAACACCTTCCCTGGATTTCTATAAATGAATAAAAAATTGCCAAATCAGTCAAGTCATTCTCAATTTTAAGCTAGAAAAACAAATAAAAACAATTTTTCATAGGTAACTTCATATCGCCTCAGAATCTAATCAACTTTTAACATGAACATCCACAAATATTTCAAAACCAATATTCAACCAAAACAGTTCATCCGTTCTGGAGTTTTACTGAGACGAACAAAGGTCAATTAATTTTATACTTATATCAAACTGTTTTTATATTTTCAGTTGGCGGATATCCATTGTGCCAGGTATCTTCAAGTCAAAAATGTGATGGTATAAAGGATTGTGAAAACGGCGATGACGAGCGAAATTGTGAAGGTATGTACTTATAATTTTTATTTTGACACACATGATGTATACTCTGACCGTTCAGAGTTTGTCCTGTCCATTCGTAATGACTAGTATAGAAATAATAGCCACGATAGTGATCCGGGGACTTCCTTCAGAGAGATTACCCGCCTACCTGGGACTACCAACCGTATGTACAGACGAATTTGAGAATGCATGGTCAATCCGAAACGAAATTGCTTTGCACTGAGAATTGACGCCATCTCTCGGATAACATTGGAAGTCAAGTGCGAGGTATAAAAAAATCGGCAACGATAGATTTTGCCGATTTTTTAATACCTCGCACAGGAACGCGATTATCGTCAAAATAGCAACTCATTAATCTTTTGAGTAATGTAAATATGCCATCTAGTACATTTTGTGTGATTCTAAGGTGTTTATGCAATATTGTAATCGAGTAAAGTTGCGCCATCTAGTGGAATTTTTGTGAATTGGACTCAAATGTGCATGGGATTATAGATCTTAAGGGGCGCATGCAATATTGGAGGTGAACGATACGCAATGGATATTTTTGCGAAAGTGTTCCCTTAGTCGCCTCTTACGACACCCTCGGGATGTATAGGGCTGGCGACATTTTGTACTCTTACCCGTCGTAACACGGGACCCCGTCGCCACACGGGGCGACGTATTATATTTTAAATAATATCACTCGTTAATATAGAAATTAAAATATATTTTAAAATCGTGCAGTTACTTGTTTGCCAGTTTATATAGATCTTCCATTCGTACACAACTTATCAACAGCGTAATCTCTGAGCGACCGGTCATTTGATTTATTTATCTATACTAATATTATAAAGAGGGAAGATTTGATTGTTTGTTTGTTTGTTTGCGTCGAATAGGCTCCGAAACTACTGGTCCGATTTGAAAAATTCTTTCGCTGTTGGGAAGCTACACTGTTCCCGGTGAACATAGGCTATATTATATTCCAGTATTCCCACGGGAATGGGAGCTACGCGGGTGAAACCGCGTGACGTCCTCTAGTCTATTATATCTATACTTCTATAGGTAACTAGCTGATGCCCGCGGCTCCGCCCGCGTGGAATGTTATTCCCGGTCACAGGGGTATGAAAAATAGATGTTGGCCGATTCTCAGACCTACTCAATATGCTCACAAAACTTCATGAGAATCGGTCAAGCCGTTTCGGAGGAGTACCTACGGGAACAAACATTGTGACACGAGAATTTTATATAATAATATAAGATAATGTTACGAGTATAGAGAGGAAAGATTTGATTGTTTGTTTGTTTGCATTGAATAGGCGAAACTACTGAACCGATTTTAAAAATTCTTTAACCGTTGGGAAGCAACACTATCACCGGGGGTGACAGAGGGTATATTCCATCTCGTATTCCCACGGGAACGGGACCTACGCGGGGTAACTGCGTGACGTCCGCTAGTGTAAACTAAAGCTTTAGGCTGCAATGTTCGACCTTGACAAATCCTAAGGCAATTCGAACTATCGCAGCGTACGCTTTTGCCGAATTTCATTCGATTCTAATACATTATATTACTGTTATAAAATCTGAGGGGTTTTAAGAAAAAATCTATACGTAAAATATTGTTCTTAAGACCTATATCTATTTTATGACAAGATTTTATGAGAATTAAACTCATTTATTTAGATAAAAAAAGTACATTACTTGTTAAGATATTTGCCATATTTCTCATTTTTCGAGAGCGATTTCGATCGAACAAAGTATTCCTAATCGTGTTTTGATACGTTAAAAAAGCAAGAGAATCTAATAAATTACAGTCATATAGTTTTGTCAGATCAAATCGAAGAATATTTCCTAGTATAAAGTTCACCCCAAGATGAGTCTCTTTCGAACATACAAGCCTTAATCCTAGGATACCGATTACTGCTGACACTATTTACTTGGGCCGTAAAGAGACCATGGAGTCGGGTCGTATCCGGCATGACATTAGGTAACGATTTTTACTCGTTATAAAATGGTTATCTCTGGGACCGCTGTTCCGCCATCTATGGTCGAATCGGCAGGTAACAAAAAAAATATTATAAAATCTGATAATCTTAAACAGAATTGTATTTTATTTTATTAATTATCAATTAAATTCTTCAATAATGAAAGAATCATACATAAGCCAGACAACTCTAAAGAGAGACAGTTTTTTCAAATACTTAAAGGCCATCACATACGTAGCTATAATATATATTAATATATCGAGATATAAATAATAGCAAGCTGCCACACACGGGAGCTATACTATAATTATATATATTTAGCGCGGTATACCGTCACAATACCAGAAATTATAATGCCTTAACTCAAAACATCGTAGCCCAAAATACCCGAAATCGAAATATCAATATTCAAAAAGCAAATATTTATAATATAAATAATTTAAAATGCCTTACGGTCGAATAACCGAAACCGAAAAAATTAATTTATCAAATACCTTATCCTAAAATGTTCAAACACAAAATACCTTTTTTTTAACATGATTTAAATCCTACATTGATGCCTGTGAATGGTTAACACCCCGACTCAGAGTATCCCGACTCGGATAGGTTAGGTTAGAAGACTAAGGCGGGAGCGAAGCGAAGCGGAGCTCCTGCCTTAGCCTTCGTGGTTATTTTTTTTTGATTTTGCATTAGCCCACTGTAGTACTTTTGTAACTCAGAACCAAAGTGTTTTAACATGAGGTAAATCCTATCTGGATACTATGCCGGACTCTTACCGACTAGAAACCACACGTATCCTACATAACAGCCTACAGTTGGGAGCCCCGGGTAAGCCCTCAGAAGGATACCCAAGGACCAACAGACCTACGGCTACAACTACTGCTTCACTTAGGGGGGGGGGGGGGGGTTTGTAAATAAGTTAAAGCCAAATGACAAAACGTGTGAGTGGCAGTGACACATTGTATTCTATGTATTCTATTTTCGGTATTTTAAATTAAGAATATTTGAAAATTTGTATTTTGAATTCTGATGTAATAATTATTTGTATTTTAAATTTAGACATTTTACGGTAAGGTGTACTGAAATAAGGTATTTTGAATGTTAAGGTATTTCGAATTCGGATATTTTGGTCTAATGCATTTTAAGTAAAGGCATTTTGATTTCTGGTATTTTAATATATAACCATTTAGCGCACGGCCGCACGGTTTTAAAGCTTGTTTTAATTACTGGATGTTCAAATTTCAGCTTACCTATCCTGAAAACCGGCCAAGTGTAAGTCGGATCCGCGCACGGCGGGTTGCGTACCAAAAAAGGCATAAAAATCACGTTGAATTACATCATGCTAATTCTTTAAACGAGAAAGAGGCCAGCCCTATGGTCACGAAAGCAGTCAACTAGACGCTTTGCGACCTCACCTTACATCGATCTTAAATTGTTTTAACAATCTTCATTTGTTTTGTCGATCTTCACTTGTTTTAACGATCTTTTTTTGTTATGTCGATATTCATTTATTTCTTAAATAAAGGTATCAGTCCGAACTCGGCACCAAGCAGCACTGCTGCCGCTTCATTGCTGCGACGCCGGCACCACTGGTCCCCATACATTTTGTATCGATTTATATTATAATGCATTCCGAACTTTACAGCAGTGTCGCGGCGGCAGCACTGCTGCGCTGCACTAACACCTTGCCGCTGAAATAATTTATCTAAATCAAAAGGGGAGCAATTAATTGACTTTTATTGATTCATATATAGACTATCGGCAAGTTGATAAGGTTGAGCGTTGCTTGGATCATTTTCTTTATAATCTAGACGCGATAACCATTTACAAAAGTAAGTGCAAGCATTTCTAGACATAAAAGACATTTCTAAAAATGTGTTTATAGGCGTTTATACACATCACTGATCACGAGTATAGAAAATAATAATATATACGTGTATATTTTTTTTAATGGTTAATCAACAATATCTCCTATTTTTAGCTTACAAACTAAGTCATTTGGTAAATGAGATCTATAAAAAATAATCACATGGATAGTAACTTCTTTTATATTTTTTTACTTATTCAATAATTAACCATAGCAAAAAAACAAAAAGATGAAAATTAAATTAAATTAAAACAAAATTGCAAGCCCTAAACTTGTAGTTTTTCACGACAAATATTGCAATTATTGCAATTACCGCACAATTAACGCACGTACGACCTTAATGAGCAGTTGCACGGCACTGAAGGGGGGCGGGGAAAAGGTACAGGAAAGGACGAGTTCGTAAACGACTCGGTCTCAGATATATTTACGTTTTAAATATCTGCTGGATCTGTGAGACGTATTTGGTGGTTAAGGGTAGGTCGAGAATTACTTGCACCTATGTTTTTAGGTGGTTATCGCATCTAGATTAACGTTGGATATCATAAACTTGTCAACTAGATAAAGAAACAGTAATTATGGATACCACCACGTTTTTTTTTTCGCCAGTAAGGTGGCAGACAAGCATACGGCCCACTAGAAGGAGCGGTGGTCACCGCAGCCTATGAACGTTTGCAACACAAGAGGTGCCACACTCGCGCTGCCGACCCTGTAAAAACCTTCTAAGACCCCTTTTGAAGAACCACATACTGTAGGCGTTTGGGAAAACCGAGGCAGGAAGGTCATTCCACAACCTAAGCGTGCGCGGAAGAAAACGCCCATCGGATCTAACCGTGCTGGAACGCACCGGACGCAGAGTGTGAGGATGAACTCCCTGTCTGTGGCGAGTGGTGCGATGATAGAACGTAGCCGTGGACATCATATCAAACAATTCCTCAAAGCACATACCATTGTACAGGCGGTAGAACACGCATAAGGAGGCAAAGTCTCTCCTATCGCGAAGAGGTTCCACACCAGCTGTAAGTACAGGATCTATGACAACTCTTACAGCTCGTCTTTGCACCGAGTCAACGTGCAGCGCGACACTGCTGCCGTGCTCAGAATCAATACGGTAGGCAGCATTGCTGCACAGCATCTCAGCAGCAGCACTGCAGCGACAGCAGTGCTGCTTGCTGCCGAGTTTGGGCTCATACCTTTAAGATTTTCATTTCAAGATTCCAGCATGATTATTTTTTTTATGATTAAAAGCTACATGTGTAAGTTAGTTAATGTTATGCCTCAATCAATCATCGCCTTGTCTCACACCTCCACGCAGTTCTTATAGAGTTGGTTTTAGCTGGATGGTCATGGTAGCGGTGTCGTACAAACATCTCAACACCCCCTTTTCATTTCAAGATTCCAGCATGATTAATTTTTTTATGAATAATTTACCACTTACTTGCTTTAATCAAACAATGGAAGTACTACTATGATGATTACTATTAGATGATTAGTAAACAAATGGAACATCCTTTATCTTCAAAATATACGAAAGTATATATTAATATACGAAAACATATATTAATATACAAAATATAATAGCAATATGCTATAATATACCGAGATATAAATCTCGACATATTTTGATAACGTCATAGAAATATATGTGTGTGTGGTCCCTCAATAATTTATATAGAAAATAAGTCGTAACATATGCTTCATATTAATGTTTATTAATATAATTATATTAAAGTGACGTATGTGGTGGCCTTAATGCTCAATGTTACTTCACTTACATTTCCTCAATAATAGGCTAAGAATACTATTTGAAGTACCTAATAAAAATGTTTTCCTTCTATTTCAGTTGTCGTAGAACAAGTACCGCCCACGGTAAGTGCACACATTTGATATACGTTACATTTAGATATTTGTTATATGCTTAACGGCAAATAGTTCAAAACATTTATTTACCAAACAGTTAGAAAGATGAAACTATGTATGGATATGTATGTGTATTGACAACGTCGACAAACCGCTAAAATAAAAAAGGATTTAAGGGTAACTACCTTACACATAAAAGTTAAGATGACTTTATTTTCTCACGTCTTTTAAAACATTGACATCTCAATCTTTGATAGTGTTTCCAAGACATAGAAACATGGAATTGGCTGATGTATTAAGTGATGTGAAAGATACTCTACTACTCGGCAAATTGCTGGATATGATATAAGACCAAACATGGCTATACTTAGCATTAGCATTAGAACACTCTGAAAGTTGGAGGCTGCTTATATTTCAAATTTACACTGCTTAACAGAGTATTCTTAAAATAGTTTGTTAATGTATGCATTTATTAATATAAAGTATCATTATTGTTCCAGGCCTTCGACGATGACCTTCAACAAGAAAGTAAGAATATAAGATATTTATATTTTTACAACCATTTAATTTGGGTATACTACGCCAAATCGAATGCCAAATAATCGAACGTTCAAAATATCGAACGTTCAATATATTGAACGTTCAAAATATCGAAGATGACAATATCAATGTTCGATATATTAAACGTTCGATATTTTGAACGTTCGAGTATTTGGATGTTCGATTATTTGGCATTCGATTTGGCGTAGTATACCCATTTAATTTATTCTACAATCATTAAATCATTTTTCGGTCCTGTATAAGTTTACATTGTTTTAAAATATCGATTAGAAAGGGATGAAAATCACGTTCAAAAATTCTTTAACTTGGATAGAATATACATTTTTTTTTAACATGAGAAAAATCCGTCAAGGATTCTATACTCATTACCACACGTTCCCTACCTACGGTTGGGAGCACTAATAAAAGCGTTGATAAAAATTTTCAGTTGATGAATACAATGCCTGCTATGATCCCAGACGACGCTGCGATGGTGTGGTAGATTGTGAACATGGTGAAGACGAGCAGGGTTGTATAGGTATGTATTTTATACAGAATACTGAAATAGTGATTATAAACTACCATTTATCTTCTCCAGCCATCTAAGTATTTTTGTATTTCTCAAAGATGTACTTAAGAGCCTACCAGACGCCAAATTGTTGAAAGAAGATAGAAGATATACGTTTTAGCGTGCAAGACAGAGAGAGATGCGATCGGTTTTTGTCCGTTTTTAACGAAATAAATTAATTATAAAAAAACTATAACCAATATTAAAAAAGTGGTCTAGTGCAAATTAAGATTTCACTATTGTCTGTCTTATAAATGTTTTATATTATAAAAACAACTTAATGCTTATGAGATCTAGGTTAAAATTTCAAGAAATCGAGGTATTTTCAATACGATAATCTATCGAGGATTTTATCAGCAATCGTGTTTTTAGCCTAGTGCATTTTTAGTTTATGAACTGAAGTTGTCTGTGTTAAAATTTTAATTCATGAGACCTCACGAGTCCTGAGATCTAGATCAAGGTAATAGTCTATTTGGCGTCATACGGACTCTTAAGCATAGAAAAAAAAATCTAGTCACTTGTTTATTTAATGTCACTTTATCACTTACTTTATTTTTATGTTGCAGCTACTCAACCTTCGAATTCACCAAACATTACTGTTAGCCACGCGATAGATTTTCTACTATCATGTAGGTACAACAAATTGATGCAGGAGCTCGAAGAAATTAATGAGAAAATAAAAGAGATGGAATCAAGCTGCCGGTTAAAAGCTACATGTGTAAGTTCGCTAATGTTATGCCTCAATCAAACATCGCCTTGTCTTACACCTCCACGCAGTTCTATAGAGTTGGTTTTAGCTGGATGGTCATGGTAGCGGTATCGTACAAACATCTCAACACCTCAATATATCGTCAGTCGATAAGAAATCGCTGAGCAGAGCGTCCACGAATGCCCAGCTTCGACACAGTCAAAGGCCTTCTCGTAATCCACAAACGCCATATACAGCGGTTTATTGTTCTTATTGGTCTTCTGTTCAATCTGCCGAACAGTATGGATGTGTCAACGGTACTGAAACCTTTTTGACTTGTCAAACTTTCCGGCGAGGCAGTTTGTGAATACTCTCAAGAACAACTTGTAAACATGGCTCAGGAGTGAAATGTGTCTGTAGTTCTTCAGCAAGATCTTATCACCTTTCTTGAAGAACAGAGCCACCGCACTCCCGTTTCATGCTTTAGGTGTTTGTCCTTGTTGGAGGATAAAATAAAGAGGAAATAAAGAGACTCGCTAGCTCTTTGAGGACCGTAGTCCCCCCGCCTGTAGAAGTTCAATCGTAATTCCGTCCTCCCCAGGGAACTTTTTGTTCTTTATTTGTCCGAGAGCTGCCCTGATCTCGTCCTGGTCGATCCTCTCAAATGATCTCGTCAAATGTCCTCAGTATAGTGGCGCGTTAGTGGGGCTTGGTGGTCACAATCAGTACGACCCGTTGGTTTTTTTGTCCGTGATGCATACAGATCTTTGTAAAAGATTTCAGTTTCCTCGAGAATCTCGAACCTTGAGGTCACGGTATTACCACCCGCTGTCTATAGTTTCACCAAACGGGGTCTTCTAAGCGGTTGGGCAAAGACCTTGGTACCCATGTACTGTTCGACAATGGTGTTATGTCGTCTGAGGTCACGTCGTATCAGCCTAATTTACTCAAATATGTTTTACAAATTTAATATAATATCATTTAATAGTTCTGAATTAATTTATAAACCAATAACAACTTGATTGATGCCGTTAACACGCTGTAAATATGCCATTATAGAATAATGATGTACACGGTCTTTGTTCGTATTTTTCACAAGTTTTCTTAAAACAGCATAATTATTATATTGCAAATTAATATTCTACTTGCTTCCAATGCACAAACCATGATAAATACGAAATGATAGTTAACTAATGGAATCTAGCGTTACATGGCGGAAATCTATGAAATAATAGTTTTAAACAATTATCTATTAACAAAAGATAAATTTACAGGTAAAAGGTGCAAAAGGCGACTTAGGACCAAGGGTAAGCAGTTATTCATATAGTATAAACTATGTAAATCAATCAATACAGTGGAGAGAATCATTGCCAGAACTGAGTAATTTAAAAGATCGTTACTCTGTCGAACTTCAAAAACCTGAAAGTACCTGCCCGCACAGTATTCCCTCTATCTTGTAAATCTTCTCTTCTCTATCTCTTCTCTATCTTGTAAAAAAAAAAAAATAGTTACAGATTTACATTATTAGAATGTGACATTTCATACCTAGGTACTATTTTCAGGTTCTATAAGGACTGGGTAATTTTATCTTATTTAAATCATCTTTTCCTAGTTTTCTTTTAATTTTTTTGTGCTTTATTTAAGGGTGAGCCAGGAGCAAAAGGTGATTCGGGTATTCCTGTGAGTATAATTTATTTTCTAAAATACAAAAAAATAATCCATAGTTCGAATATTATTTTAAACTTATTTTAATAATAAGCGCATCAATTTTAATGGCATGGAAAAGAAATCATTGAGGCAAATCTAAGTAAATACATTTACGTATAATTTACAAAACAGTTTGTTTGTCTGTACAGGGTAATGATGGTGTGAAAGGAAGCTCCGGAATACAGGTAAGCCTATATTTTTAGTTAAATAAAAAAAACCGTGATGGTTTTACGTTAAAAGTATATAACCACCATTTTAAGGCACAGAGATATAAACCCTGAAAAATGATTCTGTACAGATCTGTATGAGGATGGGATGCGGGTCCTACGGGATGCGGGGTCCTACTAATTTCTTAAGAACCCCAATGGTTCGGATCTTCCTCGTGGAGCCTCTTGGGCAACGGTAACCACTCCCCTTTCTTTGTTGGGGAGTGGTGCTACTCTGGCCAATTCCGGCCAAAGCGCCCCCGATTGTTCCTTGACCGTAGGGGTTTTTAGCTCCACAAGGAGCTCAGGGGACCCGCCCATCCGGCTCCCCCGAGGAGAACCCGGAATGAATAGGACGCCACGAGCCGGGTCGACGTGAATAATCTTCTTGATATTCACCGGATACCTACCTACATGTGATGGAACACCGCGGGGTTTAGTGGGTAGGACGGTCCCTTTCAGGACCAGGCCGGGAGTCCCGCATACCATTCCAGCTGCCCCCGCGGCTGGGTTGATGACGCTGAAATGCGTACCACGTGTTAGAAAAAAACAAAAAAGAACCTGAACGAGGACCAGCGATTAAAAAAGATGCTTAACACAGTGATCGTTTACAAAACACCGTATCAGTGTGCGCACTTCCAGTAGAGTCACGGGAAACTAAAATTATCCTTACTGAATATTACCTTTACTGGTCCCAAGTGGTAGTGCATTAGAAAATAAAGGAAAAAACGTTCCCAAATATCCATTAGTTTTATGTTTTAAGACTATTTCTTCTTCACACAGGGACCACCTGGAGAGCGAGGTCTACCAGGCAGAACTGTAAGTATTGCAATATACATGAAGTTGTTTTACCAAACCCCACATGAATTTTCATCTCTATCGTGTCCGCTTTAAGTTCGTTTTTCATTGAGCAGCAATTATAAGGTATAAGAACTTATCGCTTGAGATGCCCGTCTGAACCACCGCACGACGAACTATACCACCACCTAGATGTATTTTTTTAAGCTTTAGAGGTTTGCAGTCAGTGCACACTTACTGTGATGCACCTGTCATTGCACTGGTGGCTAATTGTATGACCATTCGTTCAGCAGGTAGAGGTCAGGGCCGCTGCTCAAAAAGACTGCACACCGCCCGTTGCAGTATTTTTATTGCGGGTCTCACTAGGCCGGTTTCTTTGATAGATACCAAAAACCTTTTCGCCAGAAAAAATAAATAATTATGAAAAGTGTTCTTCGCTGATAACCATAAGCCCAACAAATCGCCACATAATATATATTTCAAAGAAGCTGCATTATTCTGTTTGTCCGTACAGGGTTCCACTGGAGAAAAAGGAAATAAAGGTGAACGTGTAAGTATTTAAATGATTTTGTACTGTGCCCGTCTCCATATGTCTGCATCATCCTTAACTGGTGGAAAAAATACAGTTGCAAAGAAAAGTCTTGCCGCTCCTACCGAGATCTTCGGTGGCCCAAGTCACCCTCATCTGTAAGTGAGGCACCTGCTGAATAACAGATGAGATTATGAATATCTTCTTTATTATTGATTTATTATCTCTAGCATTGAATAAACTCTCATGAAACATATAGACCACGAAACAGAGAAAATAAGTTGTCTTTTCTGTTCCATGGTCCGCATACTCTCAAGAATATCTTAAATGACTTTGACATCTGCTGACCTAATTATGAATGGGCAATGGGCAACATATTAAATTATATGCAGAGCTTTATTTTTTCAACAGGGTGCCGACGGAGAAAGAGGGCGTCAAGGTAGACGCGTAAGTGTTCAGTTTTCTTCTTGGCTTTTTCTTTTTGTTTTTTTTTTATTGATAGTAGAACTGATAATTTTATGAAGTCCCTCAGACTTAGCCTTTTGGAGGGTGTCTGCCATCTTGGAGGGAGATCTATGCCCGGTAATAAGCATCAGATTAGGCAATAATTTTGAAAATGCATTTCACTGCAGACTCCACGGTTTGCCATTATCGATATGAATGATCGGACATTAAGAACAACGCACGACGCAGCCATAAGCAAGTCAATAGTGGCATTTCCAAAACCCTTTGTTCACTTGTTGTAAATAGCTGCTAATGTTGACGTTTCGATATCTAATATTTATTTTAACATCTTAATATATAAATAAATCATGTGTCACATTGTTTGTCGCGATGAACTCCCAAATTTCTTAACCGATTTTACCAAATTTGATCCCGGTGTGCAATTTGATCCAACTGGAGAGATAGGCCAGTTTTATTTACATATTTTTTTAGAAGGCCTACATGTCTACGGCTGGGAATGCCAGTTTACAAAAACTTTAGCCACAGCAACGTATGGCCTGGTCCTCTAGTTACAATAAATTTATGTAATTTCATAATGATGATGGCATGCATAAGTTACTTGGGTTAAAATGTACATAACTTATTTCAAAAACTTACTTTATTCAGTTAATTATTATGTAATTTAACTTTACAGGGCATGCCAGGAGATAAGGGTACAAAAGGAGATGATGTAAGTATAAAAACTTTGCCTTTTAATAATGCCCTCTCCCAAACGGACGTGGAAAAAAATGTAAACATTTTGATTTTGATTGTACACCTATAGTTTTATATTCTGTAAAATATTTTCCAATTACAATTTAATTCCTTTATTAATCGTAAACACGTTACAGTTAATGACATTATAAGAATCACTACGTTTTGCTGGTTTTATCTAGCATACAATATCATTTAAAATTAGTATGTACTTAAAATTATAATATGCAATTACAGATATTTAATATTATTACAATCTTGTTTACCCATAATAAACGAATCTATATAATAACATACAATAAGAAACAATTACATAAATAGGTACACTGACATTATTATTACTACCTATATATTTTAGTTTAAAGTATCGTAATCTTGTTATAGTTCAAAGTATGAAGCTACTTTTATGTTAAACAATGGTATTGCGGAGCTCTGAGAATAACACTGAAAATCCTATTTGATTATTTTACAGCGATTATTTTTATCGAGGAAGGCAGGCTACTAATGACTGTCACGGTGGCGCAGTCGGTAGTAAAACTGCCTGCCGCGGTTGAGGTCTTGGTTTCGATTCCCGGGTCGGTCCAAATATTTGTGTGATCCACAAATGTTTGTTGCGGTGTTTGCGTGTTTTCTATGTATAATATGTTTGTATTTAGAAATATTAATAACTAGATTATGTTGTGTGAGAATGTCCACAAATATTTATTTTTTATTATTTAGTTATTTATAATTAGTATATAAGTAATAGGTGAGTAGATAGGACTAATACAACTAGTAAAACAACTAGTACCGGTTGACATCGATTGGGAGGAATTTTTGACACCTGAGCAAGGCATTGTCAGTCTTATCACTCCCCTCCCTTTTTTTTTGTTGTTTATTTTTTTTGTTTTTTTTTCTGTATATAAATATGTAGAATATAAGTAATTTTAAATTCTCACTAGTAAAATGTGCACTATTCGTACGAATATTTTTAAGGTTTTTCATAGATATTGTAATATACTTCTTTATTTTAGGGCACTCCTGGTACTCAAGGACTTCCGGGACCCTCAGTAAGTTTTTTTGTCATAGCTTGACTAGTATTTTGCCATTTCTTAATCTTCTGCCCTCTATTAAATATCTGCCAACAATTACATCACCTTAGCTTTTTATTTAATTTTGCTGATATTACATAGCAAAATGAAACAAAAATCTCTTTGAAACGCTCTTTTGTAGAATTTCTCTCTCTCCTTATCTCTTTCAGTCAGTTTAGAATGAATAAAAAAATCAAAGGAACCAGCTAGTTTCCCACGTTTATTTTCTTGCTTGGTTTCAATTCAAGATTTTTGGGGTTTAATGTTTAATATTTTTTTTATATTATAGTTTAATTTCTTTGTTTACACAGGGTGTGCCAGGAGATAAAGGTGACACCGGTCCAACAGTAAGTACCTACTACAATATTCTTAATCTATCTATACATATAATAAAACTGTAGAGGGCCAAGAGTCTGTCCATGGAAGATATTTTGAAAATTTTAATTTCTGTTCTGTAGCCGAAAATGTAATTTAAATTTTTCATGTCTATCTGTCTGTCTGTATCCCGAATAAGTATCACGCCAAAACTACTGAATCGATTTGAATGATACTTGGCACAATCTGAGCTTAATGATCCGAGGAAGGTTCTAGGATACTTTTGATCCCGATATTTTGCGCAATTCCTTAAGCATTGTTGCACATAAGTTTGAATATTGAGGGTTTAGTAGTTCAGAAATGAGAGACATCTCAACTTTCGCTAAACCTAAAATTCAACGGCTCCTTCGAATGTGAGGGAAAATCTAAAGTGGCCCGTTGGTTTAATCATAAAAGAGCTTAATGATTAAGGGTATTGTAAAATGATTCGAGTTGCGAGGGTTAGCTAGTGTTGAATAAAAATGATCTCACTAAATAACTACTGACATGTAGGTACCTCTTACCATTAGTTTCCTTTAATTTAATTATTATTAAATTATATAGCCTATAGAGATTTATATTATAACTAGCTGACCCTCGCAACTTCGTTTACGTCACATAAGGTTTGTGAAAGGAGAGGTAATTCTTCATCAGACTCATCAAGCAGCGTGTGAAACGGACCTGTTTGCTTGATCATAAAAGAGCATAAAGATTAAGTCTATTCTAAAAGAATTCAGCCCCATGAATTATTTTACAATAGCCTTAATCATTAAGCTCATTTATGATCAAGCCAACACGCCCGCTTAGAATTACCCTCACATTCAAAGGAACACTTCAATTCTAGGTTTTGCGAAAGTTAAGATGTCTTTAATTCCTGAACAACAAAACCCCCATCATTGAAACTATGTGAAACAATCCTTAAATTACTCCCTTTATAACACTGAAAAAAAATTTGGAATCGGACCACGCATTAAGAATTTACAACTAAAAAACCATTTGTCTTTGATCCCCTCTCCCAGAGGAACCGCGCAAAATATCGGGATCAAAAGTATCCTAGAACCTTCCTCAGATTATAGGCTCTGATTGTACCAAGTTTCATTCAAATCGATTCAGTAGTTTCGGCGTGATACTTATTCGGGATACAGACAGACAGACAGACAGATAGACAGACAGACAGACAGACAGACAGACAGATAGACAGACAGACAGACAGACATGAAAAATTTAAATTACATTTTCGGCTGCAGTATCGATTAGAGAATGCACTAAAATTTAAAATTTCAAAATATCTTCCATGTACAGACTCTCGACCCTCAACAGATTTATTATATGTATAAAATATCTAATACACCTTAATGGGCTATAATATATACTTATAGTGCTAACGCCAGTATTTAAGGAAATTTTGAACTGTTTTTGAGAGTAATGTAATAATTATTTATAGGGCGCTGCCGGTGAGAAAGGTGTACAAGGAGATCACGTGAGTAATGCTAGGCAATGAACATATGTAGGTATTTATTATTATAACAAGAAGCCGTGAGATCGTTCTCACCAGACTGCCCCTCCCTAACACGTTTATTGTGAAAGTTCAACCCGATTGACGTTGTCATTTTTGTTTTATTTCTTACTTTGAACAGATGATCCACGTGAGCTAGTAACGTAGTTTAATGCAACAGAGTCACAGACTACAAGCCCTTCTGCACTGTATTTTATAGAGAGGGGCTTAAATTAGGAGCAAGCAAATTCATATGTATTGTCTCTAGATAAACACCGGCAACTTCAGTTTCGTCTGAAGGCAAAGAAAAATAACTGCCAATGTCATTATTTTTTTTACGTATAAACTATAGTTTTGAAAGTTCATTCTATTCAAGGAGAAGTGTTTATGTAATCAGATTACCCACTTTATATTTTGTTTGCAGGGATGTAAAGGAGATAGAGGTCCAAATGGCGAAAGAGTGAGTACTTTTATTTTGAAATTTAATGTTGATTGATGACTTCAAGACTTCAAAGGTTTAAAATCTGTATAAAAGCGGACAGATTTCATCTTAATAAGGCCATTATTTATATTATTTGTATGTCATTGATATTTTTGTATAGTTGTGACGTAAGCAGATGTAGGAGCATTCCAACCTGGATTACATTAATGAATCTAAAATAGAAATTTATTTCATAAAGTATTATAAAATATTATATTGTTTATATTTACAACAACATAAAACCAAATAAAATTGAATTAAATGTTATTTAAAAAATGTTATTTTTACCTCGCAGGGTGAAGAAGGTCCTCCAGGACGTCCTGGTGATATCGTAAGTATGAATGTTTAATATCTTGATGTCTATAAATATTACTTACTAGGTTTTTATTTTATTTTATATAACTGATCCGAAAAATCATCCTCAAAACTCCCCAAACTCAATTTTCCTAGAATGAAAAGAAAGAATCATAATGTATAATAAAACTCCACATATACTTTGAACCCTTTTGTAACCCCTACTTAGAATCCTTTTGTACCAACCAAAGAAAAGAGGATAGTGTTTTTATTTTCCCTCATACATTAAAGAAAGAAAGAAAAAGTATTTAATTTACATAGTCTAAGTTATGTACTATTATCCTAGGATCCCTTTAAGAACGACCTTCACCGAGCTGGTTATTGGATGAAAAGTGTTTTATATTAAACTAAATATGTCACTAATTAATTTGCAATAGGGTTGCCTAAAAATTTTCAGTCCAGAATATGATAAATTAAGAATTAAAAAAAAATACTTTTTCTGGTTTGCTTAATAGATACATTCCATACCAATTGAAAGTATAACCCATAGAATGCAAATGTTAGGTTGTCGATTTTTTTCTCGTCACGACTTTTGTTACGCAGGTATAGACAGGTAAATCAATACTAGTAATGCAACGCCCTGGTTAATGAATTAAGTAAAATTTGCATATTCTATGGGCGTTAAACTTCCAATTGGTATGGAATGTATCTAATAAGCAAACCAGTAAATAATACAAAACATGTTTTTTTTAAATTCTTAATTTATCATATTCTGGACTGATATTTTTTAGGCAACCCTATTGCATTTTAATTTTTGACATATTTAATTGAATATAAAACACTTTTCATCCAATAACCAGCTCGGTGAAGGTCGTTCTTAAAGGGATCTTAGACCATATGTCCTTAGACTATTTAACAAATTTGTTAAATAGTCTAAGTAACAATTTGTTAAATAGTCTAAGTATGTACTATGTTAATAATAGACTATTATTTTTATTTTTTTACACAGGGATTGAAAGGGCCAGTAGGCGACCCAGGCAGGCCAGTAAGTATTACTCATTTTTCTTAAGTATATGCTTTTATGATTGTACGTAGTAGGTTCATATAGGTAGATTGAAATAAGGTATAATATAATTATTATGTATCTATTAAAATCGTGATTCTTTAAAATAGTATAAAAAGAGCTGTCTAAAATATTAGGTGAAATGTACTACTTCATTAGAAGACACAAATTTTCTTTGCGTGTGGCGATTTCAAGGATGCTATGCAGGACTTCTACTGATAAGCGATTCGATGTCCTACAACTGCCTACGGCCGAGAATCCCGGGTAACCCCTCGGAAGGATGTTTCAAATGACACAGCTTGGTGAAAATCGATAACATGTGGTTGTATTCTTCTCCCCTGACTGTAATAGTTCTCGAAGAGAACTGATTATTAGTATTATGATTGTGCTTTATTTGTGTATGATGGGGCACCGCGTAGCAACGGGAAAGAGTACAAAATGTAGCCACCACAATTCATCCGGAGGGAGTCCTAAGAGGCGACTTTGGGAACACTTTCTCATAACACTTCAGAGCCTAGAGAAGGAAAACTTGAAATGAAATCCGGCTGTCAGTAAAATGACAATCGTTAAGCCAAGTTGAAGGCCTTATGGGCTCCATGAATAATTTCAACCGCGCGTTGTATCAATACGGCAATAGGCTATAAAACTATAAGGAAAAATGTTAGCGTATACAATGCCTCTGTCTGCCCCTTCGGGGATAAAGGCGTGCCCTTATGTATGTACCTATCTGATTTATTTGTTTTTTTTTTCTCATATACAGGGTGACAGAGGTCAAAAAGGCAACACAGGTGAGAAAGTAAGTATTTTTTTCGTGTCTTTTGCATTTTACTTAACCCTTGTACAAACTTGTTACAACCCCTGAGGTTCACCGTCAGAGAGGGTGTTAATGATTTACCTACTACCTTCTCTTCTCTACTAGGTATTATAAAATTGTAGAAATAGCTGTGACGGTACATTCAAAACAAATTTAAAAAAATAACTGTAAACGACTAATTAAGGGCTTCTGAGTCCAAATCTATATTTTTTCATCGCGTCTGTTTGTTTGTTTGTTTATTTGTTCGGGGTTGGGGCGAAATTGAGTGGCTTGATTATAAAATTGTACTATTAGGATCTTTTAAGTACTTTTTCAACTTATGTATGTTTCATTAAAATCGGTTCAGCGGAAATATTAATATAGCTTGACCAAAAATTTACTTTAAGCCCTATACATCGGACAGTTCAAAGTATTTTGGTTATTAGCTTAAATCACCTCGCGGACGAAGTCGCGTGCAGAAGGTAGTATAAAATAAAATAGTGACGTAACAAGATACTTGTGTTGTTGTTTTATTCTCTTAGCGAAATAGAATATCACATTTATAGTCTGTATACAATGTACATACATTGTATTGTAAAATTTCAAAAACATTATAGCCATAGGTATAGTTACTTGAGAGCCAATGTCAATAGTTTTGTAAGCACCTATCAACTCGCTTGATGTCACCATGGCTTTTTATACAGGGAAACCCGGGGCTAAGAGGACCTCCAGGAGTGCCAGGTCCAAAGGGTATGAGAGGAGTTCAAGGACCTATGGTAAGTTGTGATTATTTTTTATTATAACTAATGTACATTATTTTTGTTAAAATTACTTTCAGATAAATTTTAATTTTCTCATAACTTAGATGTCTATATTTTTTTTCTTTTTACTTGTGAAAATCATACATGGATGCTATGCTGGACTCTTACCAACTAAAACCACACGATTTCTTACAAATGTCTAAGGCCGGGAGTCCCGGGTAAGCCCTCGGAAGGATGTCCAAGGGCTCTCGGCAGACTTTGGCGAACACTTCAGCCACGCCTATGGGGTTCGGGTGCGTATGTTACGATAAAAACTCAATAACTACTTGACGGATTTAGATAACACTTATTCCATTAGATTGCTACGTTGGTACGAGTTCCCGTGTTCCTAATGGACCGGGAACTACGCGGGTGAATCCACGTGACATCAACTAGTCATTATATGTTCAAACTTGGATGAATACCTAGTTCTAATTAGTACAGACAATGAGAAAGTTCTGAGCACTACATAAGAATATTTTGGGTATTTTGTGAACGTGAAAATTGACTTTTCAGGGAAACACGGGTGAAAAGGGCATCCAAGGATTCTACGGCCCACCAGGTGATATAGGACGAGATGGACCACCCGTAAGTAATTTATTGAGATAAGTACCATTTTTGGTACTGTTTACTAACATACTTAGGTACTTTTTAAGCAGTCTAAAATTTTAACGAGGTTAAAATGAGGTAATCGAAACCTGTCGGTCGGGAGAAATCCGAATACCACTCGCTATTTGGTCGTACAAACAATAAATTGCACGTTAGCATGTTGGTCATCACATCAACATCTTTTTAATGCAGTTCCAGTACAGTTTTATACAGATAAATGAAATAACGGACTTGGCTATGTACTCGTAACCTTGACATAGAGCAGAATAACCTATCACTTTGATTGGGAGAGAAGGTGCCATAGAGAGGCGACTTTCCCCTTTGTCCATACAAAAGTCCAAAGGGCCGTACACAAATAATATATCTGAGATTATGAGCGCATTGTCTTAATATTTTGTGTAAGTTCTTTAGTGATGCCGATTGTTTTTGTAGTGTTGTATATGAATACGAATTCTCCCGTAACATTATTATGTCATTATATCACACAGTTATGTGATCACATAAACATATAAAAACGGTCAAGTGCGAGTCGTACTCGCGCACGAAGGGTTCCGTACCAAAAAACGACCGCAAAAATCCCATTTTCATGTTATATATTTTTGTATTTCTGACTGCACGTTATGTTTTTTTTGGTTTTATTATTTTTGTAATTTTTTTAATTATTATTTCAGGGTCCAAAAGGAAACGCTGGCGATAGGGGATTTAACGGCACACATGGCATTCAAGGCGAACCCGGGTTATTTGTAAGTTATTTTATAAAAAAATTGTTATAATTTCTTTATCATACTAGGATTTCAAATAATTTTATAGGTCAGTATTAACGTTCTGTCCGTGTTCGCTGTGAGTTTTTTGAAACTTCACATTGTAGTAATGTGAAGTTTCAAAAAAACCCACAGCGAACACCGACAGAATGTAAAGTACTTACCTATCTAGTTGAAAATAATTTCTATAAAAAAATCACTTTTATATCTTGGTTTTGATCGTTATTTTGGATTGACCATAATACATTATAATTAAATGATTTCGCGTTTTCCTGTGTTGAAAACACACTTAACAGAATTGGCAAATATCCGAACAAAAACTATTTTATTATAATTATGTAATGTTAAGAAATTACAAGTAAATACTAGCAGTTAAGTAAATACACCAAAGGTGGCGACCCCGGTAGTCTATAAATAATTACTTAAGTCATTATTTTTATTAATTTAAGGGGCCCCCCGGACGAATTGGATTTCTAGGACCGCCAGGTAGAGAAGGGTTACCAGGAAAGGATGGAGCAGATGTAAGTATTTCTAAGAACAATTCATATACCTAGATTTTTAATAACGCTATGTTGTTAAAACTACAGCATGCAAATTTATTGTAATTATTTCATTCTGTTTTGGCTAATTACTACAGTCTAGAGGTCCAAATGTGGGACTGAGTATCACGAGGTCATGTATTCGATTCCCACCGTACATAAAAATTGGTGTTATCCATAATTGCTTGTCTCGATTGTCTGGGTGTTGTTATGTATGATATATTTAAATATGAATATTAATATCCATGGTATGATACCCAAAACACAAACAGTTTATTTCTAGTTAACTTTGGCATCAGATAGCGCTGTGTGAAAATGTCTGTAAATATTAATTTATTTTATAAAAGAATTCAACAACACGTGAAATTAATAATATAAAATTCATATTAATCGATCGGGCAACGTAACGCACTCTTCACCTATTTTACATAATTTCACGTGGAGATGATATGAACTAGCCACCCAGACAGTGCGATTTGACCCCGTTGTACTTTTTCTTTAAGGATTTTCTTAATTCGTAATTCTATGCGCATAAGCCATCAACCAACAGTGGTACTAAACGTCAACATTATTCCGTGTCAACGTTGAAATTAAACGAGATTTTATGCACCAAAGTTATTAAAATTTGGACATTTCGAGTGCGTTGCACCCAAAGATGCCGTATTGGAAATTTGACTAGTGTTTAGTGTCTTACAGATGAATAAAATAATAGGTACTAGGATATCTACCATACTCTTGGTTTTATTTAAATTTAAAGATAGGAAGTGCTTACTGAAATACTATTTATTTATCAATTTTGTGCAAATATTGCTGAAAGGGATTCAGGTAACATTTTTTTCCTATTAAACATTTACTGCATTGAGACACTGATACAAATGTTTCAGGGACATCAAGGTGAACCTGGAGAAGAAGGTTTACCTGGAATTCCAGGTGATAATGGACACATAGGAATGCAGGTAGGTTTCAAAACCAGTATCATTTTAAAACTAACAGTGGTTGCAGAAATATTTAGTCGAAATTAAATAAGTACCTACCAGTAAAGCTTAGTTTGAATTTCAAAAATACTGTAAAACGAGGGCCTATATTCCAAATTAGTCATTTAACCAACTTTGCTAAAATTGATGTGAAGTGAATACGTATTAGTAATTAGGAAAGTTTTACTGTTAAATAAAAAACCAAATTGAATGCTGTTAGAATACGTAGACGTGCTGGTGATTTTTTTTAATTACCACGGCTATGACCATTGCTAAAAAACCGTTAAGTGAGAAAACGCAAGTAATATTTATTTTTAGGAACTGAATACTTACGCTTTGTTATTTATTTTAGGGAGAGAAAGGTGAATCAGGACCAAAGGGCGCGCAAGGTATAAGAGGTCCAAAAGGTTTTGTAGGATTTAAGGTGAGCCATCATTCAAAGTACTTATTATATACTCAAGTAAGTATCAATTACACCATTGGGTTTTCATAAGCTCAATATCGTGTGCTGTAATAGAGTCGTGCTTATCAATGGTGCAACCGATTCGCGCCCTAACATTTGTCTCTATTGTATCTTTACTTGTGTGTTATGGCTGTGTAGCTCGCCTACATTGATTCCAAAAACTTACACTATTTCGCCTAAAAATATATTATGTTCTGTTAGACCAAGAGCCCGCAAGTTTTAGATCTTCGTAATGAATTACAAATACTGGAAAATTTCTCTGGACAACAAGGATAGATCAGCGGCTCTAAACTAATACTTTTTATTGATAAGTATTAAAATAAAGCTTATTATAAAAAAAAATGTTAAGGCTATTTAATGAAGAATAAAATAAAGATCGCAACTTGTTGGGGGATCATAGTATTTACTATGTTAAGGAAATACTAATTTAAAATCCATAATTTGGTAGGACAGCACAGGAGCCTTTTTGTTAGGTGGTGATTTAATATATGTACTTTCCAATCATGCGTATTGTTTTGTTTTTATAGGGCAATCAGGGTCCACGAGGCTACACAGGCGTTAAAGTAAGTATGTTTCCTAAACGTATTATAGTCTTCTAGGCGAATATTATAATGAAGAAAGATATATTTGTTTAAAATCGATGATCTCTTGAACTAGTTAACCGATTTAGAAATTTCTTTCACCATTAGAAATCTAAGTTATGCTATAGTAGTAAAATTAAGAATTAGCAGCGAGAGTGCACGGTATTCCGACGTACCATTCACTGACTTCTCTCAGAGTCTGCTTGTTCTGCCAGATACGTGCCTTGAAAGCCTGGACTAGCGGTGCTGAGGACACGAATGAGTACACTTGTACTCAGCACCGCTAGTACACGTGTACTCAGCCCTGCTAGTATACCGTCCTATCTAATTATTTATTTCGTCATTAGTAGAGTTGGCATAGATAATGCATTAACTTACTTACATTTGTTTCAATAGGGCTTAGATGGAACTCGAGGTGACCCAGGTGAAAAAGTAAGTTTTAATTAATTGCTTTAAATAAGTTTCTCTATTAAAATATTTTAATTTATGTCACCTAAAAATTTGTCGTTGCCTGTGCAAAAACAAAGAAACACAGCAAATTTCTCTCAGAAAATCTACTCTAAACTCTTGAAATTAAAACAACTGTTTTAATTTCAAGACTTTTGAGTAGATTTTATGTTACGTGACACTTGTAATTTGTAGGTAACTACCTACAAATTACAAAAGTGTCATGTAAAATGTTTTAGAACTTCTTAACTTAAAACATTTTTTCTTTAACAAAATCAGGAATTTCTTTAAAAAATAACTATTTTTTTTAGGGAGCAAAGGGCGAGTGGGGTCATATAGGTGTACCTGGACCACAAGGCTTCCAAGGAATTGAAGGACCCCAAGTAATTATAAAAGAAACTAAATTTATCTTTCCTAATATTTTTACCCTTTCTTAAGCTCAGTGTGGTTCTTAATATAAGTGCTACCGCGGCGGAAGAGGCGGCACTCGTTAGTTCCACTAAATCTTAAGAACGGACGATTTGACTATTTTAGTTCCAAAATATTGGTAAGAAAGAAAGAAAAAGCTTTTTATTCCACTTTTGAAAAACACAGTAATAGTACAATTAAAGGTATACCTAACACAGAAAGTAGAATAACGGCCACCTCTCAGCGTAATGCTGTCCACCTGTACTAACAGGCAGACAGCGCTGATTTTCAGAGGTGGCCGGACCCCACTTGACAGAGGCATCCATATTTTATAATAATTATCTATGGTACAAGCCCAAAGAAGGTTTAATAAGTACGAAATGATATAATAATTAGTTTTGCCGTACAAATGTGTGCGTACCTTACATACACTACATAAGTTTGCCTTATTCTGTATTTTAATAATGTTTATTTCTTGCTTTAGGGTTTAACTGGACCTAAAGGCGATCAAGGTTTACAAGTAAGTAGTATATTAAATTGCTATTAAGAGGGCTAACATATTTCGCGCCACATATTGCTCAGAAACCATACTTTTCATTGCATTTAAAGTCATTAAATATTTATCGTACAAACATGGTATTCACTAACATACTTAGTAAATTTAGCACTATAAACGTTTCATAAAACATATTTTACCTAACAACGGATTACATACGGTAATTATCAATGAAAGTGAAACAGGTTTTTCAAATCATACGATTTGCATAGTTTTCGAGGCTTAAATTCATGTCAAATTACTGATAAATTTAATAAACAAGGGATACGAAGCAATTGCAAAGGGGGTTGGCTATCTGTTTGTAGAATAACCTGATATCAGGTAGGTTCCTTTTTTTAGAGAAAAATGACTGTAAAGTTTGCTCAAATAGTGAGAAATTTCACCAAAATAAAGTAGTCTTTTCAACAGCTTCTGTAGTTTAAATCATTATGATAATTATGTAATATTATGTCAGAACTTCTCCTTTGACGATAAAAATACTTCTTTTTATGTAACTGGATACAGATTTTTTTTTACAAAGTATTTTGTGAACCCCTATAAATGCAGATACGCGAACAAATACGATTTAGTACCGCCGAGAGGCTCTCAGAGAGTGGTCATGTCGCTCGATGTTCCATTTTTGAATACGAAAAAATGAACAAAAATAGTCTAATTCTAGCGTGACCAAACAATCTTAGTACTTTGTGACGTATAATATAATATATATAAATATTTATGGTCGATATACAACGTGAACTTTTGTATAGTGCAAAGCTCAGACACCCCGACTAGAGTTTCGCTTCGAAATACTGTATAAAAAAAATTAAATGAAACTAACGAAAACTGACCAAGTTATAAGCTTTTACAGTTGCACTATTTTCTTCACGAACAGCATAGGTGTAGGTATTATACGCAAGGCAGGTAGTCACTATTCGTGTGGTATTGATAATAACACATTAACACACCATTTTCATAAGTGGTAATTATGGAACACCTGTGAGGAACCAGACAAGGATTGGGACGGCTATAAAGCCGCTAAAGCAAAATACAAGTAGCGACTGAGATACAAAAGTACCAAGTCTTGGAGAAACCTCTGATAGAGTCAGACTAATACTAGCCAAACAAGGGACAGAACTGTCCGTATCTATAAAGAATCCTGACGGCGCGGCGGTCTGACCCACACATGAAAAGAATTATTTATACTGTTGATTGATGGTACTTGGTGGAACCTTTCGGCATTTTCAAAGGCAAATTAACATTATATAATGACCACTAAATCACTTAATTACTCGAAAACAATAAATTAATAATATATAAATTACCACTACATCATTCTACTAACGTTAACTATCATGAAAAGAAGCCGAGAGTATTTTGATACAAACGCACTTCCCAGAATGCCAATTGCTGCAGACACTCATGTGGCTGGTGGAAAACGTATCCACAGAAGAAGTCCAGTGGAAGCTCGCAAGACCTGTTCTAATCTATTCTGTCAACTTACAAAAAACTGAATGGGTAATTAACAGCTTCAAGTCCTTCAAATCTCCAGGACAGGATGAAGTCTTCCCTGCAGTGATAAAATGGGGGAGGACACAAGTTGATATTGTCAGTTACATAGTATCTATACGCCTGACAATGAATGGGACTGTGACCCAGACTGTGGAGAGAGGTCTAAGTGATCTTTATACCAAAATCCGGTAAAGGGATTATGTTTGTGATTCAGACCTCTGGTTATACAGACCGATAAGCCCTTCGTCTTTCCTGCTAAAAACTCTGGAAAGATTGTATGACAGAGACAAACGAGGGACGGCCCTTCAAAATAAGCCACTGCATTCCAACCAACGCGCATAATGCCCCCGGCAAGTCTACAGACTCAGCACTACATGCAGTAGTACACAAAATAGAAGAGGTCATCCAGAATCAATCAATCAATGTGCCTCGGCACTTTCATAAACATAGAGGGAGCTTTCTACAGAAGAAGCATAACCACGGCACTGGCAAAACACCGAGTATACACGGTAGTCAGTGAATGTATAGATAACATGCTAAACAAACTCATTTTAAAGCTACAGACAAGCAGAAACCAGTGCGCAGCCATGGCCAAAGGTTGTCCACAAGGGGGCGTGGTCTCACCACTGCTAAAGAACCTTGTTGTAGACGACCTAATAACCAATCAATCAATCAATTTAACCTAGAACAGTCCCTATATACCATGGATGTGGAACAAGCCATAGCAGATGGTAAAATTAAATTATGGAGAAAAACGGATCTGTTTACAAAGCATGACTGGTATTTTAAAATCCAAGGCCAACTTCAAATTAAGTGAGAAGCTGCGTTTATTTTATCTTCTAGTGATCTTGTGTATATAATAAATATTTTTAATAAATTGTATTAAAATTACTTTCAGTCAAGCCAACATTTATCGATTTGCGGTGTAGACTGAACACTAATTTGCCCATAAGCACAGTAAATATTTCGCAAGACGACGAGTTCTGGACTACGAACTTGTTAATTTTTGACTACCTAAATTGTTAATTTTTTACGACTAATGTCTGTTGCCCAAAATGATTGAGCCCAGAAAGAGCCGATAAAATAAAATAAAATAAAATTTATTATCTTTGAAATTAAAAAAAAAATAGGTTTGTCAACATTTTTTGGGAAATGCTACAAACTGAGAATGTTCTTCTCAGTCCCCAAGAAACTCAGTTCGGTCCCTCCCAAAATTCATCTTAGTAGGTATCTAATAATCTATCAATGCCGATACGGAATGGCTTTTTCTGGGCGGTGTGCATTGTTATGCACATACCTCTTAATAAATATTTGGTTGTTGTAAATGAAAAACACCTACTATCAATTAAGATTAGATTTAGATCCCATAGCTCAAGCTTATAGCTTAGTTTGGGCTAGATGATGTTGTGTGAGAATATCCAACAATATTTATTGATTATTTATTAAAAATATTTTAACGTTCCTGCCAGCACTGAATCTGCAGTAGGCAGCAAAACATCGTACCATGCCAAGCGCCTGCGCATTGCTACATTAATATTATTGTTTTTAACTATGATTATTGTCAAATTTAATTATTTATAGTGTAAAATAGAATATTGTCCATTACTTTCTACAATTTTCGTATAATAAGATACTTTAAAAATAAACTTGTGGACCGTTTTCATGTATGTGTGTATTATATACTATACTATCTTCACGCCAAATCCCTTGCGGGGTAGGCAGAAAGAACCGAGCGCTACACGGCACGCTCCATACCAGCTTACTTGCTTCTTCAACTTACATTTTTCTTTTCATCCATGCACGTCGGTTCCTTCGGTTCGGTATTTCTAATTGCAATATTGATATTAGTTAGGTAAATAAATGTCAACTTTATTAATTTTATGATGTCAGTGTCTATCACTACTTAATATCAATCAATTTGCAATAAAATAATCAATAATTATTAACTAATATTACTAACATAAAAATTAAATTAAAAGATTGAACGCTTAGACTAAGAATATGACACCGGTAATACATCAAGGAAAACAAAAGTATCAAACTTGTTAGTAGCAACAATTGGCACTATACGGCAATATGCGCCGCGCCGGCTGATTTCTTACGATCGTAAAGAAATTTGAAAACCGAATTTACGCTCTTAACATCAGAACTAATAGCGCTTATTTACTGTCATGATTTTTTTCAGTAAACATCACGAAACTAAATAATATAATTATAGCGTCTACCCGTAACTTTGAAAGGGGGTCCTGCTCTGCACAAATAAGGTTTTAATTTATATTTTCTCCAGTTAAACTCATCTGCAAGTGAAGCATTTGCTTACTAAAAAAGCTCCCCGGTTGACGCAATTTTGAAATGCATTGCTGTTAATATTGTTTTTACGAATCGGGGCAGACCTGCGTTCAAAAGTGGAGTGCCATTGACTGATTTGATGGATTGATTTGATACGGATGTCATACTGGACTCGAATCTACAAAAAATTGCACGTGCTCCTTATCCATCTAGCGGCCTCAGAAGAATGTTCCAGAATGCCTGACAGACTTTCCCTAGTGTTATCCCGCGTCTTCGGGCGTTTTGTATGAGTAAACATACCCACAAACTATTTTTTTTTGCTTTCAGGGCTTTGCCGGTGTCAGAGGTATTCAAGGCATGCGAGTAAGTATTATTTTATAATGCATAAAGCGCATATTATTAGGGGCCGTCCATTAATCGCGTGAGGTTTTTTTGGGCATTTTCGGACCCCCCTCCCCCTTGGTGATATTTGGTGAGGTTTCAGATTACACCTCCCCCCCTGGGCCGAATCACGTGTATTTTTAGTAACTACACAGTTTTTTTTTAATTTTATACATAGAAGTCTCTATTGTTATTATCTATACAAACTTTAGCTAATTCGCGCATAACTTAACAATTTACGTTGGTTTGATCGCAGTTGGCTAAATAGAAGCGAAGTTATGAACAAAAGTACAATAATCAAGGTTGAATTTCCATACGATCATTATGCTTTTGGTCACGACTATCGATATCCACGTGGACTGAGCTGCGTTTTTTTTTGTAACTTGGGAAACGCCGTTTGGCACCATCATCTTAGCTGCGGCGGCAGCAACTACCCACTAAACCCCGCGGTATCCCTCCTCATCCTACAGCCGTCATTGATATTCAAAGATTATTCACGTCGGCCCGGGGGCCCTCAACACTTCGGGGTTCTCGCCCGCATCGCACCGCTCTCGAGCGCTTCTCTGGAAGCAGAGAGGATAGAGAGCGGTGAGCGGGTGGGCTCTGAAGGCATCTCCGGAACAAGGAGAGAGGCCTTCCCCCAAATGATCATCGGTGGACGGGGTCATAGCTGCGTGCATCGGCTAGTCTAATCTACATAACTTATAATAAAGCTATAGACTTATAGAGAGTTTAAAATCTGTACGTCAAATATATTTGGTAATTATTTACCAAGATATTTTTTTTACTAGACATTCTATCTATGTAACTTCCATTACATACGATACTGAAGCTAAAATAGTTTTTTTTGTATGTCTTTCTGAATCACGCCAAAACTATGGATAGTACCATTTTAAATAACACTGACATAATTTGAGATTATTATTGATCGGATTAATGCCGATATTCTGCGCGGTTCCTTTGGGAGACACGATGAAAAACATAATGATTTTTGTGTTGTATGATCAACGCATAGGTATTCCGATTTCAATTAATTTCTGATGTAAGAAAGGAATTAAGTGCTTTATCAATTATTCCATACAAGTTTTAAGATTGTAGGTTTTGTTGTTCAGAAATTACAGTGATCTCAAATTCAGGGTTGTAAAGTTGCTGTTCGAAATAAATACACGTGATATCTCACTACACCCCCCACCCCCCCTGGTGATGTTTGGTGATTTTTGTCAGACCCCCTCCCCCCCTTTCGAGCCTCACGTGATTAATGGACGACCCCTTAGGTAGATTCCATCTTAACTAGGAGCATCAGGTATCCTTTACTTAGGTTATAATTAATGAATGAACAACGCTCAAAACTACTCAATCTTAGTTATGGTAGATAGGTGTTTATGGATCTGCTAGAAGAACAATTTCTATCATTATTGTGTAATAACCAAAATGTGAGACAATCACCATTATAACTCTAATGAATTTAATTTTTAGTTATCATATTATTATATATTTAACCGCAACACTTAGGTAGCTATTGGGCATGTTGAGAGTGTCCTCGATGAAGCTCGTTATGACAATATGGCAATTGGTATTTATAATACGGATTTATAATTTCATGTACTTGCATTATTTCAGGGAACTAAAGGTGACAAAGGATCAATGGGGATGGATGGACAAATGGGCATAAGTGGAGATCACGGATATCCTGTAAGTACCTAATTTTTTATTTCTACCTTACCAAAAATGTTTTTTTTTTTAAATGTGCATTCTGTTGTTTGTAAAAATTTACACAATGTTTATAAGGAGAAAATTCGTATAAAACCATTTTTTATGAATAATTGCCAAAATTTTGATTACTTACCAACCCGGGTCTGTAGTAAAAACTTAAAATAACCTAATACTAGTACAATCTAAAATAGATTTTCAGGTAGGTAAGATAGCTTCAAATACAAGAAAATGTCTACAATACATCAATATTAATATAAAATAGTATTTGTGTGTTGCCAGTAGACAATGACCCAAGGTTGCCATTAATGACTAACAGCAATCATACCAAAATCTTGGCAGTGCGCTGTGCACACAAACAACGAAGTCAAACACTGACTCAGTGACATTCGGCAATTTGTATAGATCTAACAAAATGTCCTCTTTTAGGGAGACAAAGGTGATGCAGGACCGCAAGGAGTTCAAGGACCACAAGGTGAAAAGGGCAGCCCTGGAGCAAGTGTGAGTGAACCTTAAAACAAAATAAGTAACATAATTATTAATACTTGATGCGAAAACATAGGTAAAAAAAATAAAAATAAATAAATGTTTATTGCAAAACTTCAGTACAGCTTTTTTCCATAACATTTCACCCACAAAATGCAATTGACAGACCTTACGATTACTACAAACAATATGTATAATACGACAAAAAAGCGAAAGCATTTAAAAACAATAAGCAGCGGACCCGGCTTTATGGGCTCCCGACACGACCATGCCTTGCAACCGTCAATCACGTCAAACGTGGTAATAATACAGATTACCGCGCAAGGTACCGCTTTTTAAGAAAATTAAGCAAACAAAATTAACCTGAAATTTGATCCAGCCGAAGTTTGTATGCAGAAGAAGTGCTTAACATGCATATAAAAATAGATAACCGCGGAACACCCGGGTGGGCCAATAAGACACGAGTTAATCGTGGACCACTTTGGTGGACCACGTGTCAGTCACCTTAAATTCGAGCGTAAAAAATGCCATTATTAATTCAATTTTTTTTTGTCGACTTTCAACGGCCAACGGGTCTCTCATAATATTAATACGTGATGCAAAAACTCTGTGCCTCTTTTTAAAGAAAATAGTGCAAATTTCTTGTGTGTACATAAATAAATAAATAAATAAAATAACAAAATGTTATTTTGTTTTTGAATTACTATTTATGGAACTGTCATAGGAATAAATAGTACAAAATACATACATACCGACACACGACACGTGCACCCTTGTCATCTCATCATAATTAATCTTATAAATAAACTCTTCTTATTTAAATGATAATGAAAAAGTTTTGGTAATGGTAGGTATACATGATTCCTTGTTGTTTTTTCAGGGACCACGCGGTCGTGACGGATTACGCGGATTTAATGGAATACAAGGCCCGCCAGGAGACATAGGGCAACCTGTAAGTATTATCCTTTAGGTTCCCATATTATAAAACTGAAGAAATTTTGTGTTTATTTAAATGCGAGATCTCAGGAACATATCATTTACAAGCAATTCCTGTTTACTTCTTTATTCTTCATTGTCATTTTCATTTCACACATTTCATTATGTCGTTTCATACTTGCATGCAAGATTAATCTGAACCCGACGTTCAATTTACTTGAAGATTCATACATACATATAACGTACTAGCGGACGTCACGCGGTTTCACCCGCGTAGGTCCCGTTCCCGTGGGAATACGGGAATGAAACATAGCCTATGTTCACCGCAAAGAGTGTGCCTACCCAACAGTGAAAGAATTTTTCAAATCGGTCCAGTAGTTCCGGAGCCTATTCGTTACAAACAAACAAACAAAGAAACAAACAAAAAAACAAATCTTTCCTCTTTATAATATTAGTATAGATAATAGACGGATTTGAAGATGGGGTGAGAGGGTGGTCACAGGACTATAGTAATCGCCAAGGTACAGCAATGCCCACCAGGGCATTGCTGTACCTTGGTGATTTCCCATATCTGCTGATGATGAAAGAAACCCTTTTATTTATTCAATTCAATAAATTGTCACAAATTTTGAAAGTTATCCACTAATATAAGACACTTATAAAGAGTCAGTTGCGCTTTTACGAGTCAGTTGCCTACGAACTACTGAACACATTCTAAGGAAGTTTGTTACAGATAAGTTCTTGAATGTGAAATACTTATAGCTCAGAATTTATTATGACATCACTTTGTTTTGCATACAGGGGTATCCTGGGCAGAAAGGTGAAACTGGATTGACAGTAAGTACCTACTTGCATAGAATAACGTAAAAATTAGTAAGCCACATAGTAAAAAATTACGATGGTAGTGTAGGGTTTCGATGGGTTGTGGTGAATAAGTAATCTAAGACTTCATGTATAAAATATATAATTGTAGACTGGTACCAGTTACACTAAACAAAACAAAATACTATACGATATATATATAATAGGACCTAACCCATAGCGTGCGGGGAGACGACTGCTGCGCCCAGCGAGTGTTTGCGCCTCGGTATATAAAACTAACGCGTCAGCAGTGTCCCTACAGTACTCCCCCAAATTTTTACAACAAAAAATTTATAACTTTAAAACATTTCAGTAAATGAAGTTCACGATAATTACATTCACATAAACAATCATTAGGTACAAAGAATAAAACTAAACGTTATCGTCGTACATTGCAAAACACATAGAGTATCATGTTACTTGAGCCGTCGAGCGGTTCCAAGAAAGTTGAATCGACATATTGTACTATCACTGTTCCTATGTTGAACTATAACAATAATTATTGTTATAAATTATAATTTAATGAAATCTTAATCATATCATTACGCTACCTATGTACAGGTGCAACACTTTAAAAATACTAACAAAACTCACGAGTTAACACGCACTTCACAATCTTGCCAATTTTGTTCTTCATAAGATGCTGTTGACGCGTTCTGTATGAAGAAACAATTTGCTACTGTCTATTGAGTATCTGCCAACGAAATTCACCAATATTTCACAATGAGCAATGGACCGAATTCTTCTGGATGCTGTAGGTTGCGCTATCCAACACTGAAGCGGTATGTGTCGTCGCGTCCACGTGTGATGCACCATTACGTCGCGTGCACTGTGCTAAAGAGTGCCACCGACGTGTCCTCCAGCCATCCATGTTTCTCCTCGGGTATGCTGCAACTCTCATCTTGATGCGGAATGTCTCACGTTTCCAAGTAGTAACGCCTGATGCCTCGTCCCGGAAATTCCATGTCGCTCGTATTCCGTCTCCTATGGTCTGCTTTGGCCGCTACATAAATTTGCTAACAAAGCAACCATGTTGAGTAGTAATGAATATTCTTGCAGGCAGATCCTCATGCAATAATTTTTTTTCACGATCAGTTTGGGTTAGGTCACTAGTCCTGTTGGTTACGGCGAACAGGACGAGTCGTCTCCCATGGACTCACCTCCAGGTGCATTTCTGGCTGCCACGCGTCGTATCCGTCGGTCACGTTGCTGCGATATTCGATAACAACGCGTGCTTTCGTGCCACCAAGTACCAGTAGGCTCCGTGTCCATTTCGGGGTCACCAGTTGTAGGGTTTCGATGGGTTGTGGTGAATAAGTAATCTAAGACTTCATGTATAAAATATATAATTGTAGACTGGTACCAGTTACACTAAACAAAACAAAATACTATACGATATATATATAATAGGACCTAACCCATAGCGTGCGGGGAGACGACTGCTGCGCCCAGCGAGTGTTTGCGCCTCGGTATATAAAACTAACGCGTCAGCAGTGTCCCTACAGTAGAAATAAAAATGAAAAATTATAACACTTTTTTACGAGTGAAAATCTCTCATGGATGCTATGCCGACTCTTTTAAATTAGGTGGTATTCACCTGTGTATTCAGACAAACTCAGGTAATGTACTCACTTCTGGAACTGAAGTAATGTAGAGACAACCACGGATTCAATATTGCGCATGCCACGATACGATTCCGATTATATTCAATAATATAAATATATAGTAGTTTTCGATACAAGTGTGGGATTTCTGTTATTACAACGAGTTACGACAGGTGTTGACCCGAGCCGAAGGCGAGGGTAGACAGTCGGAACGAATTTAAATAACAGTCCCACACGTTGTATTGAACAACTATTTTTAATACAGTTGCGAAAAAATTAGGCAAAAACACAATAAACCTGAATATCCAAAATGGCGCCAACCGTAAAAGAATATATATACCTTCCTAAGCAGAGACTATGGCAGTGCACTTCATGCAGCCAACTTCTTTTATGTTTATAAATTTAATTTGGCCGATACTTATTACTTTGTGCTTAAATTTTAATTAAAATTACTTTTAATCTGATTTTGAAACAAGTTAGTATCTTTTATTAGAAATATATGCATGAATCACAGACATTAATTTGACAATTGGGAAAGAAAACGCACGAGTGCGGGAATGGTAAAGAAAAAGCACGAGTGTGTAATAGCCCTCATCCCGAACGCTAAACGTCCCTGTAATACGCCACTTTTTGAGCAACTGTATTAAAAAATTCTTATTATATGATTTTAAACTAACATGGTCATTACTATACACTATAGAACTGTTAACGGGATATTTACCATGTACTGTTTTGTCGGAAATATCGGAAACTCGACAAAACAGTACATGGTAAATATCCCGTTAACAGTTCTATAGTGTAAATTCTTATTAATTTCAGGGAGCTACTGGCCCCGACGGACAACGAGGTGAAAAGGTTGGTAAAAAGTTAATACCTAATGTTACTTTTAAGGCCGTGAACATTGACCAAACATACCACGCGTCCCTCAAACAAAGAAATGTAGTATTTTATAGCTTATTCTAGTTGTAATAAGAACATACTCATGCTTATTCAAAAGCAAAAAAAATACAGAAATAAGTTTTATTCAGATATTTTTGTCCGTCGAGAAAACTTCTAGTCATAAAATGCATTCTACTAAACGGACAAATTTGTTGCTGATTATATTCTAGTGATCTTTTTACACATTATGAATAATTTATATCAATTTATAACACAAGCATATTTAAATACAAATTTTCTCGATTGAAAATCTCTTTTTGGTTGTCATTTTTCGTCTATTTATGCCGACAGCTAAACATTTCACTTGCACCTCTTTTTGATCATTTTCTGAGACAGACCTCTTAAACCTACTTATAATAATTATAATTTCATCAAATATCACCAGTTAAGGCCATACCCAGGGCTAACGACCTTGAGCATATGGGCGATATGACTCGCCAACATAGAGTAGCGCAACTACAGAGACATCAGAGTAAAAGAATCACGGAAGAAGAAGAAAATAGTAGCGGAAATGCGTTCCTGGCTTCACCAAATAAACAAGAAAGACTCACCCGACTGCCCCTCTCTAAAACATTTATTGTGAAAGTTCAATCCGATTGACGTTGTCATTTTTGTTTTAGTTCAAACTTTGAACAGATGACCTAGTGACGTAGTTTAATGCAACAGAGTCACAAACTACAGACAAAGTCTCGCCATAAGCCCCCCTGCAATCTATTTTATAGCGAAAGGCTAAAAGTAAATTAAAAAACAAACGTTTGTATTTCAATTTTGCATATAAAATACACTACAAAAAACGTGATTAATTATTACGTAAATTGAATGTGACGAATTCACAAATTTGACGAATGTTCATATATTCATTGTTTTGTACTTAACATATTACAAATCCAGACAAAAGGGGTCTTCCACCCGCTTGAAATTTTTATTCCTTTTGAGAAACAAAATTTCATTTCATTTTATTATTACAAACCAACAAAAATATGTACGTACGTAAGTCGTAAACGCAGTTGCGAGGGTCAGCTAGATATGTATAAATAAGAAGCGCTCGTGACATTGCGGACTCGTTGTTCTGTAAACGATCACTGTAGTAAGCAACTTTCACTATGGCCAGTCCTTGGATAGGTGACCATCCATGTGACCACTTTGTGACAGTTATTTAAGCGTTTCCGTGCTTCGGAAGGCACGTTAAGCCGTTAGTCCTGGTTGCCCGTAAAATGGCAGTCGTTAAGCCAAGTTGAAGGCCTTTTTGGCAGCTTGAACAATTTCAACAGCAGGCAGTCACAACCTGCGCCTGTCTATCTCAACACGGCAATACGGCTCACCACCTATTACGTGGGGCAAATTCTAAAAAGGTATAAAAAAATAAAATAAATAAATATTTTATTCACAAGGAAGCTCGCAGAATATCGGAATCAAAGTATCCAGGAACCTTCCTCGGATTATAAGATTATTATTGTTCCAAGTTTCATTCAAATCGATTCTGTAGTTTCTACGTGATACTTATTCGGGATACAGACAGACAGACAGACATGAACATTTTAAATTGCATTTTCGGCTTCAGTATCGACTAAAGAACATGCTTCAATAATAATAAAATATAATAATAAAACGGGGCTTAATCATTAAGCTCTTATAGTTAAGAGCTTAATGATTAAGCCCCGTGGAAAATTTTAGAATAGATTCTAAAACAATTCAGTCCACGCCCTCGGCGCGGCCTGAATTATCTATACTTATAATAAAACTGTTGAGGGTAGAGAGTCTGTACATGGAAGATATTTTGAAAATTTTTATTGAAGGATGTTCTCTAATTGATACTGAAGTCGAAAATGCAATTTAAAATTTTCATGTCTGTCTGTCTGTCTGTATCCCGAATAAGTATCACGTAGAAACTACTGAATCGATTTGAATGAAAAAAATGATAAAGCAACACGCAGGTTTAGATTTGTCCTCACATTCAAAGGAACTCTTGAATTCTAGGTTTAGAGAAGTTGAGATGTCTCTAACTCCTGAACTTCCTCGGATCAATTTTCATTCAGATCAGTAGTTTCGGCCTGATACGTATTCGGAATACAGACGGACATGAAAATTTTAAATTTCATTTTGGCTTAAGTAGATATCGATTAGAGAACGCGTTCTTTTTTTTTAAATAACTTCCATATTCAGACTCTCGACCCTCAACAGTTTTATTATTATGTATAGATATAGACTAGCAAGAAACTCGGCGGGCATTCACTTTATTCACTTTTATACCTTAACCAATTTGCCGGTAGATGGTGCCTACTTGTGGCGACCCACAAGACGTAATAAGCTAAAAGAGTCAATTTTTTCAGCTTAGGTTGAGAGCAGTGTCTCAAAAAAGCAGTGTGTTAATAATAACTATAATATAAGTATTTTCATCAGTTGTTTAAATCCCTTAGCACAAGGTTATAATAGCTTAAGTTGTGTGCGAATGTCCGCAAATATTTCTTCATTTATTTATATTGAAATGATTAAGTACCGCTTACAATATAAGCATGATTACCTTCCGAAGTAACTTAATAAAACAATACGAAAAATAAGTTGAAATGCATTATATTCTCATGTAATGCAGTATGCTAGTAACTCGGGCTCTGTCTGTTACATGCATTACTCTGTACATGAATGAAAATATAACATTTTACGAGAATATTTTGCAGACCAGAGCGACACACGTCCGTCTAGCAACACGACTCCCCCCGCACTAGATTTTCGGGCGAGCGCGGGGAAGCAAGCAATGTGATGTATTCTTTGAATACATTATTAGTTATAATTAGTTAAAACTTATACTAATTCAAAATTGAAGAAAACCATTTTAGAGGTCTATGTTTTCTTTAGTCTCTGATATAAATTTTATTATCATTCATTAATAAATAGATGTCATACAACGACTTCTTCTAAAAAATTATGGGCTATTTCAGTGATGTTTTACTAGTTATTTATAATAAATACACAATTTCTGATGAAACCATTTTCTGGAACACATCTTGTAGATTTCAAATCTACTTTTGGCTGTCATTTTTCGTATACTAATACCGAGAAGAACGTCTTTATTTGCACCTCTTTTTCGCAAACTTTGTCAACCACTCCCCTTAAGTGGCACAATTAGACGATGATGAAATGTGGGCATATAGTTTGCTTACCCCTTCTGGGATGAGGCGTGATCATGTATCAAACATCGCAGCGTCGCGAAGTTGATATAGACAGTCTGGTTTCTTGATATTTTGAGTACTTACTTTATACCTATTAGATTCATTGTTTTTACTATTCTACGTCTAAAATGTAATTTTATACTTTCAGGGCGACACGGGAGTCCGCGGACCAGCTGGTGCAACAGGCCCTAAGGTTCGAACTTGTAATTTTTCCCGTATTCTTACTGAAACGGGAATTACTCGGATTAAAACGCGTGAAATCGGGACTACTAGAGTGACTACTCTATACTCACTGTCACGTAAAAGTTACTTATACGAGTATTTTAATCTCTTTTAATACCTATTTATTTTTTAAAAACATGCAAAACTCGCTAATTGTTACAGGGTCAAAATGGTCAATCCGGATTACAAGGAATACAGGGACTACCAGGCCTCTTAGGATTTGAAGGTTCTCCCGTAAGTAACATTAAATGCATTCATATATATATGTAGTTGCATATTTGTTAAAGTCTATCATATAGGAGTGGACGGTGTTTTTCATTGCCAGGTCTCACAGGTAGCGCATAGAAGCAATAATCTTAAAGGTCAAAGTATCACTTATGACTGCCTGTATTTGGGGGCACGGCAGTGCCCCCAAGCCAAGGCGAGCGCGAAGCAAACACTGCCGTACCATCCCTACCTATCCCTATTTGAGAACCGCTGGATAAGACCAGAACGCAGAAATTTTCGTCATCCAGTAAGCTATAATAACATACTTAAAATTCAAAATTTCAAGTCTGTAGGTCCTTTAGTTAGCTGAAATTTGGTACAGAGTTAGGGTTTAATGACCACATAAAGGGAAAACTATAAAAAGTAGGATAATCGAAGATCTGGAGTACCTGGTGACCCTGATTAGAAAACACAAGAGCCCAACGGTATAATTTAGAGATCGACATACCGTCTTTACAAAAAATATTCAACTTGGTGGGCCGCTTTATTTAATGTCAAAAATCGAAGGTCTGAAGTATCTGATAAAGAACCCTCAGCTGGTCTCAGCTGGTCTCAGCTGTATTAGAGATATGGTAATGCACCCTTCTACTATTGGTACATAAAGAAATTGACTGTCATTGCAAAAATCCAGCAAAGTGGGACACATCTCCTAATTTAAGCTAGCCTATAGCGTCCCACTGCTGGGCGAATGTCGCCCCTTCTGCTTTTAATACACATATAAATAAAATTAAAGGAAATCTCTGGAAAAGACTAGACTGGCTTTAATACTTATACTTACAAGTTTACAAGAAGAAATAGTTGAACGATTATCTTTATTCTACTCGATAATAAAATTAACAAATTACACTAAAATATTTATTTCGCTGAAATGAACGCGAATGGGCAATGCAAAAAACTGTTGCTACTGTACAAGAATCAGGACCGGAAAAAATAAAAGAAAAAGATTTGTAATAATTAAAAAACTATACTCTTAAAAAAACTGCGTCAAATAAGAAAATCTAATAAAATAAATCAATATGCCCACGTTTCTACAAAAAGAAGTGAAACCCCTCCAAAAACATTCTGTAAAAAACTAGCCAAGTCTCGATGGAGCTGCTTGTTTATCTCCAAAAAGTAATAAAATCTAGACAAAGTCGTGCCAAGTCTAAGGTTCCTTACTGTGATTTCTTTATTATTATAGTTAATGTTGTGTGACTTGGCCGTTGAAAGGTTTTTGGTAAGATAAATATGTAATAGGTGTATGAACCCCACCACCATATGTAATAGGTGTGTGTAATAGGTGTGTGAACCCCACAAATGCATCTGCGGTTCCATGGTGGAGGCTGACGGCTATCACGCATTGAGTTGTCGTCGTAGTGCAGGTAGGTTCCCTCGTCATCATGCCCTCAATGATCTGATACGGAGGGCTCTGGTCTCAGCAGATGTGCCCTGCACTCTTGAGCCCCCTGGTCTGTCCAGATCCGATGGGAAGAGACCGGATGGATTGACTCTTGTGCCGTGGAAGAGGGGTAGGTGCTTGGTTTGGGACGCGACTTGTGTGAGCACTGTGGCTGCGAGTCACTTAAGCCGAACTGTGCTTTCCCCTGCTGCTGCGGCCGAAGATGCGGCTTGCAGAAAGCATCAAAAGTACGCGGCTTTGGAGTCGCGCTACATTGTGGTGCCGGCTGCGTTCGAGACAATGGGCAGTTGGGGCAAGGAAGCTAAAAGATTGGTGACCGATATAGGCAGTAAAATAGGGCAAAAAACTGGCGACTCTCGGTCCGGCTTGTACCTGGTGCAAAGGTTGGCTATTGCCATTCAGCGTGGAAATGCGGCGAGTGTTTTGGGCACCTTTGCACCGGATACAATCCGGGGCGGGTTATTTAGTTAATAATCTTTGACATTGTATTGTATGTTTTTGACAGAATAATAAATCAAGAAGATAAATATGTTAAAATATAATTTTACAACCATGTAAAATAACAATTTGTTAACGTAAAACGTTCAAACAGCTTTGTCATAAAACTTTCACTTCCATAATTTTATTTTCTGCCTTACAGGGTACCAAAGGTGACAAAGGCAATCCAGGAAAAACAGGTCTTCAAGGTGCTCCTGGCAACATAGGACTACCTGTAAGTAGAATGCAATAGAATATTTTCTATTACATACATACATACATATGGTCACGCCTTTATCCCCGAAGGGGTAGGCAGAGGCATATTATATGCCCACATTTCACCTTTGTATAATTTGTCCCACGTAATAGGTGGTGAGCCGTATTGCCGTGTTTAAATGGACAGGCGCAGGTTGTGACTGCCTGCTGTTGAAATAAAGCCTTCAACTTAGCTTAACGACTGCCATTTTACTGGCAACCGGGACCAACGGCTTAACGTGCCTTCCGAATATTTTCTATTACACTTTCTAAATAATGAGAATTCATTTCCTAAGTTTAGTTCTATCCCTGCATCTTAAAAAACTCATTTAAAAATGTCAATACAATTTATGAAGAAAAAATATTTTATTTCAGGGAGAAAGCGGTGAACCAGGTCTTCCGGGAGGTTTTGGCGTGCCAGGCGTGCCAGGAGAAGATGGACCTCCTGTGAGTATTTTATAACTTGTTGTAGTAATATGATTCGTAAAACAACAATAAGAGGGGAGGAAGAGGAACCCACCATACGGCGCGGCCGACAGGTTCCTCTTCAAACCTATTGAATCGATTTTTATCTGGAACGTTTATGCATTTAATTTGATGTAGGCATGTCACGAGTGAAATCGCTGTTTGCATAGCTATTTTAAATCCATGCCTATTTGTAAAATATAAGTTTTTCTTTCGTAAGTTCATATTTTTAAGAATTATCTTTGAATTAAATTTCAGGGACCTCCTGGAGCACCGGGTCAACCAGGATTTAGTGAATGCTCCAGTGCGGTCTTCGGTAACGGTATGCAATGCACCTATACAATTTGAAACAAATAGTTTATTGGATAAGCTGACATTACAGCACCATACTGTATTGAATTGCTCAACCTAAGAGTTTGGATTCAGAGTCTTACGGTGTACATTATAAAAAACATATTTTTATTTGAAGTTGATCATCAGAGCATTGATAAAGAAAATTTGTCTTTGCAGAAGACGGAGACGGGAAGAGACGTTTATGCAGCTGATGTTAAATACTCATTGGCGAATCTAAATCAAATTATTATAAGTGATTCAAAATATTAAACAAAGTCAATACAATAATTATCTGCGTTTTAATTTTCAAATCGTTTTTATCTGTCTATCCGTCGCTGTCAAAAACAAAATGTATTATTTGAACATAGTCTAGAATTTAAAACTTTAACTTGTTTTTGAAGTATCAATTAAAATGTAAAGAAAAACAGATTCTGAATCCTTACTTATGTTGATATAATATGATTTGTTTTTGATTTTATTAAACAGTGATTTGGCATTAATTTAAGTTTCCGATCATGGAGACCCCAGGGTCGGAAACGGAGACTGGTCAGGTTACTAGGCTTTCCTTTCCAGTGTATGAGTACAGCTTTGAAGGGGTGCAGGGTGAATTTTAATAGGTTCAAGTCCGACATATCCATTTCACTGTGAACTCCGGATTGGATAAGTTCATGGGAAAAAATGGAGAGTACTGTACGAGTGCAACTTGACACAACAAACAGACGTAACACAATTTATTTATAACTAGCTGATGCGCGCGGCGTCGCCCTCGTGAAATTTGGTTCCCGTTCCCGCTTCCCGTGGGAACATTTTCCCGGGGTGAAAAGTAGCCTATGTGTTATTCCGGACTATAATCTAACCTGGTTCCGAATTTCAGCTCGATCCGTTTAGCCGTTAGAGCGTGATTGAGTAACAAACATCCAAACATCTTCACAAACGTTCACATTTATAATATTAAGTAGGATTCGGCAAATCTAAATATAATGTTTTCAGTAATTTTGATTGTGGTGGTATATCATCACATCACAATCTGAGGTTGACTGTACTTGACCCAAAACAAACAGGTATGTGTCACTGTCAGGGCATACCCTTCCACCTCCAGTCCCTTTCTTCAACGTTTTCCGGTCTAGAGTTCATCTGGCGAGGGGCAACTATAGTAAAATTTGCGCGCAACAAGTAGAATACGGAACCTTGTCAAAGAAAATGGAAAGTTATTTGTACTGTTGATTGATGGCACTTGGTGGAACTTGCTGCACATATTGAAAACGACACTTGTACTGTTCCACAATATTTATTATTATGAACCTGACCGGTTTCGCTTCACAGCATTTTCAAAGATCTAGATGGAAGGTCAAGGTAGTACGGACTGACTTTACAGTACTACCTTGTCCTTCCATCTAGACCTTTGAAAATTCTATGTGCTGTGTAACAGTACAAGTGTAGTTTTCAATAAAATGGAAAGTGACAGATTTCAATTATAACGTTAACAAAAAGGTTTGAAATCTGTCATTTAATATTTTCTGAGACAAGGTTCCGCATTCTTCTCGTTGTGCGCGGATTATAATTTACCTATAGGTCCAGTAAACAAACATTGAATTTATCAGACAGTCAGTGTCAATAACATTTTTTGATAGAATTTCAAGTAAGTTCAAGTGAAACATCAATAATCCTATCTCCTCCCCTACCTATCATAAAACTTCAACGTCCTAATTACAAACATAGAGGCACAACACAACATAGTGAGGCCAATTACATCCTTCACTATATACTAGCTGTGCCTTGCTTGACCATTCCTTGCTCATTCAACACAAGACAAACCCCTGTCTGAGACACCACGGAGGCGACTTCTGATGCGAAGGTTACATTAAGTAACTTCTCGTTACGTTTGCCTTCGATGAAGAAGGATAAGACTAATGATAGATTTTTGTTCTAAATGGTACTATTTCGTAATTTGGAGGTTTATCAGGTGACAGTTCAGGTAGGTTACAATCCTTTTTAGTTAAAATTTAGTAGGTAGTCTTATGATTTAGCAAATGTATTCTCTTAATTTGATTTTACAGGTATCGAATTTGATGATTTCCCGAATTCAAGAATAAGTTTAGCTCTAGACGCAATATTTTCTGAAAAATATAATGATCTTGAGAAGACATTAGAAGATCTTTATAAAAAATTAAGGGAAATGGAATCCGAATGCACAGCTCTACCTCCATGTTATCAAGTAAGAGAAATTGAATGTCTTTTAATCGAAAAAAAGAGTAGCGACAAATTCAAAATCTATGGTCTCACCTCTTAAAATTTTATTTTATTTATTATGTAACTTGCCAATAATAAATTGCTTCACTCTTTGATAAGTATTACTATTTCTCAAATAAAATTCTAAACGCTGCATGTAAAATACCTGATTTCAGGTTTCAAATGCCAAGGGTGATACCGGTGAGAGAGGAATCCGGGTAAGTTATTTATTTGTAGCTAAAAGTTAGAATATTATAATGATCCTATAAAATGGTACCTTTCTTATCAGATTTAATTTTTGGTAATTTTTTAGTTTTTTCATCAATTGCTAAGATAATTTGTTTTTAAAACGTCCATTTTTAAAAGTTAAAAGGGCAAAAAAATGGACAATACTCGTATCTTTCTGTAATAATCACAGAAACATATTGCCCGACTTAAGTTTGTTTAGGTACAGAAAGAAAGTAACGCATAATGTGCGAAAATATAAATATTAAATGTATTTTGGTGTTACAATAAAGAATATCTGTCTATTATGTGCTGTGAGACAGTTTTTGAAGAGAAATAATATGTATAAGTTACGTGCTGTCAAAGTGGATGACCTATAACCAAAGCCAGTGGTCTATGCCCACGTCATTTATAGCTTTTTAGCCCCCATAAAACTAAATACTTTATGTATACCTTATTTTACGTTTACACAGGGCTTGCCTGGAATGCTGGGCGACAATGGTTTCCCAGTAAGTAAACATCTTTACAATAACTAGTACAGTGCACAGCATCTAACGTGGCAAAGTTTTGGAGTAGTGGGGTGTAAGTTCGCGCATCGTACACTTAAGAGCCATAAAAAAGTATTCCACTCACTCCAAAAGTACTCCGCTCACTCCAAAAGTGCTCCACTCACTCCAAAAAGTACTCCGCTCACTCCAAAACCTTGCAAACTTAGATGCCGATCACTCTATCACTTTGTTAAATATTAGAGAACTGGTTACAATCTACGTTGTATAATTATTTTTTACTATTGCACACAGAGCAGACGGGTTGGTACGGGGGTTTGTATGCCTTCGGCGAGTTTTCCTTGTCTAATTAGTCAGATCACGATACAATCATAATAATATAGGTAACTTTCAATGTGACAACATAGAAAGATACATGTAACATGTATTCAATGTAGTCAGGTCAAGCTATATTTTACAGAGTATAGGTGTTTATCAAAAATATTTCACTATTGTAATACACTTTATACCTTACCTGTAATTGAATTTAAGACAATAATATAATATTGAAATAAGATGATAATATTAAAATTGTTTGTTTACCTGTTAACAGGGCATTGATGGTGACAAAGGTGACATGGGCATTCCTGTAAGTACAAAAATATTTTTTGTTCTAACTAGATTGCGTTAGCGGCTTAGCGATTCTATTTCCATTCGCACATCCCATGGGAACGTTTTTCAGGGATAAAAAACTAGCCTATAAGTATTCTGGGATAATTTTATTTACAAAGCAACGTCACAAACTCAGAACCTCACAAGCTCATGAACATTACCTCGTTATAATTTTTTTTTATCAAGCCCAAACTAAGCTAATTATAGCTTATAATTAGCTTATTTTTTGAAATAGATCCCAATCTAGACAACTCATGAACTTACTCATAATATCCTAGGCCAATAAAGCCGCAAATGGCTTCATTTGCCTAGGATGAGGTAAATAAACTTCCTACTGACCCTTTATCTCTACACTTCATTTCTTTCCTGTCTAGGTATTTGTATCTTGCGCTTTGTAAATATCTTCAATATTTTCAGTATTTTTTCTTTGTAACAGGGCGATCGTGGACCCATTGGATTTCCAGGATATCCTGTGAGTACATTCTTAATTGTTTATTTCACAAGCTGGCAAGGCAGGCAGCTTCCGACATTTTATCGTTCGCGGTAACTGGGCACAATTTTCAAATTTATTTACGGAGATTACTATTGGTAATAATAGCTGAGATTAATGTCACCCCACTGGTCCACATTCTCGTGTGCCAAGTACTTGTTTGTCTATTTCTGCCTTCGCTATAATATATGTATTATTATTTAATCCTCGCTTTTTTTCGATTCCTGTTTATTCTATTATTTTGTTTATTTGTCAAGGGACCAATGGGCGTTAAGGGTGACAATGGTTATCAGGTAAGTAAAAATATGATTAATAGTTTACATTATTACCTACATTCCTTTTTCTATTAACTGTTTGCATTTGGTTATAACTCAAAAAACGCCTTGGCTATAAAAGCAATTGAGATAAAACTGATAGTTAATCTAATTGAAGTTAAATCTAAAACAGTGCATGGAGTTGAAAAATTTGCTTGGTCTATAACATTATTTTTGAATAGATATTAGTAATAAGCATTATTTTATTTTATGATTCATAGAATAATAACATTTTCACTTAATTTATAGGGTCGCCGAGGATTCCCTGGCATTGTTGGCTTAAAAGTAAGTGTAAAAAGTAAATAAGATAATAATACAGTAGTAGTTGAATGCAGTGAATATAATTAGACACCACTTAAATAGGTTCTAATTTATGTTATACTTAAAGGAGTTTTTTGGCGAAACTCGTAGAATAGATAGGTAAACTAAATAAAGAACTATCATTTTGCAATTTGACAACTTACATAAATCCTTAATGCACAAAACAATCTTCATCCTATATTTTGTATTCAGGGACTGCATGGTGAAAGAGGCTTCGATGGTGAAAAAGTAAGTACTAGCTTTAATGAGACGCATTTATTGAGAAAGTCACACAATACCTATTACTATAGGTATACTACTTTCTCAATAATGATTAAAATTACTACACCCGACTGTCAGAGTGCGTCAATCCTCAAAGAAGCAAATTGTAACGTCACACTTTCTGACGGGTGTTTCATGTCACGTGACTAAATGCCTATTTTTTCCAATCCATACTAATATTATAAAGCTGAAGAGTTTGTTTGTTTGTTTGTTTGTTTGAACGCTAGGATCTCAGGAACTACTGGTTGGATTTCGGAAATTCTTTTACAGTTTGATAGTCCATCTATTGAGGATGGCTATAGGCTATATAACATCACGCTAAGGCAAATAGGAGCGGAGAAGCTATCAAGAATGTTTCGAAAACGGGGAATATTTTTTACCGTGTGAGAGCTTCCGAAGCGTACGCTGCGTAAATGGTTAAAGTTACGTAAAAATTGGGTATTACAAAATTGTTTCTCTTAAAAAGTTCTATAAAAAAGTCCGCGACAGCATATGTCTATCTTTTAAGGTTCGCCCACAATAACCTAATTTGTCTATCTCTTAAGGTCCGCTCACAATATTTTAAAACCGAAGAGTTTGTTTGTCCTACGATCTCAGAAACTACTGGTTGCAGTTCAAAAATTATTTTACAGTTTCATAGTAAATTTATTGAGGATGCGTAATGACAGTATTACATCACGCTAAGACGAATAGGGGCGGAGCAGCCATGTATAATGTTTTGAGAACGGGGAAAATTTATTTCTTACACTGTGGAAATGATTAAAGTTACGTGAAAATAGTGTACTATAAAATTGTTCCTCTTAAAAAGTTAAAAAAAAAGTCCTTGACCGCATATGCCTATGCCTATCTTTTACGGTTCGCTTACAATAACCCTCAAGTAAGTTTTAAAATATGAGCGAGGCGACGACGGCAGTAATCGTGGTCTGCAGTGGCAGCCAGTCAAGTGAACGATAAAAACTGGTCAAGAGCGAGTCGGATCCGTACCATAAAAGGACGGGCGGAAGTAGATGCGACGGGAAACATCATATCACTTTACATATTAATACCACGCCTCTCTCCTTCTCACTCTCATGTGACGCAAACGAAGTTGCGCGGGTCAGCTAGTCTAAAATAATAGTAATCCTTAGTTTGTGTACCAATTTACTTGACTTTTTGTTATTTATATATTGGACATAGTCGTTAGAAATACACATCAATGAGATTTATTCTTAGTGGGCACAAGCCTATTCTTTAAGAATTTAGAACATTTTTTATTATTTTGTAGCAATATTTTTATATAAAAAAATTGTGAATTAATCAATACATGGCACATCAATTAGTTTGTATAATTAATGTTTACATACCGACTCGCTCATTATAGTTTATTTTTGAATATCAAACAAGAAATATAATAATGGTAGGTAAAAAGAAGGTATGACCAGAATTTCTCATAATTTTATTTCTTTTTTTTACACAGGGTTATAGTCCCGTTGGTTTTCCCGGTCACAAAGTGAGTATATTAATCTGTTATTGAAACTGTTTGACCGATAAGATAACCAACTAGTTTGTAATCAATGTTAAATAGGTAGTAGTAAATGTAACAAGACGGTAACATTGAAATTGTTGTCAGTTTATAAAAAGGTATGTAGAATATGGACAACAAACCAATTCTGGATCAAAACATTTTATCCAGTGGGTTTAAGCGTACGGCCGTTTGCTCTAAGTTTGCCGCTGGCGTAGACGCTGCTGTATAGGAGGCGACCTTAAAACTTAGGTAGTAACTCAGTTTTGAGTCAAAATTGCCTTCGTACAACATTGTTCCAATCAACCTCAAAAAATCAATCAAAAAACAACAATCAAAAAATGACTGCCTCTGTGGCGCAGTCGGTAGTGATACCGGCTGCGGCGCTGGAGGTCGTGGGTTCGATTCCCACCGGAGACAAATATTTGTGTGACCCATAAATGTTTGTCTCAAGAGTCTGGGTGTTTCTATGTATAATATGTATGTATTTAAAAGTATATAAGTATTAATATCCGTGGTCTGATACCCATAACACAAGCAGGTTATTCCTAGCTTACTTTGGGATAAGATTGCGTTGTGTGAGATGTTCGTGAATATTTATTTATTAAAAAAAAAATCGCTAGATTCTCTTATGAAAAAAAATACACGCAGAATAAATTGCATGTGTAAGTTTAATTTTGACTTCCACTTATCTGTTCCTTATTCTACAGGGCTCAAAAGGAGTCGCGGGTGAAATAGGCCCTGATGTAAGTATAATTCTTAATGTAATGAAAATAAATAAATACCTACACTACAAAGCCTCTATTGGATACTCTGGTATATCCGAGCGAGAAGATAAGCGATCCATTACTATCTAGTCTTATCCCAAAGTACCTAGTCCTAAAGCTTCTAACCTATCCGTACTCCAGGCGCTAGACGCATAAACCACCATTTGACATCTCAACGCTGACATTATTTTGCTGATATTAGACGATCCTGCACCATGACGCACACGTAATGTACCTATGCATTTACGGTTTAGTTGTGTTCATTAAAGTGATTGACATGCAGTCTACGTGCTGTATTGCCACCTGATCGTCTAGGGATCGCATAAGGGCGCCTGCATCGTTACCTCGTCCGTTGGTCCGTTGGTGGGTTAACCGCAAGCAAGTAAGTTCGACTTGTTTCCAGAGTTATTGACGAAACCCCATTCACTTTGGTTATTGTTGATCTAAATTAGACCCTTGAAGGTGGGGTTTATTTTTTGTTAATAGTTTTTTTTAATAATAATTTATATCTACAGGGTATCACTGGACAAAAGGGTGATAAGGGGAACAAAGTAAGTGCAATTTGCATCACATCGACACTTAGTTTTACTTTTTAATACATTAAGATTATTTTTGAAAAGCAATTAGTATGCTAACTGATCATAAATTTTAAATATGGAAAAAGAATTGGTTTCGAGCAGGATTCGAACCTGCGTCTTCGGCGATCCGTGCCGACGCGTTATCCACTCCGCCACCGAAACCTACTCGGAACCAACCAAATTTTCCACCTTGTTATACGTCTTGGGGCGACGTACCTTGTTATACGTCGCCCCAAGACGTATAACAAGGTGGAAAATTTGGTTGGTTCCGAGTAGGTTTCGGTGGCGGAGTGGATAACGCGTCGGCACGGATCGCCGAAGACGCAGGTTCGAATCCTGCTCGAAACCAATTCTTTTTCCATATTTAAAATTTATGATCAGTTAGCATACTAATTGCTTTTCAAAAATAATCTTAATGTTCGGGCTGGTTTCATCATAAATCGAATGAATATAGGTGCAATTCTATACATTCGTGCCGTGTAACTTTCTAAAAAAGTGCCGGTAGATGGGGCCTACGTCGCCCCAAGACGTATAACAAGGTGGAAAATTTGGTTGGTTCCGAGTAGGTTTCGGTGGCGGAGTGGATAACGCGTCGGCACGGATCGCCGAAGACGCAGGTTCGAATCCTGCTCGAAACCAATTCTTTTTCCATATTTAAAATTTTTAATACATTTTTGAATGATAAAGATTATTAATTTTTTAACGTAGATATAGTGAACGTGAAAGTTATATTGCAGCAAGTTGTGTAAGTTAAAAAAACATTATAGAAACCCCTTTTAATGTACGGGGATTTCTGCCCTTTTTATGTTTCATTAAAATTAACTGAGAAATATTTGGTTAGGGAGATAAAAGTGGTGAATATTGTTATTTTCATATATCTTTCACACATCTATAGTAGATTGCGATAAGAAAACATAATCATTTAGTTTAAATTCAAATAATTTTCTAAACGTACCTACTTACTTACAAATTTAAATTGTTTTACTATTTGTAGGGTTCTATTGGAGAGAAAGGATATAGAGGTGCATATGTGAGTAAATTATTTTTATATTTGCTTTTATTTATACTTAGAAAAGTATATCTTATAACAATATAACGTGAGACATTTTCAGTCAAAAACAATGAAGAATAAATTACAAACTTTGATACCAAATACCGTTGGAAAAGTTTCAAGTCCGTCACTGAGTTTAAACCGACATCTGCGCTTTCAAGCAAATTTATAGTACCTAGGCCACTACGAAATTCTAATATATCATATATTGTTTATATATTTACAGGGCATACGTGGACTAAAAGGTCATATTGGCAATCCGGTAAGCATGACAATCTGTTTTTCTACAATTTAAACTTAGTTATTGATGAGGCCCAAGAAATATTATTCAAATTCCATCTTCATAACAGTAATTATTCAGTATATTAGTATTCATAACAGTAGGCTCAGTACCTATTAAGTTTGATATAAAACTATAAGGTGAAATGTGGGCGTACATTATCCTTCTGCCTCGGCCTACCCCTTTGGGGATAAAGGCGTGACTATTATGTATGTCTGAACGTTCATGACAGTAGTACTTAGATATTTATATATTTTTTTATTATAACTATATTCATTTTGATTGTTTGTTATAATGTAAGCATTCTTCTTTACAAATTACATGCTAATTTCAGGGAGAAAAGGAAAAGAAGAAAAACGTTTTTTATTAGGCACACAAAATCACGAACTAGGTTTATGACATACCTCTAAACATAACATGATAGGAAAAATAAAATACATTACAAATGAAAAATTATGTGCGCCCAAAAGGCTACAGCTCAGCATAAATGCTGCGGGCAAGCACAGCGCTGATTTTCATTTTGATTGTTTGTTATAATGTAAGCATTCTTCTTTACAAATTACATGCTAATTACAGGGAGAAAAGGGTGATAAAGGATGGAGAGGAATGCCAGGCGAAAAAGGTTTTAGAGGTGACACTGGACTCACGGCAAGTTACTTTAAAATACAATTTGATTTGATCCCAAATTTAGATCATACTTCGTCGTTGAGTCGTCAAAAACACAACCTGTCGCAATAAGTTGGACTCAGACCATGGCTATTTTCGTTATGCTGTTATCATAGAAATTGAAATCTAACACTTATACTATAAAGATGATAATTTTTATTTGTTAGGTTGCTATCAATAAATCTTGAAACTAATAAGCCGAAGTGTAAGTATGAATGGATATGGGTTATCACTTCTATGAGGTCGTAGTATATGCAGTTAATGCAAAGCCGCAAATTACTTTCATGTACAGCACAATTTCGTCTAGACATTCCTTTGATGCAAATAAATATACTCCAAATAAAGATCGTATTGTATACCAAATCTCGAATAGATTATAATTCTCCATTCTGCTTCTCCCTTGCCAGTTCTTCTCAGGTGGGTCGCATTGTGAAATGGTGTTAGAGTTTATTGGTTCATATACTGAACGTTTTACAAGTGCATCTGTATAATGCCTAAGTGAAATAAATATATTTTTAATACAGTTGCTTAAAAAGTGGCGTATTACATGGACGTATAGCGTTCGGGATGTGGGCTATTACACACTCGTGCTTTTTCTTTACCATTCCCGCACTCGTGCGTTTTCTTTCCCAATTGTCAAAATAATGTCTGTGATTCATGCAAATATTTCTAAAAAAAGATACTAACTTGTTTCAATATCAGATTAAAAGTAATTTTAATTAAAATTTAAGCATAAATTAATATAAATATCGGCCAAATTAAATTTATAAATATAAAAAAGTTGGCTGTATGAGTTGCATTGCCATAGTCTCTGCTTAGGAAGGCATTATATTCTTTTACGGTTGGCGCCATTTTGGATATTCAGGTTTATTGTATTTTTATTATTTTATAAAATTGCTTAATTTTTTCGCAACTGTATTAAAATAGTTGTTCAATACAACGTGTCTGGGACTGTTATTTAAACTCGTTCCGACTGTCTACCCTCGCCTTCGGCTCGGATCAACACCTGTCGTAACTCGTTGTAATAACAGAAATCCCACACTTGTATCGAAAACTACTATTTTGATTTGATTGATTTGATCAAAAGTTGAAGAATGAAAGTAGGTACCTATTACTTTTCCACGACAATATTAATTATCCATGTACTAAATTTTGATCAAGAGTTTCCACTTATTGTGGAGTAATTAAATACAACAAAATAAGGACTGTTGAAAATAATTCGGAGGTTGGTAATTGAATAGGTCTCTACCATGTAAGGTAAAATGTTTTTATTGTCCATTCCAGGGAGATACCGGTGCACTTGGACATATAGTAATGGGTCCATCAGGCGATATTGGATTGAAGGGACCTAGGGTAAGTTATTGGCACATTTTGATGATCATGATTAATGCTGATACCGTATAGTATCGGAATTTTATAATAGAATAGGATATTAGTCTTAAACGAATATTATGAATTTAGATTCGTTTTAAAGGTAGTAATAATAATAATATGGAAGTAAGTTTATAAGATTCCTAAGCTCAGTCTGGCCAGTCTGGCTGTGTATACAAAGTGTTTAAGTATGATTTGCAACAGTATGAACTTGTAATTTTAAAATGCCTTTATAGATGATTCGCGTTAAGAATGCATTGACTCATTGTTATCCCCGACACAGTCTGAACTTATAATCCGCGCGCAGAGAGAATAATGCGAGTTATAATTAGTTATTTTGTGACAATACATTAGTATTATTTTAAAAGTAAATAAAAACTGCATTCTTAACGCCATTGAATTGTTAGCTAACGACTACTCAATCTTTTTTGATCACGTAAGATCATTTGTGCTTGTTTGCTAGTTTGGTTCATAATAATGTAGGTATTAGATATTAATTACCTACGTTAATAAAACTCATTTTATTTTTTAATTAAATATGTTTTATTAAAGGGCGAGCGCGGTCCAAGGGGAGACCAAGGGCCTCAAGTAAGTACCTGAACCCTTTTTAATGTACGAAATCCCTCATGGATACTACGCCGGACTCCTACCGACTTAAACCACACAACGTCCTACCTTCCATTCTATCTGACTACGGCTGAGAGTCCGGGTACGCCCTCAAAAGGATATTAAAATCCCAGGGCTAAAACGTGAAGGCGTCGTGTCGCTTGAATTTGGTTCTCCGGCTCACAGATCAGTTTAAATGGGCAGCTAGACCAACATAAGTACCTTTACAAGGGTAAATAACCGGGGAAGTTATTCTGTTGAGTAGCGAAGGGTGGAAGTCAGTTGTTTCTATTTGCGAAAATGTAAAGTTTCATAATGTGGTAGTTACAAGCACCGAGAGAGGTCAATTGCTGTCCAGTGGTCTTGCCTAAATCTGTACAACGAGACCATGGTGATGTACATCTATACCTACATTTTTTATTATATGTTTACCTACATATAATAAAATGATAGAAAAGTCAAAACTGTACATTGAAAATATTAAAAAAAAAATACTCGCTGGGTGTTCAACATAAGATACCGAAGCCAAAAATATAGTTAGATTTTTTTTGTCTGTTTGTCTGTTTGTCTGTTTGCTTTGCTTTGTCCGGAAGGATCTCGAAAAGTACCGAATGGATTTGGTTTAAACTTTGTACAAATATTAGCTAGGGGTAGGGTCTTAAAATAGGCTATATATTATCACGCTACATATCCTAGGGGCTAAGCAGAGAGCAATTAAATTGGCATTATAACATAATTTTCACGCGTACGAAGTCGCGGGCAACAGCTAGTCTAATATATAAAATTCTCGTGTCACAGTTTTCGTTGCCATACTCCTCCGTAACGGCTTGACCGATTCTCATGAAATTTTGTGAGCATATTGAGTAGGTCTGAGAATCGGCCAACATCTATTTTTCATACCCCTGTGACCGGGAAAAACATTGCACGCGGGCGGAGCCGCGGGCGTCAGCTAGTAATATATAGGATAGGCTCTTAGTAGTTAATGGTGCATTCTTAACACACCCATGAATTAATATGAAAATGTTCTCGGGATAGATAGGGAGGTACTATAATTACATAGAACATGCTTCCCGGTAGGCTTTGGTTGAAGTTATAGCAAAGGTAAATATAATAATATTACATACAGATAGGCAACTCCCAGCCCCTCACTGTCCAAGCTTCCCCACCCCGGCCAGTCCTGCGCCACAGCTGTCATTATAGTTGGCGGGTGCCGTGCGGGAACGTTTGCTTAGCCTTATTGGTCACACGCACACATTCAAGCTCTGTACGATGACAAAATTGAAAACGTATCATTTGAATGGAATTTATGCCCTGTAGTTATAAGTAGTACGAAATTAGTCCGGTCACTAAGTATCCGTACACCACAGTAAAAATATAAAATCTTTATTAATATGATTTTTTTGTTTAGGGTATTAATGGTCCACCAGGTTATATTGGCCCAAAGGTAAGCAAAACACTTTATCATTTTATTTATAAAATACCAAAGGCTCCATCCGTGTGGTACATTTTTGCCGTATATCCTTTATACTTTTGATTGTTGGCACTTGATGAAACTTGTTATAATACATTATGAAAACTCACTCACTTGTACTATTCCACAACTTTTATTTTGATTTTAAGTACAAGTGAGTGAGTTTTCATAACGTATTTTTGCCGTACCCGACTCCAACATACCTACACTTGTTTTCGGGATAGAAAATAGTCTATGCCATTTACCTAACTTTACATGCCAGGACCTAATTTAGGTTCAGTGGTTTAGATCTAAAGTCGTAACAGACGGACGGATAGTAACTTGCGCATTTACAATAATAGTAGGGATTCATCATAACAAATAATTTTCTGGTCTTAAAACAGACATTTTAATTTTTTATTTTTATCAAAGGGTCCAAAAGGGTCCATTGGACCGGACGGATATCAAGGAAGAAAAGGCTGGAGAGGAATGGCCGGGCGTGCTGTAAGTATAAAATCTACTATTATTGTTAGTACATAATAATAAAAAACCGGCCAAGTGCGAGTTGGACTCGCCCATGAAGGGTTTCGTAGCAGCAAGTACCATAATATAAAAGGTCTTATAGTTCGTTGTAACTTTGATTGATGTTTAACACGTTCGCAGTGGTAGTGATTTTTCTAACCGAAAATTGCGGTTTATGACGTATTAAAAAAAAAGTACCAGCTCTATCTCGTTCAAACCAATTTTTGTTGGTAGTTTTTATGGCAATGTACATCATATATTTTTTTTAGATTTATCATTCTCTTAGTTTAGAAGTTAGAGGGGGGGGGACACACATTTTTCCACTTTGGAAGTGTCTTTTGCGCAAACTATTCACTTAAGGAAAGAATGATTTAAGAAACCACAATAGCATTTTTGAAGACCTACACGTATGGGTATTACGAAAAAAAAAATTTGAGTTTCAGTTCTGAGTATGGGGACCTCCAAAATATACCGCTTTTTTTCTAGTTTTTTATAAGAATCTTAATGCGGTTCACAGAATACATCTAGTCACCAAGTTTCAATAGCATAGACCTTATAGTTTCGGCTGTGACACACGGACGGACAGACAGACAGACATGACGAATCTATAATGGTTTCATTTTTGCCATTTGGCTACGAAACCCTAATTATATTCATACGTAAAGCCATCACGCTGTGTGTCAGTTTAGGGAAAATAAGAACATTAGACTTAGTTTGGCTGTATTATTAAAAGCATTCAAAATGCACGTCTCTTACCATCAACTTTTTTAACCTACCAACCTAATGTTTATAAAACAAGTTTCACGATATTATTTTTAGGGTCCACAAGGCGGCATAGGACCGAAAGGATTAGCTGGAAACCCCGGCAAGGATGGAGCTGATGGAAAACTTGTAAGTATTGCATTAAAACAAAATTATTGTATCTTTTCCACGTAGCTATACTAGTATATTGTATAACGCAAATTTTATTTTTATTACGCGAATATTCTTATATTATTGGGACATTCTCTCCATCTAGTACCAAAAGATCTCCTTTCGGATCCCGAACAACGCGTGCCAGGCAGAGATGCCACTCATACACAGTGGAGAGAATTTTCGCCAGAATCGAGCGTTTCAAAAGATCGTTCCTCTGTCGAACTATAAAAACATGGAACGACCTGTCCGCACATGTTTTTCCCTCATCTTACAATCCCGGGTTCTTCAAGAGGAGCGTGAAGAGGCACATCACAGGGCCGCCAACTTGAAGGCCACTGTCGAAAGTCTTAAGGACTGTGAGACTGGCCCTTAATCGCTAGATGCGCCACGGCTTACCATCAGGTTGGTGGCGACGTCAATTTGGCGAGCTGAATATGAAAAAAAAAAAGAACCACAATGGCATCTAGTACCAAAAGAAGCTACGTAATATAAGTCTGTTTTTTGCATACCACTTAGGTGGCAAACAAGCATACGATCCACCAGATGGACTGGTGGTAAACGTAGCCTATGAACGTTTGCAACACAACACAAAAAGTCAGTGCTAATAGGATCTAAACAACTGATAAATGTACCGCTCTATTCATTTTACAAGAACCAGCTGATGGTCGCGGTTTCACCTGCGTAATGATTGAATGAATCACATTTTATAGACAAAAGTTTTAATTTCTCACTTTTCTTACAGGGACCAAAGGGAGTCATGGGTAAACGTGGTCCCAAAGGTCAACGAGGAAAACCTGGAGAGAAAGGATTATCGGTAAGATATCGCAGTAAATATGATCTCCTTACAAAAATGTTAGAAGCAAACTCCCTTATTTACGCTGCGTCGAGAAGTCGAATGTTAAGAAATTAACAAAGGAATTTTCTTCACAATGCTGAAGTCATGTTACTGAGCTTGGTAACATACTCGATCATTTAAAAGACTTTTATTAACGCGCGCAAGCCCTTCATGAGTCTTACCGGCTAAAACCACACGGCCGCGAACCCCAGGTAAGCCGTCAGAAGGATGTCGTATTGCCGTGTTGAGATGGACAGGCGCAGGTTGTGACTGCCCGCTGTTGAAATTTTTCAAGACGCCAATAATGGCCTTCAACTTGACGATTGCGATTTTACTGGCAACCGAGACCAACATCTTAACGTGCCTTCCGAAGCAAGAAAACGCTCAAATAAATGTCACAAAGTGGTCACATGGATGGTCCCTCATCCAAGGTCTAGCCATAGTGAAAGTTGCTTACTGCAGTGATCGTTTACGGAACACTGTTGATATTTTAAACATACATCCTCCGGGATTTTGTAGTGTTTTCCCGGAGAATGTAACTATGTGCCTCACCATCTAGACCCGACATATTTTTGTATCCTTGAAAACAGGAATACGAGTATGTCGGGTCTTAATGTCGAGGCACATACATACTCCGGGAAAACACTACAAAATCCCAGAGGATGTATGTGCTTCGCCATCAAGACCCGTACTCGTATTCCTGTTTTAAAGGATACATAGGCTTGCAGTGCTTGTGGAGCTTACGGTTCCGTGGGAGACCAACATACCGAAGGACCACGCTATGAAGATAAATACATACTTTGACTTGACCAATGAGTTAACCAAAAATGGCTATGTGGTTAAACTCTATGCCGTAGAAGTAGGAGCAAGGAGAATTCCAGCTAAATCCCTGTATAATTTAATTAAAGACCTTGGATTGCCAAGAGCTTCAGTAAGCTCTTTACTAAAACGAATATCTAAAGTGGCATTGAAAGGATCTTACCAAATCTGGTTGGGCAGGGGAGGGAACATTGCTGACGGTGGAAGGTGAGCGTTAATGCGCATCCTCGTAGTAAGGTGGCCACCCTAAACCTACTCAAATAGGTCGCAAGTCCCAGACGCCGTCGGGGTGTTCCTCCCTGTGTCACGCTATGGACCCGGCACCCGCACGGAGAATCCATGGATTCCTAAGAATAAGGTCTCAATATTTTAATATTGTTTCATTTACAGGGGCCGCCTGGGTCTAGCGGCTTTGAAGGTGATGTTGTAAGTATTGAATAATTCATGCCATTATAATTACTTAAAATCGTTTTGGTAGATATAAGTATAGTTCTAATCAAGCAATTCCAGATCAAGCATTACTTTTTAATTTACAAAATGCATTGTAATAAAAAAACCGGCTAAGTGCGGGTCGGACTCACGCACGGAGGGTTCCGTACCAAAAAACGACATAAAATCACGTTTGTTGTATGGGAGTCTAGAGTCTAGGTGTATGGGGGAGTCTTAATTATTTATGTTTAATGAAAATACACTGCTCGATATTCTGTGAGTATTTCAAGCGTCTACTGGTTGCCCTTATCTATCTATATCTATCTATCTATACTTATTATAAAACTGTTGAGGGTTGGGAGTCTGTACATGGAAGATATTTTTCATTTCTGTCTGTCTGTCTGTATGTCGAATAAGCATCACGACGAAACTACTGAATCGATTTGAAAGAAACTTGGTTCAATCAGAGCTTATAATCCGAGGAAGGTTCTTGAATACTTTTGATCCCTTTTATCTAAGGTGATGGAGCGTGTAATTATTACACAGCTGCAGCAGCTCCTGAGGTACCTTAAGGAACATGACCTGCTACCTACATGAGTGAACGGCAGTACGGTTTCTGTTACGGTCGCTCAACGGGGAAGCTTCTTGTGTACCTAACACACCGCTGGACGGCGGCTATCGAGAGTAAAGGCTAGGCTCTAGCAGTGAGCCTCGACATCTCGAAAGTCTTTGACCGGGTCTGGCACCTTGGTCTTCTTACGAAATTGCCCTCCTATGGACTGCCCGAGAGTTTATGCGGATGGGTGTTCAGCTTTTTGGCCAGTAGAAGCATCAGGGCCGTCTTTGGCGGCAGCTGTTCTGACTGCATGGCCATAAACGCTGAAGGAACTGCAAAGCTCAGTGTTGTCCCCTACTATGTTTCGGCTGCATATCAATGACATGTTGTCTATTGTTATGCGGATGACAGTACGGGTGACACTTATTACACGGGCCATCCCGGTATCTCTCGGGTTGCAGTGGAAAAAAGTCGTGAATGACTTGTGTCTGAAGTCGAGGCTACTCTCTCTAGAGTTTTCAGTTTGATTGGGGTGGACAAAATCTTGTCTAATTCAACCCTACCAAAACACAAGTTTGTGTGTTTATCGCAAAAAAAAACTCCATTTACTGTGGCGCCGCAATTTTAGGGCACATTTGTCACCATCTCTGAAAGTATAGGGATTCTTGGTGTTGATATCTCCAGTGACGTGCAGTTCCGCAGTCACTTGGAGAGCAATGCTAAGCTGGCGTCCAAGAAGCTCGGAGTGCTCAGCAGGGCGCGGCGGTACTTTACTGCAGCGCAAACACTTGTCACAACGATGAAAGATGATTGTCTAATGAGAGGCTTACATTTGAACGCGAATAAAATGAAAGTGATGTTATTCGAAAGAGAATAGAGAATAACTGTAAATAATGTAGTGCTGGAACAGGTTGATGAGTTTGCATATCTTGAATGTGCATTTAGCAGGGATGAACGGTACACCGCTGATGTAGAAAGGAGGGTAACTGCGGGCAATAGTGTGAATGGAGCGATAGGCAAACTTTTGGGTACCAAAAGCTTAAGTCAACAGGCCCAGCTCGCAGTACGCAGTGCGGTGCTGATACCTACGCTAATGTATGGAAGCGAGAGCTGGGTATGGCAGAGAATGCATGAAAGTAGATTAAACGCGGTCGAAATGCGCGCGCTACGCAAAATCTGCGGAGTAACGCTCGCAGATTGCGTTCGAAATGAAGATGTAAGAAAGAGAGTTGGTCTGGAAGAGAGTGTCGGTGTTAAAGTTAGGGAGGGCATGCTACGATAGTTCGGGCATGTGGAACGAATGGGAGATGAAAGAATGGCAAAACAGATATACAACGCGAAAGTGGATGGACGTAGGATTCAGGGAAGGCCACGACACACCTGCCACGACCAAATTAATCGTGTGTTAGCAGAAGGTGGTATCAAGAGCCGAAGGAACCGATGTGCATGCATGAAGAGAAAAATGAAAGTTGAGGAAGCAAGTGAGGTGTGTATGGACCATGCCGTGTGGCGCTCGGTTTTTTCTGCCTACCCCACAAGGGATTTGGCGTGAAGATAGTAGTAGTAGTAGGTAGTAGTAGTAATTAAAAATTATTAGCTATAAATATTTTTTTATAACATTTTTTTGATATAATCATTCTTATTGTACTTTTTTTTTATTATAGGGTCCAAGAGGTAGTATGGGTGACAGAGGTCCACTGGTAAGTACCTGATAATTTAAAAAAAAGACCTTTAATATAGGTACACTAAACACGCCCAATCTTTATCTCACTTTATTCGTTTTTCTTGTGAAAAACATCTATTGGTTATTGACATGATCATCAAGCACTCCTTTTCATTGCTGTTACTTTTTTTCAAGATTAAGATTTAAGAGAAGTCAGTCGTTGTGCTATTGGAGCTAGCTAGATACACTAAGTTTTTATAATTTTAGGGACGAGAAGGAGAGCCAGGATTACAAGGAGAACAAGGTCGAAAAGGTTATCCAGGTCAAAAGGGATCGAAGGTTAGTTTTAATAATGTAATACAAAATAACCATCCTATGGACTTGTTTTATCGAATAAAATATTCTAAATAAATTGTACACACATTATTAGTATTTATTTTTAGTAAAATTTGTAGTAAAATGTATTTGAAATTTAATAATTTTTCAGCGTCTTTCTATTTTAAAAGAGCAATAGACTTGCTACCTATTAAGTGGGACAAAATACTCCCACTTAATAGGTAGCAAGCCTATTGCTCATTAGCTTTAGCAATATAAATACAATAAAGCTAATGAGCTAAAAATAAAAAGCTCATTAGCTTTATTGTATTTTGGCGTATAATGACTGAAACGCAAAATGACAGATTAGCGAATTGACAGAAACGCATAATGCCAGGTGTCTCAAAATGACAGATTCGCAGAATGACAGATTCATAGAATGACAGATTCGCAAAATGACAGATTCGCAGGATGACAGATTCACAGAATGACAGATTCGCAGAATGACAGATTCTCAGAATGACAGATATATCTCGAAAAAAAAAATCATCAAGTGATTATTAATCAAATTCTTTATTTGTTAGTATAAATCATACTTTCTTTTTAGATTTATTTTTGGCAACAAACACCTTTTGTTTGTGAGGATACCGCCTAATCCGACTTTGATAGGTTAGGTTATTTTTTTATAACCACCTAAACAAAACCACGCCAAATTCTAATTATTACACTGATTGTTCTGAATAACATATACATCAAAGTTACCAAGCGAATGGTGGTAATTTAGGTGGTTATAAAAAAATAACCACGAAGGCTAATGCGGAAGCTCCACTGCGCTCCGCTCCCGCCTTAGCCTCCTAACCTAACCTATCCAAGTCGGATTGCGCGGTATCCTCACAAACTTGAAGTTGGTAAATTGGGAAGTTGGTGAGTTGGGAAGTTGTGAGTTGGGAAGTTGGTGAAGTGGAAAGTTGTCTATTTCGGACAGTTGTCCAGATGATCCTAAAGGCACTGACGCACAGCATTGACTACGCTTAATGCACCTCCAGTTTGTCAAACTAAGATTTGACATTTTGCGCATCTGTCATATTGCGATTCTGTCATTTTGCGCATCTGTCATATTGCGATTCTGTCATTTTGCACATCTGTCTTTTTGCGTTTCTGACCATTTGCGAGTAAGTGCCAACATTTGGCATTCTGCGAATCTGTCATTTTGCGTTCCTGGCATTATACGCCTATTTAATTATTGCCTTGTGCGATAAGGCCGCCAATTGTTAAGCCAATAAGAGTGTAATTTTAACTGTTTTGCTCATTATGTTATTCCTGGTGTACAATAAAGAGTTTTTTACTTACTTTACTTACGCCTAAACCGTACAAATTCAGACTGAAAAAAAAATATTACAAATTATTTTAATCTCTTATTTTAGGGAGTACCAGGAGAAATAGGTCAACCGGGTGATTATGGTTCTCAAGGCCTCAGAGGAATCATGGGACCGCAGGTGAGTAACATGAACTAGAAAATATCAATATACTAGGTACGTGTCTACAAATAAAGGTAATGATTTTTTGTGATGATATGGTTCTGGTAAAAGAAAGCCAGTCTGTGGGTTAATCTTTTTTACCTTGTGATGAGCTGAGATGAAATATCCTGGAGAAGAGCTGTGGGTTTTTACTGAAACAATAATAATTATTCTACTGTCAGGATCAGGCGACACATAAAAAAGCATAATGGTGAATATTTTGTATTTACCTTAGCGAATATTAAATTTCAAATCAGTACCTACTAACGCTGATACTTTTAATAAGTCGATAATGATTGATTATAACAGCAAGTTTCTTTCTTTGTACAGGGTTTACGTGGCGCAAGTGGAGACCAAGGACCTCAAGTAAGATCCATGAAATATTGATGATATTACTAGTATTATTAGTTATTACATAGGTACTAAACACAATATGAGTTTATAAAATCTTGCTACTAATAGCAAAGACAATATTTATCTGTATACAATGAATGTATGTTTTGCTGTTTAATTCAATGATTAGTAGAAACACGAAGGTTCATAAAATTGGCTGAAGCTATAAAAAAAATTAAAAGTACCTAGTCGTCTAAAATAAAGTTTCCGCTATTATCGTAGGACTGATTTTTTTACTTAAATTCTCTTGAAAGTCATGACGGACTCCTACGTGCTAAAATCACACTGTGCCTTTTAATCTGTGAACCTGCAATCTGTAAAAGAAGTCCCAAGAACGCCCAGTTGTGTAAAATGATTCTTTTAACATTTAGGTACTGAGTAAATGATTTTTTATTATTTACCACAGGGCTCACAAGGCTTGCCAGGACTAAGCGGCTTAAAGGTAGGTATTCGTATATTTGATGTTAAGTGTCATAGTCAATGACTATGACTATTACTCATAGTACACATTTTAGTTTTACTATGAGTACTATCATATTATCTTTGCTTTTACACACCTACTTTTTTTGCCCATAATCTGTTATATTTTAACCGTTCCTTTTAGTAAAGATTGAACTATTCTTATTATATCAGGGACTAAGAGGTGTTATTGGAGACAAAGGAAGGCCTGGTTTACCGGGCATCTCGGGACACAGCGGTAATCCAGTAAGTAATTTATGAGAATATTTTAAAGACTTTTCAAATAGATAAAAACAAGACAAATAGGAAACCTGCCATGCAGCAAAAGTAGTGTGGTGCACCTGAACCCTGAACCCTGGGCTAAAATATGGTTTTATCTAGTGGATTGGATCTTTAAGGACCTTTCAGGAACGGTAAGGATGACTTAGTTCACCAGAGTTCGTTGACGAAAGTCCTTACTTGTGAGGGTCGGATGCGTTGGGAGTTACTGGCGAATATTAAAAGCGGTGATTAATTGAACAAGTGTTTTATTCGAATTAACCCCGGAACTGAACCTCGCGTGTCGAGTAGTGCGCAGTAACTGGCTCGACTCAGTCATACATCGCGCTTCCATACAAAACTGCTTACTTGCAATCTTTCATACTACAGAGTCCCTACACTACACCCCCCAATTTTTCACAAGAAAAATTATAAATTTTTCATTACATAAATCAAACACAAAACTAAATTAACAGTTCACATACAAAGTAACATAATACGTACAATCAGCATTGATTAATTCATGTTAAACCGTTAGCACAACAACACTGTGTCACATTACATTACATTACACTCTTTGTTGCTGAGTTTGTACCGGACGTTGAGCCACCGGTTGAGCATTCGATACTTTTATAAACATCTTCTTCATACGATGCCTTATGCGATAACGCCCGTATACAATTACTGCAATGAGAATAATCAGCCCCATGCAACATGCTATGGCTAGCATGGTGGTATTATGTTTGCTCATTTCAGCCTGTACCGCTCCATTCTGAGCAATAATAACTTCTTCCTTGCTATAAGATTTGCCCATTTTGAAAAAAATGCACATAAATTTTAGGAGATGTGACTTTCACCAATTGCAATGATATTCTAATGCCTTAAAAAAAACTCGACTAGTACTTGTTATAAAATATGGCATGATTTACAAATTTCGTAAGACTATAACTACTTATAAAGGTTGCAAAATTGACATTTTATAAAATAAACTATTGACAAGGGCGAAAAATGCATAATTGCGAAACCTAATTACAACTGTTGCCAACCCACTAGGTATAATTCTCTTACTCGATTACAAAATGTGTGCTACCACTGTATTTTGTACAATATGGTAGCAAATAATATCTCTTAAAATTAACTCTTAATACTAATTCTCTTTCATACTTTTACTACTGGTAGTAACCATGGTGTCCCGCTCTGCTATAATCAATTATTCACCCCCTTAGGAGCCCACTGCGTACACCATGATTACGCCGAACAACTCTTTCATTCATCACTACACATATACCTCCTCGTTTATTCCTGTGGCTTAATTAACAATCAAATCTTACTGGCATTTTAACAGAGCGCCCACTTCTTGTTGTCCTACTACAGGTATGCGGTATGTTATCAACATTTTTTTCTATAGGTTTACTGTTTACATTGTTTTGCGGTCTGTTACAATAACCATCCTCACCCTGATCTGTTGCCTGTTCGCTTAATATAAATGCAGGTTTTAACCTGTCGATAGATATATTAACGGTCCTATTGGGCAACTGCACTGTGTATACTTTACCTTTTCTCTCTAAGACACGATATGGTCCTTCATAGGGTGCTGTGAGCGGTCTGCGAACGGCATCTATTCTAATAAAAACGTACTTACATTTAGCTAACTCGTTGTGCACGAAAATGGTGCGTGAATCGCGTACTTCTCGGGATACCGGCTTTAACCTACTTATATTATGCCTTAATTGATCTAAATACTCGTTATCTGTTACTGTCCGATTTTCTGAGATATAAAAATCTCCGGGTAACCGGATAGTTTGCCCATACATATACTCAGCCGGACTTACTCCATTGTCGCTCCTGGTGACTGTACGTAAACCTAACAACACCGTAGGCAGCTCGTCATACCATGACGTATTGTCTGACAAACGGGCTGTAATTGCACACTTCATTACTCTGTGTATTCTTTCTAAAACTCCGTTTGACTGCGGCCTGTACGGAGTTGTCCTATTTCTCTTAATACCTAAGGTTTTAAGCAATTGGGTAAATAAATTACTCTCAAATTGCCTGCCTTGGTCACTAGTCAACCTCTCGGGGACTCCAAAACGGGATATCCAATTATCATAAAATACCCTTGCAATAACTTCTGCGGTTATTTCGCGTACTGGAATGGCTTCCGGCCACCTTGTAAATCTATCTATCATCGTAACAATGTACCTAAAACCGTCTTTAGTCGTAGGCAACGGCCCTACAATATCAATGTGCACGTGCGATAAGCGCTCAGCTTCTGGGAATTGCTGACATTCTGATATGGTGTGTCTACTTATTTTTGACTTTTGACACTGTATGCATGTTCTTGCCCATTGCCCAATATCGTGGTTCATTCCCGGCCAAAAGAATCGTTTTGCAATCATTTTGCGTGTTGTTCTAATCCCGGGATGACTAATTTCATGAATGGTTTTATAAGCTACTTTCCTAAAGCTCTCAGGTACATAGGGTCTGCACGTACTACCAGAATTCTCACAATAAATCATTTTATCGCTACTTGGAATGAGAAATTTCTTTAGAGAAATGTTGTCATTCCTTTCGCTTAGCAACTGCTTTAATTCCGAATCTAATTCTTGTGCCAAAGCTAGTTCCGAGTAATCTATGCTCGTCGGGCATTGTATCGTCTCAATTCGCGATAACGCATCCGCTACCTTGTTGCTATCGGCCTTGACATACCTAATATCCGTTGAGAACTCACTTATAAACAATAGCTGCCTTGTTCGTCTCGGCGTTTCGCTGTTACTCTCAACTTTACTAAAAGCATACACTAATGGTTTGTGGTCCGTATAAATAATTAATTCCCTGCCTTCGAATAATGGCCTAAAATGTTTTATAGCCATAAAAATTGCTGTTAACTCTCTGTCGTACGTGGAATATTTCTGCTGCGCTGTTGTGAATTTTTTAGAAAAATAGCCTAAAGGTGACCATTTATTATCAGTCAACTGTTGTAAGACTCCCCCTGCGCATTTGTCCGACGCATCTGTCATTAAAGACAGTGGGACACTCGGTTCTGGATGAGACAACAAAACAGCATTTTTTAAGCTGGTTTTGCACTTCTCGAATGCTTCGAGAGATTCGGGAGTCCACTCTATTTTGGTCTTATCCTTTTTCTTCGCGCCCTTTAAAAAATTGTTGAGAGTAATCTGATACGCCGTGGCATTCGGTATACTAGCCCTATAAAAATTAACCATACCTAAAAATGTTCTTAGCTTGTCCACGGTATCCGGTCTAGGGTATTCCAAGACGGCATTTACCTTCTGTTGCAAAGGTCTTATACCGCTGGTGGACACCTCGTAACCCAAAAATTCTATATTGGATTGCCCAAAAACACACTTAGCTAAATTAATTGTGATACCATATTTTTTTAACCGTTCGAAAACCATACGTAAATGCTTCCTGTGCGTCTCTATATCATCGCTGGCTATTATTACATCGTCGATGAAACTAAATAAAAAGTCTAGACCTTTTAACACGTCGTTATTCATAAATCTGGTAAAAGTCTGACTTGCTGAACGGAGTCCAAAATTGAGCCGTAAGTACTCCCATAAACCGAATGGAGTAATTACTGCCGTCTTTTCTATATCTTCGGGGGCTACTTTAACATAATGGTATGCTCTATTAATATCTATTTTACTGAAAATTTTCTTACCTGCCAAAATATAGGTGAAATCATGCAGCCTCGGGACAGGGTATCTATCCGGCTTGGTGATGGCGTTAAGACGCCTATAGTCGCCAACCGGTCGTATTGATCCATCCTTCTTAGCCACGATGTGAAGAGGACTCGCCCACTCACTCTTCGACGGCCTGATAATGCCCATCTCTTGCATTATCTGAAACTCACGTTTTACCTTATGATACCTGTCCGGGGGTAGAGGTCTGGCTCGTGCGTGTACCGGTTTCCCTGTCGTTTCAATATGATGGTACACGTCATTCTCCGAGACACGGTCCAAATCCTTGAAAGTTGCCGGTTTGGTAATTACTGAAAATTCTGACAACAAATCATGGAAAAGGTGATTATTGCAAATTGAACTGACCGATGACTCATTACAATTTACAATTCTTCCAGAAGTTAACCGCTTGGTTGACCTATCTATAAGTTTCCGTGAGCTTATATCTACTAACAAATCATGATGTTCTAAAAAATCGGCTCCTAAAATAGCTTGATTCACATCTGCTATAATAAAGGTCCAACGGTATGACCTACGTAACCCTAAGTTAAGATCTAACACTTTAGTTCCATATGTTCTAATTTCACTGTTATTTGCCGCGTATAGCCTAAAACTAGAGCACTCACCCGATAACTTCACTTTTCGCGAAACTGGTAAAACCGAAACATTCGCACCAGTGTCCACTAAAAACGCTAAGCCTTGCTGACGATCGTATACGCTAAGTCGGTGGTTCTTCCCGGGTACAACCTCTTCCACCCTTACAGATTGTACCCTTACTCGTTTCCCGATGGTGCTGACGCCTTCTTGCTCCATGCGCACGGCCGTTCACATTCTCTAGCTCTATGCCGATACCTAAAGTGATGCTTGCACAGCCAATCTGGGTCTCCCGGTTTTCTTGACCTTGTCATCCGATTCCGCCCACTGTACCCTTGTCCGCGACCTTGAAATGGGGTACGACGGTTTCTATTAACCTCTTCTCTCAGAGCGGCCACTTCTAGGTTCAACTGTTTCATGGTTGATACTAAATCCGCTGCTGGCATTTGCGCACTTCCGCCTGCGCCTTGGCTGATTTCCGCAACCTCGCCTCCTCCTATGGTCTCCATGACTCTGTCCGCCATGTCCGATAAAAATTCTAGAGATTGATCTTGACTCACCGTTAATGTAGTTCTCACTGCCGTCGGCAACCGCGCGACCCATAGATTTTTAAGGGTCTCTTCAGATGTTTTTGAACTTCTACCTAATTCCTTCATTTTACGAAGCAGTTGCGAAGGTTTCTGCGTACCTAGTTCCATCTCCCCCAGTAATCTCTGGAACTGCCTCTCCGCACTTTCCTCGTAAACTTTCAACAAGCGATCTTTTATTGCGTCATACTTTTTTTCACTGGGAGGATTCAACAGTATGTCACTCACCTGCTGTAATGCTTCTCGGCCCATTTTTGCTACCACTACATTATACTTTGACTCATCACCCTGTTTCTGTGGTGCCAATATGCTCTCTAGCTGCGCGAACCATAAACGAGGCATGTCTGTCCAAAATTCGGGTATTTTTGTAGACAGCGTAATTGCAGCGAGTTCCACCGCTCTTTCATTTTTCTGCTCCGATTTCGTTTCGTAATCAGCATAGCCTGCAGCTTCCATTGTGTATGACTGGCTGCACGGCCTCGAGAAAATACGAATTGAAAAAAAAATGAACAAAAAGCAAAAAAAATGAACTCTTCACCGCGTGACCTTCAACGCGACACCGGAAAAAAACACGAACGCGACCCGACACTTTACCGCGCTCGACCAACACACCCGAGACCCACACGCACTTCAATGTCCTTTGTCGGGGTCACCACTTTAAGGACCTTTCAGGAACGGTAAGGATGACTTAGTTCACCAGAGTTCGTTGACGAAAGTCCTTACTTGTGAGGGTCGGATGCGTTGGGAGTTACTGGCGAATATTAAAAGCGGTGATTAATTGAACAAGTGTTTTATTCGAATTAACCCGGGAACTGAACCTCGCGTGTCGAGTAGTGCGCAGTAACTGGCTCGACTCAGTCATATATCGCGCTTCCATACAAAACTGCTTACTTGCAATCTTTCATACTACAGAGTCCCTACAGATCTAAGTACATTTTTTTATACACCTGCCTCCCAATAAGTTATTGACTAAGCTATTCTTATTAATTAATAATTGCAGGGCGAACCAGGTGATCAAGGACCTATTGGGATAAGAGGTATAAAAGGAATGAGGGGACATCACAGTAATATACCAGTAAGTTGTCATTCTGTTCATAAATTTCTTCTGTATTAGGAAATACACAACTGTCTTACTGCACTCCTCCTCATTTTCATGTCTTTTTGATAGTTAATTGAGCTTGGTAAATTACCTTATAATAGAAATTCAAGCATCGGTAAGAACTAAGTCAGGCAGTTGCAACTGGGCTATCTAATGAGGTCAGAACGAGAATCCGCACGCTGACAAATCTGGTATTTGCTATGCTCATAAGTGTGAGTGCTGGAAAACCACCGATTCTTCTCTGTGAAGTTATGAGGCCAATTAACGGCGATGAGAATTCCTTGAAGTTTGTGATAAAGGCCTTCGAGGGAATCCATTATTCATTTCATTGTTGTTACCAATGATTATCATTTTAAATATATTTACTGTATAATATTGTTCTTAGGGCCCTGATGGTGCACATGGTCCTCCAGGTTTTCCAGTAAGTAAATTTAGTTTAGTAGATAATAGATAATTAATAAAACAAATTTTTATACTTCACACTTCGACGTCACTTTCTTCAGAATTAGTTTACTTGGCATTACATTTTCTAGTGCGTTGCCAAAATTTTTGTGATAAAATTATGATATACTTTTAAAAAATTGGGAACACTCCATTTTTGGGTTCCATTTTCAATGAGAAAAACGAGACACTATTATAGAAACTCTGCTGACGGTCTGTAGTCCGTAGCCCAGGTTGTGTAGCTTATGAACCGTGATAGCTAGACAATTGGAATTTTCACAGTTTGATATCTAGACATTACTGACAGAAATAAATAATATTTCAGGGAAACTGTATTTGTTACGGATTCCTCCGTGTGAGAGTCCAAAACACACTTGGCAGATTTTTTTATATAAATAACTTATGTACCTACTTATATAAATTTTAAAAGCTTAATTAGTTTTTGAATAAGAAACATTATTTACTCACCTACCTATTTACTAGTTCTTGAAAAGTAACGCCCATTTACCTAAACATATATTGGTGATTTGTGAAAATTACAATCAATTATTTTATGGTTGCAGGGACTAAAGGGTATGCAAGGAGAAGCCTCGTATATCAAGGTAAAATTAAATTTATTCCCATTGAAATTAAAAAAATATGTTACGGTTTGCCAAAATTTTTGTTACTCTACTGGCAAATTTTTTGTGTCAAAGTAGGTAAAACGTCCTTCTTATCTTTGAAGGCGAGAACATACCTCCTATAATTAAAAAAAATCGTTACTGGGATAGAAAAATTTACGATTTGGCGAAAAAGATTAGCCAGTAAGGGTGGCGCACTGTTCTGTATTGGTAACTTGTTAGAAAGAATCAATTTATTTTATGGTAAAATGTATTACTAAAAATCTTAAAACCTACCAACTTCATTTATTAACTGAGATAAGTGACGTTTAGACGGCATTTTGACATTGTAGCCAACATGCAAATAACTATTTCAACCGTTTCTAGACTTTATTTTCTTAGCTGTAGGTATTTTTAAACTTTTATATTTTCATAAACAATCATATTTTCGGGACTTCTTATTTGTCAGGCATTTTATCAGTGTTCGCTTTTATGTTTTTAGGGAATGAAAGGGGAAAAAGGAGACCCGGGCGCTGAGGGACGTGAAGGTCAAGTGGGAGAAAAGGGATACAGGGTAAGTCATCAGTACAGATCTATTATTCATACGCATCTAACCTCGAATCATATTGTGGAAGAGTTAACATTATTATGAATTTAAACTCAAACTACATAAATTTAATAATTATGAAGCTTGTTAAAAAAACGTCCACTTTAAATCAAGGGTCTGTATGCTTGCCTGCAACCTTCTTGAATAAGAAAGTTAAAAAAGAAAGTGAATAGTGTAGCTACAGTGCCACTAAATATGCTAAGAATAGCATAGAGTCTCTAGCTAAAAAGAGACTCTGCTTATATAGAGACAAAGTATTTTTCATACTTATATGTAGATTATTTTTTCTATTAATAAATTTATGTTTTCATTCTAGGGACATCCTGGAATCATTGGGATTGAAGGTTATTCAGTAAGTATATTTAAACATTTTTTTTGCATTATTTCGGACTTTCGGGGGCGTTCGGACACAGCGCCATATAGTCCAAACCAAGCTACTTCCAGCTTGTGCCAAGAAATCTAGATTACATAGCACCAGCTTTTGGCAATAAAGTAGGCAAATTAATCAGATGTCTCTGTCACATTTTAATAACTTTTTCACCTTATAGACTTTTATTCTACGAGGTGGTGAGGCGTGTGATTACTGTGTTTTAATGGACAGGCAGAGAATGTGGCGACCACCTCTGTTGAATAAAATTTTTAATAGCGCTTGAAAATAATAATCTTCTTTTTCTAGGGCGAGCAAGGAGAACCTGGTTCTCCGGGCGCCGAAGTAAGTATCATGTACATAACAACTAACTTATTATTTTGATAAGGTACCTTAAAGTTTAATTTAATTTACTTGCTGTTGTTTTAGGGGATTCAAGGCATTCCTGGACCACGTGGAAAATCTGGTGTGCCTGGAATGAAAGGAGAGGATGGAGAGCCGGTAAGTAATGAATGTTAAGGGCTTAATACACTTACTTGTTTTGAGGTTAAGTTTACGTATAACATAAAGTACTGCACTAGCCCTGTTGAAATAATTATGATTTCTACAAATCTTCAAGAATTATAAATATCTACGTATTTGAGGCGTTTTTATACCATGAAGAAAATATTTTACAACCATTTAAAAGTGTCACGTCAACCTTCAGCACATTCTCTCCCTCACTTTTATCTGCAAATATATCAATTTACATACGACTTGCATATATTTAAATAGCCTATATTTTTTGATTAATACACCTTCTTATTTTGAATTAAGTTTACGTATGGCTTAAAGTATGTCGCACTGTTGAAATGTGATTTCTACAAGTCTCCAGGAATTATAAATATCAATGTATAAGAAGCATTTTTATACAAAGAAGACAGAGATGTTTTACAACTGTTTAAAAGTATCACGTCAACTTTCAGCATCTTCTGTAACTTAATTTTATCTACAAGTATGTCAAGTTACTTACGACTTAGATATTATGATTGCGTGGATTTATTTGATATGTTTGCAGCAAACGAATACTGAAATAGATTCGTGTCACTCATTGTCCGTGGTAATATATTAAAGTGTTAAAGCTTAAAAGTAATTTTGATAGTTTAGCTTAGTATTATTGTTAGACAGTTACTCAAATCGCTCAGTACCTGATATACCGATTTAAGTACGTAATAAATTTTATGATCATTATATTATTGACTTTATTTTCCACAGGGTTTCCTTGGAGAAAAAGGAGAACCAGGAAATATAGTAAGTATTAGCACAACTCGCGTAATACATAATTTTGATTCTTTATTACTAGTACTCCTTTATTAGTCCCGTACAAAAAGTGTAAAAACATTACCCTATTACTGAGACTCAACTGTCCGTGTGTCTGTCTGTAAAGGCTGGATCTCATGAACCGGGATAGCTAGAGAGTTAAAATAAAAAAAATAAAAAAATCTTTATTCGGCACGCACAAATGTATAAAACAAACAGACAACAACAAAAAAATTGCATGAGTATAATGTGCGTGCCCGAAAAGGAAAAATAAATTATTAGTTAAAATTATCACAGATTCTATATTTATATTGCCACTTGCCACTATAACAAAACTACGATAAATAGAAAAGAAAATATTTTACAACAAACGTTTTGTTAACATTTTGGCGTTTATTGGTATGGCACCCTCTGTGCGCTAATTTGACTCGCACTTGGCCGGGTTTTACCGTACATATACGAACCTACATTGTGTGTCAGGAAATTAACAGTAATTTTATTGTCATTTAGCATAGGTACTCTATAAATAAAACTGTCCATCACCTGACTACGAAAACGTCGGTCATGGGTTCAATTCTCATTCACGATAATTCTCATGTGTATATCTGACACTATGTATACAAAAAGTAGTTGCCGTTTCCTAAGCTTTCTTAAAATATTTAGATTAAAACTAGATATTTTTTCAGGGCCACAAAGGCTTCAGAGGCGATCTAGGCAAATGTGGTCCCCCAGGCGAACCAGGGCGAAACGGAATGGCTGTAAGTACTCAACTATTTTCAACACTCTGTCTGCCTATTTCCCGCGAATTCTGTCTTCTATAAATAAGAATTTAATTGTAATATTAGAAATGGATTATCGTATTAATCTAATAAATGAATTGCAGGGCCCCCCTGGCGAACCAGGTCGACCAGGCGGTAAAATCTGCGCAGATTCTTTACTTCCAAACCGTAAGTATAATAATATGGTCAATATGATGATATTATAAAATACTATAAAAAATTGTAGGTGTGAGGCAGCGTCAGTGTATGCATTTGTCGTTGCTGTGATCTCAGATACGAATCCCGATTCGGGTCAAATTGTTTACAGTTGTCTGGATCAAAGTTTTTATTAGCTTGATCTGTGCTATTACTATGTTGTATGTACATTTCCTAACATCCTTATTTATTTATGTTTCTTTTGTCACTTGTTCATTTTGGTCTTAATAGCGCTGTATAATAGAACCGTCTGACAAATTATATTATTTAAAACTAGCTTAACTGATAAACTTTGTTCGGCCTCAGAATCTGTGTGTTAGAGGAACGTAAAGATGAAAGAAGAAAAATGGGACCATGTAACTGATTCTTCGCTATCCGTTTGTCTGTTTATTTGTCACTGTAGGCTGTATCATAGGAAATATGATAGCTAGAGAGCTGAAATTTTCACAGATGATGTATTCCTGTTGCTGCTATAACTGCAAAAACCAAGATTAGAAATAGTATATAGGTAAGGGGGGCTCCAATCGGCGGATTTTGGTAGGGTCACCTCCGTTCGCAGTCCCGACTCGTGCATGACCGGATTTTTCTGACCTTTTCAGCCTTCCATAGGCTTAAAGATTACTTAACTAAAATAACTACTATTTGTTACAGAAGTAAAATGTTCTAATGCTGAAGAAACCCCAAGCGATTTTGAGACAGTGTAAGCGATAAAAGGCCAAAATTCTTATTCAAGACTTATAGTTTAATAAACTGAATAGAAAAAAAACTACACTTAAGCCATATGTATGTATAATTAAAACGCAACGGATCAAGATAATGTACCTAATTAATATTTAGTTTTACTACTAACCCATAATATCTCTTAAGTTCTGTGTTCTTTGTAATTAACAATTTAATTGCCTTTCGACGCATATGACCAGATAAGCAAATGACCCGATACGCAAGTAACCAGATTTCAAATACGCTAATGACCAGACACGCAAATGACCCGATACGTGAATGACCAAAATAAAAACGCATTGGACCAGAAACGCAAACGACCTAACATGTTAATCGCAATCGACCAGATACGCAAACGACCAGAAATTAATACGCAATCGACCAGGTATTTACAAAAGTTCATTTTACTAAGATGTTTGGATAAAACAAATGAAGATCGAAAAAACAAATGAAGATCGACAAAACAAATGAAAATCGAAAAAACAAACGAAGATCGGTAAAACAAATGACGGTCGGATATACAAATGACGATCGAAAAAACATAATATATGCAGATCATTAAAACAAAAGTCTATAAGCAAGTTGACAAGGTCCAAAATTTCTTGCAGCCATATTTTGTAATCTAGATGTGTGTACCATTAAAAAAAATAGGTGCAAGCAATTCCCGACCTTAATGACACTTATCTAAAAATGTACTTTTAGGCGCTTATTGACATCACTGATCACGAATTTACAAAAAATAAATAGATATTATGAATGCTCATAAGGTCGAAATTTGCTTGGATCTATTTTTTGTAATCTAGATGCGATTGCCATTCAAAAAAATAGGTGCAAGCAATTCTCGACCTTATGAACATGCAGAATATGTATTTATTTTTTCCATATTCATGATCAGCGATGTCAATAAACGCCGAAAAGTACAGTTTTAGATAAGTGTAGGTCTCATTAAGGTCGAGAATTGCTTGCACCAAATTTTTTGAATGGTAATCAAATCTAGATTACAAAATATGGCTGCAAGTAATTTTTTCCCTTATCAACTTGCTTATAGACTTTTGTTTTAATGATCTGCATTTGTTTTTCGATTGTCATTTGTTATGCCGATCTTAATTTGTGTTTTCGATTTTCATTTATTTTTCCGATCTTCATTTGTTTTTTCGATTTTCATTTGTTTTGCCGATCTTAATTTGTTTTTTCGATCTTCATTTGTTTTTTCGATCTTCATTTGTTTTTTAGATCTTCATTTGTTTTGTCGATCTTCATTTGTCTGGTCGTATATGTATATTTTAAAATACCGATAATATGCAAAAAGAAATTCAGGTCATATGCGTCTCTGGTCTTATGCTTATTTATTAAATACTGGTCTTTTGCGTAAATAAATTCGGGTCATATGCGTATCTGGTCGTTTGCTGATGAAAATATAGTCATTTGCGTGTCGGGTCATTTGCGTTTCTGGTCATATGCGTCGAAAGGTTTAATCTTTTCGACGCATATGACCAGATAATAGTAAGTTATTATTGCCTCGTTATTTTTAATGTTATCTAATATCAATAAATTGACAAAATGAATAAAAAATATTTTTGCACTACATAAGTCCAAAAAGTTCATTATTTGCGTATTCTAGTGGAAAAAGTATTTTCTTGTAATTTTATTCGGCACAGTTTTCAATAAGTAATTAATATAATATAACAATAAAGCCTCGACTTGTAAGGCTGAGGTTGAAGTTTTTAGTTGAAATCTGCGTTTCGACTAAATGCTTCGATCTCTTTGGTAGATAAAGATAGATATTTTTTCTTACGTTTAGGAATCCATAATAGTTACTATGCTGGACTCTTACCGACTACTACCACACCGTTTCCTAGCACTGTCAAACACCGGAAGCCCACGAAAAGATGTCCCAGGTATGCATTGTAACTTATTTTGCGATGAAAAAAAATCTGATTGAATCTATCTGATGAAATTAATGGAAAAAAATATTCGCATCGTTATACCAATACAGTAAGATTTTTTTTATATTCCTCTCGCCATCTACCATTTTGGATAAAGTAGTTCAAATATAATTTTACAATATTCATTAAAACTACTGTAAACTGTACTTTAGTAAAAATACTGTAGAGTGAAAGCAGTTTCTTTTCCATGTTAAAACTTTTAATTGTAGGTATAAAAATAAATAAAACACAAAAATTTTATCGATGTCATTGTTTTTTCTTTAGTAGTTACTTATTAGTTGACATACCTATCTATTTAAGTAGTTTTTAAATAAACTTTGAGATGGTGCTTTTAATAAAAGTGATTTAAAAACACATTGTTTTTTCTATACTTCTATATCTAACTAATATTATAAAGAGGAAAGATTTGATTATTTGTTTGTTTGCATCGAATAGGCTCCGGAACCACTGGACTGATTTAAAAAATTCTTTCACTGTTGGGAAGCTAGACTCTTTGCGGTGAACATAGGCTATATTTTATTCCCGTATTCCCACGGGAACGGGAACTAAGCTGGTGAAACCGAGTGACGTCCACTAGTTTTAATAATTAAACTAATATCCCCTTCAACTCTTATTGATGCTGCTACGTACAGCATCAATAAGAGTTGAAGAGTACAAGTAACCGTTAAGCAGGATGATTTATTTCAATGTTCTGATCCAGTAGGTCATGATGATTTATCGTAATCTTCTGGTTCACATAGGTTTACCGGATTCAACGTCACTCTTATAAACTGTATATTCATACTTCCCTTCTAGATGGAATAAGTGTGCAAAGTTACAAATTAATCGGAAATTTGTAAAGTATGAATATCACGTTCAATTAAGAGGGCTAACATATTTCGCCCCACGTTTTGCTCAGAAACCATACTTTTCATTGCGTTTAAAGTCATTAAATATTTATCGTACAAACATGGTACTCACTAACATACTTAGTAAATTTAGCGCTCTAAACGTTTTATAAAACATATTTTACCTAACAACAGATTACATATGGTTAATATCAACGAAAGTGAACAAGGTTTTTCAAATCATACGATTTGCATCGATTTCGATGCTTAAATTCATGTCAAATAACTGATAAATTTAATGAACAAGGGATACGAAGCAATTGCAAAAGGCCTAGGCTATCTGTTTGTAGAATAACCTGATATCAGGTAGGTTCCTTTTTTTGGAGAAAAATGACTGTCAAGTTTGCTCAAATACTGAGAATTTTCACCACAATAAAGTAGTCTTTTCACCAGCTTCTGTAGTTTAAATCATTATGATAATTATGTAATATTATGTCAGAACTTCTCCTCTGACAATAAAAATATTTCTTTATAAGTAACTAGATATGTACAGATTTTTTTTACAAAGTATTTTGTGAACCCCTATAAATGCAGATACGCGAACAAATACGATTTAGTACCGCCTAGAGGCTCTCAGAGAGTGGTTATGTCGCTCGATGTTCCATTTTTGAATACGAAAAAATTAACAAAAATAGTCTAATTCTAGCGTGACGAAACAATCTTAGTACTTTGTGACGTATAATATAATATACTAGCTGATGCGCGCGGCTTCGCCCGCGTGAATTTTGGTTCCCGTTCCAGCTTCCCGTGAAAACAATTTTCTGGGTTAAGAAGTAGCCTATGTGTTATTCCAGACTATACTCTATCCCTATACCAAATTTCAGCTGGATCCATTAAGTCGTTAGAGCGAGATTGAGTAACAAACATCCAAACATCTAAACATCCAAACATCTTCACAATCTTTCACATTTATAATATTATATATATATATAGTAGGATAGGATATAAATATTTATGGTCGATATACGACGTTAACTTTTGTATAGTGCAAAGCTCAGACATCCCGACTAGAGTTTCGCTTCAAAATACTGTATAAAAAATATTAAATTAATCTAACGAAAACTGACCAAGTTATAAGCTATTACAGTTGCACTATTTTCTTCACGAACAGCGTAGGTGTAGGTATTATACGCAAGGCAGGTAGTCACTATTCGTGTGGTATTGATAATAACATATTAACACCCCCTTTCATAAGTGGTAATTATGGAACACCTGTGAGGAACCAGACCAGGATTGGGACGGCTTTAAAGCCGCTAAAGCAAAATACAAGTAGCGACTGAGATACAGAAGTACCAAGTCTTGGAGAAACTTCTGCTAGAGTCAGACTAATACTGGCCAAACAAGAGACAGAACTGTCCGTATCTATAAAGAAACCTGACGGCGCGGCGGCCTGACCAACCCATGAAAAGAATTATTTATACTGTTGATGGATGGCACTTGGTGGAACCTGCTGCACATATTCATTAACGGCACTTGTACTGTTCCACAACATTTATTTATTTTACACCTGACTGGTTTCGCCTTTCGGCAATTTTCAAAGGCAAATTAACATTATATAATGACCACTACATCACTTAATTACTCGAAAACAATAAATTAATAACATATAAATTACCACTACATTATTCTACTAACGTAAACTATCATGAAAAGAAGCCGAGAGTATTTTGATACAAACGCACTTCCCAGGATGCCAATTGCTGCAGACACTCAAAAAATAAAAAGTAAAATTAATGCAGTGGAAATGAGAAGTTTGCGAAGTATAGCTGGAGTGACATTGAGGGATAAAGTAAAGAATAGTGTGATAAGGGAACATTGCGGTATGACAGAAGATGTAGTGACTAAGATAGAGAAAGGGATGCTCAGATGGTTTGGACATGTGGAGAGAATGAATGGAAATAGGCTGACAAAACAGATTTATGAAGCGAGAGTGAATGAGCAAACTGGTAGGGGTCGACCTCGGCATACTCATATCGATCAAATCGATAATCTTCTGAAAAAAGGCCAGGTCAAGAGTACCCTTAACCGAAGAGCATGCATGAAGACACTTATGAAAGTTGAAGAAGCGAAAGTTGTTTGCCAGAATCGTAGCAAGTAGAAAGTCATAGTCTCTGCCTACCCCGTTGGCAGACAGGCGTGATGTTATGTATGTATGTATGTATGTATAATATTAGTTAGGTAAATAAATGTCAACTTTATTAATTTTATTGATGTCAGTATCTATCACTACTAGAGTCGAAATATTTCTTTTATTTATTGAGACAAATGTTACAATAAAGCATAATAACTATTTACAATATGAATAAAACTAAACTAAATCTAAATAGGGCCCCGGTGGCATTGTGCCCAAAAAACTGGCAGCATTCCCCTTTTGAACGGCGATGCTTATTCGTTGGGAGAAATAACTGCCAGCCCTTAGGTCACTAGTTGACTCCACAAGACGCTTCTTCAAAATTTAAAAAAACTTTATGCCCATGAACCTAGGGTCTCGACACACACACACACTACTAAATATCAATAAATTTGCAATAAAATAATCAATATTTGTTTTAAACTAACACGCGTTGAACACATATTTTTATACAAAACGGGATTTCGCGTGGCACTATTTTATTATTAATTAAAGGTTTCGGTACCTTCACTTTCCGAGGCGACCTCGGGACCACGATAGGTGTAACCCTGTCGAAACGTCGAGGAAAGTAAAGGTACCGAAACCTTTAATTAATAATAAAATAGTGCCACGCGAAATCCCGTTTTGTATAAAAATAATCAATAATTATTAACTAATATTACTAACATAAAAATTAAATTAAAAGATTGAACGCTTAGACTAAGAATATGACACCGGTAATACATCAAGGAAAACAAAAGTATCAAACTTGTTGGTAGCAACAATTGGCACTATACGGCTATATGCGCCGCGCCGCGCCGCGCTGATTTCTTACGATCGTAAAGAAATTTGAAAACCGAATTAACGCTCTTAAGGGGCGCGTCCGCAAAATGCACAAAAAGACATTCAGGATTTTGGAAATGTTCAAGAACTTACTTCATTAAATGACACTAAAATGGACCTTTAAATTCTTAATTATAGATGAGGCTACATTAACACCGTGCGCTTTTTACAAAATAATTATTTACTTGCGAAAAAACCTCTGAAAACCATCGAAATTTACCTTTGTCAATTTGATTATTTCTGCTATTTTGATGATTTTAAATAACTTTGAGAGGTGTTTTTTCTAATGTAAATAATTATTTTGTAATAAACGCACGGTGTTATTATAGTTTCATCTATTAAGAATTTAAGGTTCCATTTTAGTGTCATTGAATGAAGTGAGTTCTTAAATATTTCCAAAATCCTAAGTGCATTTTTTGCGGACTAGCCCCTTAAGAAAAATAGATACACATAATATCAGATAATATTAAATAGGTACCTAAGGTGCGTTAAAAAATGTCAGCCCTGAAGAAACAAAAAATCTGTCAGCAGGTAGGTATAACTTGCACGACTTCTAGAGATACATTTTTTTAACATTGGGTTGTCACAACTCGCGCCTGGGTTGGCAGCGCTTATGTAATGTAACCTACTTTATTTAGTCATAGAAGCATTGTTACATAATTGCGAAATGATAGTAGTGTGATACTCCGCCTCAACGCCCCTTGTGTGTATTGCGGGGATATCCCCAACTCAAGGAGTACCTAATTATTAAAATAATCTAAAGGTCAAAGTTGAGATAAATAAATGCGAATAAGATAACCGGTTACGGTGCCGAGACGTGGACATTAAGGTCGCGCAGCGAGCTATGGAACGAGCTTGGAGTGTCTTTTAGGGATAAGCTTCGGAATGAGTTTATCCCAGAGAGAGTTATTTAATGAGCTTATACGGCAGAAAACTAAAGTGGTCGATATAGCTCGTGGAATAAGCACTTTAAAGTGTTAGAGGGCCAGCCAAATCAGCAGAACAACTGACACATGGCCGATGGAGCAAGCGAGTTCTGGAGTGGAGACCGCGACTCGGTAAACGGACCGAAGATCTGGAAAACGTCGCAGGCTGGGATTGGGAGCGAAAGGCATGGCACCGTGTGTTGTGGCGTAAATTGGGAGAGGCCTACGTCCAGGAGTGGACTGTCATAGGCTGATTTGATTGATTGATTGTAAAAGATGCCAAACTAAAAGATGGTTTAGGTTAGGCTGCATCAGTGATCACTAACCAAATGCCCCATTAGCATTTGAAATAATGTTTTCTTTTTGTTAGTTTACAATGCGACGGAAATTAATCCGTTAGATTGTAAAATCCTGACAGGTTTTTTTTCCATTTTACGGTGACACCTTACAACTACACTCTCTTTTCAACCGACTTTAACAGAGGAAAGGAGATCCTTAATTTGACTGCAGGAAGTATGTACACATGATCATGCCTTTCATCCTCGAAGGGGTAGGCAGAGAGGTACCTTAATAATATGCCCACATTTCACCTTTTTAGATTTTAGTCCCACGTAATAAGTGGTGAGCGATATTGCCGTGTTGATATGGACAGTCGCAGGTTTTAACTGCCGGCTGTTAAAATTTTTTAAGCCGCGCATAAAGGCCTTCTCGCTTAACAATTGCCATTTTACTGGCAACCGGGAGCAACGGTTTAATGCAAAGTAAATAAATGAATTGAATTGAATACATTGAATGTGCCTTGCGAAGCACGAAAACGCTCGCAAATAAAATCACAATGTGGACACGTGATGGTCACCTATCCCTAACCGGCCATAGTAAATGTTGCTTACTTCAGTGATCGTTTACACGAGCGCTTTGCTTTGCGAGTATGTACCTATGTATAGTCTGTGCATGCACAGTTATTTCACCTACTCTGAACGAACTATTACATCTTTTGTAAGTTTGTTAAGCGATCATTCCGTCATCGATGAATATTATTTTGACATTTCAGAGGACCTTTTGAATAAAAAACGACCAAAAAAAATATGCCTTCGGAACTGATATTTTGGTTTGTGAGTTTCTTGAATAACAGTAAGTACCGTTTCAAAGTCGGTTTTGTGTTTAAGGGTTCCGTTTGCACTTTGCCGGTTTTTTTATGTAAAACTACCTGATGCCCGCAGCTTAGCCCGCGTATAATTCCAGAACATAATCTATCCCTGTGTTTCAGCCAGATCTGTTCAGCCGTTAGGGCGTGAAAGAGAACATACATCCACACAAATACACAATCACAAACTTTTGCCTTTATAATAATATATTAGTAAGATATTATCAGTCGGAAGAAAGATATTTTGAAAATTTTAATTGTAGGGCATTCTATATTTGATACTGAAGCAGAAAATGTAATTTAAAAAATTGTTGATTGTCAGTTTTTATGTATCCTGAAAATTTGTTGATACCTACCACGACGAAAAACAGAATCTTTGAATGATAATTGGCACAACTTGAGCTTATGATCCGAAAAAGGATCTAGAATCCTTTTGATCTCGATATTTTTTGCGGTCCCTTTGGGATGAAAGACAAAATGGTTTATCAGTTGCAATTTCTCAACGCGTGGTCCAATATCAATTATTTTTTAGTGTTAATAAGAGAGTAGGTACCTTAAGAACCTCCAGAGTGGACTGAATCATCATACAATACCCTTATTCATTAAGCTGTTTTATGATTAAGCAAACACGCCAGTTTCACGTGCTCATAGGAGTCTGATGAAGAAACACCTCTCCTTTCATAATATACACTCGAGAGCAATGAATCCGGGTCACTTAAAGAATCCTAAAAATCTCGGAAACTAAAAATGCTAGGTTAATGCAATAAATTGTATTTAATAGACAATGTAATACTCCTTAAATGAAGGTATTAAAACTTCTTAGTTATTGTAAAGTTATATCATAAAAAAATCAAATTTGAAAAAGGGCCACTTTCGAAGATGGAACTACGAAATTACAGCATTTGGTGTTGCTTTTGTTTGTAATCTGTCATTTATGTGGGTACATAAACCATGTTGATAGTGCTCTATATTCATTAATCAAGCTGAAATTATGTCGCTTACGCCTGAAGAATGCACCAGAATACTTACAAGGCTGGAAACCGGCCGGAGTCAGCGCGATACAGCCAGGACTGTCGGTGTGTCGCTGTCAACAGTACAAAGAGTTCTCCGACGTTACGAAGAAACTGGTTCTAACCTACGCAGACCAGGAACGGGCAGAACCAGGTGTACCACAGCACGAGAAGACCGATACTTGGTGAACACCATGCTTCGAAATCGCTTTCTCACAGGAACTGAACTCACCAATCAGTTTCGACGCCTCGGAGGAAGTAACCCAAGTGCATGGACAGTAAGACGTCGGCTTGCTGAATCTAACTTAAAACCCCTTAGACCTGCAAACGGCCCTAAACTGGAGCGTGGGCATCGTATTTCGAGACTAAGGTATGCCCAGAGCCACGTAAATTGGAGTATTGAAGATTGGTCAAAAGTTATGTTCTCCGACGAATCAAAATTTATGCTCTACAAGCACGATGGAAGACACAGAGTGTATCGAAGACCAGGGGAAAGATTCAAGCAAGCATGCATCGAAGAAAAAGTAGCCTACGGTGGTGGGTCTGTACTTGTGTGGGCCGGAATTTCTTCTGAAAGTCGCACAGAGCTGGTGATCATAGAAAACGGCTCTTTAACTAGCGTAAGATATGTGGAAGAAATCCTCAATGATCACGTTGGTCCATTTATGGTCAATTTAGGTGAGGATGCTATATTTATGCATGACAATGCCCGACCTCATACAGGTAGGATTGTGAATGACTACCTTCAAGAGATGAACATTACTCGTATGGAGTGGCCAGCGCGCAGCCCGGATATCAACCCGATCGAGTATGCTTGGGACGAGCTAGGCAGATGCGTAAAACAACGAAACCCTCCCCCAATCACGCTTCGTGAGCTCAAAATTGCTCTCACAGAGGAATGGGAGAATATTCCCCAAAATCGTATAAGGAACTTGGTGTACAGCATGCCAAACCGCGTAAACGCAGTAATGGAAGCACGAGGAGGCAATACGAAGTATTAAAATTCAAGAAAATCGTAATAAAGTTCAAAAATTTCATGTTTCCTATTTTTGTTTTAAGGAGAGATCAGCAGTTTTTTCTTTATGTAATTTTGTGTTAATAAAATGTATGGTGACTCATATTTTTTTTACTTTCATTTAAGGAGTATTACATTGTCTATTAAATACAATTTATTGCATTAACCTATCATTTTTAGTTTCCGAGATTTTTAACATTCTTTAAGTGACCCGGATTCATTGCTCTCCAGTGTAGTAGTATGTGACGTAAGTTTACGTCAGCTGCAGCAACTAGCTGACCCTCGCAACTTAGTTAAGTTGCGAGGGTCAGCTAGTTTTATTATGTGTATGACACAAATTTTGTTTATTAATGTACCTACCTAACTACACTGAAGATTATACTATCCAAACAATTCAAACATTTTGTCATTTATCAGTTCTTTGTCATCTTATAATTATAATTACCAACTATAGGTCAAATTTTATCTTAATAAAGTCAACATGATAAGTAACGTTTGGGAAAAACCGTCAATAGATTTTAATTCGTACCCTGCCACAGACACGATATTACAAACATTATTTTATTTTAGTTGTATAATAGAGTAAAGTTTGAAAATGAGTTTGAAAATATTTAATTTGTGTTTCGTGGCTACTGTGATAGTGCTAGTTAATGGAAAAGGTATTTTTATATATTGTATTGCTACCCATAAATAATAATGTCATCTTAAACTATGAGGCGTATAAAAAGGTGTATAGGTAATAAATAAATAAATAAACATGTTATGTTACATTTAGGAAAAACCCGTCAATAGAGATTTATTCGTACCATGTTTTATTTTAATTGTTTATTAGAGCCAAGTTTAAAAATTAGTTTGAAAATATACTGTGATAGTGCTGGTTAATGGAAAAGGTAAATCTTTCTAAAATTATAAAATAATACAATTTAATTTGGCATTGAAAATTTATTTTCACATAATTATGCCAAAAGCAAGAAAAGTCAATAAAAGAACAAGTAGGGCTCACCCACTATGGCTGGTCCTCAGATGGGTGACTACATACTTAGTATCATTTCTTTTGCGAGCATTTCCGTGCTCCAGAAGGCACGGTGCCGCCTTAGCCCCGGTTGTCAGTAATATGACAGTTGTTAAACCAAGTTGAAAGTCGGGATGGCTTGAAACTATGTAAGTTTAATAGCGGACAATCACAACCTGCGCTTGTACAATTATATGTACTGAACTGATTATTTGTTGCAGCTTCGACAGCAAACCCTTACGAAAGTGATTCGGTAAGTAAACTGTAAAGAGTTTACCAAAATCAGTAATATTTCTTGACTAGCCCTTAACTTGTTTTTTATTATTCCAGGATTCTACCACTGACAGTACAGGTTAGTACAGTAGATATTCAGCATAACTAAGTAGGTACAAAATTCGCATAACACGTTAGAAGATACCTTTTTTTTTTTTTTTTTTTTTTTACGTGAGGGAAAATCCTCATGGATGTTATGCCGGACTCCTACCGACTAAAAAACCTCACGTAACGCCCAACAGCCCATGGTTGTGAGCCCCGGGTAAGCACTCGGAAGGATGTCCCAGGACGTTAGAAGATACCTAGGTATTAGTTTTGAACTTTACGTTTTCATTTCTTATGGTTTTGTTCGCTATATACTATATACTGATGTATATAGTATATAGCGAACGTTTTGTTCGCTATATACTATACTAGCTGACCCTCGTAACTTCGTTTACGTCACATATGGTCCATGAAAGAAGAGGTATTTCTTAATCAGATTCCTATCAGCAAGTAAAACTGCCGTGTTTGCTTAATCATAAAAGAGCTTAAAGATTCAGTCTATTATAAAACCATTCAGTCCATTTTGATGTTTTTTTTTAAATTTATTTACAATAATTATAATTAATTGTTTTACAATAGCCTTAATCATTAAGCTCTTTTATGATTAAGCCAACACGCCAGTTTAGATTTACCCTCACATTTAAAGAAACCCTTCAATTCTAGGTCTAGCGAAAGTTGAGATGCCTCTAATTTCTGAACAACGAAACTCTCAATAATGAAACTCATGTGGAACAGTGCTAAAAGCATTCCCTTTCTGACACTAAAAAAATATTTGAAATCGAACCACGCGGTGAGAACTTACAGCTGAAAAACCATTTTATCTTTCATCCCCTCTCAAACTTTGGATCAAAAGTATCCAAGAACCTTCCTCGGACTATAAGCTCGGAATGTACCAAGTATTATTTAAATCGGTTCAGTAGTTTCGGTGTGATACTTATTCGGGATACAGACAGACAGACAGACAGACATGAAAAATATAAATTACATTTTCGGTTTCAGTATCGATTAGAGAACGCCCTACGATAAAAATTTTCAAAATATCTTCCATGTACAGATTCTTGACCCTCTACAGTTTTATTATATGCATAGATACTGATGTATATAGTACTAGCTGATGCCCGCGGCTCCGCCCGCGTGGAATGTTATTCCCGGTTCCCGGTCACTTAGGGGTATGAAAAATAGATGTTGGCCGATTCTCAGACCTACTCAATATGCTCACAAAATTTCATGAGAATCGGTCAAGCCGTTTCGGAGGAGCACGGAAACGAAAACTGTGACACGAGAATTTTATATATAAGATATAGCGAACAAAATATATTTATACATACTTAATATATACTATTTCACTGATGTTATATTAATGTTATATCAGCACCATCGATACTATACAGGTACAATGATTTGTTTGTTATTAAGCAGTCTATAAACTTTGGAACTAATGCACCGATTTTAAGAATTCAATTTAGTCTGAAATAACATAGTCCTGAAATAACATAACTCAAGGGAACAAAGCAGCAACAATAAATGTTAATATTACCTATTATTATAACTATTTTCAGGCGCTTTAGTCAGGAAACATAGAAATTTGGAGAACTCAACAATACAAATAACAGCAAAGAACAACGATATCATAATTACTTCTACAATAGACTTAAGTCTATCTCGAAAGATTGAGGAACTCGAGCGGACGATTGAAACCCTTAGTCAAGAGGTTTCTCGTTTAAGATATGAGGTAAAACTTAGAAATATTATAAACGCAAAAGCCGAGAATGTTGAGATTTTTGTTGCTTTTTCAAGTTCTGACTGCTGAACGAATCTGGCTGAAAACCGCTATAGGGATAGATTATAATTTATCATAACATGTTGTAGGGTACATTTATCCACGAAATTTCCCTATGGGTTGCGAGAACGGGAGCAGCATTCCACGTGGCTGGAGCTGCGGTTACCATATTTCATGTTAATAAGCCAGTCTCATTCCTTCCATGAGATAAGACTTCGTTTGAAAATTAAAGTAAAAAAAAAATCATTTGTTAAAAAGTACCTAGTACAATTTTGTACAACTGACATGCGAACGATTGCAGAACTCGCATTTTTTTTTTTTTTTTTATATTACTTAGGTGGCAGACAAGCTTACGGCCCACCGGAAGGTTGGTAACCGCAGCCTATAGACGTTTTGCAACACCAGAGGCGCTACACACGCGCTGCCGACCCGGGCGCAGGTTGTGACGACCCACAGTTGAAATTTTTCAAGCCGCCCGTAAGGCCTTCAACTTGGCTTAACGACTGTCATTTTACCGACAACCGGGACCAACGGCTTATCGTGCCTTCCGAAGCACGGAAACGCTCGTAAATAAATGTCACAAAGTGGTCCACGTGGTGGTCACCCATCCATGTCCGGCCATAGTAAATGTTGCTTACTGCAGTGATCGTTTATAGAATACTGAGTCCGCGGGGTCACGAGCGCTTCAAATATTAATATTACATACAAACAGAAGACGAATAGAGCTGAAACAACTTTTGCAGTCAGTTAAAAGTGAGATGTTTTAATTATCCCATAGCTTTATGGAACACATACTGTTGAAGTTTGTTAGTTATTAATTAAATAGAGAAATTCTTTATTCAAGTTAGTGACATACCAATTTCAGGCAAGAGGACCAAAGGGTGAACCAGGAGTGCTTGGGATTCCAGGGATACCAGGCATGCCAGTAAGTCTGTACTAATCTTTATGAACGAGAACCATTAGTCAGCAAGTCCACTACTTCAAGTTTTGAAGGAGAGGCTTCTGCCTACAAGGTCTAGGTAGAGCCCCATAGCACTAATATTATAAGTGTAAGAGTTTGTGAGTGCGGATGCCTGTATGTGAGGATGTTTGTTGCTCTTTCGGAATCTAACGACTCAAGGAATTTAGCTAAAATTCAATACAGGGATAATTATTATACTCACTATACAGTATCAGTATATTCGGGAATGAATTTCCATAGGATGCAGAAATGGAAACAAAATTCCACGCATACAATGGAAATCTCTGCAAGAGCTCAGTAGCTTAAGGTTCTCAAAATCCTACTTCATAATGATATAATTATATCAAATAGAGTTATTTACGTGTTCTAACCCTCGCGGATGCCATGACGGACACGAAGTTTTTAAACCAGACAGCCAATTCGTCCGGTACCTCATTCAGATTTTCCGCCAATTGTAATGCCAATAAGTATCTTTTAACCTGCTCATATGTTATTCTTGGTGTACAATAAAGAGTTTTTTTTTGCTTTACTCCTAAGGATTGCTCAGGTAATATACTTATTATGAGTGTGAAAGTTTGTGAAGATTTTTCTATCTCTGAGCGATATTATGGTTGAAATTGGTATAGGTACACCCTGGATTAGGACCAAGGCTATATATTTATTATCACAGGAACTAGATCCTGTAGGAAGCGTTTTCCAGCGTAGTTTTCTTTGGAATTAGGCAGTAGAGTTTTTATAAAAGTTATTGTTTTATTCCAGGGACAAAAAGGAGACCAGGGCCATACAGGATTTGAGGTAAGTAGCTTCTAAAGCATGAATTTACAAGCTTTTATTTAATTTGCCGTGAATGAAATTTGTTTGGGTGTAATCTTTGAACTCAATTTTGAAGCAGAAAACTTTAACCAATTTAGGGAACGGTTTTATTTGAATGACAATGTGTGGTTAGCTGTGTGACGTCATTCTAAATTTATCATTGTTGACAAGTCAAGATGGTGGACTAGTCTTTATGCACTCCTTCAACATAATCATACGTTTCAAATAAAGGGACATGATGTTCATGAATCGAGAAAATTAAGTGACATCGCTCTAAATCCAATATTGCGGACTTTTAACAACATCAAAAATAATAATTATTGTAATTATATATTTCTAATGAGTGTTATCTTATTCCAGGGACAGAAAGGTGACATGGGTGTACCAGGACTTCCTGTAAGTACCTGGCTTTAAAAGTATGAATTTTATTTAATAGAAAAATCCCAGCTCCGAAACAAAATAATTAATTAGTGTATTTGATAGGTGCATGTGTTTATGAAAAATATTAAAATACTTTTCATTTATGATGAAATTTGTAAAATTCCAAAATTTTCCGAATATTTCCAGTAGTCCCCTCTAGCTCTGTCCTCCGGGGTGACAGCTAGGAATTGTCTTCCCAGTTGTCACCGGGGTGACAATTGTGCCGACTGTTCCCTTTGAAAGTTGGCTAGAGGGGACAAATGAGAAGATTCTTCTAACCTAACCTATCCAAGTCGGGGTGTTACTTTTGGAATATATTTTCCCGTTTAATTGTTTTACTATAATCAAATGTAAAAAAATAACCACGAAGCGGGAGCTTTCTAATGTTGTAAGCATTTTGACATTCTGTTCATTCTATGTAACATAGGAAATAAAAAAGCTGAAATCTATGGATTGTTTTTAATTGCAATTGCCAACCCCGTGACAACTGAGAAACAAACTTCTCATTTGTCCTCTCTAGCCAACTTTCAAAGGGAACAATCGGCACAATTTGTCACCCTGGTGACAACTGGGAAGACAATTCCTAGCTGTCACCCGAAGGACATAGCTAGAGGGGACTACTGGGAATAGAGGAAATTTTCGAGAGCTATTATAAAAACGTTAACGAAGTCCAATATAATGTATCTAATAATAATAACGGACCCTTGAAATTAAACGAAACAGTATTAATTTTTCATTATTCTAATAGTTTAGAAAAAAAATGTTCATGAAATGTTATGAATACAATCTGCATCTCTTCCTTCCAAATATTCACTATTTAATACATTTTACACCTTTTCAGGGCCGAAAGGGTGAACCGGGTGATCTACCAGGCGTATACATAGATAGTGTAAGTATTAGCACAGAAAGAAGAAACAATTCAGAATTTCGCGTACTGGTTTTCATCGTGAAGTTTTGGTTTTGGTTATGAATTTTCGAGGCATGCAACTGTGCATTCAGTACAAACAGAATGCCGCCTTCGAGGGTCACGCTGAACCCTTTACCCAGAGATATATTATGGAATAAATAATTATATTTGTTTGCTTTATTAAGTGAACTCAAGGAAGTTATACAAAAAAGTTATCAGTTCAAACTGAACGAAATTTGGATAATAAACCTTATTAATAAAATGCCCCCTTAGTTATAAAAAAATTTTGACCCCATATAATTATGATGGTATATCCGTGCCGCTTTGATTCTCGCTTAGCGGGGGCACTATCGTGCCTCCAGATTCTATTACTTAAATGAAATCTGTATGCGTACAAAATAAAAACTGTGTTTTTTATGTAGGCACAGTATTTCTGACGCAGGCAGCATTCCCACAATGAATATGAAAAGAATTTCTAATAAAAAGCTACTTGTGCCGTGAATACCAGTTTTTTCCCTCCAATGCCTCCTGAGAACCATGAAAATATGTATGTATGTCAGCTACGACCCCATGAATCGGGTGTACCAACTAAACGCATTTAGGCTCCATATTCATTTGACCGTCTTTGTGCGCAGTCGGTAATGATACCGCCTGCGGCGCTAGAGGCCGTGGGTTCGATTTCCATCGGAGACAAATATTTGTGTGCCCCATAAATGTTTGTTTCAGGAGTCTGGGTGTTTCTATGTATAATATGTAGGTACGTATTTAAAAAGTATATAAGTATTAATATCCGTGGTCTGAAATACCCATAACACAAGCAGGTTATTCCTAGCTTACTTTGGGATCAGATAGCGTTGTGTGAAATGTCCGAGAATATTTATTATTATTATATTCGTTACATTTGCAAGCACAATTATATCTTTATCTTTACATGGTGCCAAATGAATTCGCTTTCATCGTCCGTTCACTTTGATCTCTTAAACTAACTACTCAACTTATTTGAATGCAGTTTTCAACAACAGATAGAATGGTTTATAAGCAAAATACGAACATATTATACTACACAATAGTCGAACTGCAACGTAAAAGAAATGCCGCGAGTCAGCTAGTAAACATACAACATACTTATATTTTTCATTTGTTCACACAGTATGGTGCACCGTTGAAAGGCGAACCAGGCGATGTTGTAAGTATCGTTATATTCTAAAATCTAACAAAAAGTATAATTTCGTAGTTAATTCCATAAATAAACATTTTGGTTTTAACAATAGGTTTACCCCTTAAATAATAACTTAGTATTTATTTTAAATTGTTTAATTTAGGGAGATTATAAAGAAACAGTCAATGCAATTGAGTAACTCTTAGATTGTAAGTTTTATAAAAATTAGAAGTAAATAGTTCGTGAAAGTTTCTTCTTTCTTTCTATTGACTTTCATAAACATGTTTAGTGTATTTTGTGTAATAAGTATTATAATTTGCTTTTTATTTTAGGGTCCCACTGGTGAAAAAGGTGTTCGAGGTTTCGATGTAAGTATTTTTTTTATTATATTAATGTTTTTCTCATTAACATGTTTGATTAGTACCAGCTTCGTTCAGTTATACATACTGGAACGTGAAATTGGTTGGCTTAGAACTAAAAAGTGCCAAAGAGTTTCTAATAGATTAGCACTCGATGCTCTTTCTGAGCCGCGTGGTCCACCTGTCACGTTGGTCCTCCTGGGTGTTCCACAATGATTTGGTTTAATATTTATAAACCAATAATTATCAATAAACAGTTAGTCATGCAAAATGTCAAATAAAGCATAAGTCCAATTTTGATAGACTGTACAGAATTGTACAATGTAAAAAGTGAAAAAAAAAATTATAAGAGCAGCTTCGGATCGTTAGTACTTTGTTGGAACAGAATTCTTATGTCATCCAAGAAATTTCTCGAATTAAACAGTTTTTAGTGCTTTTTGAAAAGTTCTCAATTTTGACTTAAATCATAACAGAATTGTGGCCCCGCGTACTTAAACGATAACTGCAGTAAGCAACTTACACAATGGCCAGTTTTGAATGGGTGATCATCCATGTGTTCACTTTGTAATATTTATTTGAGCGCTTCCGTGCTTCGGAAAGCACGTTATGCCGGTTGTCCCGGTTGCCAGTAAACTGACAGTCGTTAAGCCAAGTTGAAGGCCTTTTTAGGCGGCTTGAAAAATTTCAACAGCAGGCAGTAACAAATTGCCCCTGTCCATCTCAACGCGGCATTTTTATGTCCGCTGACTTTGACTAAAGGAATATACATATAATTATGATTCTTTTAATCTGAGTCCGCTGAGTCCATCATTAAAATTCTATCACGTTGATTCACCTAGGTGTTCTACTACTTACTAAATAGGTGGAAGTATACCTACCTACATACTTAATTCTACACTTTTCAATCTCTAACTAATACAAACACGAAAGGAAACATTTTCATTCTTCCTACATAATTATAAAAATACATCATTCCAATTATAATTATAATATATTTATTTTTATTTATATATATTATTATAACTGTGTTATTATATATATTATATTATATTAGGTACTTAGTTTGATACAGGATGTAGTGCATTGTCCAATAATGAAATACTTGCTATTTATTTCAGGGGATGCCTGGTATATCTGGCCCTCTTGGTCCTCCAGGACCGATGGTAAGTATTTTAAAGAGTTATATCAATATTACGAGTGATCAATGAAAGGTTTTAATCCGATTAGAATTGATTGTTTATGAATGTATGAACCCATGAACTAATATATAGGCCTAGTCAGGCCAAGATAAAAAAAAAACCTTCCTACGCCAATAAGGTACACTGACTTTAGGTATAAATATGTGACAAAAGGCAGTCTGGGACAGGATGTGAAAGGCGCAGGACCGTTTATTGTGGCTTGGATTGGGAGAGGCCTACGCCCAGCAGGGGTGCCATAGGCAGCAAATGGGATTGTAAAGATTACTTCCTCTGCTTAGTCCTTCGGCGGTAACATCGTGACTGCATGTACTACTCGTTCGCTCTAACTTTGCCGCTGGCGTAGAGGCGTATACCCGAATTATTAATTAGACGAAGTAAATTGACAGTAGCTAATGTCACTTCGTCATAGAAAATACGCAACATTGTATGAAACAGTGACATTAGTTGCTGTCAATTTACTTCGTCTAATTAAAAAATCGACTTTAGTATGGAGCCGAGCGGCAAAGTTAGAGCGAACGAGCAGTATGTACCTATGTTTATTTGAGTATGAGAGAGAGTGAGGAAGAGTTCAAAATTGTGTGAATAATTTATCTTTGATCAAAACAACTTCATTTAGTTCAATTCCCTTGTGACCATGGAAAGAGTAAAAAATGTCGTCGCCCTAATTCGTCCCGAGGACTAAGAGACGACTAAGGCAACACTTTCGCAAAACGAACCATTGTGTAGAGAAGGAAAACTCAAAATGAAACCCGGTTGTCAGTAGAATAACAATATTTAAGCTAAGTCTGTCGTCATGCATCAGGTTCCACCAAGTGTCATCATTAATTGATGGCACTTGGTGGAACGTGGCAGCACAAATATTTATATTTGTAATTTGTACGTTTAAAGGATAGTATAACACTGATAGAAATACTTGAATATCATTTCATCATTTGTCTAGATCCTAGCTTATATTAACTCTTTTTAGGGTTCCGTACCCAAAAGGTAAAGGCGGGACCCTATTCATGACACTTCGCCGTTCTCTTGTCTATCTATCTGTCTGTCCGTCACGAGGCTGTATCTCAGGAACCGTGATAGCTAGAGAGCTGAAATGTTCTCCGATGATGTATTTCTGTTGCCGCTTCTTGCTAGTTCTTCTGAGGTGGGTCGCGTTGTGAACTGGTGGTAGCTCTTTGGTTTATATAAGACGTTTACAAGTACATCTGTATATGCCTAAGTAAAATAAATATATTTTGTTTGTTTGTTTGTTTACTATAATAAAAAATATTAGGGGCTCCCATGCAACAAACGTGATTTTTTGGCCGTTTTTTGGTACGGAACCCTTTGTGCCGAGTCCGATTCGCCCTCGTCCGGTTTTTTAAATTCTGCTTATGTTTTCAGGGGCCTACGGGCATGACTGGAGTACCCGGCCTACCCGGCCAGTGCGAGTGCCAATTACAATAAATAGTAAACACACTTTAGCTGAGGTACCTATTTGGCTCGTTTACACCATAAGGCTACTACTTAATTTTACTTACATTATATCGTCACCTTGTGATTTACGAAATATTTTTGGTTAGTAATTTTCTATAAATATTTTAATGTGAAATAAATAATAATAATAATATAAATTAATAACTAGATTTAGCCAAATCCTATATTTGGCTAAATCTAGTTATTAATTTATATTATTATATTATACTAGCTGTGCCCGCGACTTCGACCGCATGGGATTTTGGCACTTTTATTTTAATAAAAGTAGCCTAAGTTACTCCTTATTACATAAGCTATCTGCCAGTGAAAGTCCCGTCAAAATCGGTCGAGCCGTTCCAGAGATTTGCCGGAACAAATAGACAGACAGACAGACAATTTTTTGAAGAATATATATTTTGGTATGTGTACCGTATATTCATTCATCTGCATGTAGTAGAAAGCGGTTATTTTAATATTACAAACAGACTCTCCAATTTTATATATTTGTATAGATTTATGTATTTGTCACAGATGAAACTAGCGAAAAATTTTAAATCTATGCGCTTAGCAATTTTCCTTTTTGCAATAGCGCCATCTAGTAGTAAATTGACATACTCAGAAGGAAAGCTGAAAATTTCTGTAACCAAAGCAAGTTCATGCAAAGGGAAAAGTGAGCATTTAAGTTCTTCATTGAAAATATAGATAGCGCTTTGAGCGTTGTAAGTAATTTACATAGTACTAGCTGATGCCCGCAGCTTCGCCTGCGTAAAATTTGTTCCCGCGGGAAGTTATTCCCGGGATAAAAGGTAGCATATGTGTTATTCCAGACTATAATGTATCTCTGTACCAAATTTCAGCCCGATCCGTTCAGCGGTTTGAGCGTGAAAGAGTAACAAACATCCACACTCACAAACTTTCGCATTTATAATATTAGTAAGACTAGTCACGCGGCTTCACCGGCGTAATTCCTGTTCCCTTGGGAAAACGGGAATAAAATATAGCCTATGTTCAGCGCAAAGCACCAACTTCAAGCTCCCAATACCAAGCTTCCCAACAGTAAAAGTATTTTTCAAATCGGTCCAGTAGTTTCGGAGCCGTCTCGATGCAAACAAACAAACAATTCACATCTTTCCTGTTTATAATCTTAATATATATAAATCTCCTGTCACGATGTTTGATTGAACCGATTTTGATGAAATTTGCACACCGTGTGCAGTTTGATCCAACTTAAGAGATGGGATATTGTTTTTTTTTGGAAAACCTAATTTACGACCAGAAGTAGTTAGTGGGTTACAAAAATCTTAGTCACAGCAACGCGTGGCCTGGCCCTCTAGTATTACTATAGCAGTATAGATGAAGTAATGAACTTTAACAGTAAATAGAAGATACTGAAAGAAGAAGGAAAACTCGAAACAAAACCCTTGCAACAACTCGCCCGACTAGCGTAGTACATATTCTTTTTTCTTTTTGAGTACAGAAAAGTACGCATCCGTACTGCTTACTGACATTGCCACGGCCTTTTCTGGCGTTGTGGCCGGGCTAGGTCGTAACACATCAGTGAAGTCAAACAACCTTTTTATTTCAACGTGAGGAAAATAATACATGAATGTCTTGCATGGACCCTAACCGACTAAAATCCACGCCTTTCCTACTACACTACTGCCTACGGTGGGGAGCCCAGGGTAAGCCCGTGTAAGGATGTAAGCACTGCCAACTCAGGGGGAAGTTGTGATTACTGGGGTAATCACAACTTCCCCCTGAGTTGGCAGTGCTTGCGTGATTTATACCTACTAATGTAAAATAATTCATCGAAGCATTGTTACATTTTTAGGAAATAGCAGTAGTGTGATACTCTGCTTCAACGCCCCCGTTTGGTTGTATTGCGGGGATATCCCCAACTTGAGGAGTCCCTAACTAGGTATTAAAATAATTAACGACCAAAATTGAGATGATTGAAATAGTGTGAACAAGATAAAGGTACTCGTACCTACGTTCCTACGTGTTTAAAATTTACCTAGCGAGATAATAAACTGTCGCAATATTGTAATCTATGATAGATGCTAAACCAAGAGATGGGCATAGTTTAAGAAATTGATCGTTAACCAAATGCCCTATTAGTGTTTTTGTAATATTTTATTTTCGTTAGTTCACAATGCAACGGAAAATATTGCGTTGGATTGTAAAACCTCGGTAGTTAATAATCTCGTATTGTTAAATATTTTAAAACTAACGCATAACAGGTTTTTATACAATAGCACCATCTAGTAGTAAATTGACGTACTCAATAGGAAAGCTGAAATCTTGTGTAACTAAAAGTAAGTTCATGAAAAGGGAGGTGTGAGTATTAAGTTCTTCATTGACATTATAGAGAGCGCTTTGAGCGTTTAAGTAATTTATTCTAGCAAGTTTAATTGCAGGTAAATAAGGGTGTCTCAATAAGAGTGCACTTTTTAAATTTAGTGCTATTTTTTTTTTGTGCAAGTGGCGACTCTGAGATTTGACAGCTTACACATTTATTGGTTCCGATTAATAAAAATGGAGCGCTTTTCGAAAGAACAACGCTTAATAATTGTGAAAACTTATTACAAAAATTTGGAAAGTTATGCTGAGACCGCTCGCAAACTACGAACAATTTTCATTCGAGAAAGTGCACCTAATGTGTAAACCATTCGAAGAGTTGTCAAAAAACATGAAGAAACTGGGTCGGTAAAGGACAGTAAGACTCCTGTGCTTCCGTTGTGTGCGGACGGCATGTGGTTTCAGCAAGACAGCGCGGCGCCACCTGCTACACCGCGCATGAAACAATCCATTGCTGCAACGATTGGCGGAAAAAATATCTCAATAAATTCTGATGTGAACTGGCCACCAAGATTTAACGCCGTGCGATTTTTTTCTTTGGGGTTTTCTCTAATCGCAGGTTTAAGCGAGTAAACCAGAAACAATGCCTAAGCTCAAATCCGAGATCCAACGAGTCATTGGTGCGATACAGCCTCATCTCTGTGAAAAAGTCATGAAAATTTTCATGAATAGAGATAGAATAGAGTAATGGCCTGCCATCAGAGTCGTGGAGGCCATTTGACGGATATTTTGTTCCGTACATAATTGGAACATGTCTTTTTGACAATTCAATAAAAAAATCACAACTCTCTCAAAAAAATATGTTTTTTATATTAAAATGAAAAAGTGCACTCTTACTGAGACACCCATTAGTAGGTAGTTACTGAAAGACGAACGAAATTTGAAATAAAGCTCTGTAACAATTCGCCCGGCCAACGTGGTACAATTAAGTCAAATACCCTAGGTGTTAGTAAGGTTACACAGAAAAGACGTAGGACGAGGGACTGTGGTCATACATACCTACAGCTTGCGCCACATAACTTTGCGTCTATGAAGTTCCTTCGTTCACACCACAATTATGCATTATTATGTATTATGCAAAAAAACTACTGCTGAGGCAGGAGGAGCGGTTTACCCTGTGATACCTATTATTGCATATTTGCGGCGCGAACGAACGAACTTTATAGACGCAAAGGTATGTCGCGCGAGCTGTATTCTCGGCAATTTCATAAAATGGTACAAGTAGCAAAGCACACACAAAAGTCGCGGCGCGGACACTGTTTATTTAGGTACATTTTGCATGAAATTGACATAATTATGTCCGTGCCCCGTGTCAGCATCCTGCGTCCTTTCTGTAGGCCCAGCACCAACTTTTTGCAAAAATGATTGGGAGAGGCAGGCAGTGGGGGCGTCCAGCAATGAACTACGATTTGAAAGCCTCGGTGGCGCGGTCGGTGGTGTAACCGCATGCCGCGACAGACCCGGGAGTCGTTCGATCGAAGTTCGTGGGTCCGTCCAAATATTTGTGTGTTCCACAAATGTTTTGGGTGTTTTCTATGTTTGATACATGTATGTATTATGATATATAAGTATAAGTATGTCTATCAGTTGTCTAGATCCCATAGCACAAGCTTATATTAGCTTAATTTGGGCTGAATGATGTTGTGTGAAAATGTCCACATATATAATTTTATTTATTTATATTGATTGGATTACAGTTTTAATGGGAGTGAAGCATAATGTGTGTACAATAATAAAGTTTACGTGTCTTTGGTATTTCCAAGACGATGTGTAATGCTAGTAATAATTTGACACAATTTTGTTATTTTGCGAGTACAGTTTTTACAATAGACTAGCTGACCCGCGCAACTTTGTTTGCGTGATAAATGAAGAACCACTGGACCGATTTTGTGCAAACTTCACATAAACCATCTACTAAATAGTCCGAACAAAGCCTAAACATTTGGTTTGGATAGGTCAGCCCGTTCTTGAGTTATAAAATTACAACGAAAAGTGGCATTGATAAGATATGAAATTGTAATACAGTTACAGATTTAGACTTATTGGATTGGAGTTATTGCAGGGTTCTTACAGCGTCGGCAGCGCGAGTGTAGCGCCCCTAGTGTTGCAAACGTTCATAGGCAACGGTGGTGACCACAGTCCATCAGTGGGGCCGTAAGCTTGTCTGCCACCTTGGTAGGCAGTATTAGTGCAACACTTCGTCTGTACTTCTTTAGGTCCGACATCAAACCCCTATGTATTCTATGCGACATCCAAGAAAACGTAGGTATAATTGATTACGTTTTCAATCCCTACTTTATTCAATCTTCACTGAGGTGAAAAAGTTTACTAAGAATACAAAACGTTTCTATTGGCGCAAATCCGTTACCAATATATTCGTTTGGTGAACTACTACTTCACTAGAATCCCTAAGAAATAGTTTGTGTTAAAGTTAATTCTCCTCACGTACTGAAGGAGAATGGGCAACATATGAGTAGGTACACGTTGGCAATGCGGTCACGGATACACCTGAAGGCGTAGTAGGATATTTACCTTCTTTTGAAAATATACAGATCTATAATCGCAGCGAGTACTCCGAACTCCGTGAAAATTAAGTCTTTTTAGGAGTACTCAAAATATAAAAGAAATACAAAATATCATAAAATGTAAAAGTAATTAACTATTTTAGAATTTATATCTATATCCAAAAGAAAGTACTTTCTTTATTTGGTACTTAAATGGGGAGTTTTCATACTCTATGTATGAAAACTCTTGTATGTATACTCATAAACTCTTGTATGTTTCGGGAATACTTATAGTTCACTAGACCTATGTAGATGATAAATGTCTAACTGATTGGAAAGAAACGGCGATTGCCTTATTAATATTTTAAGTGCGAAAGTTAATGAGTTTGGATGTGCGAATGTACTTTAATCTCCCACACTAAGTAATAAAATAAAAAATAAATAAATGGGGGCTCCCATACAACCAACGTGATTTTTTGCAGCTTATTGGTACGGAACCCTCTGTGCGCGGGTCTGCATCGCACTTGACCGGTTTTAATCACTGGCAGAAATTCCTGTAGCGTGTGAGAACGGGAACAGAATTACACACGGTAGAAGCTGGCGGGCGCCATCTAGTCATCAACATAAACTTATAGCGTATTGTTATTACGCATGTCTCTGTTTTCGAACGGCCTCGTCTCAAGTATTGGTCCGTATATTTCAAAATAATCTTATTCTCACCCGTGACAAAGCAATGTCTGATTCCGTACACGTCTCGTTTACAATGATATTTCACATCATAGAGTTAGATGTATCTTACTTTGTAAAACTTGTTTAAAACTATTTCAATAGGTATAGTTCAATACTGGCGGTATTTATTTCTGGTCCAAATTAAAACATTTCCTTCACAACCATCATTTATTTTTAATTCACATACGCAATACCTATTACTAATATTATAAACGTGAAAGTTTGTGAAGTTGTCTGGATGTTGTACTGGGACAACATTCTCAGGGTTTACCGGTTTATCTCCAACAGTGTACTACTATAGGCAATGGTAGAACACCGTGTGGTTTTAGGTGGTAAGAGTTCAGGATAGCATTCATGAAAGATTTCTACACGTGTGAAATAACAAAATTAGGATGTTTGTTACTCAATCACGCTCTAAAGTCTACACGGATCTAGCTAAAATGTGGTAGGGGGATACCGAACGAGCCTGAATACAAAGGTCGAATACTTGGAATAACACTCATAAGCCACTCATTCACCAGTAGGCGCTAAGCGAATTCTAGTGTGGCTGATTGGGGTCGACCCGCCGGCCAGGGAGACCCGTAGAAACGGTTTTACCGCTGGCCGCCCGCGGCATAGTACAGGGGCCCAACTGGGACTAACCACCCTGGAAGGCTGCCCCACCAGGCCGCGCATAATCCCGATGTGGTTCGTCGTGCCGGATGGTGACCGGACCGGGTCCCGGCGACCACACTCGGGGGGGTACGGGGGCCCTTCCGTCCGGCGGGTCGGCCTCAGTCTCACCACACGGTCATAGATGAAGCTAGCCCCTACGCCTTGTCACTCACTGCTGTAGCAAATGTCGCTCCGTCTTCACGTCTTCCCTCCAATTCCCAAATATGGCAGCGCACAAAAGAGAAAGAAGTGTCACAGCGGCCGCTGCAACAAATCCCGGAAACGTTCCGTTTGAGGTGGAGTTCGCTAACATCCGCGGACTCCATGCCAACCTCAACGTCGTCCATCACCATCTGGAGACGGCACGGCCAGCTGTGATGTTCCTAATGGAGACGCAAATACTCCGCCCTGCCGATCAGTCGTACCTTAGTTACCCCGGCTATATCATCGAGTAACTATTTCGAGAAAAAGTTGGGGTGTGCGCGTTTGTTAGGGCGGATGTTTGCTGTCGCCGGCTGCGCTGCCTTGAGGACCCTTCCCTCTCCGTCCTTTGGCTGCACGTAGATCACGGCTCCATGAGTCAGATCTACGTGTGTGTCTATCGATCCCACTCAGGGACAGCTGGGATAACAAGGCTGTTTCAGCACCTCAGCGAGGGGGCTGACGACGCGCAGGTGCGGTTCCCGAACGCTGAATTGGTTTTTCTGGGGGACTTCAACGGACACCACACTGAGTGGCTGGGGTCCCGCGTGACCGATCCAGCGGGACGGGCCGCCCACGCGTTTGCTCTCTCACATGGTCTGACCCAAGTGGTGCGCGGGATTACGCGCATACCGGACAGGTCAGACCATGAACCCTCCCTGCTGGACTTACTGCTGACGAGTTACCCAGCACAGTACAGTGTGTCGGTTAGCGCCCCACTGGGTACATCCGACCACTGTGTTGTGCGTGCCAGCCTGCAGGTGTCATCTCCTGCAAGGGCAGTAGAGGTGACGCGGCGACTGTGGCACTACTCGTCAGCAGACTGGGACGGACTACGAGAATACTTTGCAGCCGTCCCGTGGAGTCAGCGCTGCTTTGCAGGGAGGGCTTCATCGGAAAGCGCCTCTGCGGTTGCTGGTGAGATAGCTTTAGGTATGGAATACTATATTCCATACACTGATGTTGCCAGCATCCGCAAAGCCCGCCCCTGGTTCGGGCGTGAGAGCGCCGTAGCTGTTCAACAAAAACATACGGCTTACCGCGCCTGGATCAGGGCTCGGGCTGTGCGCGACCCGAATGTGGCCCAACTCAAGGCAGCGTACAACAGAGCCACTAGGTCCAGTAAGAGGGCTTTCAAGAGAGCGGACGCCCAGCGCGTCACGCGGCTTGGTCAGGAGCTCACGTCTCATCCGACGGGCAGCCGTGGATACTGGCAACTGGCCAAAGCCGTGCAGGCCAACTTTTGCAAGCCCTCGCTGCCGCCGCTACGCTATCCTGACGGATCACTGGCTCACAAGGCCCAAGAGAAAGCGGAAATGCTGGCCAATCTCTTTGCGGCTAATTCCCGGGTTGATGACTGTGGCAAGCAACCTCTCACTATCGCCAACTGTGGAACCACGATGCCGGATATTAAAATCCGGCAGTGCGATGTGCGAGCGGTACTACAGTCACTCGACACGCGGAAAGCCAGTGGTCCTGATGGCATTCCGGCAGTGGTGCTGAAGAATTGTGCAGCTGAATTATCTCCAACGCTAACACGCCTGTATCGCCTTTCCTATTCGCCGGGAGAAGTGCCGGAGGCTTGGAAGGAGGCGAACGTCTAGCCGATCCCCAAGAAAGGGGATCGGTCGGATCCGGCCAACTATCGACCCATAGCCGTAACCACCGTCATCTGCAAGGTGTTCGAGCTAATCATCAACAAACAGCTCATGCGCTATCTGGAGGATCACTCGTTAATTAACGATCGCCAATATGGCTTTAGGCCGAAACGATCAACGGGTGACCTCCCAGCGTACGTAACGCACACCTGGGGTGAGGCTATGGAGAGGCACGGCGAGTCTCTGGCTATTGGCCTAGACATCGCTAAAGCCTTTGATAGGGTATGGCATGCGTCGCTTCTTTCCAAGCTGCCGGCATATGGTTTATCGCCTCAGCTATGCCGCTGGTTGGCCAGCTTCCTGCACGGGCGACGTATACGGGTCCTCTGTGATGGTCAGGCTTCCTGCTTTTTGCAGGTAAATGCCGGGGTACCACAGGGATCGGTATTGTCCCCAACTCTCTTTCTTCTGCATATCAATGACATGCTGTCCCTTGGGTGCATTCATTGTTATGCGGATGACAGTACTCTGCATGGGAGCTATTCTGGCCGCCCAGCGGAGGGGCGTTGTGACGTGGACGAAAAGAGACGGCAACTCGTGGCGGATCTCGACCGGGACCTGGGTCGCATTGCCCAATGGGGTTCAGACAACCTGGTCGAGTTCAATGCCAGAAAAACGCAGGCGTGTGCGTTTACAGCTAAGAAGTCCCCATTCCTACCCCTACCCTCTCTTCAGAACATTACGGTTCCACTAAAGGACAACCTGGAGATTCTCGGTATAGACGTCCGGCGTGAGCTCAATCACAAAAACTACATAGAGAGTTGTATTGGGCTGGCCTCGCGGAAACTCGGAGTCCTAAATAAGGTGAGACGGTACTTCACGCCACATCAGAGATGTTTGCTGTACAAGACGCAGATTCGTCCCTGCGTCGAGTACTGTTCTCACCTCTGGGATGACTCCGCGAGGTACTTGTTGGACGCACTTGACGCTATACAGAGACGTGCTGTCCGAATAATTGGTTGTCCTGAGGTGACGGAAGGCCTCGAACCGTTGGCGCAGCGAAGAACCGTAGCGTCCTTGGCTGCCTTCTACCGAATGTATCACGGCGAATGTTCTGAAGAGCTCTTCAATCTGATCCCACCATCACCTTTCCGATCCCGAACAACGCGTGCCGGGCAGAGATGCCACTCATACACAGTGGAGAGAATCTTCGCCAGAACCGAGCGTTTCAAAAGATCGTTCCTCTGTCGAACTATAAAAACTTTTAACGACCTGCCCGCACACGTGTTTCCCTCATCCTACAACCCCGGGTTCTTTAAGAGGAGCGTGAAGAGGCACATCACAGGGCCGCCAACTTGAGGACCGCTGTAAGAAGTGGCCCCCAATCGCAAGATGCGCCACGGCTATCCATCGTGGCGACGTCAATTTGGCGAGCTGAATATAAAAAAAAAAAAAAAAAAAAAAAAGCTTTTTTCCGTAACTTTTCATCCCGGGAATATCTTCCTATGAGAAGCGGGAATGGGGCCCAAATTCAATGCGTGTGAAGCCGCTAACATCATCTAGTTAAATATATTATGTGTCCTAGATCCAAGAAACAAAACCACAACGAGTAGAAGGAAACGTACAAGTTGGACCAAAGTCCGCGGTCAAAGTTACACGGAATAGAAACTATTCAGTCCATTGTATTCACTAACAGCTACAGATTAGTTAGACTGTGGTGCAATCTGTGGCAAATCTAATGTTATAAAGCTAAATAATTTGTCTGTTTGTTTGAGCCATAGATTTAGAAATTTTCATGATTTGAACTTAAAAATCAGTAAGTATATAAGAATCTCAAACATTATTTTTGAGTTCGTCATTCAATTTAATGAGGATGATTATAAAATTATGCTAGTATTATCACGCTACTACAAACAGCGACAAATGAAGTATGTTATAAAAACAGGGAAATTTTATTCCTTTTGAAAGCTTCCGATGCATACGCTGCGTAAATGGTTAAAATTGGCTTTGGTAATTCATAATAATGACAAAAATATTCCTCATAAAAAGTTCTCATCACATAGCACAATTTTTTATCTTCAGCTTGGCTCACACGTAATTTCTTATTGGCTAATTTCTATTCCAAAAAATTATTACATACTTACTATAACTGCCTTGGTGGAGAACTATTATTGTTTACGACTATCGTGCTATGGTCCATTCATTGCTTACATATATTTTGGAATCATAATCATGTTACGGAATTAGTTACCTGACAAGGTACAATATTAATAACAGTCCCATGTCATGTATGTAGATGACAGATTCGACAGGCGCTTTCACAATAATCAGAACAGCTTTGCACCTACGTTTTAGCTAAACTGAAAAGAAAATTATGGAAACCAGCATTTGTTTAGTCTCTGACGGAGCAGCCTAGTATATTACTACTCAATATTTAAAATTTCAGTGTAAATTTTTTTGGAACATGAAACAAATATGAAGGTGGTCCTAAAGCAGTGTGAGGATGAACACGCTGTCTACAGAGAACGGTGAGAAAGTAGGCGTGGGCATTATTATCTAAAAATTCAAATCACTGAACAGAATTCACTCCTATTGGACATTAATATTAAACACGATCATCATCAAAGTATCAATAAATGAAAAGGTTATTGATAAGGCCGTGCATAGGGTTAACTGCGTCTACCATACAAAACACGCTTCCTTCAAACAAAGAAATGTAGTATTTTATTGCTATACTAGCTGATGCCCGCAGCTTCGCCCGCGTAAAATTTGTTCCCGCGGGAATTATTCCCGGGATAAAAGGTAGCCTATGTGTTATTCCAGACTATAATGTATCTCTGTACCAAATTTCAGCCCGATCCGTTCAGCGGTTTGAGCGTGAAAGAGTAACAAACATTCACACTCACAAGCTTTCGCATTTATGATATTAGTAAGATTAGTTGTAATAAGTAAATACTAATTCAAAATCGAAAACATCAAATTATAGGTATACCTGCTTAAACCTATAATTTGATTTTTCTAACTTTATTGTGACTTCTTCACATAGAAGCGCTCGTGGACTCAGTGTTCTGTAAACGATCACTGCAGTAAGCAACTTTCACTATGGCCGGTCCATGAATGGGTGACCATCCATGTGATCACTATGTGACATTTATTTGAGCCTTTCCGTGCTTCGGAAGGCACGTTAAGCCGTTGGTCCCGGTTGCCAGTAAAATGGCAGTCGTTAAGCTAAGTTGAAGGCTTTATTTCAACAGCAGGCAGTCACAACCTGCGCCTGTCCATTTAAACACGGCAATACGGCTCACCACCTATTACGTGGGACAAATTATACAAAGGTGAAATGTGGGCATATAATATGCCTCTGCCTACCTCTTCGGGGATAAAGGCGTGACCATATGTATATGTATCTTCACATATCGTCACATTTTTGTTCATTAAAATTAATGTCATAAAATTAGACGAATGGTCTAAAAATTTGGGGCTAATTATATGATCGTTTTACACATCTATATAATATAAAAATATTGTGTGCGTCTACGTACTCTTTAAAACCTCAAAATTTACTGAATCGATTGAGCTCAAAATTGGCCACAATATACAACAGGATTCAGAGATGCTTTTGGACTACTTTATACACTTTTATCATAACAGCAAATATGAATAAACAGCTAAAAAAGAGGTTTTACCAATAGATGGCGCTGGTCGTTTTTTTTTAATTATATTCAGCCAGCTTCAGAACAAGATATTTTCAACAAAGTATTTAGAAGGTGTCTACCAGATTGCTGTTTTTTTAAGAGAAGTTTAATTGCGGCCTCCTTGCATTCAGAATATTAATAGAGAGTATCTACCTAAAAGAGAGGTCTGATGTTTAGCATGTTTCTTTGAAGAAGTTTTGGCGCGTTTAGGAAATATTATCAGTGTGAATTAATTTTTTTGAAGCGTGCGCAGGATGTTTTAGAAACTGAAAATTGATCACAGAATAGTTTTTTTTTTTCAAGTAAAGCTGACACGCTTCTGGGAAGTCCAGAGTGTTCCCCGGAGTTCCCAGGCGGTTCAGTAGTTTAGGTAAGGTAATTTGTCCTGGAGTCAATAATGCAAGAACTCAGAGTAATAATACTTTTATTACAATTCACCAGTAAAACTTATATCTAACTTATAACTAGGTACTCATCCGGATTCTGGGATGGGACTTCCTTCCTCCAGGATATTAAACTACGCAATATGGCTCTACGCCTTTATTTTCAGCAATTAGTTGCTTACGGGTATAAGCAGGGGTTTTTAACCCAAAACTTGGAAGCTCATTCTGAAAAGAACACAATTTTTTTTTTTTTTTTTGTATTCAGCTCGCCAAATTGACGTCGCCACCAGCCTGATGGTAAGAAATCAGTGGCGCATCTAGCGATTGGGGGCCACTTCTTACAGTGGTCCTCAAGTTGGCGACCCTGTGATGTGCCTCTTCACGCTCCTCTTGAAGAACCCGGGATTGTAAGATGAGGGAAAGACGTGTGCGGGCAGGTCGTTCCATGTTTTTATAGTTCGACAGAGGAACGATCTTTTGAAACGCTCGGTTCTGGCGAAGATTCTCTCCACTGTGTATGAGTGGCATCTCTGCCCGGCACGCGTTGTTCGGGATCGGAAAGGAGATGGTGGGATCAGGTTGAAGAGCTCTTCAGAACATTCGCCGTGATACATTCGATAGAAGGCAGCCAAAGACGCTATGGTTCTTCGCTGCGACAAAGGTTCGAGGCCTCCCGTCACCTCAGGACAACCAATTATTCGGATAGCACGTCTCTGCATAGCGTCAAGCGCGTCTAACAAGTACCTCGCGGAGTCATCCCAAAGGTGAGAACAGTACTCGACGCAGGGACGAATCTGCGTCTTGTACAGTAAACATCTCTGATGTGCATTATGCTAAACGGTATGTACCTAGTCTGAAGTCACCTTTAGTAATGTAATATAAACGGCACATTCGCTGCTTTGAAATGCAGAGGCTAACTTTGAAGTTGTTTTAAAGTTGTCTACCCACATTGTTTTATTATTATGAGATAATATAAATTGGTCGAAGAATGTCATTGCATGTAGGTATTTATTTTTGGGTTGGGTACAGTATGAAGCGAGTAAACCCTTGTATTATTGATTGTAAATTTGTAAATTGTAAGTAATTGTAAATATTTTAGGAAATAAGTACCCAACATAACTTTATTTATGAGATAGAAATATGATATGTAATGAAGGTAAAATTAATGTTAATTGAAAATTGTTTGCTGAGCCAGTGTCAAGTAAAACTTCGGTTGCCTGGACAAACCTATTAAGGTTTTTTGGTAACCATTACATAATATTGTACTTAAGACTAATGTTTGTGTTGAAACAATAAATAAAAAAAAAATAAAAAAAAAGTAGTTTTTGTGATTGAGCTCACGCCGGACGTCTATACCAAGGATCTCCAGGTTGTCCTTTAGTGGAATTGTAATGCTCTGAAGAGAGGGCAGGGGTAGGAATGGGGACATCTTAGCTGTAAACGCACATGCCTGTGTTTTTCTGGCATTGAACTCGACCAGGTTGTCTGAACCCCATTAGGCAATGCGGCCCAGGTCCAGATCGAGATCCGCCACGAGTTGTCGTCTCTTCTCATTCACATCGCCTCGCCCTGCCGCTGGACGGCCAGAATAGCTCCCATGAAGAGTACTGTCATCCGCATAACAATGAATGCACCCAAGGGACATCATGTCATTGATATGCAGAAGAAAGAGAGTTGGGGACAATACCGATCCCTGTGGTACTCCGGCATTTAACTGAAAAAAACAGGAAGCCTGACCATCACAGAGGACCCGAATCCGTCGCCCGTTCAGGAAGCTGGCCAACCAGCGGCACAACTGATGCGATAAACCATATGACGGCAGCTTGGAAAGAAGCGACACATGCCATACCCTATCAAAGGCTTTTGCGATGTCTAGGCCAATAGCCAGAGATTCGCCGTGCCTCTCCATAGCCTCACCCCAGGTGTGCGTTATGTACGCTAGGAGGTCACCCGTTGATCGTTTCGGCCTAAAGCCATATTGGTGATCGTTAATTAACGCGTGATCCTCCAGATAGCGCATGAGCTGTTTGTTGATGATTAGCTCGAACACCTTGCAGATGACGGTGGTTACGGCTATGGGGCGATAATTGGCTGGATCCGACCGATCCCCTTTCTTGGGGATCGGTTGGACATTCGCCTCCTTCCAAGCCTCCGGCACTTCTCCCGACGAATACGAAAGGCGATACAGGCGTGTTAGCGTTGGAGACAATTCAGCTGCACAATTCCTCAGCACCACGGCCGGAATGCCATCAGGACCACTGGCTTTCCGCGTGTCGAGTGACCGTAGCACCGCCCGCACATCGCACTGCCGGATTACAATTTCCGGCATCGTGGTTCCACAGTTGGCGATAGTGGGAGGTTGCTTGCCACAGTCATCGACCCGGGAATTAGCCGCAAAGAGCTTGGCCAGCATTTCCGCTTTCTCTTGGGCCTTGTGGGCCAGTGATCCGTCAGGATAGCGCAGCGGCGGCAGCGAGGGCTTGCAAAAGTTGGCCTGCACGACTTTGGCCAGTTGCCAGTATCCACGGCTGCCCGTTGGATGTGACGTGAGCTCCTGACCAAGCCGCGTGACGCGCTGGGCGTCCGCTCTCTTGAAGGCTCTCTTACTGGACCTAGTGGCTCTGTTGTACGCTGCCTTGAGGCGGGCCACATTCGGGTCGCGCACAGCTCGAGCCCTGATCCAGGCGCGGTAAGCCGCCTGTTTTTGTTGAACAGCTACGGCACACTCACGCCCGAACCAGGGGCGGGCTTTGCGGATGCTGGCGACATCAATGTATGGAATGTAGTATTCCATACCTAATGTGATTTCACCAGCAACCGCAGAGGCGCTTTCCGATGAAGCCCTCCCTGCAAAGCAGCGCTGACTCCACGGGACGGCTGCAAAGTATTCTCGTAGTCCGTCCCAGTCTGCTGACGAGTAGTGCCACAGTCGCCGCATCACCTCTACTGCCCTTGCAGGGGACGGTACCTGCAGGCGGGCACGCACAACACAGTGGTCGGATGTACCCAGTGGGGCGCTAACCGTCACACTGTACTGTGCTGGATTACTCGTCAGCAGTAAGTCCAGCAGGGCGGGTTCATGGTCTGACCTGTCCGGTATGCGCGTAATCCCGCGTACCACCTGGGTCAGACCATGGGAGAGTGCGAACGCGTGGGTGGCCCGTCCCGCAGGATCTGTCTTGAGGGACCCCAACCACTCAATGTGGTGACCATTGAAGTCCCCCAGAAAAACCAACTCGGCGTTCGGGAACCGTACCTGCGCGTCATCAGCCCCCTCGCTGAGGTGCTGATACAGCCTCATCATCTCAGCTGTCCCTGTGTGGGATCGATAGACACACACGTTGATCTGACTCATGGAGCCGTGATCTACGTGCAGCCAAAGGACGGAGAGGGAAGGGTCCTCAAGGCAGCGCAGCCGGCGACAGCAAACATCCGCCCTAACGAACGCGCACACCCCGGCTTTTTCTCGAAATAGTTCCTCGATGATATAGCCGGGGTAACTAAGGTACGACTGATCGGCAGGGCGGAGTATTTGCGTCTCCGTTAGGAACATCACAGCGGGCCGTGCCGTCTCTAGATGGTGATGGACGACGTTGAGGTTGGCATGGAGTCCGCGGATGTTAGCGAACTCCACCTCAAACAGTTCGTTACTGGGAGTAGTAGCGGCCGCTGTGGTACCTGATTTTCTTTTCTGCACTGCCATGATTGCTGGGAAAGGGAGACGTGAAGACGGAGTGACAATTGCTGCAGCAGTGAGTGACAAGGCGTAGGGGCTAGCTTCATCTATGACTGTGTGGTGAGACGGAAGCCGACCCGCTGGACGGAAGGGCCCCCGTACCCCCCCGAGTGTGGTTGCCGGGGTCCCAGTCCGGTCACCATCCGGCACGACGAACCACATCGGGATTATGCGCGGCCTGGTGGGGCAGCCTCTCAGGGTGGTTAGTCCCAGTTGGGCCCCTATACTATGCCGCGGGCGGCCAGCGGTAAAACCGTTTCTACGGGTCTCCCTGGCCGGCGGGTCGACCCCCGTCAGCCACACTAGAATCCGCTTAGCGCCTACTGGTCCCCCCCTGCTGCATCAAACATCGCCCTGGGCCCGGCTGTGCAGCTGCTGAACCCCGAACGCAACCCAACCGGGGCTGGGTTACTTGGGGGGCTTTTCACAGCTGCACGGTGGTACCCCCCGGACCAACACTTTGTACCACCTGGCACCCACATGGGAGCCTAGGCCACCATGTGGGTACCTAAATTCGCGGAGCCTCGTTCGTTGGTTAACAGGTGCACCACGTGTAGGTGAGGTCGCTTGGGCCCCCGAAAATTTGGTGGTGGTGGGGCCCCTTACACCCAAATTATAACATTTTAAACACACCCTCTTCAACCATAGATATCCCTAAATTTTCCCTTACTATTATTTTTATGACACGCTTCTGGGAAGTCCGAAGTGTGTCCAGGAGTTCCCAGGCGGTTCCGTAGTTTAGGTAAGGTAATTTGGCCTGGAGTCAATGATGCAAGAACTCAGAGTATATATATTTTTATTACCCTTTCACAGTAATAAACTTAAATCTAACTTATATAACTAGGGACTCATCCGGATTCAGGGATAGGACTTCCTTTTTCTCCGGGATATGCACAGTAAGGCTCTATGCCTATATTTTCGGCAATTATATTGCTTACGGGTATAAGCAGGGGTTTTTTTAAATCTTAACTTGGAAGCTCATTCTGAAAAGAACAAACAATATTTTTTATATACACCCTCTTCAACCATAGATATCCCTAAACTTTCCCTTACTATTATTTTTAACCCCATTTTAAAACATTTAATATACAAAAGAACATTACCCCCTTTTCTAAATTTCACAAACGCCTGCCTGATAAAAATAAATTTACTTAAAATATACTTTTTTACATAAAAATTACCCACAATTAATTTTCTAAATAAATATTACGCAATTGATGCTTACCAGAGCTTCCGTTTTCAAATGTATAATTTTATTTAAATACTTGGGCTACGTACGCCCTCACTGGTATTTCAGTGAAATATATTTTATAGAATAATTTACTTTGATGTAAAATTTCTTCGACAGTATGAAGTAAAATAAATTAATTTTAGTTAGTTCCTCATTTTCTCTTCTACTATTGCGCACGCTTATATATAGCTTACATCCCACCATATCTCCTTCCATCAACTACCCCTACTTTGACACTATTAAGGACACACCCATTATACCGACCTAAGTATACCCAGATATACCTACGCTTAATAGCGCCTAATAAACCAATATAGCAAATCTATGTTTTACGCCACATTTAATCCCCATTTTAAGACACTTAATATATACAACAGAACGTTACCCCCTTTCTAAATTTCACAAACGCCTGCCTGATTACTTAAAATATTCTTTTTTACATGAAAATTACCCACAATTAATTTATTAAATAAAATTTACGCAATTGATGCTTACCAGAGCTTCCGTTTTCAAATATATGAATGTATTTAAATACTTGGGCTATGTAAGCCACCCACTGGTATTTCAGTGGAAATAATTAAAGGAATAATTAGGTACTTTAAATATAAAATTTCTTCGATAGTAAGAAGTAAAATATTTTTTTAGTTAGTTCCTGATTTTTCTTTCTACTATTGCGCACGCTTATATATAGCTTACATCCCACCATAATCTCCTTCCATCAACTACCCCTACTTTGACACTAGTAAGGACACACCCATCTAACTACCTATCTATAGCTACAAGCATAATAAATAATATTATGATTATAGCGCCTACCAAATGTTAATAGCAATTCACTTGCGTGTATTGCTACAAAGCTTCTATTGATTTGGATGTTAATTGGAATTTCTGAATAATTCATTTCTCATAGGTACCTACATGAAACCACAATAAAAAGTCACAGCGAAGCGTGGCAGGGAACCACTAGTTATGTAAAATTATTATGAAATTTATGACAAATCACATTTTGAGATTAAAAATATTATCAATTTTTTTCTACATAATTATGCCGACAAAAAATGATTTCATTGGCATGGCACCTCTTTTTCGTCATGTTTATAGACAGGCCACTTAAAAAAAGGTTGATAGGAAGGTATAAAGTACGTATGTCGTGAGAAAAGCCAAAGGGCTCCACTAGTGAAAAATGTACTTACAATCTAGAAGCTCACTAAAAGTAATGTCACAAGTTACAAACGCTAGTTATTAGAAGCTCGAGACAACACTACAGAAAGCGGAAACTTAATTACTCCGAGTTAAATTTACTAGACACTGCTAATTTCCTTTACAATTCTGAAGCCAACCAAAAAGAGGCTTTGTTCTTGTTTTGCGAACTTACAGTTAGCTGATATTAGTATAAGTATTTGCCTATATCAAATTCAAATAAATGTAATTAAAGATGTAAGATGCTTTTTTTTTTGTTTTTTGTTTAACGTGAGGGAAAATGCTCATGGATGTTATGCCGGACTCCTACCGACTAAAAAACCTCACGTCACGCCCAACAGCCTATGGTTGGGAGCCCCGGGGAAGCCCTCGGAAGGATGTCCCAGAACAAGATATAAGATGCTTAGTTGACACCGTGATGTAAGTGTAATCTTACGGTAAAGTCATACTTAAAGCTTTGTCAGACTCCCCTATTTTAAAATCTCATAATTGGGAAAGCAATTCCCGTCTGTTACGCTTTCATGCTTGACACCCCTGACCGAATATAAACCTCAAAGTTTTGATGTTTAAGAAGAAACTGGTTAGCAATTCTTCCATAGAAACTACGTTGAATGATAGCTCATTAGAAAATTGGTTTAGTTTCTGTCATCGCCTAAGCCTATTGACACCCACTGCTGGGCATGTCTGATACAACACAATGGTTACGGTTTTCCCAGGAGTTCCAGACTTAAGGCGAAGTGCAATTGTGTCTCAAGCGATTCGGAGGGGGTGAAGCAGACGCAATATGTTCGGGACGCTCCGTGCATCGGAAACGTTTTCGCGCGTTAACCCGTTCACTACGCAATTGAAATCATTGACAGAAGTACAAGTTTACATAACAATTTTTTTCGCCCTGGTTAGATAAACCTCTTTAGATCTTCTACTCGTGAGCAACTTAGAAGAATAATTCTACGTAATTGATTTTGATGCATTTTTTATCACTAACATGTAATGAAATTCATTTTCATAATAAGAATAGAACATAATATATAAGAAGTACTTCAATTTATTTTTTTACCTGTGACGATTTTTGCTAGGTTTATTGAAAAAGTAAGAATCTGCCGCCCCTATCCTTAGTTTATACTAGCTGTGGCGCGCGGCTTCGCCCGCGTGAAATTTGGTCCCCGTTCCCGCTTCCCGTGGGAACATTTTCCCGGGATAAAAAGTAGCCTATGTGTTATTCCGGACTATACTCTATCCCTATACCAAAATTTAAGCCAGATCCATTCAGTCGTTAGAGCGTGATTGAGTAACAAACATCCAAACATCTAAACATCCAAACATCTTCACAAACTTTCACATTTATAATATTAGTAGGATTTTTTGGTACTTCCTGAAAAGGAAAAAGGAGGGTTCTGTACAAAAAAAGACTGAAAAATATACCTGTATGGGAGCCCTCCTTATTTTTTTTTTCTGTTCTTAGGATTCGTAAATTTCAAATGCCTAGCTATTGCAGTGGTGCATAAGATGACAGTAAGATAGTCTCAGTAATAGGGTCGCGTTATTACAGATTATTTATACTGTTGGCACTTGGTGGAACCTGCAGCGCATATTGAATAACCACCACTTGTACTGTTTTACAGCATTTATTTACTCGACACCTGACCGCTTTTGCCTCTTAGCATTTTCAAAAGGCAATACTTTCTTCTCGTTCCATTTTTACCCTTTGGATACGGAACTGTAAAAACGGCCGAGGTTCAAGTTGGACCGGCACACTGATGAGGATTTCGTAACAAAAAAAAACGGCAGAAGATTACGTTGTATGGGAGTAACCTTATTTTTTTATTTATCTAGTGTTATTATAGTCGTTACAGCGGTAGCAGAAACATATCTTTGAAATGTATTACTGCCTAGTTCATGAGATACAGATGAACAAACGGACTTCAAAGTCTCAGTAATAGGGTCCCGTTTGGCTAAGAAAACGAAGAATATACAAAAACGAATATTACTATTTGCATATATGCAAGGGTGTAAAGGAATAAATTTCGATACTAGTTATTTAAACTAGACTAGGCTTTAGTCCTGTCCAAATGATTACCATTTCCTAAATTAAACATTCTACGTTTCACTTCGCATAGCTATTGCCCGCAGCTTCAGCTGTGTAGAATTCTGTTCCCGTTCCCTACTACCATTGGGTCATATCAAGGGATAAAATAGCCTTTATGCTATTTTCTGAATTATCTTACTTCTTACTTAATATTATAAATGCGAAAGTTTGTGAGTGTAGATGTTTGTTACTCTTTCACGCTCTAACGGCTAAACGGCTAATCTAGCTGAAATTTAGTACAGGGGTAGATATAGGCCTGGAATAACACATAGGCCACTTTTTATCCCGGCAATCAGTTCCCACGGAAAGCGGAAACGGGAACAAAACTAGACGCGGGCAGAGCTGCGGGCGTCAGCTAGTGTATAATATGTCCAGGAATACATTGCAGTCTGGAAAAGCATAAAATAATTATAATAGGCCATCAATTACAGCCAGATCTGCTCAACCGTTGGGACATGATTTTGTCACTAACATCTTCACAGACTTTCATCTATACTAATACTAATACTAATAATATTATGAAGAAGTAAAGTTTGTGTGTTTGTTAAATTGTAAGGGGTAATCTCGGGATCATCTGAACCAATTTTAAAATTTCTTTCAACAATAGAAAGCTACGTTATTGTGGAGTGTCATAGGCTATATAGCATCACGCTACAACGAATAGGAGCGGAGCAGTAATAGTAAATGTTTCAAAAACGGAGGGAAAGTTATTCCCTTTGTCTCACGTAATATTGAATATTAACGACGAGACGCTACGGGAGTAAACGCAACGTGACGGGAGTAAATGCGACGGGAACAGGTAATACTCTTTCTTATGCGGCGCAAACGAAGTTGCGCGGGTCAGCTAGTATATCATAATTAAATAATTCGTAAGTCATATTAAATCATCAGGCCTTTTCAGTAACATATATTCACAAAATCATCTTCTAGCGCTTAACATATAGGTACCACTATCCATTGAACATTGAATTACTATTTTACATTATGGCTTAAAAACAAAGTTAGGGTTGTATTGACTGTATCGAGTTGTATGTAAGCTGTTTATTTTCAGTTCACTGTTGGTTAAAATTCAAACTGAGGTGACGGGAGGCCTCGAACCGTTTTGGCGCCGCAAAGAACCATAGCGTCCTTGGCTGCCTTCTATCGAATGTATCACGGCGAATGTTCTGAAGAGCTCTTCAACCTGATCCCACCCTCTTCTTTCCGATCCCGAACAACACGTGCCGGGCAAAGATGACACTCACACACAGTGGAGAGAATCTTCGCCAGAACTGAACGTTTCAAAAGATCGTTCCTCTGTCGAACTATAAAAACATGGAACGACCTGCCCGCACACGTGTTTCCTTCATCTTACAATCCCAGGTTCTTCAAGAGGAGCGTGAAGAGGCACATCACAGGGCCGCCAACTTGAGGACCACTGTCAGAAGTGGCCCCCAACCGGCAGATGCTCCACGGCTTTTCATCAGGCTGGTGGCGACGTCAATTTGGCGAGCTAAATATAAAAAAAAAGAAACTCATACTTACAACTTCAAATTCAATACCTACCTACATCAACTACGACGTACGAGTAGTAAAGTAAGACTACGAGAATATCAACAATACGCAATACGTGCCTTGAAAGCTGTAATTTTGGATAGAAGTTTAATTTATTATATACTCAATTAAGGTTTAATTCTACTGTTATATTGTAAATTTAGGAGAATTGGCCCACTGATTTATCAGTCACTAGCGGACGACACGCGGTTTCACCCGCGTAGTTCCCGTTCCCGTGGGAATACGGGAATAAAATATAGCCTATGTTCACCGCAAAGAGTGTAGCTTTTCAACAGTGAAAGAATTTTTCAAATCGGTCCAGTAGCTCCGGAGACTATTCGTTACAAACAAACAAACAAACAAAAAAACAAATCCTTCCTCTTTATAATATTAGTAAAGTAAAGTAAAGATGTTCACCGCAAAGAGTGTAGCTTTCCAACAGTGAAAGAATTTTTCAAATCGGTCCAGTAGCTCCGGAGCCTATTCGTTACAAACAAACAAACAAACAAACAAACAAACAAAAAAACAAATCTTTCCTCTTTATAATATTACTAAAGATTAGTATTATACTCGTTATGACATTGATTTTACTTAAATATTAATTTAAATAATGTACATGTTATTCGCTCGGTCAGGGCGTCACATACATTAGCGCATTTATAGGTGAATCTTCTGGACTTATCTATTATGTGGCATCAGGCAAACTTTGTATTGGAAAGTATGAAAACGTTACTATAACTTATACAATACACCTAAAAAGATTCCCCAAACAGATGCGATATTTTTACGCTCTTGAGCTTAAGCCTTGAATACTTCCTTTTTAGGTTTTTTTTATTACCTATTTTCGTTACTACGGCAGCGAATTACGTCAGCGGGCGTGACAAAGTTGTATACGGGTGTCCTCAACGAAGCCTGTCGGCTGACTGAGCGGGCTCTGTGAGGTGGCTGATAGTGGCAAAATGCACTCCCGCTCAACAAACCGTTTTTTTTTATTAAAGCAATATGTTTTTAATTAATAAATAACTGCATAGGACCCTGAGGTAACTTATTAAGGACATGGAAATAAAAAATTAGTGTGGTACATTATATAACTACTGAATGAAATTGATTATAGTCAAGGCGGTCACAGGTAAATTTACAGATTCGAGGGAACTTTGGGATTATTTTCTATCGAGCCGAATTTACTCAATCGTGTTTTGGAGAGCTGACATCCCTGGTCAATATACTTAATAATAATTATCCATTTAAAAAATTGTGAAATCTTTGTTAACACCGTTGCAAAATTGGTTCGAAATATGTCAAAATTATGTATTTTGAGTCCCACTTCACCTTAAGAAGATATTAAAAGTTTCCTGTATGTATAAAAAAATATTACGTTTAATGTTTATTCAGGCGAGCGGCTTTTAAAGCCTATTATTGCGACCATTCCTGATCGATTCTGATAAATAACGTTAAAAATGTTTAGTTGGTCGTAGGTACTTACTACTGTAAATAACTAGCTGAACTGCGCAACTTCGTTTGCGTGATAAATAAAGAACCGCTCGACCGATTTTGTGCTTACTTCACACAAACCATCTACTAAGAAGTCCGAACAAAGCCTAAAAACATTTGGTTCTAAAATTACAGCGAAAAGTAGCATTGATTTTTATATAGATGGATAGTTAGATAGATACAAAATAACATCATATTCAACAACAAGAAAAATAATGTACTGAGTTCTCTCATGAATAGCTGCAATATACTTACACTGTGTGAACACGTTATAAAGTGTTATTCATTCAGTCTTTGTAGGTATATTACGAGAGTTCCGAGAGACAGGTCAGACACGAGTATCGCCTCGCGTGCTCAAGCATCTGTCTATAGTTCGTGTTCGATACGAAGATCAAAAGAATTGTAAATAGGTTGTTATGCCTTTCCTTTGCTTGAAAAATCTCACTGAAAAGGTTTCAGTCTTGACTCAGTCTGTGCTGTATCGAATTCGCTAGCACTTTAGTTCAAAAAATAATTAATATTCCTGTAACCGCTATCGCTATAACAACAAATAGGTACTAAATCTAGAAAGAACAATAAATTTTAAAGGGCGCTCCCATACAGGAAACTTGCTCCTATTGATACTTTTTTTTGATTGTGATTTCTTAACTTGTGGGTCCAATTTCAATATTCTTCATTGTTAGTAAAAGAGGAAGTACCTACCTACTTTAAGAATTGTTCCACAAATGACACACCATTCTACAGTGTAGGTTTTGTCGGTACTGTCTAATTATGAATGCGAAAGTTTGTGATAGATATGTGGAGGTGAATAGGGATAGATGGTAGGGCACTGTGCAGTGGAAAAAATGTGAGGATGTCAGAATGATTCTTACTTTTACGCTCTATTGCCGGAAATAAGTTCCCTTGGGAAGCGGGAACGAGAACAAAAGTCCACGCGATGGTAGCCGCTAACGCCATCTATATTTATATGCATACAATACAAGATACGTGCGAAAAACAACCCTTCGGGCACGTAAAAAGTACAATCAAATCCAAATACAACCTTTTTTAGAAAACAGTGCTCAGCTATTTTTCTAGAGTTTTCAATTGCGAGAACAAAACAATGAATCGCAGTTTACAGTTCACTCTCGCATTTAACAAGTGCCATTAAATTTCACAAATTGCATTCAGCTCACAGAGTAAGTCTCTGCACTTTTTTACGCCGTAATTTATTCACAGTTTTAGTACAACATAAATTTACTGAACGTTTCAAAAGTGAAAAGTTGATGAATAAAAATTATAATGACTCATTTTGTTTTGTTTTTTAATGCTTAGTTTTGAAATGATTTGTGTTTATTTTTTTTATTTTTGATTAACATCATAAATAGTCACGCCTTTATCCCCGACGAGGTAGGCAGAGGCATAGTATACGCCCATATTGCAACTTATAGTTTTATGTCCCACGTAACAGGTAGTGAGCCTATTGTCGCGTTCAAATGGACAGGTGCAGGCTGTGACGAGCGACGATTGATTTATTTTAAGCCGCCTATCAGGCCATAGTTTCATTTCGACGTTTATTTCTATATGCAATGGATCGTTTTGCGAAAGTGTTCCCTTAGTCGCCTCTAACGACACCCTCGAAATGAATTGTGGTGGCGACATTTTGAAGTCTTTCCTGTCAGTTATTTGTTACATTTTAGTGTACTGCGAAAATCAAAAAATTAGATTAACATAAGTGCAATAAACACTGTTGAGAAATTATTATGAAGCGGTAAATAATAGTTAATTTTTTTTATTATTTTTGTTATCATTCTCTTAGTTTAGAAGTTAGAGGGGGGGGCGACACACATTTTTCCACTTTGGAAGTGTCTCTTGCGCAAACTATTTACTTTAGAAAAAAATGATTTTAGGAACCTCAATAGTATTTTTAAAGACCTATCTATAGATATCCCACACGTATGGATATGATGAATAAAAAAATTTGAGTATAAAAAAAGCAGTAAATTTTGGGGGTCCCCCAAAATTTACTGCTTTTTTTCAAGTTTTATATAATAATCTTAATGCGGTTCAATGAATACATTTAGTTACCAACAAATTTCAATAGCATAGGCCTTATAGTTTTGGAGAAAAGTGGCTGTGACACACGGACGGACAGACAGACAGACAGACAGACAGACATGACGAATCTATAAGGGTTCCGTTTTTGCCATTTGGCTACGAAACTCTAAAAACGTTAGAGGAGCAGTCGGGTGCGACCGTCTCACGGCTTCTTGTTTAATATCTTACACATTTACCGTTATATTTGCAAAATGATTTCGAAATCCATTTGCAAAACATCTTCATGGGGGCATATAAAATATATATTTTGAGCTTCTTGAAATTGTCCCTTTTCTTGTTATTTTTGTTTAAATTTCACATCGAACAAACATGAGATGGCCCTCGGGAAAGGGGTGCTACCATATCCTTGAGAAATATATTTATATTACATGTAAAGTAGCACTTAGTGACAATAAATTCGTTCTTTGAGGATGTGCAGGATGTCTTCGTTATAGTTTTAGCAAATATTACAAAATGTATTTGGAGAGTAACAAATCTATTATTTCATTATTTTTAAAAGGTATATAAGAATCCAATTGATTTATTTTATTTCAGTGCTTATTTGTTCTATCTACCATCGGTCATATGGGCGGAGACCCGGACGGCCAGCAATGTGGCTAGATTGCTCAGCCCGCAGAGAGTGATGGCCGTCAGGGTGATAAGAGGATACCGCACCTCCCGGTGAGGTCCCCTCCATGAGCCGGGACCCCTCCATGGGACCTGGAAGCGAGAGCCCTTGCGTCACTGTTCAGATGGCGCAAGGAGGCGCTGGAGCGGGGCCAAAGGCCTGTGTCTCGAGAAATCGAGACCCAGCGGTCCCTGCTCCACCAGGAAACCGTGGAGACATGGAAGGTGCGACTTGAGCAATTCGCCACAATCGCGGCCGTCAGACCGGTCATGGACGAGTTGCTGGAGAGAAGACACGGTGCTCTCTCCTACCGGTTGACACAGATGCTTGCCGGGCACGGTAGCTTCGGTAGGTATCTGTGGCGAAAACACCGGGAAACCACGGTCGAGTGTCAGCACTGCGAGGACCGCAGCGATGACACGGCGCTCCACACGCTGGTGGAGTGCACGGCGTGGTCGCAACAGTGCCAGGTCCTTGTAGTGGGTCTGGACGTGGACACTCTCTCGCTCGAGACCATGGTGCGAGCCATGCTCTCCGGCGGTAGTAAGTGGGACTGCGCCGCCTCTTTCTGCGAGCAGGTCATGCTCGTGAAGGAGGCGGCGGGGCGGGTGCAGGAGAGAGCTCTACCACCCGAGTTCCGCACTCGGCGGTCTGGGCGTCGCCGACGTGTCTTCGCCGAGGACTATAGGCCTCTATGACCGGGGGTCAGAGGACGGTGAGAGGGTCGCTCACCGTCTGACACCGCTAACAAAATTTCAATTACAGTGTCGTGTCATAAATAAAATTAAGTAATAAAACGTCTTAAATTTTCTTGGACTAACAAGACTGAAATTTTTGTCTTAACGATTCTGCATTTAAAGTTAATATCCGAAAAATACGGTCGATAGAACAAATAAGCACCGAGGTGAACAGAGACACATTTTGTAAGGATTTAAAAGCTCTCAATATCCGCCACATTGAAAAAAAAAACTACCATTCATCTAATTACTTATAACGATGTCATTTCAAAAGCTCCGAGAGTAAATCTATATATATATAAATCAATGCCGCTTTTCGTTGTAATTTTATAACGCAAGAACGGGCTTACCTATCCAAACCAAATGCTTAGACTTTGTTCGGACTATTTAGTAGATGGTTTATGTGAAGTTTGCACAAAATCGGTCGAGCAGTTCTTCATTTTTCACGCAAACGAAGTTGCGCGGGTCCGCTAGTTTATTATAATTTTTCGCCTAAGTAATCACGGACCTCGCGAGGGATGGTTTGACGTATTATAATAAACTAGCTGATGCCCGCAGCTTCGCCCGCGAAAAATGGGTCCCTTCCCGTGGGAACTCATTCCCGGGATAAAAATTGCCTATGTGTTATTTCAGTTTTTAATGTATCTGTGTACCAAATTTCAGCCCGATCCGTTCATCCGTTTGAGCGTGAAAGAGTAACAAACATCCACACTCACAAACTTTCACATTTATAATATTAGTAAGATTATCTTTCGCATTTTACAGATAAACATAGGTACTTTTAAACTGATAATGTCAGTAAGAGTTCGAAGAAGTTATAGTTACTAGCTATAAAATATAATCGTTTTTATGGTTTTGTAATATACATAAAACTATAAGAACTAATCGGCAAACGTAAGGTGACGTCCACTCCCAGATGAACTGACGATAAATATTTCTGGACAATCTCACACAACATCATCTATCCCAATGTTAGCTAATATAAGCTTGTTGCGAATATTATTAATATTATAAATTAATTGAGACAACTGATAGACATACTTATATTATTTCTGATTTCATTCATATTATAGGTACCTACATAGAAAAAACCTTACTTAAAAACTACAGAAACATCTCATTTCTTAGTCATGGTGTCGTAACAATTTTAAAACCATTGATCACATTCAAACTGTTCGACAAATGGTATAGACGACAAAAAACCAGTCAAGGCGAGTCGGACTCGCGTTTGAACGGTTACATACCAAAGTTACGTTTGCTGTATAGAATCCCCCTTAACTTTTACTATAAGAAAGTCATCGAAACTGACGAAATCTGCGCTGTGTTTCCAGCGTGAATTGGGAGAGGTATTCATTTGACTTCTAGCTGTCCATAAATAGGTATGCTGATTAGATTGATTGAGATTTGTAATGCAATAAAACTTATTAGAAACAGGTATATGTAACACTTCGCATGGCACCAAAGATAATGTAATAGTTTTACTTCAAACTCTGTACAAACTACGTGATTTTAGTATAGGTTACTGTATTGGAAACGAATCATTTGTATAGAGTTTTCACCCAGTAATGCCCCAAAAGAAGTATTTATTTGAGAGTGTCCTTCGCATTTGTACATTTATGTTAACGTTTTGTGAATATTTCCCAAGTACGCAGTGCACAAAACCGTGTCTGGCTGTATCTTATCTTTAAACGTCTGTGGGCTGTATGGCCGTATTGATATGCGACATGCCCATTCATTCCCGTAGTATTATAATGTCAAACAATGACTGAATAGTGATGATAATGTAAAATGTAACATTTACTGAAACGGAATCACTTATATACTTATAGCACCGACCTCATCGAAATTGTACCTTTATTGTTCCATAACCATAAAAATTAAAAACAATTCCAAATAAGAATATGAAGTGACATAATTTAAATGTCACTTTATTAAATTGTAATTGATTTTGAAAGTGTTTGTACTTGGTCTTTAATACTATTTATACCAGTTAATAAGCTAGTGCATATAAATAAAAACCATGGCACCGAAAAAGAAAGAACCAGACGAACCACAGGCACCTGTTAATCCAAGAAACCAACCATTTGATGAAGTTGCTAAAGCTATGGTTGCGCTACAAATAGGGGATCTAAACAGAAAACTCGCTAGACTAAGAACGGCAGTTGATGAGTACGAACAACGTAATAAAGACTTACAAATCGCATACGATAAACTAGATGAAGATAGAGCTGATATAATAGCATACTTGAAAAAAACTTTAGCGGTAAAAAATTAAGAAAATAGTGAACTAAAAGATAGAGTTAGATGTTTGGAAGAGTTAAGGGAGTTAGAAACAGCTCAATTTAAGGAGAAAGTTAATGAATTAGAAAATAATTTTACTACAATGAAAGCTCAACTTACCTCAGAAAATAAGCTTCTAGCTGGAAAACTTAACACACTTGAAGAATTCAGGGCTATAAAAGATTCACTTATGCTAAAATTTGAAAAACAAGAACGAGACTTTGAAGCTCAAGAGATGAAATACAAGAGAATGATTTATGATGCGGAAAAAAAGTTTGTAATTGGCAAGGATAAATTGAAAAAAGAAATGGAAGGACGTCTGTTACAGCTAGCCCAGGATTTTCAAGATGCTAGCGAATCTAGAATAGCCGCTTCAACACATAGAGTTATACGAGAAAATATTGCTTTGAATAATCAACTGGACAGTTTATTACTTACACAAGCAAAAGTAGCAGAGCAAAATGAAAAATTTAAAGAAGATGAGAGAGCAGCCCGCAATGCTATGGAAGTAGCTGAATCTGAACGAGATAAAGCTATCAATAAAAGTATTGTGCAACTTAAAGTTATCGACCAGTTAACAACAGCATTTACAACGGTGCAGCAAAATAAAGCATTACATGACAAAAAAGTTTATGATTTCGATAATCTTCAAGCAAAAGTCCAAAAACTTACTAAAGAAAATGAAAATATGGTACTACAAATAAAAATCCTGGAACAAAACCTTCATTGTCGTTTGGGTGAACAAAATCATCATGTCGTTGAAACAATTAAACTTACTAAGGAGCGTGATAAGTTTAGAGAAGTGATTAAAGATACAAGCAGTGCAATACAAGCCGCTTTAAAAGTTGACCAATGGGCTTTGGTCGACCCTGCCCGAGAGATATTAGATAGAAAAGTAATATTGACGAATATTCTAAGTGTCATAAACAAACACCGACGTGTAATTCAAGCGGAATCGGTGGATTCATTGATTTCTTTGACTGATGTGTATGAAAAAGGTGATCTTGGATTTGTTCCAAAACCTAAAGAAGCTGCTAAAAGAAAATCAAAAACTTCTCTTGTACCAATAAAATCACGTGAGTCGTTAGTAGCTAAACGAAGTTCATCAGCTGTATCTCCCACAGTCTCTTCACTTGGAAGCATTAAAACTATGCCAAGCCTACAATTGATTCCACAAAAATCATTTATATCAGTAGTATCCAGAGAAAGTATTCCTTCGTTTACAGTGACATCAATACATTCTCATATAAGTGGCGACAGTGAAGCAGAACCTGAAGAGACTTTTGAGGAAATGACCGATGTAGAGAAGCAATTGGCACTGAGTAAATTAGAAATTCAGAAATCAATTTTGAAAGATTTAGCAGTATCAAGGACAGCTTTCCACTCAAAATCTCGAGTTGAAATTGTGGATCCCTCTTCTAAAGCAAGATTTGGCGTAACTCAATCAAAAGTATCACTGTTGAAACGAACTGCGAGTAAAGACAGCATCGATGAAAATGTGTGGGCTAAAAGTGAGGAAGGGGTAGAACAATTAGAGGGAGAACCGGCAGAAAGCAAAACGCAAGTAGAGGACATAAATGAAAACATAGATAACGAAGCTAAGGAAAGTGGAGAAACTGAAAACGAAGTAGATAAGAAGCAAGTTGATGATGAAAAAACCAAGGAAGAAAAGGACGTAGAATAAATATTATAATTATAATTTGAATGATGTATTTTTATAATTATGTAGGTTATTTCTTGTTACATTAGTCTATTTAAATAAACTTTTACTTGGCATAATATATTTCAGTTTTACTTCCTATATTGTTGTAAAATAAAATTTCAGTAAGTGAATCCTGTAAGACGTATTGGAGAATTATATTTCTATATTTGCAGTAAGTTCAACATACATACATACGAGTACATATAGTCACGCCTTTATCCCCGAAGGGGTAGGCAGAGGCACAGTATACGCCTTAGTTTTATGTCCGTTTCACATACATTTCACCTTATAGTTTTATGTCCCACGTAATAGGTGGTGATTATTGCCGTGTTGAAATGCACAGGTCGCCGCGACCCGCAGTTTCAAAAAAAAAAGTTTCAAAAAGTTTTCAAGTCACCCATAAGGCCTTCAACTTGGCTTACGTAGTAACTATTATTTAATCTGTGACTTGGCTTAACGATTGTCAATTTACTGACAACCGGGTTTCATTTCGAGCTTTCCTTCTCTACGTTATGGATCTTTTTGCGACAGTGTTCCCTTAGTCGCCTCTTAGGACACCCTCGGGATGTATTGGGATGGCGACATTTTGTACTCTTACCCGTCGCCACACTAAGTAAGTTCAAACGCACGAGAAAAAAGTAGCTGGGCGAAATTAGCAAGTCGCTGGCATACCTACCACCTGATTAAATATTGTATTGGTAAGGCTCTTCAAGGAGGAATGAGCATTGAAGCTGGAGTGGTTCTCACCTTACCAACAAATTAACGTTTCTTTTAAATACAGGTAGAATTTATAGTCGTTCTGGACCCGAAAGGGGGTTACTCGGAATCAATCATGGTACCATTTCGAGGGGTCTAAAGTGTTGCACAGGCTATAATTAAAAACATTACTTATGTGTTATCATTTTCACTCGTTCGAGTTGAAACATTAGTAGCGCTTGACATTCTTTAATGAATGAAACGCCGAAACATGTGATTAGTTCATTGGGCGAAAGCATCCGCTTTTAGTTATTATAAAGGACTCCAATTTCTTCTTCATACTCAACACGGACTTAGGGCCGTCGGAAATACTTTATTATTGTGCTTATTTAGCTGTTTAACGATAAGTTAATAAGGTCTATGTACTAATAGGTAATGAAAATAAACGCGAACAAAATAATGAACTTAATCTAGACCTACCTAATTACAGTTTATTTACGCTTCCCTGTACTGTACCTCACTGCTCAAAATGGAGTCCAGAACTTGTGATACATAAACGGGCACGTTTTATGCTAATGTCTTCACTTTTCACCATTTCAAAAACGTCCAATCTATTACACTGCGTAATTCGTAATTCATCACGAGTTTCGTACTTCAAGAGTACGAAAATCGTGATGTGTAACACCCGAACAACCCCCCAAAGAAGCGGGCTAGCATCCAAACCCCCTACATGAGGCCGCAGTGGTAGCCAAGATTTGTTGGGAATCCTGGGGGTCATAAAGGATTGACGAATCGAGGGTGTGAAGTGGGTTCCTCTTCCTCCCCTCCTCTCCTTTATTATCGTTAAATATGAAGGTTACATGAATAAGACGCGCCAGTGAAAAAGTGGAACCAGTATACATGGTTTTGTAACCTGAAGCATATTTTATTTAGTTTTAATTTTAATAAGCCCGATTCAACATATTCTACATATTAAATCTGTTTTAGAATGTCGGCTGAGTTAAACCAGTGAATTTCAAGAAAATATTTCTATATAGATAAAGTCATGAATAATTTATCTACAGCTTCAAATAGAACATCCAGGAGTTGAAATTTAAACAACGCGGTGCAATGGTCAACCCCATTGTTTAACTGTGTCGCACAACTTGCAAACGAGCTTTACTATTCAAATGTGCCTCCAGGTAGCTCTTATTGTCAGGTGAGCTAGCAAATTTTGTGCTTTTTATTCAGTTTTATACCCGTTTTTTACAGCAACGCTGAAAAGCTAAAAACAATGTCTTTTTACTTTGTACGGATACACAATCATAATTACTTCGATATTTTATGACAAATTGGCATGGTTGGGAAATAAAATGGGATTACAGAAAATTCGGTTGCTCAGGCAGGCACTTTTTGCCCTATATCTGCTTTTATCATTATTCACTTTACGACATCTAGCAAATTTACCCGCGTAGTTACCGTTCCCGTGGGAGCAAGGGGTTAAATACAGCATAAACTTACAATCATCAATGGTCAAATTAGCCTATAGCACAGCAGTAGTCCACTGCTGCTGAACGCCTCTCCCAAAGTACGCCACAATACACGGCCTTTAAATATACTATTATAAACTTACAAAATTTTCAATATTTTAATCCCAAAAATATTCTAGACATAATATAAATGTTCCAGGAACCACCATAGAGCCAAGAGAAAAATGTGTACGAAGCAGTAGGTACAATGACAACAAATTCTATCGTAAATGGTATTAAATGTGATTCATGATTCTTTTACGGAACAGGTTTCTTAAGTAAATAACGAAAGCTTGCTGGCTTTTATTCTCAGAAGAAAAATTAATTCATCGCATTTTGTCACGGACTTAGGATGAACAATCTTAATATTAATTTTGTAAACACCTCAAAAAAAACAACAAAAATACATCTTATTTTTCATTTTTTTTAATCATTTATACTCTCGATTGTCGGCACTTGATGGAACTTGTTGAAATACATTATAGAAACACACACTTGCACTTACATTCCACAATTTAATATGATTTAATATCACCTGACCGGTTTCGCTTTAAAGCATTCTCAAATTTTAATGTATTAAAATGTTTTTACGCTATTACTTCTAATTCTAACACAGTATGCTATAAAGCGAAACCGGTCAGGTGTTATTAAATCAATTATTAAATTGTGGAATGTAAGTGCAAGTGTGTGTTTCAATAACATCTTATTTTTGTCTCGGACACTTTTTATAAATTTTGATTGATTGAATGTACAAAGACTGAATTTTCATGTTAACTCTGAAAATAATATTGCAGTCATTTATCATCGTTTCTTTCGCATCTAAAAATCTATACATAATTATAATAAAACTGTTGAGGGTCGAGACTCTGTACAAGGAAGATATTTTGAAAATTTTAATTGTACTGCGTTCTGTAATCGATACTGAAGCCGAAAATGTAATCAAAATTTTTCATGTCTGTCTGTCTGTCTGTCTGCATCCCGAATAAGTATCACGCCGAAACTACAGAATTGATTTGAATGAAACGTAGTACAATCTGAGCTTATGATCCGAGGAAGGTTCTAGGATACTTTTGATCCCTATATTTCACGCGGGTCCTTTGGGAGAGGGGATGAAAGACAAAATGGTTTTTTAGATGTAACTTCTCAACGCGTTGTCCGATTCCAAAATTTTTGTTTAGTGTCATGAAGGGAGTACTTTAAGGATTGTTTCACACAAGTTTCAATATTGAGGGTCCTGTACTTCAGGAATTGGAGACATCTCAGCTTTCGCAAAACCTAGAATTCCAGGGTTCCTTTGAATGTGACGGTAAATCTAAACTGGCGTGTCGGAAGTCCGCGCCGAAGGCGTGGACTGAATTGTTTTATAATGGACTTAATCTTTAGTAAGCATATAAATTACTTTTCAAAATCAATTTTAAATTAGTATGTACCTATATAAGTATTAGATTTTTTAATATTAAGCTAGCCAAAATGATGCCTTACAAGCATATTAATTGATTTTCAAAATCATTTTTGAATTAAATACCTATGCGTTATAATAATTCAATGATATATAAGTTTTAGCTTTTTAAATATTTAGCTCGCAAAAATGATGTCCTAAAAGAAACCAATGCGACATCTAGTGACATCGGGCTACTGGCTACTCTGACAATCCACAAAGATATTTACAGAGGCCCTCAAGATCCTATTGTTGTGCGTTACCATATATCTAGTTCTTATCTGGACTGATGATTCTAGTAGTTTGTTACTAACACGGGAAACGTGTAAGTACAAATTCATCAACCCCATTCATACCGTTGCTGTAGCAAAAAACTACTTGTGAACACTATCGCCGAAGTACCAGATAGAGATGAAAAACTCAAAACTAATCTCTCCACTAACCGCAAGGTCAAAAAAAACCCCAAAATTAATGATTTTATCTTTCTTGAAGGATTATCTCCATAGAGCAGCACGACCAATGGCTTTAGAAGTTGCTCTATGGCTTATCTCCAACATGAATGTGTCAACCGGGTAAATTACTCTTAATCAGGACTTCCAACTTTAGGCAGTTTTAACTGGTAGGAGTCCAGCATAACATCCATGAGGATTTTCACTCTTAATAGAATGTGTAAAAAGCATATAAAATATCAAAATGTATGATGAAATCAATGAATCAAATCAGCCAATAGCAGTCCACTGCTGGACGTAGGCCTCTCCCATTTCACGCCACAGTGGGCAAAATGTATAAGCTCATCAAAAACTGGTAATGAAAAGATATCAATATTATTTTGATAATACCATCATTTGTATCCGTCCTTTGATAATGAGATCTTTCTAAAACATAATAAAAGTAATGATAATAATATATTATTATAATGCTTCAAAGTACCTACTTGTCATATACGACTGCATCGGTACTGTAACCGCCTGCCGCGCTGAGGTCCCGGGCTCGATTCCCGGGTCGGTTCAAATATTTGTGTGATCCACCAATGTTTGTTTCGGAGTTTTGGTGTTTATATGTATGACTAGCTGACCCTCGCTTTGCTTCTCGACATTTTCGGCTTCAGTATCGATTAGAGAACGCCCTACAACTAAAATTTTCAGCCAGACTCTCGACCCTCTACAGATTTATTAATGTATAGATAGATAGATAGATAGATAGATAATGTATGTATTTAGAAACATATAGGTATGTCTGTCAGTAGTCTAGATCCTAGTTTCTGATCTTATGCATTGAATTCAGTTTTGGAGTAAGTACCTACATAAAAGTAATTTCTTGAAATTCTCGGTGTTCGAGTCAGGCAACATTTTCCTTTTTTCCATTTTATTGAAGAGAAAAATTTGCGCTGCGCTGACTTGATGTGGGAAACAATGAACGACAAGTCTAAAGTTGCAGTTCTTTCTTTTAAAAGAGCTTTTAACAGAAAGAACTGATGTAAATCATCTTCGTGCGGACTGTCCTTCGCTGTCATTTCACATGACTAGGGTTCGAAATACGACGCATTGCTCTACGTGATCGTAATTTAAAGCATCTCTAAAGAGTTATATCTATCTCACGATAAGAAAAGTATTTACTAAAAGGAGTTATGGAATTTACCTCAGTTAGCAGTCGCCAATTTATGGCGCAATTATTGGTAGTCAAAATTGAACTCCTACTACCTTTAATTCTCAAGGAACGAGACAAGCAGACTTCCCACAATTCGACAGCCGCAAGGCTGCAGGTTAGGCTTGAAGTTAAGTCACAACCATGTTTTGAGGGACATGACTCTCCTCAAGGGTGAGCCCACTAGAATAGCACCTCCAACGCATCGCTAGTCACGTGGCGTTCTAAAGGTGAAAATCGGTTAAGCAGGTACAAGAAGGCAACCTTGTACATTAGTGGGTGGGGTTCCTTGACTCTCCGCCCAGTGATCACTTTATTCGGACACATTATAAGCCTTCGCTATTACAGGCCGTGGCTACACACTTCTACAGGTAGTGACGACACCACCGCGACCCATCTACCGGCAAGACTGTAAGCTACCATAAGATCCCTTCGTACAGAGGAGTAACCCGAATTAGTACGACATCTATTAGGAGCAACGTAGAGCAATATTTATCTAATAGCTTTTGTTGCGACACACCAGATTTCTGCTTCCATTCCATTCTTCTGTTCCAGCTTGCCCGATAGATCAGTGACAAAAATTGGGACCTATAGCTAATAAACAGGAATATGCTGCTATAATTTTGAGCACAATGCTACGGGACTTCATTTAGATTCAGTTTAGATACCCGTAGATCAATTATAACCAATTTCTAACATTAAAATTCTTATATGTTTATTGAACCTAGTACTTTATTGCTTTTTTTTTGTAGACAAATATTTGTGTGACCCATAAATGTTTGTCTCAAGAGTCTGGGTGCTTCTATGTATAATATGTATGTATTTTAAAAGTATATAAGTATTAATATCCGTGGTCTGATACCCCTAACACAAGCAAGTTATTCCTAGCTTACTTTGGGATCAGATGGTGTTTAGCTTTAAGTTAATATTCTATACATACTGGCGCTGTAACTATACAACTAAATGTTGTCTGTTCTGAATCGCGATATGAGAGCTGAATCGCGATTGTAAGATTCTTTTTGTTATCCATAAGTACAGCCAATATGAGTGCTGAATCGCGATTGTAAGATTTTCTCTTTTATGTATAAGTATGCTCCGATTGTATTGATTAGTGAGAATAAATTAGGTCACAGTATTACCTACTGTGCCAAAAGGGTGCCTAGTTTTTTTTGTTGCGGTTAGAAAACCCTCAATTATCAACCCCTAGTAAAACGACCTCTGAAGTATTAAAGGGTCGTACAAAATGGTCCTCCGAGTCGGACTAGGCACTAGATCTATTTTTCAGGTGTTTTCAGTACATTTTCTATATTATAATTGAAAGCATCATCCCTGTTGTCTTGGTTTGATGAATAGCAGAATCCGAAGATCTTGGAATGTTGGATAATTGGATCAAAGTACATTCATTAACAACAGTGGAAGGCAGGCAAGCAGTGCATACGATAACAAGTGACCTATAACTTGGTACAGTCGCATCGAGGTGTAAAGTGGAGTGAGGGGTTCTACGTAAAACTGTGAGTACTTTTAATTTCATATTGCAGAGCAAAAGTGAACCTTGTGATCATTGCTGTACTATTAAAGTGTTGTTCGAAAAAATACGGGAATTTGAACTTTATTTTAAAGAGACTTTTAACTTGTAAGATTTCGATAAATTTAGACTTTGAATATTTTGATTGTGTTTTGTGTAGACTTAGAGTAATTTTATTGTTTATGTAGACTTAGTTAGATTTTAAGGAAATAGTGTTCAGACGGGGAACCTATGCCCGATTTCAGTGCGAATTGAAAGTAAGCAAAAACACTTAGAATATTTTAAAAGATTTCTAGCATTTCTATTTTCTAAGTTGTTGGCAGTTTGTAAGTTGCTAATTTTATTTTATATTAAGAATATATTTGTTAGTAAAAATGTCTCTGCAATCGTTAGTTAAGTTACAAGAAGACGTTTATAGTAGATTGTTAAGAACACAAAGTAACTTTAAAAAATCGCCTAAAGATAGGCTTACCAAAACGTATTTAGGAGCTAAATTGGAAAATATAGAACAGATGTGGACTCAGTTCACAACTACTCATGTAAAATTAATTCAGGATTATGAAGAAACCGAATTAAAGTCCAGTTCTTATGGTAAAAATGACCTTTATTTCAATACGGAAGAATTATATTTGAGTATTAAATGTGATATACAAACTGTAGCTAGTAAGTTGAAGGCCAGCGAGGTCACGGTTTCCGAATCATCTAAGAGTGTCGAATTGCAAAATAATAATATCAAATTACCTAGAATTGTTATACCAATTTTTTCTGGTAAATACACAGAATGGCCTACATTTCGGGACTTATTCCTGTCAGCTGTTCACAAAAACACTAATCTGGCTAAAGTGCAAAAATTGCATTATCTAAAGAGCTACCTTACGGGTGAAGCAGAACAGCTTTTGCGCCACATCCCAATATCAGAAGATAATTACGATAGGTCCTGGGCTCAATTAGATGCTCGATATAACAATAAAAAATATCTTTCTCACTGCATTTTACGCAAATTACTGAGTCAGCGGAACATTGTGGGGGAATCGGCAAGTGCATTAAAGGAATTAATTGATACCACCACTGATTGTTTGGGTTCATTAAATAATTTAGGAATTAATACTACGTCATGGGATATATTAGTTATCCATATTCTTGCTTTAAAGTTGGATGCTGATAGTAGAAGAGAGTGGGAGCTTAAAGTCACTAGTAATAATGAATCCGATCAGCTACCGACATTTTCTCAATTCAAGGAATTTCTAACCAGCAGATATAGGGCATTTGAATATCTAGAGAATAGGTCTGATAGGATTAATTCTGGTAGCACAAGTAAGGCTAAGGTATTTCATACTGCGGCTGCAACTTGCGTTTATTGTAAAGCTGACCATTACATCAGTAACTGCAGACAATTTAGTAAGGAAGATGGGCTCACTCGTAAACAATTTGTTTGCGAAAACAATTTATGTTTTAATTGTATGGGTCACGGTCACTCTGCCAGGCAATGTAAGCGTTCAGCATCCTGTAAAGTGTGTAAGCGACGCCACCATTCCTTATTACATGTGCAGAGTGAACATGAGACACCTAAGGAGGATGGTGAATCAAATGGCTCGATAAACCCCAATGAACCCCTACAATCTGAGACACATGTGCATACAGTGGGAGTAGAAGATGAAATAAATATATTATCTTGTGTGTCGAAAGGGTCTGCTAGCAAACAGGTTTTATTAGCCACAGCTCTGGTCAAAGCTGTTTCGACAAACGGATCTATGTACACGGTGCGAGCCTTACTGGATCAAGGCTCCCAAGCATCTTTTGTTACGGACGATACAGTCCAACGTCTTGGCTTAAAGAAAATATACGTCAGGAGTACAATATCTGGCATAGGAGGGGTAAAGGGTGTTGCTTCAAGTGCAATGGTTGAAGTGAAAGTACAATCCCGAATTGATCCATCAATCGAGCTAACAGTAAAGGCGTACGTTTTAAAGTCCATAACTTCCTTATTACCTGAAAAGAATGTAACATGCTTTAATTGGGTACAGGTACAATGCTTACCTTTGGCAGACCCTACCTTTTATACACCAAATAGAATAGACATTCTCTTTGGGGCAGAGGTCTACGCTAGGATACTGCAGGAAGGTTTTAAAAAGGCACCAGATGGGTCAATTATAGCGCAATGTGCTACCTTAGGATGGATTATATCGGGATCTTTTAACACAATCAATAATAACTCACCTGCCATAAAAGTTTTACATGCGCAAATAGGGGCAGAGGATCTTTTGAAAAAGTTTTGGGAGATGGAACGGGAACCAAATGGTATGGGAAAGCGTATGTTGACTGAGGAAGAAAGGAAATGTGAAGACATTTACCAAAAAACTACCACCAGGGATGAAAACGGACGCTATGTAGTTCACTTACCGTTCAAGACTGAAGATCCTAGTAGCCAATATGGAAATTCTCGTGCTGTGGCACTTAAAAGATTTCACGCTTTAGAATCGAAGCTAAATCGAAACTTAGAACTTAAAAAGAGTTACGCCGAAGTTATACACGAGTATTTATCTTTGAGACATATGAGGCTAGTAACTGAGGAAGAAAAACTAGACTCGAAGGCAGTTTACTTGCCTCATCATGCCGTAATAAGAAACGATAAAGATACTACCAAAGTCCGCATTGTATTCGATGCTTCTTGCAAGGGGCTCAATGGTAGTTCGCTTAATGATGATCTCATGATTGGAGCTAGCTTACAACCGGAACTAAGACATTTGATTATGAAGTGGAGAAGTTATCCTATTTGTTTAGTAGCCGACATCACGAAAATGTATAGACAAGTATGGGTAGCAGAAAATCATACAGACTTTCAAAGGATAGTTTGGAGAGACAACAAGAAATCGGAAATTCAAGACTATAAATTACTAACAGTCACTTTTGGAACATCATCAGCTCCGTTTTTGGCTGTCCGATCAATGCAGCAAGTGGTGCAGGATGAAGGGCAAAATTTTCCAAATGCAGCTCCGAGAATTCTAACTGATTATTATATGGATGATCTAATGACCGGCTGTCAAACAGTGGAAGAAGGTTTAGAAATCTACAATGAAATGAATAGCTTAATAATGAAAGCGGGCTTTGAATTGCAGAAATGGTCCAGCAACTGTAATAAATTATTAGAAGAAATAGCAAATGACGGTCAGGGAGATGTATCAAAGGGTATAAAACTGAAGCAAGATGAGATACTAAAAACGCTGGGACTTACCTGGAATCGGAGCACAGACTCTTTCCAATACGCTGTACAGCTTCCACAGGCGCCGCAGTCTGAATCTATAACTAAAAGAAAATTATTGTCAGAAATAGCAAAGTTATTCGACCCGCTAGGATGGGTCGCCCCAGTGGTAATTATAGCAAAGGTGTTAATTCAAAGATTATGGATAGCAGGGATTGGTTGGGATAATGAAGTACCGAGAGATATAAAAAGTGATTGGGATACTTACCGTCAAGATTTAACTAACCTAAATAAATTATGTATACCTAGATGGCTGAATACACGGCAAAGTGATAGGAGAGTCGAGTTGCATGGCTTCGCTGATGCCTCAAAGACAGCTTATGCCGCGGTGGTTTATGGGCGTATAATAGATGGCGATGGAAACATACATGTGACGTTGATCACGGCAAAAACAAATGTAGCTCCTATTAAGACAGTATCAATTCCACGGTTGGAATTGTGCGGGGCCGTATTGCTGGTAAAGTTGTTAAATGAAATATCAGAGACATTGCGCATTGAAAGATCTGCAGTATATGCATGGACTGACTCCCAAATAGTACTAGCCTGGATCAATAGTCATCCAAGCAAATGGAAAACTTTCATCGCCAATAGAGTGGCCGAAATTTTATGTACAAGCGAACCACAGCAATGGCACCACGTTCAATCCAAAGATAATCCAGCGGATATTGCCTCACGTGGCATGTATCCAAGTGAACCTTTGAATTCAAAATTATGGCTGGAAGGTCCATCGTTCCTGAAAAACAATGAAATAGAGTATAAAAAATTAAAAATTGTAAATACTTGCATTGAAGAAGTGAAGGTACATTTGGTGGAAGATAAGTCTGACAACTGGATATGGCATAAATATTCATCACTTACCAAATTAGTGAGAGTGGTGGCATACTGCAGACGTGCTTTGCAATGGAAACTTCCTAAAAATGAGAGAAAACTAAATTCATATTTAAATTCGAATGAGTTAAGATTAGCTTTAGAAACCTGTATTCGAGAGTGTCAGAGACAAACTTTGCAGAATGAAATTTTGTTGGTTGAGAATAAAACTTATAATAAAAAAAGTATTTTAAAAGCATTAAATCCTTACCTGGATACTTCCAATGTTTTGAGGGTGGGCGGTAGATTGGAGCTATCTTCTCTAAGTGTTAATCAGAAACACCCCATAGTTCTTCCTAGCAAATCACACTTTACAGAACTGGTGATAGCAGATGCTCATCGCCAAACACTACATGGAGGCCCACAGCTCATGTTAAGTTATTTGGGCAATAAATATTATATACTGAGCTGTAAAAGATTAGTTAAGGCCTACGTGAGAAGATGTGTTACTTGTTGCCGGGTCAACGCTCATTCTCATCAGCAGTTGATGGGCCAATTGCCATCCCCTAGAGTTACTCCAAGTCGTCCGTTTAGTCATAGTGGTGTCGATTATGCTGGACCTATTAATTTGAGAACATCAAAGGGTCGGGGTCATCACTCAAGGAAAGGGTATATTTGCTTGTTTATTTGTATGGCCACAAAGGCTATCCATTTGGAAGTTGTCAGCGATTTAACAACACAAGGATTTCTAGCGGCATACAAAAGATTTGTGGCACGTCGAGGTCACTGTAAGGAAATTTGGAGCGACAATGGTACGAACTTTCAAGGAGCTTCAAGAGAATTACCTTTGCTTTGTCGAGATGAGAAATCTAACATATCGTCGCTGCGCCTGCAAAAGTCGCTATGTGATTTTTTTCGAATTTTGGATTTTGATGCCATTTAGATCCTTATTTCAAAGCGCACAAGGTGCTAAAACCGAAACTTTAAAAAACCTAATATTAACTGAGTTTCAAAAAATAGCTATGTGAAATCAATACTTTTTTGCGCCCTCAAAATAATTATGTGCTTCAAATCACATAGCTAAAAAGTTCACCTTAACCAAAATATAGTCAAATGCGCGGAATTGCGCCCGCTATGTGTTTACGGGTACATAGCGATATTGGCGTACAAGTTTTAACCTAAATCTCCGCGTATTGCACAAATCAAGTGTCACATAGCTTTTCTATGAAATTTGCCAGTTATTTTGAATATTTATGACATCGATGCTTTCAGGAATGTATATGGTCACGCCTTTATCCCCGAAGGGGTAGGCAGAGGCATATTATATGCCCACATTTCACCTTTTTGTATATAATTTGTCCCACGTAATAGGTGGTGAGCCGTATTGCCGTGTTTAAATGGACAGGCGCAGGTTGGTACTGCCTGCTGTTGAAATAAAGTCTTTAACTTGACTTAACGACTGCCATTTTACTGGCAACCGTGACCAACGGCTTAACGTGCCTTCCGAAGCACGGAAACGCTCAAATAAATGTCACAAAGTGATCACATGGATGGTCACCCATCCATGGACCGGCCATAGTGAAAGTTGCTTACTGCAGTGATCGTTTACAGAACACTGTGTCCGCGGGGCCACGAGCGCTTCCAGGAACAGGCTTACAGGAATGTATTGAAATTATAAGGCAGTTTTGGAGCTAGAATATTTCAGCAAAGTGTAAAAAAGTACAGGTAGGTGCTTGAATCAAATGATACAGGCTGAATTACATCACTCAACAAGCAAAGAGTGGTGTAGCTAGTTGCTCGGGTAATATCTAAGAATATTATTAGGTACATTCTCCTGCATCGTTGGAAACGCTCCACATCTCTCTCTCAGGCTCTCAAGGCTAGACCTGCATACAGATTTCACATTTTCTTTTCAATAGACGAGGTTTGGACTTCTTCTACTTTCTCAGCAATGACAGTATTTTGCTCGAGGACGATCCTTTCAATTCTTCTTTTTTTTGAAGTCACCTATCCTAGTTCTTTTCTTTAGTAGCTTTCCTGAATCCTATAACAAGTACCAATGCAATTCTCTATAGCAATATGATTTTTAACCTGTTACTATTCTACACTTTATTTCTCCAAAGTCGCCGAGTGTATTGGCGATCGGCAACTAGGTATTTTTTTTTTTTCTTCAAACAGCAGTCTTAGTCCCTTACAACCGGAGTTCTGCGCTGGGCATAATCTTATTTCTGCCCTCATTAAAACAGTTGACACTCGCATTGCTACGGAAAAGATCGTACTAGCCTAGATTGTTAGTATTACTACAGCAGCGCATTTAATTCTGTCAATTTCGAAATGCTAATTTATTTCTTGGGTTGATTCCTTTCTTTGTGGGTGTTAGTCAGTGTGTGCGCTTATATGGAAATGTTTTGAGTCTGATTGCAGCTCATTGCTGGCGTACATCACAGTGGTGTTCCCTCTTCTCCTTTACTCTCCATTTTCATGAACTCTGCGAGTCTACGTAGCATTTTGCAATTTAAATATCTATGCTGACGACCTACAGGTATAGCATGTTATCGTGGATTCAGATATGGCTTATCCAACATGAATAAGGAATAAGAACGTGTTGGTAACTGGGTCCGATTGGATAGTGCATCGATCCCCGAAGGTCACATGCCTTTACCTTAAATGCTCTGAAATTCATTTAAAACTTATTATTCAGAACTAAGATGTCCCAGACTCTCATTCAGCCCATTACTAGCTAATCCAACGGTTGCTAATATATATAAAGGCCACCGAAGTGTTCCTAAATGAACTTGAAAGACTTCAAAACTTTTTATTTGTGGCATATTTATATACTTATGGAAATCCCTCATCGACATGCCGAACTCTTAGCGACTAAAACCATACGTTGTCTTACCCTGACTACGGCCAAGAGCTCCGGGTAAGCCCTCTAAAGGATGTCTCAGGATTCCCAACAGACCCTGGCTACCACTGCGGCCTAAACGTGCGGGTGCGGTGCTGGATGAGGAACAACCGCGCGTTCTTACGGGTTGTTCGGATGTTGTCCCGCTTCTTAGGGCATGTGGCATGTGTTAAATTCTCACGTCTCGCGGTTTTCTTGGTCCTGCTTCTGTAAGGCCGGTGGGCAGCTCCCCGTCGTCCTTAGGCCCCAGTCACGGAGGCCGATAGTCGTAGACGAAGACAAGTCTACGGCCCCTTGTAGCTGACTGCGGACCTCGGGCAGGAGAGTCATCTCCTACTACCTCCCCGCCGCCTCTTTCACTAGCATGACCTGCTGACAGATTCCTAATTGATCCCGCTGGAGATGATGGCTCACACCATAGTCTCTAGCGAGAGAATGTCCACGCCCAGACCTGCCCTGAGAACCTATCTCTTGAATCCTGTCTATTTTTTAATACCCCATAGAATCCCAATCTTCTTTACTTAAGCCTGATTTTCTCTTATACCCTTTTAAGTTCAGTCAACAATTTCTTGCTCAAAAATCCGAGCCCTCATTCCTTTTCAGCGTACATTTGCATACCTACCCGGATTTCTTAAAAAATAGCAATATTCTTTGGTTGCTTTAAAGGAGTTGGTAGAGGTAAATAATTGGGACAGCACGCCTTTTCGTAGTCTCCTTTCCAGCTATATGTAGCCAGGGATTTTGGTGCACCATCGAAAGGAAATCCCAGGCACCCTGACCAGCCCTGGTTGCCAAGCTGCGGTGACTTGTCGCCGCGGTCGTCGTGGAAACCACGCCCTTCTAGGGTGGCAACCACCTCGAGGCAGATCTGGACGTGAACACTCTCTCTCTGGAGACCATAGTGCGAGCCATGATCTCCAGTGGGAGTAAGTGGGACTGCGCTGCCTCTTTCTGTGAGCAGGCTTTCTCATGAACGAGGCGGTGGATAGGGAACGTTAGAGAACCCTCCCACCCGAGTTCTGCAGTCGGTGGCAAAGGCGCCGCTGACGTATCTTCGCTCAGGACCATCGGCCTCCATGACCAGGGGCCTGAGGACTGTGAGCGGGCTGTTCACCGTCCGAAAAAAACCCCCAATGAAGCGGGATAGCACCCGAACACCTCTTAGGCGAGGCCGCTGTTGAAGCCGTAGGTCTGTTGGGAGTCCAGGGACATCCTTTCGAGGACTTACCCGGGCTCCCAACCGTAGGCTGTTGGGCGTTACGTGAGGTTTTTTAGTCGTGGCCAGCCCAGAGAAACGGAGATCGTTCTGGAATCACCGACAACCAGTGCTTCTTCTACGCCGACCAGTCTATTGCCGCCTTTATAGCGTACAATACATCCTCACACATCAAGGCAGCAGAGTTTTATGGCAGAGAACGCCATGTTTGCCATAGTTTCTAACTAAAATTTTATAATATTTTCAATTGACACCTTTTATTAAACAGCTATGTGTAATTAAACAACGTAAATTATGTTTAAGTTGTTCCCGCTATGTGCTCAACAACACATGGCGATATTTGTGACCTAAACAATTTTAACTATGTGTCAGATTCACAGTATATATTTTTTTGTATTTTCGTTTTAAACGTTATCTTTCTAAAAGTCATCTTCCACCACGTAAATATAATATTTACATTATAATAAAATTATTTACTTTCTCTATCACAATTACATTTTGAGTAAATCGGTTTTTACTTCCTCCTGAAAAGTAGGTTAAAAACACATAGCGACTTTTGCAAGCACAGCGACGATATCCGATGACATTGCTGGAGCTTTAGCAAATGAAGGGACCGCGTGGCATTTTATCCCACCACACGCGCCAAATTTTGGAGGGCTCTGGGAAGCAGGAGTCAAATCATGTAAGCATCACTTGCGCAAAATCATTGGTGACTCTACATTAACCTACGAAGAAATGGCAACACTGCTCAGCCAAATAGAAGCGTGCCTGAACTCACGCCCACTTTGTAGAGTCACAGATTCAAATTCGCCGGACGTATTGACACCAGGTCACTTTCTTATTGGAGAACCTGTAGTGAATGCACCCGAGTTTAATTATGAAACCGCCAATATCTCAAGCTTAAAACGATGGCAGTTAGTACAAAGAATGACCCAGATATTCTGGCGCCGTTGGTCTGGTGAGTATTTGACTACACTTCTACAGCGTTATAAATGGTCAAAACAAAATCCTGAGCCTGAAATTGGGGATGTTGTCTTGATCAAGGAAGATAATTTACCACCGAGCAAATGGCTCCTTGGCAGAGTGACCGAGAAACATCCCGGTAAAGATAATATCACGCGTGTGGTCACATTAAGAACCAGTAGCTCTGTCTTTAAAAGGCCTACTTCTAGGTTATGTGTCTTGCCCATTAATGAGCAATGATCGGATTATTTGTAATTTTGGTTTGATTCTTTGGGAAGTTGGGAATTTACCCCATTTGGAGTTTTGTTTAGTCGAGTCTTTTATTTACTATTACAACTTTGTATTACAAATGGTATAAGGGTTAAAATTTAAGATACTCTGTTTTATTTATCATATTATAAGTATTACGATGCAAGTTTTTTATGTATTTTTAACACTTGTTAAGAACATTATGGGCCCAGCCAATATTTTCTTGGTGGGCGGCATGTTTAGCTTTAAGTTAATATTCTATACATACTGGCGCTGTAACTATACAACTAAATGTTGTCTGTTCTGAATCGCGATATGAGAGCTGAATCGCGATTGTAAGATTCTTTTTGTTATCCATAAGTACAGCCAATATGAGTGCTGAATCGCGATTGTAAGATTTTCTCTTTTATGTATAAGTATGCTCCGATTGTATTGATTAGTGAGAATAAATTAGGTCACAGTATTACCTACTGTGCCAAAAGGGTGCCTAGTTTTTTTTTGTTGCGGTTAGAAAACCCTCAATTATCAACCCCTAGTAAAACGACCTCTGAAGTATTAAAGGGTCGTACAGATGGCGTTGTGTGAAATGTCCGTGAATATTTATTTATTTATTTAGTATTAAGTAGGTGTAACAATCTACTCTGATAATATAATAGTTGAAACGTCGAAACCAATTTGCAAATTGCCATTTATCTTTTAGAAAATTATTCTCAACCAACTTTAGTATCGAGAGCAGATTTAAGAATGGACATGCAATATTTTTAACCCTCCCACGCTACATTATATTAGGACCGCTGACGCCGACACCGTCTACGGTTTTCCATTTACATAAAAGTGCTTTCAAACCCTATTTCTACCACTTATCTACTAATCGTCTTGAGAGAGCGCTGAAGTGGATTGCGTAGCTTTTAGAACAAAGGAGTCTTGTTGTTACTTCAAAATTAAATATTCTATTACTATTAAGACCAGTCAGTGGGAATTATTGAGCATTAGCTATTCGAAAATGTAACCTCTGACGGCCGCGATCAAATACATCTACTTACCAAGTTTCAACAGCATAGGCCTTATAGTTTCGGAGAAAACTGGCTGTGACACACGGACGGACAGACAGACAGACAGACATGACGAATCTATAAGGGTTCCGTTTTTGCCAATGGAGGAATCCTAAAAATGGGGGTTTTAAGGGAGGAAAAAGGGTTTTCGCGATTTCCGACAAAACTAAAAATCCTATGGAAAAATATTGCATGACAAAGTTGTAGAAAATAAAAAAATCTACAACTTTTGGATTTACACTTTTTTGACATAACCCCAAAAAGTATGTCAAAAACTCAAAAAAACCCAAATTTTGGGTTTTTGATTTTTTTCTTTTAGAAAAATGTTTATTTTTTCATGAAATTTTGCAAAAACCTTTCTTTTTATGTTCTTAATGCACTGTATTTTTTTTTTTACTTTATTTATTATTAACTCATTCCCAAACAAAAGCAAATTACGTGTAAGTTTTCAGTAGTGTTCTTATGTACCTACTTGCTGTTTTCTTAAACGTTTTTAGAATCTGCGAGGCTTCGAATTGCTTTTCTTTGAGCTTATAATGTATATTTTTTAATTGAAATGCTTTTCCTTTTCGTTGAGCCAGCAACAAACGAGGAACAAATATTCATAACATCAAATTGTATTATTATTTTTATTTCCAATCTTCGTCCACCCCTGCTCGTGGATGTTCCGGAGCCCCCCACCAACCATACCAGATAATGTAACATCTCATCTGAAAAATAAAATGCGATAATATAATGCACGGTGCATTTTTTGCGTCGTTGCGCCTGACAAGTTCCATATGTGATTTTTACAAGGTTTTGGGAAACTCAAAAAAACATGTTTTTTCAAAAAGCGTGTAAGTAATCGAAAATCTGTAAATGCAGTTTTATGAACATAGATTTTTTACATATGTTAGATATAAATTTGATATGCAATGTTGCATATATTTGAAGATATAAGTATTTTTTCTGTAAATCTGCACATACCTGTTTTGGCACTGTGCATGCAAATTATTCATGTGTCATTTTCATGCACATAAGGGATAATGTTAACACTGTTTTCTCAAAAACTAGTCTATTATGTACCATTTTGGTATTAAAAATTCAGTGTACTACTTAGATTTTCACAATTATTGGTCAGTCTTTTTGTAATGTATAAGTATTAAATAAAACTTCTGTCCTTAATCGTAAAAGTTAAATTAAAAGTATGTTAAATTACCTAAAAGTCACAATATAAACTCCTTTATACAGTCCTTAACCCACTTACACCAGTCCAATGCAGAGTGCAGTACAGAATAGGTGGAGCTTAAACTTTAGAATAATTACGTACGATTTTATGTCTGTGGAAACCGTGCTTATTTTTATGCATATTCTTGATTAGGTAAGCAAATCAATCTATGGCAGTTTAATGCTAGACGTAAGTCTCTCCCAAATCACGCCAGAACATACGGTCTTGCGTCTTCCGCATCCAGTCACTTTCTGCGACCTTTTCCGGTGGTCGGGCCATCAAAAAAGAGTCCAGTCCTTGAGACATGGTGCTCTCTCCTACCGGTTGACACAGATGCTTGCCGTGCACGGTAGCTTCGGTAGGTATCTGTGGCGAAAGCACCGGGAAACCACGGCCGAGTGTCAGCACTGCGAGGACCGCAGCGATGACGCGGCGCTCCATTCGCTTGTGGAGTGCACGGCGTGGGCGCAACAGCGCCAGGTCCTCGTAGTGGGTCTGGACGTGGACACTCTCTCGCTGGAGACCATGGTGCGAGCCATGCTCTCCAGTGTGAGTAAGTGGGACTGCGCCGCCTCCTTCTGCGAGCAGGTCATGCTCGTCAAGGAGGCGGTGGGACGGGTACGGGAGAGAACTCTCCCACCCGAGTTCCGCAGTCGGCGGCCTGGGCGCCGCCGACGTGTCTTCGCCGAGGACTGTCGGCCACCATGACCGGGGGCCTGAGGACGGTGAGAGGGCGGCTCACCGTCCGTACAGAAGCAGGTCCATGACGGCAGCGTGACGTGAGCAATTCACGCACGCCCCCCCTTAGAAGCGGGATCACACCCGAAACCCCTCAAAGACGCGGGATAGCACCCGAACCAGTCCCTGGGCGAGGCCGCAGTGGCGGCCGTGGGTCTGTTGGGAGTTCTGGGACATCCTTCCGAGGGCTTCCCCTGGGCTCCCAACCACAGGCTGTTGGGCGTGACGTGAGGTTTTTTAGTCGGTAGGAGTCCGGCATAACATCCATGAGGATTTTCCCTCACGTTAAACAAAAAAAAAAAGAAAAGTTGATGTATTCTGTAAACCGCATTAAGATTTTTATACAAAACTAGAAAAAAAGCAGTTAGTTTTGGGGGTCCCCATACTCAGAACTGACACTCGAAATTTTTTTTTTCATCAAACCCATACGTGTGGTATCTATAGATAGGTCTTCAAAAGTGCTACTGAGGTTTCTAAGATCATTTTTTTTCTAAAGTGAATAGTTTGCGCAAGAGACACTTCCAAAGTGGAAAAATGTGTGTGTCCCCCCCTCTAACTTCTAAACTAAGAGAATGATAAATCTAAAAATAAAATAAAATCTACATTGCCATAAAATCTTCCAACGAAAATTGGTATGAACGAAATCGAGTAAGTACTTTATTTTAATACGTCATAAACCGCAATTTTCGCCGAGAAAAATCACTACCACTGCGAACGTGTTAAAACATCAATGAAAGTTACAACGAACTACAAGAACTGTTATATTATGTTACTAGCTCCTAAGGGTTCCTCCTTCATGGGCGAGTTCAACTCGCACTTGACCGGTGTTTTCACTTCCCGACGTCAGATCATCCGTAAATTATTTTTCCTGTTATTTTTGTCACATTCTCTTCCTTTTGCAATAGGTTTCATTCACTGATCTGTAATATAAACCACAATAATATAGATCAGTGGTTTCATTCTACTACTAATTTTTTATATTTTAAAAGCTATCACTGGTCTATAAAAGAAAAAAAATCTAAATAATGAGGAATACCCTAGTGTGACGTATGGTAATTCCTGTAGTGGAATAGTCTAATGGTCTAAGATCCCGTTAAGAACGATCTTCACCTAGCTGGTTAATAGATGAAAATTATTTAAATTCAATGAAATATATCAATATATTAATTGCAGATGGGTTGCCCAAAGTATTTCAGTCCAGAATATGATTACTCAAAAATTAAAAAAAAAACATTTCACGGATCATCAATGAAATAAGCAATGGTGGATTCAATGAAATAATCTTTATATTTTAATTAACGTTAACTTTAAGTTACTGGTATCGATTTACTTGCTTATTCCTGAGTACCAAAGAGTTGTGACGGGAAAAAAGTCGACAACCTAACATTCGCATATCCTATGGGCGTTTTACTTTCAATTGTTACTTATGGAATGTATCTAGGTATAGGTATATAATCATATTCTGGGCTGATTTTTTTTAGGCAACCCATCTGCAATTAATTTATTGACATATTTCATAGAATACAATATAAATTTCATCCATTAACCAGCTCGGTGAAGATCGTTCTTAACGGGATCTTATACTATAAGTTCATATCCGATTTTGTTAGCACCATAGAGGGAGAAGCTCTAGGTCGGTTGCCATGCAACGGGTAATAAAATTAAAATACAATTATTATGTCACCTTGTCATTTGTGTCAAGGCTTTGCAATATATTTTCTTATTTTAGAATTGTTTTATTGATTTTATTTGACTAGTATGTAAACATGGCACCAAAAAAGCAAATCACACAATCCGAAGGTGATAGAATTGCAATTTTTAGTGAAGTAGAAAGAACATTTTTGCAACAACAAGTAGCCGAATGTAATCGACGTATCGCGCGACTTAGATCATCATTAGAAAAATATGAAACACACAATAAAGAACTACAAAAGGCTTATGAAGAATTGGATGAAGACCGATCAGATATAATAGTCTATTTAAAAAAGCTACTCAACATAAAAAGCGTTGAATATAATGAGCTGAAATTAAAAATGGATTGTCTTATATAATTGAGAGAAACAGAAAATGTAGACTTTAATGAAAAAGTAACTACGCTGGAAAAAAACTTTACCACAATGAAACACCAGCTGAGTTCTGAAAATAGGTTATTGGCGGGTAAACTAAATACTCTCGAGGAATTTCGGGCTATTAGAGATGATTTAATGGGAAAATTTGATAAACAAGAACAAGAGTTTATGGAACAAGAAATGAAGTATAAGAGAATTCTCTACAATGCTGAAAAAAAATTGTTATAGGGAAAGACAAACTGAAGAAAGAAATGGAGGCAAGAGTATTGCAGTTAGCACAAGATTATCAAGATGCAACTGAACTTAGAATCGCTGCATCTACCCATAGAGTTATCCGGGATAATATAGCTATAAATAATGAATTCGAGAGAATTTTAAGCACCCAACAAAAAATTTGTGAAGAAAATGAAATGTATAAAAATAATGCTAGAGCCGCATCTATAGCAAGAGAATTAGCTGAAGAAGAGCGCGATACAGCTATAAACAAAAGTATAGTTCAACTTAAGATTATCAAACAACTCACGTCTACTATTGATAATATTAAGATAGAAAAAGGATTATTTGAAAAGAGTAATTACAATTTCCAAACTTTACAAGGAAAAATAAATAAACTAAGTAAAGAAAATGATGATTTAATATTACAAGTGCGTATTCTCGAACAAAATTTACACGCGAAGTTATGTGATCAGAATAAAGCGAATGCAGGTTCCTCAAAAATTCGTAAAGAGCGAGATAAACTTCGAAAAATTTTACACGATACTGCTTTTGCTATCAAGGCTGCTTTGAAATTTGATCAGTGGTATCCTACTAACTCTGAGCAACCAGAAATGAACAGACACTCTGTTCTCCAGAATTTACTTGAGATTGTATCAAGATTCTATGAGATACAAGGAACGGACTCATTAGCTACAATTGCATCATTTAGTAAAATCTACAATGAGGGTGATTTAGGGTTTGTTCCCAAATTGTCAATTAAAAAAGTGTCTGAACATTCAGTTGCACCTAGTGCATATCGATTACGAAAAGATTCTCTCAAGAGTGAAGCGATAAAAAGTGTCAATACTGCGTCATCATTATCAGATGTTTCACTTGACAGTAGTATTAAAACAATTCCGAGTTTCCAAGTCTTACCTCCGTCATCATATATAACTACCATATCTGAAGTTAAAGCCAGTCTTGAATCTTTTATGACATCGACTCAATCAATTACTTCAGATAAAGAAGAATCCGATCATGATGATCATGGTGAAACTGAGCTAGAAAAGAAATTATTAGCCAGCAAACTTGAAATTCAAAAATCAATATTGAAAGACCTAGCTTTTTCTCAATTAACAATGAAAAAATCTACCGAGGCATTGCTTGCAAAACCCCGTGAATCTATAGTGTTTCGAAAAACAAGTGTGTCACTCACACCAGGGAAATCGGTAACTATTTTAGAAAGCAATATAGAAACAAACGGAGTAAATTCGCCTTTACAAGACATATCATCCTCGATTTCGGCAGATACAATAGTGACAGATGACCTGCAGAAAAACATAGATGGTACTAAAGTAGATCAATCAGAAGATGACGGTGATAAAAATACTATTAAGTCACCTGAATCTACAATGGAGAAAAATAAGTAAATTTTTGCATTGACCTTGAACACAACACGACCTAGATATTTTAGAAGGTATTTTTATTCCTTTTATAAAGTAATACTTTTGTATTATTTTTTGTAACTTTTATTTTGATACATGCTTATTGTATTGTATATTTTTAAAATAAAATACATTTTTTTTTTTTTTTTTTTTTTTATACCACTAAGGTGGCAGACAAGCACACGGCCCACCAGAAGAACCGGTGGTCACCGCAGCCTATGAACGTTTGCAACACCAGAGGCGCCACACTCGCGCTGCCGACCCTGTAAAAACCTTCTTAGACCCCTTTTGAAGAACCCCATACTGTAGGCGTTTGGGAAAACCGAGGCAGGAAGATCATTCCACAACCTAAGCGTGCGCGGAAGAAAACTCCTACCGGATCTAACCGTGCTCAAACGCTCCAGACGTAGGGTGTGCGGATGAAATCCCTGTCTATGGCGAGCGGTGCGATGATAGAAGGTAGCCGTGGGCATCATGTCAAACAATTCCTCGGAGCACATACCATTGTACAGGCGGTAGAACACGCATAAGGAGGCATAGTCTCTCCTGTCGCGAAGAGGTTCCACACCACCTGTCAGTATAGGATCGTTGACAACTCTCACAGCTCGCCTCTGCACCGAGTCAAACGGGCGAAGCTGATATTCAGGTGCCCCCGCCCAGAGGTGACAGCAGTACTCCATGTGTGGCCGCACTTGCGACTTATAGAGAAGCAGTGTTTGCGCCGCAGTAAAGTACCGCCGCGCCCTGTTGAGCACACCGAGCTTCTTGGACGCCAGCCTGGCCTTGTCCTCCAAATGACTGCGGAACTGAACGTCACTGGAGATGTCAACACCAAGGATCCCTATACTTTTAGAGATGGAAAGAGATGTGCCCTGGAATCGTGGCGCTACAGTAATTGGGGCTTTCTTAGCGGTGAAGAAACACGCCTGTGTCTTGGAGGGATTGAACTGGACAAGGTTTTGTCTACCCCAATCGGACACTCTAGTAAGAGTAGCCTCGATTTCAGACACAAGCTGTTCACGACTTTTCTCCACTGCGTCCCGAGAGATACCGGGACGGCCTGTGTAACAAGTGTCCCCTGTACTGTCGTCTGCATAACAATGAATGCCGTCAATAGACAACATGTCATTGATATGCAGCAGAAACAGGGTAGGGGACAACACTGAGCCTTGCGGTACTCCAGCGTTTATGGCCATGCAGTCAGAACAGCTGCCGTCGACAACAGCCCTGATGCTTCTATCGGCCAAAAAGCTGGACACCCATCCGCAAAATCTCTCGGTCAGTCCGTAGGAGGGCAATTTTTTAAGAAGACCACGGTGCCAGACCCGGTCAAAGGCTTTAGAAATGTCGAGGCTCACTGCTAGAGCCTCGCCCTTACTCTCGATAGCCGTCGCCCATCGGTGTGTGAGGCACACGAGAAGATCGCCCGTCGAGCGACCGTGACGGAAACCGTACTGCCGGTCACTGAGCAGGTCGTTTTCCTCAAGGTACCTCAGGAGCTGTGTATTAATTACACGCTCCATCACCTTAGACAATAGAGAGGTGACGGCTATAGGCCTGTAATTGGCCGGGTCGGTCCTATCACCCTTCTTGGGCACAGGATGCACATACGCGATCTTCCACGACGCCGGGACTTGTCGCATGGAATAAGAAAGCGAGAAAAGACGTGTAAGTACCGGACACAACTCTGGACCACACTGCTTAAGTACTACCGCGGGTATACCGTCTGGCCCACTCGACTTATGAACGTCCAGAGAATGAAGCTCCCGTCGGACGTCCCGCTGCGTAAATTTAACTTCCGGCATGGAAGTTCCACACCACGGAACGTCCGGCGGCACAGCACCCCCGTCGCTCATGGTCGAGTTAGAGGCAAAGAGAGAACCCAAAAGGTCGGCCTTCTCCCTGGCACTCTGGGCCAGACTACCGTCGGGTTTAAGCAAAGGTGGTAAACCTGACTGACAGAAGTTTCCCTCGGCAGCTTTGGCAAGCGACCAGAATTCACGACTTCCTGAAGGGTACCCTGCTAGCCGCTCACCATATCTAATCTATCACTACGATGGGTATTTGGTACTAATCACTACGATGGGTATTTGGTGTATCGCCATCCGGCCAGGCGCAAGACGAATAGATAGTTTTAGTCGGTTCGAGTGCGGCAGGGATACGTACAAGTAAAAGACTATTACTATAAACATAATTATTTATTTACTTATAGGTGCTCTGAAACTTCAATGAGTAGACGTATCGGAAATAAGGGCACTACAATGTATAAGTTAGAATAGACATTAGACTGGAAGCTCTAAAGACGAATTAAAACACCAAGGGGCTTTTTAAATTTTTATAAGTCTTACCGTTTAATTACAGTAGGTAGTTACGTACGAGTAGACAGGAGAAAATGATTTTTTATTTAAAAATAAAAATTGCAATATAGATTAAGTCTAACGACCATGATTGGAAGCTTAAGAATAATCTTTTAGTAAGAGATTAAAGCGACGACGGTAACAAACGATCGCTACCATGGACTAAATTACTTTGAAAGCTTATTTTGTACATGGTCTCAAATCCCTGCACCAATGTATATGAACTTCGCCTTTAAGCTTTGTATAAATGTACTACATGGGTTGAATTCATGTTAATGTATTCATGTTTGTCTTTAGATTGGTCAGACAGCCTGGTAAAAGATTATGTTTCGATTTTTTCTTCTCATAACCATAAGTCCTGCAGCAGGTGCACTACTGGTCTTATAACTTGTGTTTACTTCACAGAAAAAGAACTAACAAAGATGTCAATTCTATTTATTTCAATAATTAGTTATTCAAGAATAAAGTATAGTGATTTATTTGCGCCACCTTGTATTTAAGTGCTACTACAACTTGTGAGATAGTAAGAGTATCAAATAAAGTCACTATTCCCCGTAAATATTAGATTGATAGACTGTAGTCTGTTTGACTTCGAACTGCAACAGGTTTAGAATACATAACGAAAATCTTCATAGCTTTAAAGTTCAGAAGAAAAAGAAAGCTTGACTAATTTAAATCCGATTTAAGGTATTTGCATAAATTTTCACAGAATTTACAAAAGAAAGTTGTGACTTTCGGTCACAACTTTCTTAGAATTAAAATTTGTATATGATTAAGAAATATAATAGTCAAATGAATTCATTTATCCCCCTCTGTTGGGTTTCACAGCAAGATATGTAAGAATCAGTAACAATAGATTGATCAAACAGGAATTCTATAGCAAAATTTAATAGAATATTTCTATTTTATCAATTTCAACTCTAAACTCACCGTTGCACGTTAGCTCCCGTAAATTGAAATCTTTCGGGATGTTTTTTGAGACGTGGAACTATACATCTCAAAAAGTTTCTAACAGTCTATAAAACTCTTTCAAAAAAGGTACCCATGTCTCTAGTTCGGTACAACATATTCCAACGGTCACTAAAAAACATCGGGGTGGGAGGCTGGCATGAGGCCGTTCACACTTCAGCATTTCTGCCATCAGCGGATGTTTGACACAACTTCTTCCCACATGTCTCGACTACAATATAATTATATCTTTGTTTGGTATAACTATGTAATACTTTTACCTATATTATCTTTGGTGTAACTATCAAACGGCTTGGCCGATAGTAACGCGACTAAATAGTACGAACGTACGGTGCTACACACATTATAGGGTTCCGCACAAATGCTAATATTTTTACGAACTAAGAATAAAGATATTCCAGAAAGTGTTTAAAAAACATAGTAGAGTAAGCGAAAGTAACAAGCTTATTCAAGAAGCATCAATACCTACGTGTCATAGAGCAACGCGACCAGTACAAAGGGATTAGACCCTTTAAGAGAAAGACTAATTCGTAGTGTGCCTAACTCGTGTTACGTTTAAATGTCATTATAATTCGCTTTCAGCCTAAGTGTCTATATGCCTATAGAGCTGTTGGCATAATTATTTGCTCAGCATTATCAGGAAGTCGTATTCATATAAGCAACTACAAAAGCAATTGGCTTTCACTTTGAAACTTACATAAAATAGTTCACTCATAATTTCAGACACACGCATACTCGTATTATATTTCTTATACCATTTGGAGTACGCTTTGCCAGAGGGAAAAGCCTTAGTATGGCGCCTCCCCTCCCGATAAGTCACAGGTCGTGTTGCTCTATGCCTACGTGTAATCGGATGAACTAAGCACAAACAAAGTATCAAAATTCGTATAGAACTTTTAAAGATTCAACAAGGTGAACGTAAATTTGAACTGAATTATCGGGCTACTGTCATTCTCAGTAATGAGTTACAAAGTTACGAACTCGCCTTCAGAGTTCAAGTTAATGACTTTACGGAACATACAGTGATCATAAGATCGTGATGTTTACTTGTTATGTAATTTCAAATTTATTATCTCAATAATTCTCGACGCACGAACTCAATAATAATATTTTTTTCTGCCTTATATTTATTTTATACGAAGCACTCGTAGCCTTGCTATCTCAGTGTTTTATAAACGATCTCTGGAGATTGCAACATTTCTGTTGACTGGTCGTCGGATTGGTGATCACTAGGCATTTCCCTTAGAGTAAATATTAGAAGGTACCTTCTAATATATTCTCTAAAGCATCTCTCTCTAAGGCAACCCAGTTGTAAGTAATATGGCACTCGTTAAGCCAAGTTGTAAAAAACAAATGCAGATAGGTACACATTATACATAGATCAAATTTAGTTTATGTTTTTTTCGGGAGTTAAAAACAAAAGTGTTATCGCAAGCACAAAAGGAGTTCCTAAGCAAACGTGTATACATGAAGCAATGAATGACGTCCTTGACTCCTAGTTCCATTTTATGACCAACCTCAGCTAGAGAAGGGTATGATCATATATTTAACGAAAAGGTTTAACATCATAAACATGCCTTTTGTCTTCTTGACCGCATAAAATGAGCTTAGAGTATTTCAACCAAGTGACGTCATAGATTTCGTCACTTGTTGAATGTTTTACTAAGTATTGTGATGTGTTATTTTAGCTACTCCTATATTGAATGTGTAACCAATGTATCTATAAAACCGAATGCAATTCATGCAATAAAGCAGTCTTGTTTCAACCAAGCTAGTGTTTTATTCCAATACTCAATCCGTACATCATATGGCGACCCTGCCAGTAGAACCAACCTCGCGCGTGTAATTCAATATAGTACCATATTAAGACAGTGTTGACTCCAAATGATGCATGAACAATAACAATGTATTACAAAAGAGATCATCGAGGACTGTCGTTCCAATACGAACATATAATTCGCTTTGTGACCAAATATTTCAAAAATGTGTAACCCTTCGAATAACTTAAAAGAACAAGTGCTCATTTCTCAAGCCGCAACGGGTACTGGCCAAAATACGTCGCAGACAGAACAGCTTCTGCACCACGCGACTACTAGTAACATTATTCTGCTGGTAATTGTTTTATTGTTGGGGATAGGAGGTATCTTTATCGCATACAAAGTATATAAAAAGTGCCACCACAGAATTGTAGAGAATCATGTCAACGATCTAGTACTCAGAAGATACGCTAGTGTTCTTCGCGACCAGCAACGTAAACAAGTGCAAGATGATATCGCGTAATTTCCGTTAAAATTTCATGGCGAATTATATTTAAGTAAAGGCGTCGGCGGTAATGTGTATACATACAAGTCTCCTGTGAGTGTTAAAGTGCAAAAAAAAAAAAAAAAAGTTTAGTGTAAAATCGTAACTCGTAAATCCGTCACGGTCGGCATCGCCATCGTCATGATATCGAACTGCTACTTGAGACTTTAAGTACCTACCATAGTGACAGTGTCGTGAATCGGAAGAAATTGGTATGTATGCATTATTGATATGTATTAAAACCGTTTAACGTTACATGCACTAATTATACCTGTGATTAGATTTTTTATTGTAATGGGTCTGATTTTAATACAATAATATGAATTAATGGCAGAATTTATTACAGAGTTATGCGATGAATTAATAAAAATTAAAAGATATTTAATAAAAATCGGCCCATCTAGACGACAACATAGTAGTGCATGCATTAAAAAATTAAATAAAGCTAATAGTATTTATGACCAATTTAACAGTTATTTAAATGAAATTTTAAGAATAAAAGAATTTAAGAAGTTACCTGAAATAGAGAAGTTTGATAAAAACTGTGAAAAACTAAAGAATTTATACTCTGATATTACTGAATTATGTAAAGATTGTCAATCAACAAATTGTACCCAAATTGATGATTTGTGTAAAAACTGCCAATCAACAGACTGTTCGGAAATAACTGAATTGTGTGAAACTTGCCGCTTAACGGATTGTCCTACAATGGCTAAATTTGAATTAAAGGTAGCCCTTAGCTTGTTGCCCGTTATGAACGATCAAGAATTAGTTACTAAACAACTTATTGATGGCATTGAGTATTATTATTCCGTTCTAGGAGATGATCAAACAAGTTACTTGATAGAATTTATTCTAAAAACCCGACTATCGCAATTTGCTAAACTAAGGTTAGCTGTCAAATATACAGAGGTCTCTGAATTACTGAAGGACATGAAATTGCACTTATTGCCTAAAAAGTCATCTACAGCTTTACAGAGTAAATTACAGAATATTATGCAAAGTGAAAAGTCCATTTCAGACTTCGGTCAGGAATTGTCAAGTTTGTTTGTCGATCTTACTATTTCGCAGGCCGAAGGAAATCCTGAATCTTATAATATTTTAAAATGTGTAAATGAAAAGCTAGCTATCAAACGGTTTTCAGATGGGTTGCGAAATCGTAGATTGAGCACAATTATAGCTGCTAGGAATTTCAACACATTAAACGACGCTATACAAGCTGCAGTGGATGAAGAAACTTCTTCGACAGGAAATGCTTCGACAAATATTTTGTCAATGAGAAGGTCTAATGCGCGAAATTTTGGACAATTCAGAGGTAACTATAGGGGATTTTATTCGACTCCAAGAGGTAACTATTTTTCTAACAGTTACAATCACCAACGCGGAGTAACACAAAATTGGAGACAGACCTCCCGAGGAAACCGTTCGGGACAAGGCTTTCGAGGTCAGTATAATCGCTATTATTCTAACAGTAGAGTTTCCCCGAAAAGCCAAAATGTACAAGTGATGACAGATAATGACCATAATACGAGTAATAATACCGATATTACAGTAGAAGAAAATGTTGAAGAGTTTTTTCGTGACTAAAAGTGTTTTTTCTTACGATAATTCATTATTAGCTACCTTGTCCATAAACAACAAAAAATATTTATGGTTAATTGACACTGGAGCTTCAATTTCAGCCATTCCACATAGTAAGATTCTAGAACATAACATTCCAATACACAAATGGAGTACCACTATAAATGGCATTGGAGGCAGAGTCAATGCAATAGGATATGTTTATTTAGTGTTAGAGACTCAGAGATATTATTTCAATCATAAGTTTTATGTTTTTAATTCTTTGCCTTGTAAGGCGGATGGCATAATAGGTTACGACTTTTTAAACAAGTTTAAATCATGTATCGATTTAGAATGTAAACAAATGACTATATGCACTTTGACAAATGATAAAATATATTTAAATTTATGTAAACAACAGTCAAAATTTTATAATATACCAGCGAGGTCAGAGTCAATACACTATATAGATACTAGTGTGACAAAAGAGTGCGTGGTTTGTGCGTCAGAGTTGCGTGAAGGTATCTTTATGGCCAGTAGTATAGGACTACCTGTTAATGGAAAAATTCCAGTTAGAATATTGAACACAACTGAAAATTCAGTTATTGTAAACGATATCAAACCCACTATACAAAGGTTGAATGATTATAATATATGCGCATTTAATAGTTGTTTACATAACGCCGATCGAGTAAAAGGTCTATTATCTCAGCTTAATTTAAAACACTTAAACGTAGAAGAGCAAAGTGCTATTCGGAATATCTGCGCTAAATATTCAGACATCTTTTATTTACCAGGCGACACTTTAACAAGCACCCCTATATATAATCATAAAATAAAATTAAGAGAAAATGCGGATACAGTATATGTTAAACCATATAGACTCCCTCATTCACAAAAATCGGAAGTAGTTAGACAGATAAAAAATATGTTGTCGCAGGGAATCATTGAACCATGTGCCAGTGAATGGTCAAGTCCAGTGCTCCTAGTACCTAAAAAGGCTGATCTTTCAGGAAATAAAAGGTGGCGTCTAGTTATAGATTATAGGAAATTAAATAACCAAATTAAGGACGACAGGTTTCCACTGCCAAACATAACGGAAATCCTAGACTCTCTTTCAGGGTGTATATACTTCACGCACCTTGACCTTTATCAAGGGTTTTACAATGTTAATTTAGAACAAGAAAGCCGGAAGTATACAGCCTTTGCATCCGGACAATTTCGTATGACCAGGATGCCCCAAGGCCTCAAGTCAAGCCCGAATTCCTTCTCCAGGATGATGAATATGGCTATGGCTGGATTAACTTACGATAAATGCTTAATTTATCTAGATGATTTAATTGTATACGGCAAAAATTTAAATTCAGCCGTGAAAAATTTGCTAGACGTATTTGAACGATTGCGTAAAACTAAACTAAAACTCAATCCTATTAAATGTGATTTTTTGAAGAAAGAGATTCTATATTTAGGCCATGTGATATCATCAGAGGGTGTTTTACCCGACCCACAAAAGTTAGACGTGGTAAAAAATTATCCCACTCCACGTAATTCCGATGAGGTAAAGCGCTTTGTAGCCTTCGCCAATTATTACCGTAAATTTATTAGGAATTTTGCTGCCATTGCGCAACCTTTAAACTATTTGTCCAGGAAAAATATTGAATTTATATGGTCTGAAAACTGCCAAAAATCATTTGATTTGTTTAAAGAAAAATTAATTTCTCCACCTATACTAGACTATCCTAATTTTTCAAACGACAATGAGTTTGTTCTTCAAACAGACGCATCAGGTTTAGCAATAGGAGCTATTTTAGCTAACCAAAATTGCAAACCAGTAGCTTATGCTAGTAGAGTCTTAAATAAAGCGGAAGTACACTATCCGACAATTGAAAAAGAATTACTAGCCATTGTCTGGGCTGTAAAACATTTCAGGCCTTACCTTTATGGTCGCAAATTTAAAATATTGACCGACCATAAGCCACTAGTTTACTTATTTAATATAAGGGAGCCTTCAAGTAGGTTATTAAAATTTAGAATGTTATTAGAGGAATACGATTTTCGGGTGGAATATATTAAAGGCCCGGACAATGCAGCTGCAGACGCACTTTCTCGGATTATCCTAACATGTAAGGACTTGAAAGACATGCATGAAAATACGATGAATGTAATGACGCGTGCCCAAAAAAGAATATTAGAAGGTAAACAGGACACTTCGGATGTTGTAGCTTCTAACGACGATTCCGACCCGAGTCTGTCCGATCAGCCGACGGTCGTTGAAACTCATAGCAAGCCAAAGATGTCCATAGAACTAAGGTTAAGTAACAACAAACAAATAAATAAAATTAGAAACAAATATAAGGTTGAGAATAGTAGTGAATCATTATTTTACGTACCGAGCGATATGGTAATATACATTAAGCCCTCTTACTCGATCGCATATAGCCCCAGACGCATTTGCGAGAGAGCTGGCAACGTTTTGTAAGAAGTTACATATAAATGAAATATATTTTATCAAGAATAAGATAAATGGTACTTTTATTGACACACTAGCACAAAATATAAAGAGCTTGTCGTGTTGGACCGGACCGCGGTTGTGTATTTTAAAAGATGTGGAAAGAATAGATGATAAAGATGAACAAAGAGTTATCCTCAATGACTTCCATCTGTTACCTACAAGCGGTCATGCCGGTATCAGAAGAATGGTCAATAACATTAAAAAATATTATTTCTGGGCAGGCCTTGAGCGCGACGTCATTAAATTTGTTAATAGATGTGAAAAGTGTCAAAAACAAAAACACTCAGTGCATATTAAAGAACCAATGATAATTACAAGTACAGCTAATTCTGCCTTTGAAAAACTATATTTAGATGTTGTAGGGCCTTTAGATAAGGATAATCATAATTTTTCGTACATTCTGACGCTACAATGTGAATTAACCAAATATGTAGAATGCTACCCATTAATTACCAAAAGTAGTCCTGAAATAGCCAGTAGTTTTGTAAGTAACTTTATATTACGTTATGGAATACCCAGAGAAATAGCCACCGACCGAGGAGCTGAGTTCATGTCAGCAACAATGCAAGAGGTATGTAAACTCCTTAATATAAACAAAATAAATTCTACTGCCTATCATCACGAGAGCATAGGTGCACTCGAAAATTCACATAAAAATTTGGGTGCCTTTCTACGTATATACACAGATAACCATCCTGAATCTTGGAGCACTTGGCTACCTTACTGGTCTTTTAGCTATAATACAACAATTCACACCGAAACCAAATTTACACCTTTCGAACTGGTCTTTGGCAAAAAATGTAATTTACCCAGTAATCTAACTAAAACAATTGAACCTCTTTACAATCACGACAGCTATCCTTTAGAACTAAAATATCGTTTACAAGCCGCTTTAAACGAAGCCCGAGAAAATTTAATTTCTTCAAAATTAGCACGTAAAGAAAAATATGATAAAACTTGTAAGCCTATTCTGTACCAAACAGGTGATTATATTTTGATCCGTAATGAAAATGGTAATAAATTATCAAGCATATATTCAGGACCTTTTATAGTTACAAAAGATAATTCACCAAATGTCGAAATATTAAAAGACGGTAAACTAGACATTGTACATAAAAACCGTACAAAATTGTTTATACCTAACGGATGAATTTTATACCTTCACTTCAATGCCTTTGTCTAATTTGAATGTACCGTACTTATACATATAAAGTGTGTGTGCAATGCACCTCTACCTATCCCATCGAGGATATAGGGGCGATATGTTTGTAATGAAATCATTGTAAGTAGCCTTAAATGCTTGATTATAATTATATGACTTGTTATGAAACTGTACACCATTACTACGGTGCGTCGCTTATCTTAATGTCACATGTATCAGATTATATCATTTAGAGTAGGTACCTATATCTAATAGTTTTATTATCAATTATGCAGTTACTCATCATAACATTATCTATGAAAATAAAATAAATTGTATACTCATTTTATTTTAATTTTTTTTTAAAAGGGTGGTGTGATGTGTTATTTTAGCTACTCCTATATTTAATGTGTAACCAATGTATCTATAAAACCGAATGCAATTCATGCAATAAAGCAGTCTTGTTTCAACCAAGCTAGTGTTTTATTCCAATACTCAATCCGTACATCATAGTATAGTAGGTACTTGCTTAGAAGGTTCACTCACACGGTCTCTTTGAATATTTAACAGGAGATGCTATTTTGGAGCCGTACTTTAAATAAGTGATTCATGACTAGCTTCGTTGCTACTTCAGAATGATGTCTGAAAGTACCTCAAAAGGGCTGTATAATTCTACATGTATAGTTGGAGAGATTCCTAAAGTACATAAGGAGTAGTGTTTACTGCATTGTGTAGGCCAATAAGACACATATTCTCAATCTTTGTCTATGACTTACGTAGTTCCAAAATACAAGATGTTCAAGTTACTTAATAAAACTTTAGTTATCTGCCAGTGAAGGCCCTGTAAAAATCAGTTCATTCATTTCAGAAATTTGTCCAACAAGGAATTTTTAAGAAATGGTGTTAGTTTTATGTACCTTACATACACATGTACCGTATATACTTTTATTTTTATCACAGAATCTGTTAATTTTAAATTATTACATACAGACTTAAGATTGCAATGAGTGCTGAAATTTTAATATTACGGTCATTTCTTGGTCATGAGTTGATTTACATTTAAATAGAGATTTTCAGCGGGAGTTGAGAGCACCAAACCAACATTAAGACTTACAAACGTTTACATAATTTTTTTGAAATATCATGCTCATTTTCACGTATGAACTTCCCATTTGTAGTCTATGATTTGCAGTATACTTCATGAATTTAGTATCGTCTGTAGTAAGTGATCATTGTATGTACTTATAACATTTACTAAGCTAATGTCATTTTTTTTGTACAGTAATGAAGTAGTGGTCAATAGAATCGTATTACTGATCTCCCAAATACACCACATTATTAGAAGACCCTGCCAGGATTTGAATCTGGAATCTTCGGATTGATCCTGGAATCTTTGCACAAAATATTTTAGATTTGAAATCAATTATAACATCTTGAGATCAATAAGAGGGCGTTCAAGTTGCGTAACGCTAAACCGCTTAAGTTGTAAGAAAGTGAACGTTAAGTTTAAAAAATATTTAGATTACAAATCACAAGTAAAATATACAAAATTAGTTAAGCAAAAGTAAGTTTAAGTCATTGCCAAAGAGATTCGGAAAATATAGGTAATCATATTATGAACAAGTTCATATAATCGCTTCATGCCACGATAAATATGCTGAACGCTGAATATAGTAAACGCTGTTTGTGTACATACATCAGTAAGCAAAAATTTGTAATTCCTTTGTAAGTGCATTGAGTTGCTTTGGCCAGATATTGTTCATTTGATAAATTCATGCAAGTTGAATCATTTTCATTTACATAAATAAAATAAGTTTTCTGATTCTGCATAAGTAAGTAAGCAGGTAATAAAAGTGAGACTAAGCTTTGTTGGTGATAGTAAATCCTGCGATGACGCAATGAAGAAGGTTTTGGATTGATGATCACTACAAGAGATGCTAAAGACCGAGAGAAATAAAACAAAACGATTAGAAAGGAGGACCCTTTTTTTTTACGTGGGGGAAAATCCTCAGAGCATGTTATGCCGGACTCTTACCGACTAAAAAACCTCATGTAACGCCCAACTGCCTGTGGTTGGGAGCCCCGGGTAAGCCCTCGGAAGGATGTCCCGGGACTCACAACAGACCTACGGTCGCCATTGCGGCCTCGCCCAGGGGGTGGTTCGGGTGCTATCCCGCGTCTTTGGGGGGTTTCGGGTGTTATCCCGCTTTTAAGGGGGGGCATGCGTGAGTTGCTCACGTCACGCTGCTGCCGTCATGGGCCTGCTTCTGTAAGGACGGTGAGCGACCCTCTCACCGTACTCAGACCCCCGGTCATGCAGGTCGATAATCGTCGGCGAAGACACGTCGGCGGCGTCCAGACCGCCAACTGCGGAACTCGGGTGGGAGATCTCTCTCCCGCATTCTAACAACTTAACAAACGCTCAATTTTCGTCGAACAAAAGGCCAACGAGAGTACAAAAATTTTGCATAGATTCGAAGAAAATTGAATAATTTTGCAATCCCGAATAATTAAATTTACTCTTTACTACCATTTAGGGATTCAGGACTAGAGCAGTAATTTGCCATCGAATACAGTAGATTTAATTTCGCTGAAAGGACCAAATTAAAATCTTAAGAGCAAGGCGCTCCATTTGGCATTGAGAACGCTTATTGGAGGAAACCCTCAATAAATCAAACTGAATTCTTTTGTGAAAAATATATTATCTTACTCGATTATAATGATAGGTTTCAAAGTGACAGTTGAATGATTCACGCTTCCAATATTTTAATAGGCCGACACAATTTTAATTGAGTTGACCTTCTAGCACAAAATTAGGACGTGAAATTAAAAGATCGTAAAAATTCAGCAGTTTGATATCTAGATCCCTTTGTACATTTTAATTACTGAAATTTCTTAATAGATAAAATAAAGTATTTGCTTATTTTTGAAAAGCAGTTAGTATGCTATACTGATTATAAATTTTTAATATGTCGCCCCAAGACGTATATAAGATGGAAAATTTGGTTGGTACCGAGTATGTTTCGATGGCTAAGTCGTTAAGCGTCTTGCACGGTATGCGAGAAGAGGCAGGTTCGAATCTTAATCATATTTAAAATGAAAATTTAACAAGAATTTGCTGTTCTAAAAAAAATGTTTTATACGAAACTTGCTGACCCGCGCAACTTCGTTTGCGTGATAAATGAGGAACCGCTACACCACGCTGCACATAAACCATCTACTAAATAGTCCGAACAAAGCCTAAACATTTGGTTTGGATAGGTGAGCTGGTTCTTGAGTTATAAAATTACAACGAAAAGTGGCATTGATTTTTATATATATAGATTTGTGCTACAAATTTAAAATGTGTATGGTAATCGTTAAATCTCCCTTGTTCGCTGTTCGGTGATTTGTAAACTACGTATACCTACTTAATGCAAACAAAATGTCGGTACTGTTGGAGGATACTGATAGCGTAGAGTGGTATTATAGCTTGAAATGATGAACAAACACGGTTTCGAAAAGATTTGGTATCACTGAGTACAAACTATAAATGCAACGTGCGCTGTTAACAATTTAAATTCGGTAGGTATATTATTACGCTTCCTGGGGTATCCCTCCGAGGGCCTACCCGGGGCTTCCAATCGTAGACTGTGAGGCAGGATACGTGAGGTTTTTAGTCAGTTGAAGCATACGATCCACGAGAATTTTCCCACGCGTAGAGAAAAAAAAAGGTTTATTATTACGTAAGCATTTAACATTCTATTCATTCATTTTCTGTCCTTGTCCTCTGAGTGAAGTTTTACAATCCAAGAGATTACTCAGGATTTTTTCCAGTCCGAAAACCAGCAAAGTTAGAAGTTTCAAACCTATCGAGCTATTTGCTTTCGTTGGGTGAGGATATGACGTGAACTTTTTAAAAGCTTTTTGTGTGAAAATCAATTCCATGCGACGTCTCTTCCCGTTTGTGTTGTACTTTGCATGGGTTATCTATACTATCTATACTAATCTATACTAATATTATAAAGACGAAAGATTTGTTTTTTGTTTGTTTGTTTGTTTGTAACGAATAGGCTCCGGAACTACTGGACCGATTTGAAAAATTCTTTCACTGTTGGGAAGCTACACTCTTTGCGGTGAACATAGGCAATATTTAATTCCCGTATTCCCACGGGAACAGGAACTACGCGGGTGAAACCGCGTGACGTCTGCTACTAATATTATAAAGAGCAAAGGTTTGTTATTTTGTTTGTTTGTTTGTTTGTTAGTTCCGGAGCTTATTCGTTAGAATAAGCTCCGGAAGTACTGGACTGATTTGAAAAATTCTTTCACTGTTGAGAAGCTACACTCTTTGCGGTGAACATAGGCTATATTTTATTCCCGTATTCCGGGAACTACGCGGGTGAAACCGCGTGACGTCCGTTAGTTTTTATAAGAAAGCTCTAGCTTATTTCACTGTATAAAATCTTGTTTACTGATTGCAGTACTAGATTATGCTCACTATTCATTATAGTTTTATTTTAAACCGGGTAACCGACATCCAAATGTTTATTCATTCAATTCTCGCATTTAATCTTGGAATATTAGCAGCGGAAGCTGAATATTATATTGTAACTAATTATTACATTATTTATCGCAACCATAGTCTGTACATACCTGTCTGAGCCTAATATCAAAATATGAAAGATTTTATGGAGAAAGCTCGTTTTTTGGACTTTTTACTTTTTCAACAACAGATACCAGCTTTCAGCTCAAGTACATCTTGATGCTGATTAATGTGGAAAATTCTTCAGATTTTAAACAACAGTCGCTTCTAAGAGTCGCTTCTAAGAACGCCCTTAACATGCGTGTGAAAAAGTGGATGCAATCTAAAATTCACTTTAAAATTGAGAAAAAGATAAAATAATCTTGAAACCAGCCCTGTTCAAAAGAAGCTTTTCGTACTCACAATTGAAATAACATAACTGTACACTAACATTGTGAAAATTTCAAACCAGTATTATTTTGCTCTACAGAATAAAATTCGATTAAGAGCGTTAATTCGGTTTTCAAATTTCTTTACGATCGTAAGAAATCAGCCGGCGCGGCGCACATAGCCGTATAGTGCCAATTGTTGCTACTAACAAGTTTGATACTTTTGTTTTCCTTCATGTATTACCAGTGTCATATTCTTAGTCTAAGCGTTCAATCTTATAATTTAATTTTTATGTTAGTAATATTAGTTAATAATTATTGATTATTTTATTGCAAATTGATTGATATTAAGTAGTGATAGACACTGACATCATAAAATTAATAAAGTTGACATTTATTCACCTAACTAATATCAATATTGCAATTAGAAATACCGAACCGAAGGAACCGACGTGCATGCATGAAAAGAAAAATGAAAGTTGAAGAAGCAAGTGAGGTGTGTATGGAGCGTGCCGTGTGGCGCTTGGTTCTTTCTGCCTACCCCGCAAGGGATTTGGCGTGAAGATAGTATAGTATATAATACACACATACATGAAAACGGTCCACAAGTTTATTTTTAAAGTATCTAAATATACGAAAATTGTAGAAAGTAATGGACAATATTCTATTTTACACTATAAATATTTAAATTTGACAATAATCATAGTACCCTTAGAGCCCAATGATGTTATAGTAAAAAAGAGGTAGATATCGCATTACCGCTCAAAAACTGTTGCGGACAAAGTCACACAATTGTTATAATTCCATTGAGTCGGCTAATAGCTGCGAGCGAAACAAGTCGTGTTGTGGTCGGCTGCTGTGTGCAAAACGACACACATAGCTATCCCTCTCTGTTTTAAATGTTTTGTATTCTCTATCGCATTCATAGATGAAATCTATTAGGTACCGATAAGTAAGCACGTGAAATTATAACTGAACAATAACTGAGTGCTGTTTTGTATGAAGGTAGCATATCTTTACTTAAATATCATTGCTTAGAGCCCCTCGCGGCGACCGGTCGCCGCGCATAATAATCAAGCTTTTCCGTTGAGCCCCGCGCGGCGACCGGTCGCCGCACCTACCCGGACGACTTTAAACTTAAAGGAGATCATTCAGATTGGGCTAATTTTTATTTAGCCGGCCACGAAAAAAAAGTGCTTGATTTTGATAGAACACAACATTGTAAGCATTTTTTATTACTACACCAAAGTTCTAAATCGATTCCTTGACATTTTATTTAGGGTCAAATAAAGTCAAGTCAGTGTAAAGTGTGACTAGCGTAGACGTAAAACAGCCTTGTTTTTGTCTAAACTATCATATTATAACTACTATTGCTACAGTTATGGTAATCTGATTAGGTTTAAAGGTCTTTACGCCGTTTTTTAGATGCCGCCAGGCAGGCTTTGGGGCCCAGGCGGCCGGCAGCGGCCTCTCCCGCTGCCGCACAAACGGGGCAGTGCGGATTTGCGTTGCAGCCGGCCGCTTTGTGGCCGGCAATGGAAACATAGGGTGCTTCGGTCAACTCCCGCAGCACACCTGGCCCCCGTGTGCCCAACATCCTGGCAGCGGAAACACGTCCTGGGCTCCAACAACACCGCATGGACGCGGTTGTAAGCGGGTGGCCATCAGTGATGAGCTTGGCCACCGGGACCGGGCACTTGACCCACACCATGCCTTCCTTTCCTGCCTGGCGAGCAATCTCACCAACGGTGACACTGGTGGCGGCGCAACCCCTAACTTCAGCCACCACCCGCGTCACGACCTCTTTCGTTGCAGCGTCGCAGAGACCGGAGATGCGCCACTCCGCGCACTTGTCCGACCTGGTGACACGGACGTCGTCGCCAAAGGATTCTAGAAACATGGCCGCCAATGCGTCCGCCTTGGCGCCTCTCTCAGTGCCCGCCATCTCCAAAACACGTCCTCCGGCGGCCGCCCGCCGTGCGGAAACGTAGGCCGTCGATGCCGAGGTTTTTGAGGTCGATTGACCTCTCATCCTCGGCAAGTTTTTGTGCGTAATTCACGCCCCGCCCCTCCACTTCAGCGTGATAACTACTGCTGCAGTTCGCGGCGCGCGGAGATTCGGGTCGCCCTTTTTTCGGACAGGCCTCGCGGGCGCACTGGCGGGCTTTGGTTTCGTCTTCAGCCGCTTTGTGACATTGTTCCATACCTCGGGTAAGGGCTGAAACGTGGGGACCGGTACTGAGGTTGAGGCAGCCTGGCGCTCTCTGCGCGTTGCCTCGACCTCACGCGCCGCAGCGCTCCTCTTCTTAATCTTGTTCTTCTTCTTCCCCTGAGTTGGGGTAGAAAAAGAAGCTGTTGACGGAGCGGCCACGACCGGTTCCATCATCTCCGACACAGACGAGGAGGGGACGGGAGACAAAGCTTGCGCTTAGAGCACGTGGGTGCCGAAGCGCCGATAAAGGACCCGTTGAAGGGTCGACAGATGTATCGCCGGATGCTGGACCCACGGTCAGCCGCAAGGGGAGGAGCAGCTGATCCTCTATGCCGGCGCTGCGCGCGTCGATGAGAAATAGCACTTCTTCGCGCTACAACCTCGGTGACTTCGATGGAGCGGCGCTCAACCGGCGCCTCATTTCTTCCATTTCGGCCCGCACGGCCGTAAGTTCGCCCTTCAGGTGGAGAACCTCATCATTACACGTGGAGGAGGTCATCTCTCTCAAGTGCTCCATTATGGACCCGGCGGCACTTCGCAGCCCCTGGACGCGCTGGCTCTTCAGGCGGGAGGATTTCAAGGCGATCGTGTTGATCGCCTCCACCGCCTCCTAAACCGCATTCGACAGCTGCTCGGACCTGAGCACCGGAGCAGCTGCCGACGTCAACGCCTCGTTCAGCGTCGGGGATTCGCTAAGGAAGGAGAGTCGCCTCTCTTACCACCGCTGACACTCCTCCTCTTTGGCTTCAAATGCGGCCCCCGCGAGCTCTTTTCCGCCTGGAGTTCGAGCTCGCGCTGCTCAGCCGCAATGTGGCTGGCCCTAGCTTAGGCTAGGCCAATATACTGCCCTGTAGTTGGAGGGTACACTGTAACTGAGCCCTTTTTTACAATCTAAGTCGCAATTACGACAGAATATTGCAATTATTAGGATTTTTTTTAGAAACTTTTGATGTTGAACATTATCTCTCAGAGTTGACTTAGGGCTTTGGTCCAATAATAAAAAATGTTTGTTTTGTTATACTCTATTACAATATTAAGTTTATTTTTGTCGGCCGGCACTTTCAAAATTAGCCCAGAAATGTATGGAGAGTGAATGTTCTCCTTAATTAGCCTTCTTACGTCCTACTTTTCTATGAACAATTTTATTGTATGTGTAGTATATAACATTTTCTTGTTTTTGGAATCTTATAAAATGATGTCAATGGGCCAGATTTTTTTACAAAAATCGAACAGTTGAAGTTGAGAGTGGATTGCGCATGGATGGCGTGCGTTTGTGTAGTGCGTGTGTGTTTCATGTTTTTATTATAAATAATGTGTTTGCATTATTATTTATTAGTATACACAGTAAAATAAACAATTTATCAATAATCCGGTTGCTGTTTGCAGAATCGTAAAATTTGGTCTGGTAAGTGAGAAAACATTTTTTTTTTGGAAAATGGGAAATCTTTTTTCATTTTTAGGGTGGTGGAAATAGGTCCTCGCGATTACCGATTTTCGATATAATTTTTTTAGTGTGTTGAAGGGTTAATTGATAGTAGGTGTTTTTCATTTACAACAACCAAATATCTATTAAGAGGTATGTGCATAACAATGCACACCGCCAAGAAAAAACCATTCCGTATCGGCATTGATCGATTATTAGATAACTACTAAGATGAATTTTGGGAGGGACCGAACTGAGTTTCTTGGGGTGTTCTTCTCAGTTTGTAGCATTTCCGAAAAAAATGTTGACAAACCTATTTTTTTTTTAATTTCAAATGTAATAAATTTTATTTTATTTTATTTTATCGACTCTTTCTGGGTTCAATCATTTTGGCCAACAGACATTAGTCGTAAAAATTTAACAATTTAGGTTCCATCCTCGTAGTCCAGAACTCGTCGTCTTGCGAAATATTTACTGTGCTTATGGGCAAATTAGTGTTCAGTCTACACCGCAAATCGATAAATGTTGGCTTGACTGAAAGTAATTTTAACACGTTCACTGCGTTACGGGGTTTTTTGAACCTCGTGCAGTGATGTCGTTCAGTGCGGACGAAAAAATCTAGGGTGTGCTCGTTGGTGCGGGAGCTGTATCTATGAAATTATTTAGTCAAAAATCAAATCAAAATCAAAAATATATTTATTTCACATAGGCATTATACAGATGCGCTTGCAAAACGTCCAGAATACAAAACAAAAACTCTACCACCAGTTCACAACGCGACCCACCTGAGAAGAACTGGCAAGAAACTCAGCGGGTTGTTCTTTTTTTGCTCTATTTACAATTTTAAAGAATCTAAAAACTAGGCATTTTAACAATTTTTTTGAGAATCCAGCAGAGCAGGTCATTTCCAGGCTTCCTTATCCAACAAATAATCATTGATTGTATAGTAGCCCCTGCAGTTCAATTTACTTTTAACAGATCTTTTAAACTTATTAAGGGACATACTTTTAATTTCGTCTGGAAGCCTGTTGTAAAAGCGTATACAGTTACCCATGAAAGAATTGCTGGTTTTGTGCAATCTGCTATGAAAAACAGCAAGGTTATTTTTATTTCTAGTGTTGACATTGTGTCTATCACTTAACTTAGCGAAACTATGTAGATTTCTTTGTGCATACATAAGGTTTTCAAAAATATATTGTGATGCTACAGTAAGAATATTAACCTCTTTGAATTTTTCGCGCAGAGAGACCCTTGGACCTAGTCTATATAAAGCTCTTATGGCCCGCTTTTGTAAAATAAAAATTTTATTTATATCTGCAGCATTGCCCCACAGTAGAATACCATAAGACATTATACTGTGAAAGTAACTGAAATAAACTATTCAACTAATATCATACCACTACGTTCATATCATAGGTGAGCAACGCGACGGGAGTAAACTGGGCCTGCAGCGGCAGCCAGTCAACTGAACGATAAAAACCGGCCAAGTGCGAGTCGGACTCGCATGCGATGAGTACCATACCGAAAAACGGATGGGTGGAAGTAAAAGCGACGGGAAACATTATATCGCTTTAACACCTCTCTCTCTCTCACTCTCATGTGACGCAAACGAAGTTGCGCGGGTCAGCTAGTGATAAATAATAAACAAACTTAATACAACTTTATTAGGTTTAATATATACATACCTACTTAGAATATGTTTGAATTTAGTGTTACAGTGTATTGCAGTAAGCTAAGCTGTATAACTCCCAGTTTACATTATTTTTAATACAAAAAATTATGTACCTTTAAAATGTGTAACCTAAGTTCCTAAATAAAGTTCCTAAGCTGAAATAAATATTTTTATTCAAGAAATAATATTTATCGTTTCTCCTATTTCCCAACACTATAATTTTATCGATATAATTGAGTTCTGTGCGTTACGGGGCAGTACAACCCCGTATTTTATTATATCAGGTGCGGTACGGGGTTTACAAGACCCTGAATAATTTGTTTTTGTTTTATTTTCGTCAATTTTTGCCAAATCTAGTGGCGAAAAGACTATAACATAGCTCATTTCATAATCTATCAGACTATAAAGTAAAACAAAAGCAAACGTAAAATTTAAGCCAGTTATAGATTGAGAAAGCAATAAGGGTGTACGGGGCACTTTTACACCCGTATCGCACTATGAAGGAAGCACTTCACGGGGCGCATTATATCTCGTAACGCACTCGAATTCAAGACGGCTTTTGAGCTCACGCAGTGAACGTTATTCATTAAAAATATTTATTATATACACAAGATCACTAGAAGATAAAATAAACGCAGCTTCTCACTTGATTTGAAGTTGGCCTTGGATTTTAAAATACCAGTCATGCTTTGTAAACAGATCCGTTTTTCTCCATAATTTAATTTTACCATCTGCTATGGCCTGTTCCACATCCATTTATATAGGGACTGTTCTAGGTTAAATTGATTGATTGATTTGTTATTAGATCGTCTACAACAAGGTTCTTTAGCAGTGGTGAGACCACGCCCCCTTGTTGACAACCTCTGGCCATGGCTGCGCACTGGTTTCTGCTTGTCTGTAGCTTTAAAATGAGTTTGTTTAGCATGTTATCTATCCATTCACTGACTACCGTGTATACTCGGTGTTTTGCCAGTGCCGTGGTTATGCTTCTTCTGTCGAAAGCTCCCTCTATGTTTATGAAAGTGCCGAGGCACATTGATTGATTGATTCTGGATGACCTCTTCTATTTTGTGTACCACTGCATGTAGTGCTGAGTCTGTAGACTTGCCGGGGGCATTATGCGCGTTGGTTGGAATGCAGTGGCTTATTTTGAAGGGCCGTCCCTCGTTTGTCTCTGTCACACAATCTTTCCAGCGTTTTTAGCAGGAAAGACGAAGGGCTTATCGGTCTGTATAACCAGAGGTCTGAATCACAAACATAATCCCTTTACCGGGTTTTGGTATAAAGATCACTTAGACCTCTCTCCACAGTCTGGGTCACAGTCCCATTCATTGTATGGCATATAGATACTATGTAACTGACAATATCAACTTGTGTCCTCCCCCATTTTATCACTGCAGGGAAGACTTCATCCTGTCCTGGAAATTTGAAGGACTTGAAGCTGTTAATTACCCATTCAGATTTTTGGAAGTTGACAGAATAGATTAGAACAGGTCTTGCGAGCTCCCACTGGACTTCTTCTGTGGATACGTTTTCCACCAGCCACATGAGTGTCTGCAGCAATTGGCATTCTGGGAAGTGCGTTTGTATCAAAATACTCTCGGCTTCTTTTCATGATAGTTAACGTTAGTAGAATGATGTAGTGGTAATTTATATGTTATTAATTTATTGTTTTCGAGGAATTAAGTGATTTAGTGGTCATTATATAATGTTAATTTGCCTTTGAAAATGCCGAAAGGTTCCACCAAGTGCCATCAATCAACAGTATAAATAATTCTTTTCATGTGTGGGTCAGGCCGCCGCGCCGTCAGGTTTCTTTATAGATACGGACAGTTCCGTCCCTTGTTTGGCTAGTATTAGTCTGACTCTATCAGAGGTTTCTCCAAGACTTGGTACTTTTGTATCTCAGTCGCTACTTGTATTTTGCTTTAGCGGCTTTATAGCCATCCCAATCCTGGTCTGGTTCCTCACAGGTGTTCCATAATTACCACTTATGAAAATGGTGTGTTATTGTGTTATTATCAATACCACACGAATAGTGACTACCTGCCTTGCGTATAATACCTACACCTACGCTGTTCGTGAAGAAAATAGTGCAACTGTAAAAGCTAATAACTTGGTCAGTTTTCGTTAGTTTCATTTAATTTTTTTTACAGTATTTCGAAGAGAAACTCTAGTCGGGGTGTCTGAGCTTTGCACTATACAAAAGTTCACGTTGTATATCGACCATAAATATTTATATATATTATATTATACGTCACAAAGTACTAAGATTGTTTGGTCACGCTAGAATTAGACTATTTTTGTTCATTTTTTCGTATTTAAAAATGGAACATCGAGCGACATGACCACTCTCTGAGAGCCTCTCGGCGGTACTAAATCGTATTTGTTCGCGTATCTGCATTTATAGGGGTTCACAAAATACTTTGTAAAAAAAAATCTGTATCTAGTTACATAAAAAGAAATATTTTTATTGTCAAAGGAGAAGTTCTGACATAATATTACATAATTATCATAATGATTTAAACTACAGAAGCTGGTGAAAAGACAACTTTATTTTGGTGAAATTTCTCACTATTTGAGCAAACTTTACAGTCATTTTTCTCCAAAAAAAGGAACCTACCTGATATCAGGTTATTCTACAAACAGATAGCCTAGGCCTTTTGCAATTGCTTTGTATCCCTTGTTCATTAAATTTATCAGTTATTTGACATGAATTTAAGCATCGAAATCGATGCAAATCGTGTGATTTGAAAAACCTTGTTCACTTTCGTTGATATTAACCATATGTAATCTGTTGTTAGGTAAAATATGTTTTATAAAACGTTTAGAGCGCTAAATTTACTAAGTATGTTAGTGAATACCATGTTTGTACGATAAATATTTAATGACTTTAAACGCATTGAAAATTATGGTTTCTGAGCAAAACGTGGGGCGAAATATGTTAGCCCTCTTAACACCTGCAAAAGTTTCAACATTTCCGACATCAACCTACTGGGACTCGTTTAACTTTTAACTTGTAGAGTCGTGTCAGCTGATGATATAATCTGACTACGTTTTGTACAATTCGGTTCATATTGTAAGGTTTAGGAAGGAAGCCTGTTGTACTGCTGTAAACTGTAAATACACTTTGTCGGTCATGTTCTTTTACTGTATATTTCAAATACTGAGGAGTTTTTTTTAGAAAGAATTCCAAATTGTTGTGTTTATTTAATTACTATTAGGAAAACTAAAAACTGTTGTCTGTATATTGAGAAAAGTTTAAAAGAAATACATATCTTATTTTGTTCGCCTAAGATCTGTAAACTATTAAACGAGTTTTTTTATTAAAATCTTTTTGTCTGACTAAAAAATGTTGTAATTATTTCTCTCTATACTCAAGTACACACAATGATATGACCAAAAACATAGAAATTTGAATAAATTATCAAAATAGCTATGTATTTTATTTAACAATCGAACAAGGGTCAATATTGAATTTTATGTTAAGACGAGTGCGGAGGTGCCGGTTATAGCCTCCATGAAAAACAAACATATACTCAAACTAACAGAAAAGTAGACTAAGTTACAAAAAACGGCTATACAACCGGGACCAACGCGCGTATAATAATGATAATCACAGATCCTTGCGCTATGGGTAAAATGAATTGGAAAAAAACCTTTTAAAATAACCTTTTAAAATCCACTTGGATCCGTACTCTCTCAATAATGTGTAGCGCAATTTCAAACGAATCAGGTAAATACCGATTTTCTGCCGTAAAAAGGGAAAGGTTTCCTTTTTATTTTATGACGATTTTGTTATCCATTGCCTAGATCACTAAATGTTGAAAGCATTCTCACTGCAGCCTATATAAAAAAATACTGAAGAAAATTTATAACACTTTACAGTACTTCATTATAAAAAGACTCTTTTATTACCAATATTGTGTTGAAAAGAAATTATGATTATTTCAATCTGGATACGAAAATCTACTCATAATAAATTACTCTTTCTGACTCTTCCGACACTACATAGCCAAATCCAAAACCTATAAAGCTAACATTTGGACAAGCTTTTCCACTGTGTGACGTAGCCTTACTCAGACTGGATTTTATTCCACCCCTTGGGTAAAGCTTGGGTGTAAGGAGATTCAAGTGAACCCTAGATTGCATGTCCAGAAAGGGTTTACATCCAACTGGAAATATGCTAAGATGAGGGGAAGAAGCCATTAGCAAATATTGAATAATGAGTTACGCCTTGAATAAACGCTAGCATGACATTATGACAATTGTTGCGCTGCATTTGAAACGTGACAAATTTGCGCCCCACGTATCTGCATGATAGCATACACAACTAGGACACATTTGCAGCGGGTGCACCTCGTGGTGGAAAATCTCACACGTTGCCTGAATTCACGATCAAACATGCTCATTGTGATTCTACAAAGTTTCAAATCGGTATCAACTTTGTTTAAATAATTAGATCGCCAAAGTGTCAGTTTTTGTCTAGTTTTGCATGTAATTAAACTCTCAAGTGACGTTGAACTGTATTTTCTTCTGCATAAAATAATATACTGACACACAATTCTATACAAATAGTAGATTGTACTACAAGTGCATAAAAGAAGCCATTTTATACGACACGTTTATCCGCCCGAGCCAAAGGCGAGGGTGGATATTAAGTCGAGGATAAAATGGGTTTTATGATCGAGTTATACACTCTGCTTTTCACTGCGATTGCAAGGAAATGAAACAGTGATATTGTAATATAATAATAATATCTGCTGAACAACTTTCTTTGCAGTTCTTTCCATTAAAGTGTTAGGAGTGAGTGTTATTTCATCTCCACTTGAAGACATATTTATTTTCAGAAATAAAGGAAATTGAATTACACAAAATGTCTAAATACTGCCAACTTTCTAAGTTTCTTTCCCGCCAATATCTTTTTTCAAGTTTTTTTTAATCATTCTACATGAAGCATTAGGCATGGGTAACGAGACCTATACTGCCTAACCATAAGTTCATTTTATAATATTTTTTCACTCATAATACTATCTGATTTTTAATGTTTAATAATTTATATAGAACACAGAAAGTACAAATTAAATGTAACAAAAAAAAAAACAAGTTATTTAATAGCGTTTTATTATGTTTGGTTCATAGAGTAATACGATCTTCATGGTACCGTCTGCGGTCTAGTATGGCCATATTGTTTTAGAAGAAGAAAAAGAACTTTATGCACTAGAGCATAAAATGTTGTTTTAGTCCGCATACACCCAGCATAAACAAGAACTTTACGAGCATAAGAAGTGAAAATTATATTTTTTCTCGACATCAATGCAAATTAATAAAAACTTTCCTCCGAAAATCTAGTAAAATAATTAAATGTTTCTCAGTTTAGCAAATTCAACAGTAATAATGACCTCGTTTCATACTTCGCAAGAATTACAAAATAAATACGTGTTTAATTTCTGTGGCCAAGTTCAAATTACAACGAATCTTTTTTTTTTTTTTTTTTTTTTTTTTTATTCTTTATTGCACATCAAAATATAATAGAAATATAAACACAAAATACAGTACAAATATTACGCTGTACAAAGGCGAGCTTAACTCATAATTGAGTTTTCTTCCAGCAAACCTTGGGGTTACTTAAGTAAATGCGCAACGAAGGGGTTAAAAAGTGCACAATTTTTTTTTTTTTAAAGGAATAATAAACCTTATAATCATATAAATAACTATATACATACATACATACATACAAACACAAATACATAAACATACATACACACATATACATAAACATACATATAAAAATAAATACATATAGGCACATACAAGTAGATAAGATATATAACAATATTTACTATACATAATAGTAGCTTATGTAATTTGGGAAAGATATAGTTCCTTTACTCTACTCTTGAAAACGTTCAATGAGGAGCTATCGCGTACAGTATGAGGCAGCGAATTCCATAAACGCACTGCACGAATAGTGAAAGATTTGTCATATACACCAGAACTATGCACAGGAGTACGAAGAAGAAGTGACCGGGAAGTGCGACATGTTTTGCCCCTTGGAACAAGAAACTCAAAGCGTTCTTTAAGATAAGGAGGAGAATTTACATTATGTAGAATAGAGAATAGAAGCGAAACAATATGAAAGTTTCGGCGCTGCCGGATAGGTAACCACCTCAACCTTGCCCGGAATTCGGAAACATGGTCGTATTTACGCAGACCAAAAATGAAGCGAATACCCAGATTTTGCAGGCGTTCTAGTTTATTTAAGTGTTCCTCCTTTGCATCAAGGTAACAGACGTCAGCATAGTCTAAAATCGGGAGTAAGAGGGATTGTGCAAGAGTAACTTTAGTTTCGAAAGGCAGGAATTTCTGGAGACGTTTGATCGATTGAAACGAGTAGAACACTTTTTTGCTTACCTCTGCGACCTGTACGTCCCAGTCGAGACGTGAATCTATATGAACCCCAAGATTTTTAGCGTGTTGAGAAAATGCAATGGGAACCGAGTCAAACGATATTTGTGGGAGAGAATGCTTACCCAACTGATTTAACATGTATCTGCTACCAACAATGACTGCCTGCGATTTCGTAGGGTTAACAAGAAGTCCGTGTGCTTTTGCCCATATATTAATGTTATTTAAATCATTGTTGATAGCAGTTACAGCCCGGTTTACCACTGTTGACCGAAATTCATTTGATCATTTGATGTGTGACCGAAAAAACATTAAGCCATTCTACTAGTGATCGAATGAACAATTGACCAAAAGAGTTTTTATCGAACAAACATTTGGTATTTTTACTACTGATCGAATGAACGTTTGGCCGAAAAACAGTTGACTAAAGAATATTTTAACAAGGGCTGAATCAAAATGGCTAGGTTAGGTTAGGTTAGAACTGCGACCATAACGCACGAGCCGAGCGAGCGAAGCGAGCGTGCCGCGGCAGCGGCCGGCGAGTGCCAGAACCGAATTCTACTTATTTCGCTTTTATTCGTTAAAATATTCTATAGTCAACTGTTTTTCGACCAAACGTTCAATCGACCAGTAGTAAAAATACCAAATGTTTGTTCGATAAAAACTCTATTGGTCAATTGTTCATTCGATCAGTAGTAGAATGGCCTAATGTTTTTTCGGTCACACGTCAAATGATCAAATGAATTTCGGTCACCAGTGGTAAACCCGTTACAGCCTCATCAATTTCATCAACTCGAAAGTGACGATATAGCTGCAGGTCGTCTGCGTAAAGATGACAATGAGAAGATATTACTTTTGTGATTGCGTTAATAAAAACGGAGAAGAGAAGAGGAGACAGAACGCCACCTTGAGGTACACCCGCAGCTAAATCACACCATTCCGAGGAGGAATCATCATAGCGAACAGACTGCGAGCGACCCTGAAGATATGACTTGAACCACCCAATAACAGGAGACGAAATATTAAGAGAGGTTAACATTCCCAGGAGGATATCAAAATCAACTGAATTAAAGGCACTGCTAAAGTCCAATAAAACCAGAATTGTTGATTGTTTCTTTTCCATAGCCAGCCGCATGTCATCTGTAATTTTGGTTAACGCAGTGACAGTACTGTGCCCCCTACGAAATCCAGACTGGTGTGGACTTAGCAGGTCATTGGAGGAGAGATAAGAAGATAATTGACTTTGAACTATACTTTCAAGGATCTTGGACAGTAATGGAAGGATAGATATGGGACGATAGTGGGATAAGATAGAAGGATTAGATACTTTGGGTAAAGGTATAACGTAGGCTTTTTTCCAGGATGAAGGAAACGTATGGCTTTGGAGGGAATAATTAATAAGGTGAGTAATTACAGGGATTAAATGATTAAGGATGGGAAGGAGCATTTGTAATTGAAGACCATCATACCCAACAGCCTTTGTTGATATTGATTGGAAGCACCTCCCAATATCCGCCTCAGCAACAGGGTGAAATGAGAAAGAAGTATTCAATGGCAAAGAAAGTTTAGAAAGAAAATCTAATGTGGAAAATTTTGTATCTCTAGGGATAGTGACAGGAGACCTCGAGAAATGACGATTAAGTTCATTGAGATCAATTTGAAAGTCACTGCTTTGTGAGGATTTACCGATTCCCAGAGATCGTAGGAATTGCCATACTTTTGATGAGTTGAGGTTTTCAAGGGAATTATGAATGTGGCGTCTTTTGGCATTCCTACACATACGCCCGCAGCGGTTCCGTAAAGTTTTGTATCTGTCACAGTTTTCAGTTGTGGGTGATTTATTATAAATACGTTTGGCCTTGTCTCGCTTAGCCATAAGTTTTTTAATTTCTATGGTAAGCCATGGAGCCGGCAAATGCTTTACCTTTACCCTTTTAAGTGGAGCATGCACATCAAACAATCCTAGAACTATACTAGTAAACGCAGTAACTTTGTCATTCAGATCATTACTGTCAAATACTGACGACCAATCTACGCGACTCGCATCCTCGCTCAAACGTTCCAGATTAATGTTTTTAAAACTACGAAGATAAAGAAATTTGCTCTTGCGCTTAGGAGGACGAACTTTATAGGACAGATAGATAAGGTCATGATATGAAAAAGAAGCAGAAAGCTGACCATGAGTGGCCACTTTGTGAGAGTCTGACACAAGAATTAAGTCTATAAGGGAAGGCTTACAACCAGGTTGTCTGTGAGTAACATCAAGGGGAAGGATGTGCATGTTGACAGAACGGACAAGAGACTGAAGTTTATGACTATGAGAATCATCCTTCAGCAGACACGTGTTAAGGTCTCCAAGTAAGAGGACGTGGTCATACACTGAATTAAGGTATTCCAATTTACTCTCCAGCGATGAATAATAATCAATTTGACTAGAGGGATTATAGTAGACGCCTAAGAGAACTTTGTTATTATTTAAATTCAGTTCAATAAAAAGATGTTCTGCGAAGGAGCAATATTCACTTGGAGATTGCTCAACCACTCTGTGCGGAATGTCTCCACGAAGATATATGGCCACCCCTCCATATCCCTTGCCCGTTCTGTCATTGCGAACAAGTTTATAACCCGGTAGAGGAAATTGAATCGAAGGTAATTCAGGTTTGAAAACGCTTTCAGACACTAGTACAGCATGTACCTGGTCAGCGTCGAAAGATGAAAGAAAATCGGAATAATGGGCCGGAACGCTTTGAGCATTGACATGAACCATGTTAAAAAATTTTGGAAAGCAAGAAAACACAGAACTAAGTTTATCACGTAAATGTATGGAGCGATCATCACCACCCACACGAACGCAGCTTCCACTGGTCGCACATGAAGATGAGCATGAAACAAATCTGTTATTACTACCATCAGACATAATTATAATGTAGTTATAAACCAAAATATAAATATGTATGCTATAGATATATAATATATAAGAATATCTATGACAAAATATAAATACTTAAATAAATAAATAAAAGTTAATAGTTATTAATATTGATACTTAATAGATTAGAAGCACAGTTTACCTATTTCACCTGCCAGTTGCGTGCTAATCGGTTAAAGCATTGGATATAAAAAAAAAATAACTAAAACAACTGAATTGTAAGTGAAGACAAAAAAAAAACTGGAATAGGTACATGCATTAAATAATAAATACTTCATTTACTTCACTTTCTGTCCGGGTTAGGTATACACTTTCAACAACATTATATCATAAACAATTACATGACATACAGATTCCATTACCAAACTATATACCTAGATCATGTATATTATCAGCATTACCTACATTACAATCGGCATTCTAAAAGAAATAACGTTAAAGTTCAATACTATGCTGGCGTTATTAGGTATACAGATGCATGGCTGGTATAGTTTAAAACGTTTCTACTGACAATATAATATCAATTTACCTACAATTGGTATTGAGCAGTACAAAATGCAAAATAAATCAAAAATCAGTACCAAGCAGGCAATATAGTTCTAAACACGTTCGCCCGATTTGTGCATAGGTACTTATACTTGAAAACACCTTCGCCCGACCCTCGGTTCATCAAAAAACGAATACTTTCACTTTCTATACTCTTGTCTGTGATTCTTGTAAACAACAAAATGAGTGACTTAGAAGTTGAAAAAATTACATCAATATTGAAAGAATGCGTTACATACTATCAATACAGCACAATTCAGTATAATATTTTGTTAGCTAAATAGAATCTGTTGTAGTTGCGAGTTTGTATTTTAATAGAAAATACTTACATGCTTTGGTCATAACCCAGAAAATAATTACCTACTCAGACAGTGAAACAATGACATGAAAAAACAATAACAGCATCACATCACTTCTTGGAAGCTAGTCTTTTTTGTTTTGGAACTGAAGATTTGGATACAACCGGCTTTTCTGTGGCGGCTGGGACCTTTATTCGGGATAAATCACTTATAGACGTGATGCGATGACGCGAGCCGTTGGGTCCAACCACAAATACACTGCCCTCCCTGGTCCAACTATTTGTGATACCGAATTGTTCTCGGGCCGCCTTGAATACTTCGTGCCGTCGTCTCGTCAAGAACTCAGTGAGCATAACACCAGTGCCCTTAAACTTTGTTTTTGATGACCAAACAGTTTCTCGCATTGAAAGAGAATGAAACCTTATCAAAACTGGTCTTGGACGTGCACCTGTTGACTGACGACCCATCCTGTGACACTGCTTAACCTCATCCAGTGAAAAAGTGTCACAGTTTAGATGTTTTGCTATTGTTTCTGTGACAACTTGGAGCGTATTCTCTTCCTTCTTTTCTTCAATGCCATGGATCAACAGCATCTTACGGCGACTGCGTGTCTCCATTTGGTCAACCTCGTTCGAAATTGTGTCAAGCTGTTGATGGAAGGATTTCAAAGTCTCCAACACAAAAGATTTGAACACAGCAAACTCATCTGCTAGCCCAGCCAACCCAGGGTTATTTACAGATCTTTTATTCAATTCAGCCTCGAAATATGTCATCCTCTCCTCAAAAGCAGTCTGGAAATTAATGGTGGAACCCTTCTGAGCACGACTTGCTGAATCCATGGCCTGTGACTTGAGCTTGCTGCTATATTAATATAGTTATTATTAATATTGGAAATAACACGATGCTAGCAGGTGTGTACCTCTAATGTCTCGATTTGCACATAAATTGCATAAATACTTCACTTGTATATATTTTTAAATTCGAATATTAACTAAGAGCTTTAACTTTAAATGTTTACCTTTCAACTACCCTCTTTCTTTTCACAACATCTTAATTACAAAACTTTAGTGGCAAGTGATTAGAATCGCAAGGCTTTTAGATAATGAAGCCTGTTTACACTGGCGGCGTAGCTTGAAGCGTTGGGCGTTCGCCAAACGCCTTCTGTACGCCGGAAACAAACCATAGCGTCATGCTGAATTAGAATTACTTTTCTGACAGCCATTCTTTGTTCGTTTACTGGCCGGTGATTGTTGCGCCATACTGCCAACGTCAACAAAGAACCCGCTTCTCTTTGAATCTTGGCACAAATGTACGTCTGAAAATAAGCTTATTCAGATGAGATTCCTGTAAAAAACATAAAATGTATTCTGAACTGAAATAAAATTCAAGTTTCTATAAGTAAATAATTAGTACCGATACAATATTTTGTTAAGTAATGAGCATAATGTTAGACTTAAAATATAGTTTAATTATTTTTTTTTTAAATATTCAGTTTGTCTGAATCTAATCCAAAACCATGACATAATAAGAATGAGACATGATATTGGTGGCCATAATGGTGTGTTGCACTTTACGTTTGCATTATTTTCATCTTTTAGGAAAATACTGGTGTATTTTGCTAAAGAAGAAGAAATGTTAAAAGGGTGAACTTTGTCAATTATACAGAACTAAAATTGAAGTAATTGCAACATCAAACCCAAAAATCTGAACCTCGCTCCCTAAAAAATAGGGTGAAAAAATATTGTCATTTTTAGTTTTCGAAACTACAGGGAATGAGAAGAGTCATAACACTATACTCATATTACAATACTAGCCTATTTTAAACTATACCTACTAATTTAATACTGCTATGTTTTTAATTAACTCAACTTGTCTTTGTGCCACTAGAATAGTATCCCATCAAGTTTATTTATACCTATAGCTGACCGGCATATACAATATAGGTACATACGGATACGGATATACGATTTCAAAAATATCCACCAAAAGTTTCGGGCTATTGTTAAAAGCTTTACTCGTAGCTTTATTCAGATTCAACAGGACGCATTCCCAATACAATAACGCATGAATAAATTTTAGGTCAATACCGTTTTTGTAACCACTTATCCTCGTCGTCTCCTCTTATATCGAGAGGGCAGCAGTAAAATGGAATCGAATAACTTTATAGTATTTGTGTAGATATATAGTAATAAATATTGATACGAGCATCCATATGATATGAAAAAACATATTTTGAAAGTTGTACGTATCTAAATAAATCATCCTACTATGGCCCTGCAAGCAAAAAATAATGACTGGTAAAATCATATACCATGTACCATGAAAAATTATTTAGTATAAGTGAGTAACAAAAAAGTAAGAAGAAGCGACAAGATTTAAATATTTTCTAGAATATGAAGGGAGAAGTCTAAAGAAAAGTGTTTGTAAAATTACTGGCCGATGTTTTGTATGAACTTGCTTTAAGATTGAAAGAATTTGAAGAGGTGGTCAAGTTATGTCCGTTTCTTAAATCGCCATTTGAAGTTGATATAGTGACAGAATAAACTGATTGGCAGCATGCACCTCATTAAAATTTTTCACAGTTCTCCGGACCCCACCAAAAATTGTTGGTGACCTTTGCTGTAGAGCATAAAATACATATGAAGTTACAGAACATGTAGCTTGCTATTCATAAAACCAATTGAAGACAGAATGGACTGATTGGCAGCATGCACCTCATTAAAATTTTTCACAGTTCTCCGGACCCCACCAAAAATTGTTGGTGACCTTTGCTGTAGAGCATAAAATACATATGAAGTTACAGAACATGTAGCTTGCTATTCATAAAACCAATTGAATAATGATATTGAGGGTTCCGTACCCAACGGGTAAAAACGGGACCTTATTCATGAGACCTCGCCGTCCGTCTATCTGTCCGTTACGAGGCGGTAACTCAGAAACCGTGTTATCTAGAGAGCTGAAATATTTAGAGTCACTGTAACAAAACTTACTTAAATCAGAATATTAATTAAAAGTTAAGAGTGCTCCCATACAACAAAAGTGATTTTTTCCCTATTTTATGGTACCGAACCCTCCGTGAGCGAGTCCGATTCGCATTCGGCCGGTTCTTTTGAGATTTTCTTTGAAATTAAAACAAAAATTCATTTCCACTTTATTTCTAATGTTATTAAATACATATACATAGTGCTATGTCATAAAGATCTTAGCTTGAAACATTGCGCTGCTTTAGACGAAATAGTATCAGCGACCTATGACATGAAAAGAGCGTTATCGTACTAAATTGCCCAGTCAAGTTGCAATAAAATAATACATACAACCTACAGCAAATTTTTGATTAACATCTTGTACTATCGAGCTCATAACTGCAGTAGCAATCCTACGTAACTATGGCGTCGACATTCTAGCGCTACTTATGACCTTTTTCTTTAAAAACAATTCACACACACATACTCGTATATAAATTGTTCTTCCGTAGGAATATTATCGATAATTTTGTTGTTACTACTTAAGCAACCCCTGGCCGCGTGGTTCTAGTATGGAATGGAAATGCAAAGTTTGATGGTTCGAATCCTACGATCTTGCAAAAACACTTTAGACACGTAGAATTATTATTAGAAACTTCATGCAAAATTACTTTATCAATATTTAAAATTATGTTTTTGTTTTAAATATATAAAAAAAGTGTTATAAGCTGGAATCGAAGCACTAATATTTCTAAAAACTGTTTATTAATAGTATCTTGCTTCAGCCACTTAGCTATCAGTTAATTTACTAGGTTGTTAAATTACTGTATTAGTATCTAATGACTCACAGCAGTTGTAAAGAACAATACAGTTATGAAAACGAATATATTATTATATTGTTATTGTGTCTAGCACGAACTAATCATATTTTGCTGTATGGTAGCATTGCAACATTACATACACACACACATATATGTTAACGCAAAACCAGCCCGAATGCACCCCATACCATAATGAGCGTTGTTGTGCTATTGCACTTATGAGCTCGATAGTACTTCAAAGACGAGAGCTAATAAGGCAGTGCAACAGGGTATTCATTTCACCCCAACCACAATGACAATCTTTGGCAACGTCGAGGTATCGAAGGCACTATTAAGTTATCTTGAGGCGACACGAAGAATGTCATAAAACCAGCGATCGTAATGAGACACCCATTTGCCTTTATACGGTTTCAGTAAAATATCGCCTTTTATGTTCTTCAAGATATTTATAGCTTGATTTTCATATATTCATGCTTGAAATTCAATATACACCGAGTTATTAAAATAATTTTTAAAGAATATTGCATGTATATACGAGTATATTTGACTCGAGTTTTTCAATTGGTCGTGCACAATAACACAAAATGCTCACAACATACAAAGCACCTTCACAAAGCATTCCAGGACTGACCTCTGCTCAACTTACTAATACCAAGTTTCCTCGATTTTAAGCTCATTCGATACACCATGTAGGTAGATAAATTGAATAATCAAGCATATATTATCACAATGTACCTACCATTGACATAGAAAATATCATAAATTACAATATTTCTGCAAAATTGTTTGTGTTACAATAATAATTTACCATAAAACAGCTAAGTTTTAAATGCGTACGTGTGATATTAGATACCTTTTATTTGAGAACCTTTATAAATGTTTTATCTACAGCCGAATAATTTTGACATTGTTTTTTTATGTATGAGTTACCGTCTTTGTAGATGATTATATTCTTTACACTCCAGAATATCCAATCACAATAAACAGGTAAGGTTACAAAATACTTTTGGGTATATTCCAGAATTTGACTAATATTGGCTACGCACGACTTGCCCTTTGGATACTTTGCCGAACTTCAGACTCTAATAAAAAGTTGAACGTGTTGGTAAAGACTTAACTTCAGTCCCCCGCCGCTACGACAAACACAAAGTGGTTATAGGCACAGAAGCAGCTTATGTTTTATAACGTTTTATACCGTAACATGTCATAAAATTCACTTTACGGTGTAGGCGTAAACAAAGGAGTCAAGTCTTTACCAATACGTTCAACTTTTTATTAGAGTCTGAAGTTCGGCAAAGTATCCAAAGGGCAAGTCGTGCGTAGCTTTGTTATAGCCTGTCATTTATACATTTAAGCATAATCTACAGCCTTATGAAATTAGAAAAATTAGAAATATGAAACAGAAAGTCTCTATATAAAAAATATATTTATTTACTTACTAAAAATATGGGTATGAACACACTTTGATTAAAATATCATACTAAATAATCAAACTAGTTTATACCCCGCGGCAATGCCTGCGAATACTTTAAACATCCGAGAGACCTTTTAATGGTGAGAGATTTCATTTATCTGCATCATAGTAACTACCGTTGTTACTAATTAAGCGGTTCAAACTGTGCGTTGACAAAACAGTCAGTCACGATTGTCTTTTATAGGTATAAATTCCTCAGAGTTACATAACTTTTCTGTCATCCAAGTTGTCAACTGTGATACTAAAAAAATCTCTTCTATATGTGTATCGCAGTTGTTTGAAAAACTCAGCTTGACATAACTGCAAGTGCAAACTGCATTGTGTTATGAAAGCATAAACATTGCATACAAATTGCGGTGTTGCTAAACTCTGGAAATGAAGCGAAAAATTTATTTAATAACTGTTATTATTTATAATAGACGCCATTATTATTATACTAGCTGGTGCCCGCAGCTTCGCCTGCGTGAAATTTAGTTCCTACACTGTCTCTAACCTATCTCTGTAGGTACCAAATTTCAGCCAGATCCGTTCGGCCGTTACAGCGTGAAAGAGTAACAAACATCCACGCTCACAAACATTCGTATTCGTAATAGTAGTTAGATAAGTACTTACATAGATTTCTGATTAACAAATTCATAATACATATTATATGAGTTATGTAAATTTATTTATTAAATACATTTCTTAATTCATTGGCTAGACTACTACTTGACTCAACTTCTCTTCTAAGCAATTGACATCGTAACTTAGTTCCTTCTTCAGGTAGTCCCAGTCATACTGTAAGCCTACGACGTATGGGAAAACCAAACTACGACTTCGTCCTCATAATACAGATGGTCCAACCAAGACCTGTTAACCTAATAACCATGTAAATTTTATCTGCTAGGGGTTCATGTTCATTTTAATGGCTCTTTTTACTTGTCAAATGTGATCTTCGTAGAGGCCATTCCCGTATTTTACAAAGACTTAGTAAGTCTGTGTCCTGCACCGAATGCTGCCAGCACTATAGAATAAAGTTCATACCTTCCATGACCAGTCGCTTAGGGCTGCTGATAACCTTTCATTCTAATGCGCAGTGGACACTACCCGAAGCGTGGTCTTTCATTATTCCTGGCTAGCCATCTTCATATTTTCTTCTTCTTTCACATATTTATTTTTTGTTATACAAAATTTAAAAACATTAACAACTATATTTCTAATAGTACTTAAATCATGAAAATGACAATGTCATTCGAATTAAACTTCCACAAATGTGTCAAAATAAAAAGTAATTTAAATCAAAAATAAGAGTATTTAATCAACTCCGGAGAAAATCAGCTCCAAAATAATTTACATTCCCTTTTTAGGTCGATAATGCATAATTTCAATAAAATAAGGAACACGTCTTCCATCAATTATGTTAATAATGCTATATGTCAAATTTGAAGCAAATCGGACCAAGGAATCGCGTTGTCCCATACAAACTTGACCCTCCTTTTTTATACCTTTGGAGGTGGAATTTGCAAAAATGGTAAAATTACTTTTTTCAAATTGTAACTGTTTGTTACAATTTGAAAAAAGTTCGCTCATGCTGAATTTCATCATCGTACCATTAACCGTTTAAGCAATAATTGATAATAACTTTGGGTCTAGGGATCGAACCGCAAAATTAAGTTTGGTTTGAATTCTATATACTTTTCCGGGATAAAAAGTACCCAGTGTGGTGCCCAGGCTATAAAAGAATAATTATACCAAGTTTCATCGTAATCTAACCGGTAGTTTTTGCGTGATGCCTGAACAAACAGACAGACAGACAGACAGACAGACAGACAGACAGACAAATTTTTTTTTAATCACATTTTTGGGTTCGGTGTCGGTCTAGTAACACCCCCTGCTATTTATTTTTTTGATATTTTGAATGTACAGAATTTTCACTTCTACAGATTTATTATAAGTATAGATAAATTTTTCAGAGTTTTGTAAGCCGGAATTCATAGACGGTATCTGTTAATTGACTTTTTTTAGACTTCGAACTTATCACAGACATACGTTTATGAAAAGGGGTGGGATTCTTCAAAAGTTGTCTTAGAAGGTTTTTACAGAGTCAGCAGCGCAAGTGTGGTGCCTCTGGTGTAGCAAGCGTCTATAGGCTGCGGTGACCACCGGGACATCTGGTGGGCCGTATGCTTGTCTGCCGCCTTAGTGATATAAAAAAAACTATTAATTAATTCACTTAAAGAACTCAAACACTCAAATGATGATATTATGCGGAAATGGATCGAGGCGTGACTATAATAATGTATGTATGTATTGTACCTACCTTCTTCAAGGCATTCTTTGGATACAATGTCACTAGGTTACACGCTCGAATGATGATTATGAGGCAAGTTAGGCAAGCGAATAGTATGTTACCTGTAAATTTATTTTCAGCATAATACATACTTACCTACAAACTAAATCATCTAGCATACAAATATAATACAGAATTTATGACTGTATTTATTTACCCAAGAATAAACTCTATCTGAAATGTTCGGGCAAAAAACTGTGATCGATCTTTTATATGGAGCAATATAAGGACATTAAATGATAGTATGGTTTTCAAGGATTGGAGGAAGCAAAACCATTGGGACTTTATCGGTTTTCAATACAATTTATTAACAAACCTAAACAAATAAACTTTAGCAGAGATTAATTTCTTTACATTTCTACTTTTCAACGTTATGTGAGTAAATAATCACCAATCAATACATATAATAAAATTGTAACAGGTCGCTGTCTGTACATCTATACTTACTAATATTATAAAGAGGAAAGATTTGTTTTATTGTTTGTTTGTTTGTAACGAATAGGCTCCGGAACTACTGGACCGATTTGAAAAATTCTTTCCCTGTTGGGAAGCTACACTCTTTGCGGTGAACATAGGCTATATTGCAAAATCATAGAATTTTGTGTGTTTGTCTGTATGTCTGTATATCTGTTTGTCTGTATGTTCGTGCACGCTAATCTCAGCAACCGCTTAACCGATTGTAATGCGGTTTTCTTTATTGTGTTAAAGTTAACTCCGCTTAACATTTACCCCCTTATTTATAATCGTTTATTAAACCTATTTTAGTTAAAACACACTTTAAGTCTATTGCTGTCTCTAACCAATGACAGAGTACGGTTAGACACAGATATAGACTTAAAATGTGTTTTAACTAAAATAGGTTTAATAAACGATTATGAATAAGGGGGTCAGTGTTTATTTCATGTCAATCAGTTTATAAATAAAAAAGTTATATCACTTTAAAGAATCATACATAGACTTATGAATCTAAAAGTGGGTAAATCTAAGCTAACAGTTTCACACGCTGCTTGATGAGTCTGATGAAGTACCTCTCCTTTCATATGTGACGTAAACGACGTTGCGGGCTCAGCTAGTACTGAATAATAATAAAATTATCATGCTTATTTCATAAAACTGATGAATGAAATTTTAATTTACACCGATGAAGTCTAGATTACAACAAATAGGCCCTACTCTGAGAACGAGCAACCTTTAAATACTTACTTTTACAAATAATTGTTGCAAAATTTGTATAAAATATTTCTGTAACTTTTAAAACTTAATGTTTCAGATAGAAAATATTTGGATATAAATCTATGGATATGATCTTGAGACTTATGACCCCATATTGGAGAAAAAACTGACCAGTGTATTGAAACAATAAATAGTCGTCACTCGATAAACTGAAGCTCTCGATAGCTTTTAAAATTGATGTGATGTTTAATTTACCTTTTAACTTTGAAAAGAACAGGCATTTATCTATACTTATAATAAATCTGTAGAAGTGAAAATTCTGTACATTGAAAATACAAAGTAAATAAATGGCAGGGGGTGTTACTAGACCGACACTCAACCTAAAAATGTGATTAAAAAAAATTTTGTCTGTCTGTCTGTCTGTCTGTCTGTTTGTTCAGGCATCACGCAAAAACTACCGGTTCGATTACGATGAAACTTGGTATAATTATTCTTTAATATCCTGGGCACCACACTGGATACGTTTCATCCCTGAAAAGTATACTTATTATAAAATAAAAAACGAACTTAAGTCGTATAAAGTTATTTGCAATTATTGCTTAAACAGTTAATGGTACGATGATGAAATTCAGCAAGAGCGTTGATTGTAACAATTTGAAATAAGTAATTTTACCATTTTTGCAAATTCTACCTCCTAAGGTGTAAAAAAGGAGTGTCAAGTTTGTATGGAACAACGCGATTCCTTGGTCCGATCTACTTAAAATTTGGCATATAGCATTATTAACATAATTGATGGAAGACGTGTTCCTTATTTTATTGAAATTTATACGTTATCGACCTAAAAAGGGAATGTAAATTATTTTAGAGCTGATTTTTTCCGGAGTTGATATCAATACTCCTTAAATACTCTTATTTTTGATTTAAATTACTTTTTATTTTGACACATTTGAGGAGGTTCAATCCGCTTGACATTGTCATTTTCATGATTTTGCTTTAAGTACATAGGTACTATAGAGGAAGATCCCAGAGCCCCCAGACGTCACTCATTTTCTGATGGACAAAATATGTACGAGTGATTAGTGGTGGGGTGTACTATGATCATATGACTAGTTGCTACCTTGGCCAGACGGCCAATTTTCTGGTAGCAATTAATCAAGGTACATAAAAACACTGCTCATGTCACTTAAATTCTGATAGCTGATTTTAACATATATTTTACACAATATCGTTAAAAATCAGTATTCATTACTCCCAGACATATGCGGTCGGCGGTTTCACCTTACAGACGCTTCAAAGCTCTGAAAAAAATTTATTAAGGTCACTTATTTTCTGATGCTTGATTTTTATATATGTTATTCAGACAACTGTTTTAAAACGTTTTGCAAACGGACAGACCGATCCAAGGGGCCAAATATTCCCCAGACCCAATTTTAATGTCGCTGAGAGTATGGGCGCGGGCATTATCCGTGCGTATTATGCGTATATGTAGCATGTCTAATCGAAGTCGGAATTAATATTGAAATGTAAATAAAAATGCATAAGTACCTATTAGCAATTAACGCCTGTCATTTTAAAATTTACATTTTTGTTTTTGTTTCATTTAATAAAGACTTAAGTTTTAAAGGTAATAATTTGAAAATCACGTAAATAATCAAAGATTAACTTTGAGAAAAGTGCTCGTCTGACCGCAATCCATACTATATACTATATATTATACTATATACAATATATACTATATACTATATATACTATATCCATACTAATATTATAAAGCTGAAGAGTTTGTGTGTTTGTTAGTTTGTTTGAACGCTAGGATCTCAGAAACTACTGGTGGGATTTCAAAAATTCTTTTACAGTTTGATAGTTCATTTATCGAGGATGGCTATAGGCTATATAACATCACGTTAAGACGAATAGGAGCGGAGCAGTAATCAAGAATGTTTAGAAAACGGGAAATATTTTTACCGTTTGAGAGCTTCCGAGGCGTACGCTGCCTAAATGGTTAAAGTTACGTAAAAATTGTATATTACAAAATTGTTTCTCTTAAAAAGTTCTATAAAAAAGTCTGCAACAGCATATGTCTATCTTTTAAGGTTTGCTCACAATAAAATTATTTGTCTTTCTTTTAAGGTGAGCTCACAATATTATCAAACTGAAGAGTTTGTTTGTGCTAGGTTCTCAGAAACTACTGGTTGCATTACAAAAATAATTTCACAGTTTTTTAGTCCATTTATTGAGGATGGCTAATGGCTATATAACATCACGCTAAGACAAATAGGAGCGGAGCAGCCATGAATAATGTTTTAAGAACGGGAAAAATGTATTTCTTTTGTGAGGTTTCATTGCGTACGTTGCGTAAATGGTTAAAGTTACGTAAAAATTGTGTACTACAAAATGTTTCCTCTTAAAAATTTACAAAAAAAGTCCTGAACAGCAAATGCCCATCTTTTAAGGTTCACTTACAATAACCTTCACAATAATTTTTAAAATATGAGCGACGCAACTCGACTACGCGTCGGAAGTAAACGTTTTCTGCAGCAGTAGCCAATCAACTGAAAGATAATACCGAGTCGGACTCGCACACGATGAGTTCCGTACCAAAGAACGGACAAAAATAAATGTGACGGGAAACATTATATCACTTCAACAAAGTTTTGCGGGTCAACTCTAAATGAATATAAGCGACGCGACGGGAAAAATTATATCACTTTTTACACACATTATTAAAACCTACAACCCTCTATTAAATATACCTAAGACACGCGACGAGTGTAAAAGCGACGGGATTATATTACCTACTTAAAATATTAATACTATACCACTCTCTCTTTGTCACTCTCATTTGACGCAAACGAAGTTGCGCGGGTCAGCTAGTAATTTATAGAATTGTGCCTTACAAACTGTTTTATGATTTTTTTTTAATCGAATTAATTTTAATTTTTTAAAGTAAATATCAAGAGGTTTACAAAGTATTAATAATTTAATTAAATAACAGCAACCTTTTCAAATAATTATTTATTGGTAACGAACCTTAGCCCGAGGAAAACACTGATGAACAAGATGACGATTTAGATATTCGATATCAAGATTGACTCGATGATGAATTACCTGACTTCAACGACGATGACAATGAAGATTAGAAAAAATATTTGTCCTATTTTTTGTAGTTTTTTAAGGTTTGTTACCAATAAATAATTATTTGAAAAGGTTGCTGTTATTTAATTAAATTATTAATACTTTGTGAACCTCTTGATATTTACTTTAAAAAATTAAAATAAATTCGATTAAAAAAAAATTCATGAAACAGTTTGTAAGGCACAATTCTATATTTATTGCGGTCAGACGAGCACTTTTCTCAAAGTTAATCTAAATAAATTGATTATTTACGTGATTTTCAAATTATTACCTTTAAAACTTAATTCTCTATTAAATAAAACAAATACGAAAAAGTAAATTTTAAAATGACAGGCGTTAATTACTAATAGGTACTTATGCATTTTTATTTACATTTAAATATTAATTCCGACTTCGATTAGACATGCTACATATATGCATAATACGCACGGATAATGCCCGCGCCCATAGGTACTCTCAGCGACATTAAAATTGGGTCTGGGAAATGTTTGGCCCCTTGGATCGGTCTGTCCGTTTGCAAAACGTTTTAAAACAGTTGTCTGAATAACATATATAAAAATCAAGCATCAGAAAATAAGTGACCTTAATAAATTTTTTTCAGAGCTTTGAAGCGTCTGTAAGGTGAAACCGCCGACCGCATATGTCTGGGAGTAATGAATACTGATTTTTAACGATATTGTGTAAAATATATGTTAAAATGAGCTATCAGAATTTAAGTGACATGAGCAGTGTTTTTATGTACCTTGATTAATTGCTACCAGGAAATTGGCCGTCTGGCCAAGGTAGCAACTAGTCATATGATCATAGTACACCCCACCACTAATCACTCGTACATATTTTGTCCATCAGAAAATGAGTGACGTCTGGGGGCTCTGGGATCTTGGACCACTATTGGAAATATTATTGTTAATTTTATTAAATTTTGTATAACCAACAATAAATATGTGAAAGAACAAGAAAATTCGAAGATGGCTAGCCAGGAATAATGAAAGACCACGCTGCAGGTAGTGTCCACTGTGCATTAGAATGAAAGATTGTCAACAGCCCTAAGCGACTGGTCATGGAAGGTATGAACCCTATTCTATAGTGCTGGCTGCATTCGGTGCAGGACACACACTCACTAAGTCTTTGTAAAATACGGGAATGGCCTCTACGAAGATTACATTTGAAAAGTAAAAAGAGCCATTAAAATGAACATGAACGCTTAGCAGATGAAATTTACATGGTTATTAAGTTAACAGGCCTTGGTTGGACCAAGTGTATTAGTAGGACAAAGTCTACCGTAGTTCGGTTTTCCCATACGTCGCGCGTCGTAGGCTTACAGTATGACTGGGACTACCTAAAGAAGGAACAAAGTTACGATGTCAATTGCTTAGAAGAGAAGTTGAGTCAAGTAGTAGTCTAGCCAATGAATCAAGAAATGTATTAAATAAATAAATTTACATAACTCATATAATATGTATTATGAATTTGTTTCTTTCACGCTGTAATGGCTGAAAGTATCTGGCTGAAATTTGGTACCTACAGAGAGAGGTTAGAGACAGTGCAGGAACCAAATTTCACGCAGGCGAAGCTGCGGGCATCAGCTACCACAAGCATATAGCTTAATTTGGGCTAGATGATGTTGTGTGAGAATGTCCAACAATATTTATCTATACTTCTATACTAATATTATAAAGAAGTAAAGTTTGTGTGTTTGTATATTTGTTAAATTGTAAGGGGTAATCTGGGGATCTACTGAACCGATTTTAAAAATTCTTTCACCAATAGAAAGCTACGTTATTGTGGAGTGTCATAGGCTATATAACATCACGCTACAATAAATAGGAGTGAAACAGTAAAAGTAAATGTTTAAAAAACGGGGGAAAAGTTATTCCTTTAGAGAGCTTCGTTGCGTGTGCTACGTAAATATTTATAGTTATGTAAAAAATATGTACTACAAAATTGTTTCTCTTAAAAAGTTCCAAAAAAATTGCGCGATAGCATGTGTCTATCTTTGGGTTGTTGCACAATAACCATTTTAATGGCAATCAATTTCTTTCTACAATATTGCCACGGGATACCTCATTCATCAACGAAATTGTTCTTAAAAAGAATGCGACGGGAATACACGCGACGAGAAACCTCTCTCTCTCTCTCTCTCTCTCTCTCACGTAGTATTGAATATTAACGACGAGACGCTACGGGAGTAAACGCAACGCGACGGGAGTAATTGAGACGGGAACAGGTAATACTCTCTCTTATGTGGCGCAAACGAAGTTGCGCGGGTCAGCTAGTTAATGAATAAATGTCAGTTCCAATCAAAGTCGAAAGGTAAATTAAACATTTCCTTAAATACAAGGAATTTTGCATAATGCATGTTGCATTGTTAACAATATATTTGTTCTGAAAAATTCGTTTTCTTCGCAGGGCGTTTTTTACGAACTAAATTCGCACCTATAATATCCAATTTCTACGTTAAAGTTATGTCAACGACTTTATATTGTAGAAGACAAAGTAATACTACACTGGTATTTGAGACACCTGGAACATACTTTCGAGGGGTTGCCCAAGGCTCCTGGCCTTAGGCAGTAGTAGGGCAACGTGTGGTTTAGTCTGTAAGAGTCCGGCATGACATCTTTGTCAGATTTCCACATGTAAAAATACTCACCTGTATTGAAAGGTTTCATACACCAACCCAATCACTGATAATAAATTTACGAACGATATTTTAATACTCTAAATCGTTAAATTCTCATAAATTACTCGGTCAACTTTCCGATGTGATATCCAATTTTGTAGCGGATAGAGCAATTAAACCCGACTTAGCCTCAGTAAATGAAAGTTAAACAAAGTCAGTACCTATCACAAAGCTCTGTTAAGCTCGGATAACATTTTTCATTTATTACGTAATAATTTTTAGATTCTTGTTTATTTATTTCTAAAAAAGTACGTAAGTGCAATTTATGTGGGTGTGCTGAATTTATTACCAGGTGTATGAAATTTGATACACAAATTCAGGGAAAATTGTTAAAAATCGTATGTACTTAAATGAATGAGTTAGATAAACGAATTTTATTCCAGTATCTACCTTTTTATAGTACTCTTCACAGTTTCTTTTATAGTAAACTAGCTGACTCTATATCCTGGGGATATTCTTTCGAGGGCTTACCTGGGGCTCCCAATCGTAGGCAATGGTTATGGAACGTGTTGGTTTTTAGTGAGTACGAATCCGGCATAGCATCGATAAATAAGGAATTTGATACAATTTCGTAGACACCTTACAATATATTCTTTGAAACTGAATATAGATTTGACAATTTTCATGCTATCTTGCTCATAATACAAATTATTTTTCTTAAAACAAGATTTGCCGCCGACTGCGGAACTCGGTTGGGAGAGTTCTCTCCCGTACCCGCCCCGCCGCCTCCTTCACGAGCATGACCTGCTCGCAGAAAGAGGCGGCGCAGGCCCACTTACTCCCGCTGGAGATCATGGCTCGCACCATGGTCTCGAGCGAACGAGTGTCCACGTTCAGACCCACTACAAGGACCTGGCACTTTTGTGCCCATGCTGTGCACTCCACCAGCGTGTGGAGCGCCGTGTCATCGCTGCGGTCCTCACAGTGCTGACACTCGGCCGTGGTTTCCCAGTGTCTTCGCCACAGATACCTACCGAATCTACCATGCCCGGTTAGTATCTGTGACAACCGGTAGGAGAGAGCATCGTGTCTCCTCTCCAGCCACTCGTTCGATAGAAAACATTGATATTCTATATTAATATACAACTCTATTGGTATTTTTTTTTTTTAACGTGAGGGAAAATCCTCGTAGGATGCTATGCCGGACTCTTACCGACTAAAAAACCTCACGTAACGCCCAACAGCCTATTGTTGAGAGCCCCGGGTAAGCCCTCAGGAAGGATGTCCCGTGACTCCCAACAGACCTACGGCCGCCAATGTGGCCTCGCCCAGGGGGTGGTTCGGGTGCAATCCCGCGTCTATGGGGGGTTTCGTGTGTGACCCCGCTTCTAAGGGGGGGCGTGCGTGAGTGCTCACGTCACGCTGCCGTCATGGGCCTGCTTCTGTAAGGACGGTGAGCGGCCCTCTCACCGTCCTCAGACCCCCGGTCATGGAGGCCGATAGTCCTCGGAAAAGACACGTCGGCGGCGCCCAGGGCGCCGACTGCGGAACTCGGGTGGGAGAGTTCTCTCCCGCACCCGGCCCGCCGCCTCCTTCGCGAGCATGACCTGCTCGCAGAAAGAGGCGGCGCAGTCCCACTTACTCCCGCCGGAGAGCATGGCTCGCACCATGGCCTCAAGCGAGAGAGTGTCCACGCCCAGACCCACTACGAGGACCTGTCGCTGTTGTGCCCACGCCGTGCACTCCACCAGCGTGTGGAGCGCCGCACAGTGGTGCAGGTAGTACGAGAATGCGGAAAATATTATTTGTAGCTGAAAATACGTTGCATATAACTATAAAACTTTAATAAAATGATAAATCTAATGTATCAGTGTAATAATATACATAAATATATTATAGTAAATCGGGGCGGTAAAATATTGTTAGCATGGTACAATATGGTTTTATATGATAAAATATAATATATTAAAATATTTATTTAAATGAATTGCGTTACGATAGACACGATACAGTATTTAAGCTGAATTATAAATAAATATTAATGATGTCATCGCTGCGGTCCTCGCAGTGCTGACACTCGGCCGTGGTTTCCCGGTGTTTTCGCCACAGAAACCTACCGAAGCTACCGTGCCCGGCAAGCATCTGTGTCAACCGGTAGGAGAGAGCACCGTGTTTTCTCTCCAGCCACTCGGCCATGACCGGTCTGACGGCCGCGATTGTGGCGAATCCCCCCTTTGGTTGCTCAAGTCGCACCTTCCATGTCTCCACGGTTTCCTGGTGGAGCAGGGTCCGCTGGGCCTCGATTTCTCGAGACGCAGGCCTTTGGCCCCGCTCCAGCGCCTCCTTGCGCCATCTGAACAGTGACGCAAGGGCTCTCGCTTCCAGGTCCCATGGAGGGGTCCCGGCTAGGAGACATGCCGCCTCACCGGAGATCGTGCGGTATCCTCTTATCACCCTGACGGCCATCACTCTCTGCGGGCTCAGCAGTCTAGCCTCATTGCTGGCCGTCAGGGTCTCCGCCCATACGGGAGCCCCGTACAGAGCCATGCTTCGCACGATCCCCAGGTACAGCCTCCTGTAGGGAGCGTTGGGTCCCCTGATGTTGGGCATCAACCGCGCGAGTGCGGCCGATGCTCCCCTCAGTTTTGGGACCAAACTTCGGAAGTGATGACTCTATTGGTATGCCTAATATATTATTTGTATTTTTGTTTATATTTTATACGTGTCTTAGTCTACGCGCTCTTCGCAAGTGAATAAATGATCCATGAAACGAACATAAATAATTCATTGCACTAAAAAGCTTACGGCAAACACAAGTAAAAGGCGTATATATACTCGTACACATGAATTTATTTAACGGACCCCGGGGTCCGAGGCGAGCGACGCTTTCTAACACGGTAGACGATTATGGCTATTCCTTACAAAAATTTATAAAATATGACAAATTAAATCTATCCATACTAAAAATTATAAATACGGTAGCTTTATAATGTAACTGTAACCTTCTCACGACTTCAGTACTTAGTACTTTATCAGATAAGAGTACTTTTGAAATTCAAACGGATGAAGCCACGAGAGAATAATGAATACAAACTTATCCATGTAGCCAAAGTTAGTTAAATCGAAGGCGGGCGTGCGATTCTTATAGTTTCCGTCGAAAATATTTTGCGTCAGCAAATTGTGAAAATAAGTTTTGAAAGGAAAATCTGAGCTTTGTGTATCTATAGAACGAGCTTTTACATAAATAAAAAAATTTTTTTTTTATTTATGTAAGCATCTAAGTATGTAAAAATAATAATGTTAAGAAAAATGAATATTTTATATTCACTTTTTAGGGTTTCGTAGCCAAATGGCAAAAACGGAACCCTTATAGATTCGTCATGTCTGTCTGTCTGTCCGTCTGTCTGTCCGTCCGTGTGTCACAGCCACTTTTCTCCGAAACTATAAGGCCTATGCTATTGAAACTTGGTAACTAGATGTATTCTGTGAACCGCATTAAGATTCTTATATAAAATTAGAAAAAAAGCAGTAAATTTTAAGGATCCCCATACTCAGAATTGAAACTCAATTTTTTTTTTCATCAAGGCCATACGTGTGGGATATCTATAGATAGGTCTTCAAAAATGCTATTGAGGTTTCTAAAATATTTTTTTCCTTAAGTGAATAGTTTGCGCAAGAGACGCCTCCAAAGTGGAAAAATCCCCCCTCTAACTTCTAAACTAAGAGAATGATAAATCTAAAAAAAAAACCCTTTTGAACGAAGTACCTAAATTGCACAATGCCTATGAAGCAAATTGCCTAAAGTCTATGTCTAAAACGCAGGATGCCTATAAAGTTTTAATGTCTATAAGGTTATAATGCCTACGAAGCAAAATGGCTATGTTGTTTAATGTCTACAAAGTATAATGCCGGTGATAGTTAATTGCCTACAAATCAATTAGAGTATGACAGCATCATTATGCACTTTACTCAAAAAGGATTCATTACATTATTTCGTTTAATCACATTTTACAAAATTGATGTGAAACAATTTGTCACAAAGTGTTGTCATAAATGGTAAACCAATTTGGCCGACCGTACCTGAATGGAACCGTACCTGAAGCGCTCGTGACCCCGCGGTTTCAGTGTTCTGTAAACGATCACTGTAGTAAGCAACTTTCACTATGGCCAGTACTTGGAAGGGTGACCATCCATGTGACCACTTTGTGACATTTATTTGAGCGTTTCCGTGCTTCGGAAGGCACGTTAAGCCATTGGTCCCGGTTGCCAGTAAAATAGCAGTAGTTAAGTCAAGCTGAAGACCTTTTAGGAGGCTTGAAAAATTTCAACAGCCAGCAGTCACAACCTGAGCCTGTCTATATTAATACGGCTAACCACCTATCACGTGGAAAAATTCTAAAAAGATGAAATGTGGGCATAATATACCTAGTAGGCCCACATTTCACCTTTGTCTACCCCTTCGGGGACCAAGGCGTGATTTTAAGTATACCTGAATACCCCCGTACCTTGTATTGTGCTGGCTATCTTCATTTTAGGCATTTCCATTCTTAGGCATTAAACATTGTTGTCAAAGTATGTTGTAGGCAAATTAAGTTTTTAGGCATCGTGCAATTTAGGTACTTCGAGTTTCAGGTATTTCGCGTTTTAGGTAGTATGCAGCAGTGGCATCGTGCAATTTAGGTACTTCGCTCAAAAGGGAAAAAAATATGATGTACATTGCCATTAAAACTACCAACGAAAATTAGTTTGAACGAGATAGAGCTGGTAGTTTTTTTTTAATACGTCATTACCCGCAATTTTCGGTTAGAAAATCACTACCACTGCGAACGTGTTGAAACATCAATCAAAGTTACAACGAACTATAAGAACTTTTATATTATTTTACTTACTGCTCCGAAACCCTTCATGGGTGAGTCCAACTCGCACTTGGCCGGTTTTATTATATTTATGTAATACTAAAGAAAATTTATTTATTAATTTAAAAATGTAGTTATAAAACAAAAAAAAATTAGGTCGGAAAAAGGTGCGATCCGAAATCGGTATGAGAAGTTGAAAAATAAGAGAAGTTTTTTATTTGACCTTATTTGACAGATTATGTTTGCTTGTAGGTATTGTAATATAATATTTAAAGAAACTCAATCTTTTTAATAAAGCCTACACAGAAATCAAAATTTTACTTTGTCACTGCGAACAAAGCAGATTTTTACGTCGTTTAATAAAATTTTCACAGAAAATGAGAAGGCTTTAGAGTCTATATTGTGAAAGAAGGATAGCTTAGTGTCAAAATAAACCTGATTGATAGATGAATGATAATTACAATATTGTATAATATTTATACATACAAATAGCCTTTCCTTTATCCCCGATGGGGTAGGCAGAGTATACACCCACATTTCACCTTATATTTTTATGTCCTACTTTAAAGGTAGTTAGCGTACAACTACTGCCGTCTTGAAATGAACATTCACAGGTCGTGACAACCCGCAGATGAATTTTTTTAAGGCGCCCTAAAGCCTACAACTTACGTTAACGATTGTCATTTTACTGACAAGCGGGTTTCATTTCGAGATTAACTTCTCTACGCAAAGGATTAATTTGCAAAAATGTTCCCCTAGTCGCCTCTTACGACACTTTCCGAATGAATAAGGGTGGCGGTATTTGTAAGAATACACACAGAGTCCGTGCCTCACAGGGTGCCGTCGCCACACGGGGTGATATTCATAATAAAAGTTTATCTTATTAAAGAAAATAATAAGCTTGTTCCGCTCCACGCCTCCGCCTGTTGCATACTATAGGTCACGTCATGTTACCCTTTCAAACTCTCGGCGGAACGGATCTGGCTGAAATTTGGTACAGGAATAGATGATAATCGGGAATATCATTAGGTTATTATTGATTTCCGGAATAAATTCAATATTCCACACGTAGGCGTTGCCGAGGGCGCCGTTTAATATGTATTACAACATAAGGATTGTTCTAAAAGCGTTAATAACTAGTCTTACAATACGAAACTTATTTATACAGCATCTTCTATTGTTTTACTTATCTGTATTCTGATGGTACTACCAGTAATCCGTATTCTGTGCGCTTCAATGCAGGGGTATTACTTTAATAGCCACGTTATTATCGTTGTTTGTTTACAAAGATGACTTTGTTTACAATGATTGGAATTATTGTGGAATCAAAATGGTGACAGCTATCAAGATCCCAATAAAATCTTACTTTATTACCCACACCTTATACGAGCAGTTAAAGTTATTACCGAATTATAAGGAAATATTCCCGGAGTAACAGGCGCGTCTATGTAATTGGAAATCAGGATCAAATTATATTTGATAGTATTTATGATATTCCATTACCGGAAAATCTCATTATATTCCTTTTGTGATTTCTTTCAGTAACTATCTACTAACTTTGTTTGGCATAATATATTTCCTTAAAGGAATAATAACATCAAGGCAAATACACCCACATATCACTATTTTTATATTGCTGTGTTAAAACGGTTAGCGGCAGGTTGTGGTAGGTAATCAAATTTCACTAAGTATATCTATTTTGATTTTAGTTTTTGTTGATATAGCCACAACAGAAATACATCATCAATATAAGCCGGGCGGGCACCATCTAGTAAGTGATAAGGATGTCGACCCGCGTCGTTTGTCGACGCCGCCAGGTCAGCGCTCTTGAAATACTTCAACCTTACAAAAAACAGAACTGTCGGACCCAGCGGTGTGGAGCACGTTAAATTTGTTCTTTCACGATATTTTGTATTAAGAACCTCTAGTAAAAAAAAACTTATATTGTAGAATTTTTGGAACATAACTATTATGAACTACTCTGAAAAAGTAAATTTTAAACGCAATTTGTCTGTAAGTAGGTAAAATATAACAATATATTTATGAATTTAAAATGAAATCAAATGAATGAAATGGACCTACCATTTGTACTAAAGTATGGAGTGTATTATCATTACTCCGGCTCGTCAACAACTTGTCAAAAATTACATCACACGAGATGTAAAAGTATCTACACTACCTAATTAATTACTGAGTACCTACTCTAGAAAAATACTATTGAAATTTTCTAGGAATTATTAGATTAAAATGATTTGAATTTGAAAAGATGAAATCGTACTGGCATTGTAGAGGTTCTATTCAAAATCTCTATCGAGCTGGCCACCACAAGCAGAATACAAAAACGCGCTCGCCATTGCGAAGAATTTCATTAATTTCATATCTTTACATAATTTTCATTTGAGTGAATTGAATTTGGTTAGGGATTATTAATAAATCTACTTGGAACCTACGCTCTGGAAAATTCAAACAGACAATGAAGATAGGTATCTAAAAGCTTAGGTACTGTGATTATTATCAAAGGGAACGTGACAAAAACTTCAAAATATCTACCAATGCGAATCGGCTCAATTCATTTATTTTGAACCCCAGTGCGTACTCAAAAGCGATTAGCGGGCTTTGAAGCAAGGACTGCGGATGCAATCGGGGCTACGTTTTCTCTTATAATAACTAAATAATGTCTATTCAAAATCCAAGCCTATTTTGTCGTCCTTAAGATGTGAAATAGATAGAGAACTAGAGTCAGTCTTCATGACCTTAAAGTTGAGTGACTAAGCAGAGCGAACTATTAACACAAAACCTATTTTAAAAAAAAGCAATAATTTATTTATTAATTTATTTAGCAATTTATGTACACACATATATTATAAATAGAGAATTAGTTAGGAAAAAAGAGTACAATGGCACTGCTTATTTCTAAAAGAAATCTCTTCCAGCAGGCCAGCGAGAGGAGAACATGATATTAGATAATTCAGAGAGGTAGAAGTGTGTCAAAGAACTAGGTAGGACCAAATATTTTTACATACTTTACAAATACTACTATAATAATACAATAAATATATATATATATATATATATATATATATATATATATATATATAGGATTTTTCATCTTAATTTCAGTACATTGTAACGTAGGCATAATTCTAACATCATGGTGGTTAAAATGTTAATCTTTGGCATGCTTAATCTATGGCGTGGAATAGTCTAGAACATTTAGAATGTGTAGAGAGAAAGAAAGGCGGCGGCCATCATTCATTAGCTTAAGGATCTTAGATCAGTTTACATGTGCATTATCCTCTGTAAAAGTGAAGCTAATAAAAGCAGTGTTAAACGAGCCTACTCAAGTTTAATTTCTTTCCTAGACTCACTCCTACAAATCCTCGTCCGGGATCTGAGTCTAGTTGCAATATTTCTTCATATTTACGACGACGACGGGTGCCACGCGGTGGCGCCATACCGGCCGGCTTGGCTTCCAACTTGGAGTCGAGAAGTGACGCTGGGTTTACGACGAACGACGAGTTTACGATGGCAGAGGATAAAACTAAAAACGACGGCGACGAGAGCAGATGTTACGGTAATGTTCAACCATTTTATGCCGATTCTTTACCTAAATTCTCAGGTGACGACGTCACCTATTCCTCTACAAGATGGACGCAGGATTTAGAGGATAATGCGGAAATATTTGGATGGAACCAGCAACAGAAACTTATTTTCGCACGACGTAGTCTCACTGGTACGGCGGCGTTATGGCTAAAAACAGAAAAAGCGTTTCGGACTTACGACGATCTTAAAACCGCTTTGGTTAAAGAATTTCCCGAAGCGGTAAATAGCAAACAGATGCACGAGGTCATGAGTAGCCGCCGCAAACGGGCTAGTGAGACGTATTACCAATATATGCTGGTTATGAAAGAGTTAGGTAAAAGGGCAAAATTCCCTGACTACGTGTCTATTCAATACATCATAGATGGGATTTCTGATTATGAATCGAATAAATTACTTTTCTATGGAGTTACTAGTTACCCAGTGCTCAAGGAAAAGTTGGCACTGTACGAGTCCTTCAAACAGAAATCTAAGAAAACGGACCCTGGGCGGCCACGGACTTCCGCAAACGCACCGAAGTTGCAGGCCGAATCAGAACAAAAACCCAATCAAGAGGTCCGATGCTACAAATGTGGAGACAGGGGTCACGTAGCAAGTTCCTGTAATAAAGGCATCAAATGTTTTCGGTGTAACGATTTTGGTCACATAGGAGCACATTGTCCAAAAATGCAGGCGGTGAATGGAAAAAATCGAGAACCGATTGCGTCATCAAAGACAAATCGAACAATGTGCGTTCAATGCCCGTCAGAGGGCGCTTTGCCGTATAGTGGCGCCACCAATTCAAACGAAGATGGCGACAATTCCGATGACGATTCGAAGCAGCTGTCATTTAATTCATTCAGTCCTGCTGACGAATGTCTGAGCTCTAATATTTTGAATATAAACAAACCACATGAAGCGATTAACATGAGCGTTAAACAGGTGAAAATAAATGGATTTGTAGTGAACTCTTTAATAGATACTGGTAGTGATCTGAATTTAATAACTTTCGATTTGTTTTGCAGCTTGAATATTGTTCATAAGCCCGAAAGGATTTTACTGACTGGATTAGGAACTTGCAAGGTGTATTCGATTGGTAAGTTTGAATGTAATATCATTGTTGATGCTCACAGTTACATTACAAGCTTTTATATTGTTCCCACCAGTGTAATCCCATATAAAGTAATCTTAGGTCAGCCATTCATTGTAAATACAATAACTGTGATTAGTAAGGGGTCTTTAGAGGTTAGGCCGCAGTTTTATGACAGTTCCTATCAGAATTCTATTTGTGTGTTTTCCAATAACAATGATGAACAGAATCCGCTAATTCAAGAAATTATAAGTAGTTATAAACCTTTAAAAATAAAAGAGGCTCCGATCAAATTAAGAATTGTACTAACTGATGATATCCCCGTGGCTCAACGACCCCGTAGGTTGGCCCTATCTGAAGAACAGGTTGTAAAACAACAAATCGAAGAATGGTTGTCTAATGGCATTATTCAGCCAAGTCATTCCGAGTATGCTAGTCCCCTGGTTTTGGTTAGAAAAAAAGATGGTAATATAAGGGTGTGTGTAGACTACCGGAAAATAAATCAAAAGATGGTGAAGGATGAATACCCTTTACCCATTATCGACGATCACATAGACAAGTTGAGTAAATGCAAAGTTTTCAGTACTCTTGATTTGAAGAATGGGTTCTTTCACCTACCCATAGAGGAAGATTCAATTAAATATACGGCTTTTGTTACTAGTAACCCCGAAGGGCAGTATGAGTTCCTCCGGGCTCCCTTCGGGCTCTCTGTTTGTCCGAAGTACTTTATGCGATACATTAACATTATATTTGCAGAACTCATAAAGCGTGGAGTCGTTTTGATATTTTTGGATGACATAATTATACTTTCTGAAGGAGAAGATGATGGTGTCACCAGGCTTAAAGAAGTGTTGAAGGTAGCCGCAGAGTATGGACTCAATATAAATTGGAAAAAATCACAGTTGCTCCAGGAGTCCGTAGAGTACTTGGGCCACATAATTTCAAATGGAATGGTTAAGCCTGCACCTGACAAAATCAAAGCTGTCATGAAGTTCCCTGAACCCAGAAGTATAAAAGATGTACAGAGCTTTGTTGGGTTAACCTCTTACTTCAGGAAATTTATTCAGAATTATGCTATGATAGCAAAACCTTTAACCGATTTAATAAAAGAGAGTCAATTTCAATTTGGAAACGATTGCCAACATGCTTTTGAAATATTAAAGTCAAAGTTATGCGCTGAACCAGTCTTAAAAATATTCGATGCTCAATTAGAAACTGAACTGCACACGGATGCATGTAAGTATGGTTATGCAGCTATTTTATTACAAAGACATCCGTCTGACGGTAGCCTACATCCAGTTCATTATATGAGCCGGAAAACCACCGAAGCCCAACAAAAGTGTAGTAGCTACGAATTAGAAGCGCTAGCAGTTGTTGAAGGTGTCAAGAAGTTTCGACGATACCTCCTCGGATCCTCGTTCAAGATAATCACTGATTGTGAGGCATTCCAGAAAACAATGAACAAGAAAGATGTTTCAGCTAAAGTTGCTCGTTGGATCATGTATCTACAAGACTTTGATTATTTAATAGAGCATAGAAAAGGTGACAAAATGCAACATGTTGATTCTTTGAGCAGGTATATCGGATATGTTAATGCTGAGCTACATGCACGGATAAGAAAAGCCCAAGATGAAGATGAGGGCTTAAAGATTTTACGGGAAGTTCTGAAAGAGAAAGAGTATGATGATTATTTTGTAGATAATGGTATTATTTACAAAGGTGCTCAAAAGAAGTTGGTAATACCAGAGGTTATGGACATGGAAATGATTACAAGAGCTCATGGCATAGGTCACTTTGGAAAGAGGAAGACTAAAGATATTTTAGAGAAGGATTACCATATTGAAAAAATGGATGAAAAAATCGAAAAGGCGATCTCTATGTGTGTCCCATGCCTGCTAGCCACCAGAAAATCTGGCAAGAAGGAAGGTTTATTGTACCCCATAGATAAGGGAGAGCTCCCATTGGACACCCTGCATTGTGATCATTTAGGACCCTTGGACATCACTCAAAAAATGTATAAATACATTCTTGTTCTGGTAGATGGATACACAAAGTTTGTCTGGATCTATGCAGTGAAGACTGTGACTGCAAAAGAGACTGTTGAGAAGCTAAAGTTGCATCAGAAAGACTTTGGCAACCCTCGAAGAATAGTGACAGATCGCGGAACTGCATTCACCGGCAGTGAGTTTCAAACATACTGTGAAGAGGAATGTATTGAACACATCACTATTACAACAGGCATACCACGTGGAAATGGCCAAGTAGAACGAATTAACCGTATAATTATTTCAACCTTAACCAAAATGTGCCTTGAAGAACCGAGCCACTGGTATAAGCATGTCAGTGGTCTCCAGAGAGTTATCAATAGTACTTATCAACGCTCCATAAATACATCCCCATTTGAGCTTTTAATTGGGGCGAAACTTAAAATGAAAGAAGATATGAAAATACTACAACTATTAGAAGATGAAAATAAAAAGGAATTTATACACAACAGAGATATGTTGCGACAGGAAGCTAAAGCACAAATATTACGTGTACAAGAAGAGAATATGAGAACATATAATAGGAAGCGTAAGAAGGGACAGCAGTATAAGCATGGCGATATAGTGGCTATACAGAGAACACAGTATGGAACAAACTTAAAGCTGAAGCCTAGGTTTTTTGGCCCATATAGGGTAATAAAGGATTTAGGTCGGGATAGGTATGAGGTAGAAAAGATAGATAGAGGGAAGGAGGGGCCTGTAAAAACTAGGTCTGCTGTGGATTACATGAAAAGGTGGCCTTAGATTTCATGCTTGCCAATTGAATACACCCTTGCCTTGTTTTATTTGGTATGTGTAATTCTTTACTTTAATAATTTGTACCAGTCAGATGTAGCTTGAGTGATCTTAACTTTACCCTGTAATCTGTATCTTGTGTATTCACAAACCGTGTTAGATTTTAAGTACTGATGTATCTTGTGTGATCTTTACTTTACCGTGTAATAAACTGTAACTTGTGTATTCACAACCCGTGTTAGATTAAGTACTGATGTATCTTGTGTGATCTTGACTTTACCGTGTAATAAACTGTATCTTGTGTATTCACAACCCATTGCATTTTAAGTACTGATGTATCTTGTGTATTCACAACCGTGTTAGATTTTAAGTACTGCTGTATCTGGTGTATTTCATAAACCGTGTTCATATTGTACCTAATTGCTGATATATTTTGACTATTGCATTTCCCATGTTTAGATGCATTTAACATAAATCGTGTTTAGGTTGTTTTTGCTGTGTATTTTGTGTATTGCATAAACCGTGTTTAAAATTGTATGTGCTCATGTATGCTTTGTACTGCATATCCCGTGTTTAGATTAGTGACGAACTATTGTTTGTAAACTTGCTTAACCTGTGTTAATAAGGTGTAAACTTTCGTTTTTTTTTGTAAACTTGCATGACTGTGTAAGCTTTTACCATGAGTATACTAATAATAATCTTAACTTTTTTGAATTGTAACCATATCCTGCACTTAGGGGTGTTGTATCACCACAGGCTAGGTAATTTAGTTTTTTTTTGGATTGTTAATTAACACACTTACAGTCTGAGGCCAGACTGTCGAGCAGGACGGCCGAGATATAGGATTTTTCATCTTAATTTCAGTACATTGTAACGTAGGCATAATTCTAACATCATGGTGGTTAAAATGTTAATCTTTGGCATGCTTAATCTATGGCGTGGAATAGTCTAGAACATTTAGAATGTGTAGAGAGAAAGAAAGGCGGCGGCCATCATTCATTAGCTTAAGGATCTTAGATCAGTTTACATGTGCATTATCCTCTGTAAAAGTGAAGCTAATAAAAGCAGTGTTAAACGAGCCTACTCAAGTTTAATTTCTTTCCTAGACTCACTCCTACATATATATATATATATATATATATATATATATATATATATATATATATATATATATATATATATATATATATACTATAAATATACATACCTTTGTACATATTTTACATACATAAATACATAATATATAATAATACCTATTCTTTCATGAGATAACTGAAAAAGAAGAAATAAATAAGGCAATAAAAGTTAAGTGGTAGAGAAATAGTATTCTCGGACTTTTTTCTTGAAGTTTGCAACAGTCTTAACGTCTCTGATATTTGGTGGCAGAGAATTCCACAACCTAACCGCATGAACTGAGAAGGAATAGGAATAGAAACATGATTTATGACGTGGAAGTTGAAGGATGGAACGAAGGTGTGTCCTGCAAGGAGCATTAGGAGAACGTGCGAATGTGAACCGCTCCTTCAGGTAGGACGGGGATTTTGGGTTATACAGGATATTGAAGAGGAGACCGAGTATCCGAGTGTTCCTGTGAAGGCGGATTGGGAGCCACTTGAGTTCTCGGCGAAAATGAGAAACATGATCATACTTTCTGAGATTAAAAATAAATCGAATGCATAAATTTTGCAGCCTCTCAAGTTTATCTAACAGCTCCTCTGTGGCATCTAGGTAGCAGGCATCAGCATAGTCTATAATGGGCTGAATAAGAGTCTGCGCGAGGGTGATCTTAATGTTCAAGGGCAGGAAAGTCTGGAGGCAATTCAATGAGTGAAAGGTGAAGTGCACCTTCTTACTAACTTCGTTGACTTGTGCGCTCCAAGATAAGTTAGCGTCCATTACCACTCCCAGGTTCCTGACTTTGTCAGAAAAGGGAATAAGAATTCCATCCAGGAGAACAGGAGGCAACGACGACTGATCTAATTTGTTCACCATATATCTGCTGCCTATAATTATGACTTGCGTCTTTTTTGGGTTAAGGCGTAAACCGACAGTCTTGGCCCAATTGCTAATACAGGCCAAGTCTTGGTTCATGATAGCTATACCAGACGGGCATCATGCACAATAAAGTGATTATACAGCTGTAAGTCGTCAGCGTAGAGATGGAAGTTACTAGAAATCAGACTTGAGACAGAGTTAATGAAGATAGAGAATAAAAGAGGAGAAAGGACACCACCCTGAGGTACGCCCGCAACGAGTTGGCACCAGTCCGAAGACTTATGATCCAAATGGACGCATTGCGAACGCCCTCGAAGATAGGAATCGAACCAGGACAAAGCTATGGGAGAGATGTTGATAGACTTCAGAGTACCAAGCAACATGTCAAAATCGACTGAATTAAATGCGCTACTGAAGTCTAACAATGTCAATAAAGTAAGTTCTTTCTTTTCCATAGCGAAGCGAATATCATCTGTGACTTTGATGAGGGCTGTGACTGTACTATGTCCCGCACGAAATCCCGATTGAGATGAACTGAGAAGATTGTTAGCGGAAAGGAAGACCGAAAGCTGCCTATGTACAATATGCTCAAGAACTTTTGAAAGGTACGGAAGAATAGAAATTGGCCGAAAGTCGTTAAATACAGAAGGTTTAGAGGTTTTAGGCAAAGGAATAACGTATGCCAGCTTCCAGGAATCCGGGAAGAAGCCAGAGGAAAGAGAGTAGTTGAAAATATGTGTTAAGACCGGAATAATGGCAGGAAGTATGGGCAGGATCATTCTTGAGCAAATATTGTCGTTGCCGGTAGCATTGGAAGAAATGGACAGAAGAGAAGTCTTGACATCTGTAATAGATACGGAATTGAAATGAAATGGAGCGATCTGTGGGACAGGCTTAGCTGAAAGTGTAGACAAAGATGTGAGTTTAGAATTTGTATCTAAGGAAACCGGCGTTTGTGCAAAGTGATTGTTTAATGCATTTACATCAATGTCACTAGCATTAAGCACAGGTGATTTACCTATCCCAACAGACTTGAGAAATCTCCAGGTATTAGTGGAGCTACGACTAGAGAGAGATTTATGGAAATGGTGCCTCTTTGCATCCCTACACATCCGACTACAGCGGTTTCGCAGATTCTTAAATAGAAGCAAGCTGTGCTCTGACGGACTATGCTTATAGCGTCTCTTTGCCTTGTCCCTGCGTGCCATTAGGTGTTTAATATTATCATTCAGCCAAGGTACAGGGTTATGTCTTATCTTGACTCTCTTTACCGGGGCATGTCGGTCAAATAACTGAAGTATATTAGCGTTGAAAATAGTCACCATTTCGTTGATGTCAGTTGATTTGAACACCGACAACCAGTCAATACAGTCAACGTCCTATCTCAATGCCTCCAGGCCCTTGAAATTGCGAAGGAGGCGAGTTTGCGCCACGCGTTTAGGAGGACAGATACGAACAGATAAATAAATAAGGTCGTGATAGGAAAAGGGTGCAGTAAGCTGACCATGAGTGTCAATATCATCAGGGGATGAGACGATGATGAGGTCAATTAGGGTGGAAGTGCAGTTAGGAAAATGATGAGTGGCAGAAAGGGGTAAAGAAGTCAGATTATAAGAAGACAAAATAGAGAGAAGCTTACGAGCAGGGGTTTCGCCCCTTAGCAAGCAGTTGTTAAAGTCGCCCATTATGACTATGTGATTATAGGAGGGAGAAAGATTATGTAAGAGAGTATCGAAGGAATTGTGATAGGCAATATTTTCATTGGGGTTATAAAATACTCCAAGAAGAACTTTGGTATGTAGTAAGGAAATTTCAAGAAAAAGATGTTCAGCAGATTCAGAGTAAGGAGAAGGGGAAGCACTGAGAATCTTATAAGGTATATCTGCGCGCAAATATATGGCCACACCTCCACATTTCTTTTCGGTTCGATCATTGCGGATTAGTACAAAGCCGGGAAGTGAGTATTGAGTAGACAATAAAGAAGGTTTAAAAAAGGACTCAGAAATTAGTACAGCATCAAGGGAGGAATTGCTGAAAGATGCCAGAATATCGGAGTAATGATAAGGAACACTCTGAGCGTTGATGTGAACTAGATTAAGGTTTTTAGGGTAATGAGAAAATGTAGAGGAGAGGTAGTCATGCAGAGTTAGAGCTGCTGAATTATCATTATCATCTACGCTGAAAAAACTATCAGACGACGAGGAACAAGAAAAATAGCTTTCATTAAGATCAATGTCCATAAATATGCGATTTTATAGTAAAAATATAATAAATATTAACAAATTACACATATACTTATATACCACTAATGCAATACTAATAATCAATTTGCTTATTCCCTTGCTCGCTGCCTTAATGGTAGAAATTTTAACATTGATAATAAAAAAAAAGAACAAGAAGAGAATGAATTAAAATGCTATAGCTATATAATTGTCGTGTTTAAGATAAAGCAGAAAAAAAAATGAGAATTGTCAAGAGTTACATAGATAAACAAAAACACACAAGAAAAAAAAAAGTTAGATGCGCAAACATGACCGCTGACTGCATTAAACAGCACCTACTTAAACCAACCCCACATATCCAACACTATTACCAACCTGCACCATGTGCAGCAGTGGAGAAAAATATTAAATAAAAAAAATAATAATAAAAAACAATACAGGATTCCAATAACAATTATAGCAAAACAAAGCAAAGTACTTTTCAGAAATGTATAAATCTATTTATTCCATACAACCACTGAAGACTAACAAAAATTCCAAATCCAGAACTAAAAATTTAAACGGTTGGCAGTATGGTTTTAAGAACCTTCGCCTGTCTATTGACGATTAAAGCAACGTCAAGCAATGACAGTTGAGATGACTGACAGGCGCGCTCCCGACTATAAAATCAAAACGTATTGACAAATTGGACTGTCATCCGGAGTGTTTTTTGGATAGCACGTGTGTCTAGCTTCTAGTGACGGTTTTTGGAATTTATTTGTGTTTCTTCACTTGTTTTTGTTTGTAATTGTGTTGTGTTGTCTGCTTTTAACTGGTAAGTAGATCCGAAAGGTTTTTACTTGCCCCGCAGCCATTATGGCTGCTAAACCTCCTGATCCCCCTGATCCACCTGATCATAGTAATGGTTCCCCTCCCCATACCCCAACATTCTCGTCCCCTCCTATCTTCCCTTCCGCGAGTTTAACTAGCCCGCTTTCCCAATTAGCTGCAGCCGCCCTGTCCGGCCCAATGGACTTTCAAGATTTGCCAGTACTGACTCGCAAACGCCACGGTAATGACGATAACTCTTCCACACGACCCTCAAAACAACAAAAAAGCCAAATATCGAGGGATAAGTACACAGCGGAGGACAAAGTACCATTTGTTGTACATGTTAGTAGGATCGAATCGGATCCAGCCTCAGGCGCTACACTCCATCCCGTAACTTTCGGAACGTTCCTTTTTAAAAATAATATTACCAATATTGCCAGGGATGGCGTCAAAAGAATCGGCCGTAACCGAGTGTCTGTCGAATTTTTGAAGTTTGAAGACGCCAATGCTTTCCTTTCAAATATCTGTCTCGCCAGATCCCAGCTCTCTGCCACAATCCCTTCCTTCAACGTGTCCCGTATGGGAGTGGTTTCAGGCGTTCCAACAGACATGACAGAAGAAGATGCGAAAATTTATATGTCCGTCCCACAAGGCAGTGGGAAGGTCCTCAAAATAAGACGCATCAACAGGAAAATTGTAAATGACGGCACGGTAGAATGGAAACCGACAGAGACGTGTGTCATCACCTTTGATGGCCAAATTTTACCTAAGAGAATTTTCCTTTGTTACACATCTCTCCCATTGACTCAATATGTCTACCCTACAATACAATGTAGGAAGTGTTGTAGGTTCGGACATATTGAGACCATGTGCAGGTCTAAGTCTAGGTGTCTGAAATGTGGACAAGACCACACCTCTAACAATTGTTCCACCCCTGTCAGCAATGCCTTCTGCATCCTGTGCTCAGGCAACCATTTTGCCAACAGTAGAGACTGCCCAGAATATGGCAGACAGCGAGCCATAAAAACAGTAATGGCTGAACAGGCCATGTCTTACGCTGAGGCATCCAAAACAATCCCTCTTTCACCATCTAATAACAAATCGTATGCCATGGCTACGGCTTCCAAATCCAATCCCACAACCCAATCCTACCGTAAGACAATTTATATCAAACCAAAACCACACATACCCCCCTCCCCATCCTATGACAAAGTTTCCCACAGCCAAATCACAGCAACTCCCCACTCTACTCAACCTAATGGACATGCCTTGATGTCCTCAGATAATAGGTCATTAATAATTGACCTATTAATTCAACTTCTAACAACATACATCTCTACTAATACTTCCCAAAACGACTATAATACACCGTCCAACGCTGCCTTAAAACTCATAACACTCTTAACAAATAATAAAAATGGCTCCAAACCAGACCTTCCTTCAGTGGAATGTGAGGAGTGTCTTCTATAAGAGACACGACCTCACATTCCTACTTAATAAATATAAGCCCATTATTTGCTCTGTTACTGAGACTTGGCTGGAACCAAGTCTCAACTTTCGTATACCGTTATATAGAACTCTTAGGTTTGACAGATTTGATGGATATGGTGGATCTGCTCTCCTGATCAAAAGTGATGTTCCCTTTACCCCTCTTACCTTACCTCCCCTGATAGGGGACTTGAATATAGTGGCTGTTAGAGTCCAAAACATCACAGTACTCTCCATCTACATTGCACACCCTGATTCAAGTTCCATCTCAGCCCTAGAAACCATCCTGAGATCCATTGATGGTCCACTTTTCGTTATGGGAGATCTGAATTGCCATCACTATAGATGGGGTTCTGAGCATTGTAGCACCGAAGGAATAGCCCTAGTGGAAATGCTGGATGATATTGGCCTTTGTATCCTTAACAATGGTTGTCCAACACGTAGAGGCAATCCTGGCGAAAGAAAGAGCTGTGTCGATATCACATTCTGTACTTCAGACCTTGCAGCCTCAGCTCACTGGCAATGCACCGATCTCACACATGGAAGTGACCATTACCCTATCGTAATATCCCTTTCCGAGCGAGCCTCATTACAAAACAATCCCCCTCCTCTCCTTAAATATAACCTTACCCAACCAGATTGGCTGACTTACAGAATGGTACTTGAAAGTAAAATCGAAGCACTTCCTAAACTGGATAATCAACACCCTTCTCACAGTGGTCATGGCCATGCCCAAACATGTTGTGAGGGTTTTGTATCTGCCATCATCAGCGCTGCAGACCTATCATTCCCCACTAAGAGTTCAGCCCGCGGCAAGATCCCCTCTCCACCATGGTGGGATCAAGACTGTACAAGGGCAATCAAAGATAGAAAGGCGGCAGAGAAAAGATACAACGCATCTATGACCACAGAAAACTTCATAGAGTATAAAAGAGTGTTTGCAAAAGCCAAAAGGTTACTTCGTAAGAAAAAACGTCAAGGTTGGAAATCATTCTGCTCTTCTCTTGCACCTTCCACCCCACCGTCTTTAGTGTGGAGAAGAATTAATCGGTTCCGTACTGGTTGTTCTTCTGCCCCTGCCTCTCCAATATCAGAGGTGATTGCTGATGCGTTTTTCAACAGACTGACTCCCCCATACGTCCCTACATTAGCTGAAATGCAACTGCCCCCAAGTTCCACATCAAAAGACCTCTAGACTCCCCATTTTCGAACTATGAATTGGAAATGGTTCTTGGCAAGGTTAAGGACTCAGCCCCGGGATGTGATGGGATTCCCTACTCATTCATTACTCATGCGGGTAACAATGCAAGATCATACTATCTAGACATTCTAAACTTTTGTTTCCTTTCGGGTTGGATGCCGGAACAGTGGAAGACACAAATCATTATACCGATTCTGAAGCCAGGTAAAAATGTTGATAACCCTAATAACTACCGACTAGCCTTATCATCTGTACTGTTGAAGATTTTTGAACACCTTATTAAGAACAGACTTGAATGGGTGGTGGAGTCCCGAGACTTACTGCCAAAAACACAGTTTGGGTTCAGAAGAAGCCCAGGAACTATGGATAGCATCTCAGTCTTAGTATCTGACATCAGAATATCTTTGTCGAAAATGGATTCGGTGGTAGCATCGTTCCTTGATATTTCGTCAGCATATGACAATGTCCTACTCCCTATTCTCAGGCAGAAGTTACTGCAGCTGAGAATCCCGGTGACGATGGTTCAATGCATATGCGGTATAATGATGTCCCGCTCGCTGGTGCTGAGGGCCCAGGGTGGGGAATTACGGAGGAGACAGACGTGGCGGGGTCTGCCACAGGGCTCTGTCCTCAGCCCTCTCTTATACAACGTGTACACTTATGACATTGGAACATGTCTCAACATTAACTGCAATATGCTTCAATATGCCGACGACCTGGCCGTGTACACGTCCCACAATTCCATCAGTGACGCTGCCTCCTCCCTGTCCCTCTCTCTGGACTCTCTGAACCAGTGGCTACTAAACCATGGCCTAAGTTTGTCTGCTCAAAAGAGCTCCGTAGTAGTCTTCACTCGCAGGTACAACATCCCTCCAACTCGTGTTCAAATACAGGACCAAACAATACCTATAGTGCCAAAGGTTAAGTTTTTAGGTGTGTATCTGGACCGCAGACTCAGTGGAACTTTCCACATAAACTACCTTGTCCAGAGGTGTGAGCGTATAATACCCATCCTACAAGTTCTGACCGGGGTATGGTGGGGTGCTCACCCGGTTACAATGAAATTGGTGTACAATGCCCTTATCAGAAGCATAATGGACTATGGTACATTCCTGCTTACGCCGTGTAATAAAGGCGCTCTAGCCAATCTAGATAAATTGCAGTACAGGTGCCTACGTATAGTTCTAGGATGTATGAGATCTACTCCGACAAATGCACTACAGGTGGAATCCAATGAGCCCCCACTATCAATACGTAGACAGTACTTGGCCTCCAGATTTGTGTCCAAATGTGCAGGTATCTCGACACACCCACTCATGAGCAAACTTGGAGAATTGAACAGCTTATGCTCCTCTAACCGCGTAAACTATTGGCGCCATAAAGAACTTCCTCTTACAATCAAGGCCTATCAATTCATCCAAAACCTAGAATGTGAGATCATATCCCTCTCTAGACTCCCGGTTTTCAACTCCAGCTACGAAGTCCTATGTTTTAAGCCCAATATCATCTTAGACATTGGAATTTCTAAGAGATCACCATCTGCCAATGTCATGTTCAATGCAATAGCGGGAGAGCATTGGAGTGACTGCCAAAGATTCTTTACAGACGCCTCAAAGAGCCCCAATGGATGCACAGGTATAGCAGTATACTTCCAGAACTCCAAAATAGCCCTCCAGTTTAGGTCTCCTGGTGAATCATCAATCTACACCGGCGAGTGCATAGGTATCCTGGAAGCATGTCGGTATGTAGAGGCTCACAACATTCAAAAGGCAGTGATATTCACCGATTCACTAAGTTGCCTTAAAGCTCTACTACGAAGCCACTGTAAATTTAGAAAGATGGACCCTCTCCTTCTAGACATTAAGAAATCCCTTTTTAACTGTAACCAAAGCCAAAAAATAGTTACCCTTGTTTGGATCCCTGGACACCGTGGCATCATAGGAAACGAGTGTGCCGATTCCCTGGCCAAAAATGCTGTCACTTCAGACATAGCCGACCACTCACATTATATCATCCAGAATAATGATCTTATAAATCTTCACCGTAAACATCTTCGTGAATCATGGCAAGATGAATGGAATAGAAGCAGTACCCAAAAAGGGAAATTTTATTATAACGTCCAACCAGATATCCCATCAAAACCCTGGTTCTATCATTACAAAAAAGTCCCTAAACCTGTAATATCAACCATCTGCAGGGTTCGTTTAGGCCACTGTTGCTCCCCTGTATTCCTTCACAAAATCCGTGTCCGGGATACATCTCTATGCGAGTGCGGTATAGACGAAGGTACCCTAGAGCATATTTTTTTCTGTTGCCCAATCAACAATAGTTTCGACCTATATAACCGCCTCACAAAACTGAATGTTCCCGTCCCCATTAACATTCCCTCATTACTAACATCCTCATCTCCCGAACTTCTTGAGACCATGATAAACTTTGTCCGAACAAACTCTGTCAAACTGTAGACGTTAAATAGGTACCCTTGTTATATATCTATACTAATATTATAAAGAAGTAAAGTTTGTGTGTTTGTTAAATTGTAAGGGGTAATCTCGGGATCTACAGAACCGATTTTAAAAATTCTTTCACCAATAGAAAGCTACGTTATTGTGGAGTGTCATAGGCTATATAGCATCACGCTACAACTAATAGGAGCGGAGCAGTAATAGTAAATGTTTCAAAAACGGGGGACGACGGAAACAGGCAATACTCTCTCTTATGTGGCGCAAACGAAGTTGTGCGGGTCAGCTAGTATAATATGTAAATACTATGTATTAGTAGCATTGTAAGTGTCCGTGATGTCCATGTAGTAAATGTTTTAATTAATAAAGGTATCAATTTATATATAATATATGCATATATATTTATCTATTCTGTGTTGTTCCAGTTCAATGTACTAACCCAACCAGGAAGATACACAAGAAACGGTATACCTACGCGAGGAAAAGTTAAAACCCAATTATACACACGAGTGTTCATAACACATCTGATTTTGGCAGTAGTCGTCGGTCGGCACCGCTAGGCCGATACCGTTTGCCATTCAAGAAAAATTGAATTGAATTGTATTGACAAATTGGAAAACAAATAACGCATGGAACAATAAAATAGTACATACACAATACACATCATAATTTTTAAATTGTAGGTACCAGGTTTAGCAAATGAAAAGTCAGTGAATGAAAGTGAAAGTTAGTAATGTGCGGTGTGGTCCAAGTGAACATAAAATATAAATGTGTTTGTTTACATACGAGCGGCTACGATGATCACACGACAATAACCGATTTAAACTAGTCTTTAAACTCGGCGTCTGGTGGATTTGCTGGATCTCAATGTAGAATTCAAAGGTACATTATTCGATGGTAATGCCGCTTCCGGTATTGGTGATTTACCAGGCTCGGAGACACTGCGAGGAAATTGCTTGATAATGACATAGAGCTCAGCTTTACTCTCGATTTTATGGCGAGCTTTGTCAGGCGTCAATATAACGATTCTTCCCTCGGTCGACCAGCAACTTTTAACACCGAAATGTTGCCTAGCAGCAGTGAACACTTGGTGGCGCGTCTTAGTGAGAAACTCGGATATAGTGATAGTGGTAACTTTGAGAGAAGTCTTGTTATCCCAAACTGCATGTCGATGATCCACATTATGAAACCGAAGCAATACAGGCCGGGTTCTGCCACCGCGTGCGCCGCCCAAACGATGACAAACTTTGATGTGCTGAGTACCTATCTCAGACACCTTCAAATCATCCGAGATGACTTTATGTACTATCTCAGGCAGGTTCTCATTGGGATTCTCACTAAGGCCATGAAATAGCAGCACCTTCCTCCTCATGGCAGTTTCATGCCGGTCCAATCCCAATGTAAGGAGCTCCAGTTGAGTCTTGATTTTGGTTAAGGACTGCCAAACAAAACTTTGAAACTTCTGGAACTCACAGGTAAGTGAAGCCAAATCACTTGGTACAGCAACATTTTCTGGTGAAATCTTCAGCAGCTTGTCATTAAATTCCTTCATCTGGGCAGTATAAATAGTCTGCAGATCCTCCAAATTGACAGTTAATTTAGTGTCCATGATTATAGGAAGAAAAGTCAATCTATAATGTTCCACTGAGTGTTGAAAATATTAAAACAGCAAGCACAGGTGAGTTTTAGGCTAAATTGAGTTGATTACTCATATATTCCACTAATATAAATAATTTAAATTAATAAAAATTAACAGAGCAAAATATGTAAGTGTTTATAGTACAACTACCCACACCCTTAATTCTAGTTCATAGAAAAATATAAGTCCACAGTAGAGGATTTTTTTTGTTCTTGAATAAACAATAGCTATCTGAGCTGTGCTGTTTCTTGTTTGAAACTAATATTATTTTATCTAGAGTACGCGTAGCGGAGCTGCAGTTTTAATTAGTGAGTTCATAAACATACCTTCTATTTAAACCTACCTGTATTTCTAATAAAAAATAATTAAAATGAAGGACAAATAATAATTTCTAAAATAGGCACTTATATGCACAGCTTATTCAGGCCTTATTCACCGTAAGGGTAGGTAGAGTAATATAATAATATTACGACATAATATAATTGTTATTATTTCGTTCTACACAATATTTGGTGAGCATACTGCCATGTGGTTATTAAGACAACGTCCATGTTATTGACAGCCGGGACCAATGGCTTAACGTGCCTATCAAAACACGGAAACGCTTATAATGGAAATCCGTAGGGTAAATTAATGATCGTTTACAAAACACTGAGCAAGCGGAGCTATGAGAGTTTGGTCAACTGCAGTAAGAGGATAATGTTTTTGATTGTAACTTAAAGCTACTACAGCGTAAGGCTTTTTAAGGCATCATTAGGTTTGCATTCTTGTTTGGAGTGTCAACACAGTACATAATAAGGCGCTATCCAAATAAACTCATATTCACCAGGATAAATTACTGCCAACCTGCAGACTGAGAGACGTACCGAGAGTTGATGGGGCAGCTACGCCATTTAACTATCGGTATATGAGCTGTACATATGGCCCGGTCTCTATCAGAACGGAGAGAAGAGGAGACGCGTTCTCTCAATCAATTGATTTCGTTATATCCACATTGTGAACCCATGTAGCGAAAAGAAAGAGCTCAAAGTCATCCCAAGGATGCCATAAGAGGCGACTAAGGCAACACTTTCGCAAAAAAAACTACTGCGAGTTGTCACGACCTGCGCCTGTCCATTTCAAGACAGTAATAAGCCCACCGCCTATTACGTGGGACATAAAACTATAAGGTGAAATGTGGACGTATACTATGCCCCTGTCTACTCTTTCCGGGACAATGGCGTGACTATAATATAGTCACGCCAGATGTGGAAATAACTAAATTGTATTGTTTAACAAAAACACACCTCCCCTCCTTTTCGGTCGCCCGGTTTGGTGGTTTGGCTTTAAACTAGACTAAACAACTATCATGATAAGGGTAAGTGGTACCGACTTAATGCAAAATGCCACCTTCCCACTCGAAAAAAAACTCTCGTATGGAAACGTTCGGAAATGCTTTAGATAGATACTCATCTTAAGACCAAGATCAGCCTGGTTGTAAAATGGTTATAACAATGATCGTTAACAGAATACTGAGCTAGGAGGAACTACGAACGCTTCAACATCGCTTTCTTTTAACTTATAATAAATTTGTAAGAAAAAGGATAGCATTATATGACATCAAACTCAATTACTCTAAAACCTGTATCATTCAGCTTAATGGAAGCAGTGAACGACAAACGGAAACGTGGGTTTCATTCAACAAAGTTAATTATAGCTGGACAAACAATCGACGTGTTGCTGCAAACTCGTTCGAAATAATTGTTCTATTTCTATCTACTGCCCGTTTCTATACCATTGATAAGTCTTTAAAACCCGTTGGAGCTCGTTAAGGCTTTGCCTTATAAAAGCTCTCCATCAAAGTATTTTATAAATATTTTCTATCTACAGAGTTTAGTTTAGTTTCAAGTAAAAATTTCTAAAAAATAAAAAAGATGTTTTGCAAAGTTTTATAAATAATTCCGAGTGTATAAAGCAAACAATAATTTTGTATTAGACGGTAGATATTAATCCTGGAAGGTAACTCTTCGACAGATTATTGTCATCGGATGAGCTGCAATTTTGAATACTTCTGTAAATTCGGTTTATCGACTCCCCACCAAGATCTTTAGGATCCAAACCAACCTTTTTTGCAAATTATACACCCGTGGGTCAACGGCATTGGCCAACAATATTGATCGAAGGCCAACGGCCAATACTCCGGAATGGTTGACCTTACGGAATTACCAGGCCACTTTCAATAATCCTGAAAATAAAAAGTCAACACTTAATTTCTCTTCGCTCCTAATACAAGCAAAATTCAGACAGGGGTTGGATGTAATTAGCGAGAAATGTAGGTATGTTGAGTAGAAAGACGAAATCTAGTGATCTGGCTGATAATCGTCATTTTGCAGGAAACTCCTTAACACAAAAAACGTGAACTAACAAAGACGTAATACGTTTTGATCTCCACAAGAATGATAAAAGAAAGTCAAGTATCAAATAGTCGAAGGAAAATGGTTTTATAGTAAAATCGTATCTAGTTTTAAGATCTAGCAATTTAAAACTAGTATCTAGAGGAGGTAAACAATAGTGGTCGTAAGAATGTTACATTTGAAAAGTTTTATTAACTTTGACGCTTCTATTATCTAAAGTATTTTTTTTTGCGTTTCATTCACTATGTTAAATCTATAAAATGTTTCAAATTTTCCTTTCCACTATATTTCTGCTGAATTAATATAACCCTCAAATAGAATTTTGTTACTCTCTTTCTGACTTAATGACAAACTAGAAAAAGTAATGTCTACTATTATGGATTTGAAGTTGAGGGTTTTTTTTTTTTTTCACAAGCATAATAATAGGTATATTTACAAAATGAAAAATTTAAAACTACTTATATTCTACAGTTATATACAGAAAAAAAAAACAAAGAAAATAAACAACAAAAACAGATGGGAGGGGAGTGACAAGACTGACAATGCCTCGCTCAGGTGTCAAAGAATTCCTCCCCATCGATGTCAACCGGTAAAGTTCCCGTAGGGCTGGCCGCATTCCCACGTTGAATTGCGATACTAATTCTTTGAGCGAGAAAGAGGCCAGCCCTATGGTCACGAGAAGAGTCAACTAAACGCTTTGCGATCTCCCTGTAAAGCGCACGAGCACTTGGGCCCCACGAGCCCAATGTCTCGACCCCAAACGGCTCAAATATATAATTACCTATTAAATTATTATATTTGCGCCGTTTAAGAGTCTCGGCAGATGCAGCAGCAGAACAGGCGCAGCCCGCCGTGCTTGGAAGATGAGAAGGAGCTAGGGTGTCCACACAGGTTGCGTCCCAAACTAAAGGCCTTCCCATCTTCCATGGCACCAAAGACATACCGTCCGGCCTCTTGCCATCGTCACGAGCCAAACCGTTAGGTTCTAGAACGGCTGGAACACCGGCGGTGACAAGAGCCCGGCGGATGATGTCGTTAAGATACGCATGACGAGGTCTGCGACCTGCACTCCTGCTGCATGATAGACCGTGATGCCCAAGGTTGTTGACTGCTTCACCGCATTGACAACTATGCGGAGAAACGCAAGGAGCACCTAAACGAAGACAGGTAGCAACTCTGAATGTTGTGTCGTCCAACATAGTGCCTATGTTGGGCGACGGAAGAGCTTGAAGCCAGACACCAGATTCCCATTCTCCCACAGCCAATAGGCGAGCACGATCTGCAACATTCGAACACGTATTCAATAAATGTTTCCTAACCTCGTTGCAGAGCGGCCTATCCCAAAGTCTCTGGGAGCATGGTTTGGTTGGCAAAACAGTACTTGGGCAAATCATTTTCCAAGCATTTATGGCTTCAATCTTGCCTGGCACTTCAGAATTAACCAGTGTAGGAATTAGAATTTTCCTGGTCAATTCATCAGTGCCATGGACTGAAGACAAAAATGCTGGTAAATTTATATCCGAAATTTTTCGAACGCCGAGGCCGCCCAAACGTATCGGTAAAGACGCTTGGAGCCACGCCCGGTCGTCCAAATCTGCATTTAAAATTTTGCAAAGGGTGGTATGAATAATTATGTCCAATTTTTCCAAAAGTGTCGAATGTTTAAAAAATTGAGATGAACGGAGAGCATGAGTTAATTTTGGGACAAAAAGGCAATACCGAATGATTGTAAAAGCCGAATGCATATTAATTTGAAGAAGTCGGTCCGAAACATCACAAAAATTTTGAATTTTTTCCTCAATGAAAGATTCATAGGCATCTTCTAGAATAGGAGACCCTAGGAGGCGAAGAGAACTTTTTTGAGTAATTTTTAAATTTGGAGCCAAAACATAAAATTTTGCTAATGTGGAAACACTGTCCATGTTATCATTAACAAAAATTTCACACTTTGAAGAATTGAGTTCTAAACCAATAGATTCAAATTTATCTTTTAATAAAGCCAAATCTGTGAAAACTGTATCTATATCCCCTCCTAGAGTGCCGTCATCTAGATACCAGACGTTGAATTTTGAATTTAGTTGGCTAATTATTGAATGAATTGATAAACTGAAAATGAGTGGCCCAAGGGGGTCACCTTGTTGACAACCCACTGCAGAATCTAAAATGTTGTCCTTATATAATAATTTTGATGGATGTCGGTAACATTGCCAAAGAAAACGGAAAATTTTGGGTGTTTCCAATTTGGCTTGTGTCAACAAAGTGTCCCTGTTTACTGAATTAAAGGCATCCTTCAAGTCAACCTTAAGAACGACCTCTACTTAACCGCAGCCAAGGTAAGTAGACAGGGCATGTATGGCAGCCTCACAACCCCCTTTCGATCCAAAACCGACCTGAAGGGGTTGAAAACCTCTAGCCAGTTCTTCTTTATAAAACTGGCAGCAAATTTTGGCTACCATACGTCTGAAAGTGCAACCGACGGCAATGGGACGAATGCCACCATCTTTCTTGCGTAAAGCGCATAGATTGGCTCCATACAGTATATCTATAATGGCTTCGTCCACATTGCCGGATGACATAAGATTAGCCAAACCTGTTAGCTCCTTCAGGAGCGCTTCGCCAGCCTCCCCGGCGGCGGGACTCAAAAGATCCTTCAAATGCTGAGGAGTCAAGCCGTCGAGGCCACCAGCAGAACCACTTCGGAAGGAGCCAACAGCTGCCACAACTTCCTTGGCTGTAACAGTTAAATAGTCAAAATCGGAATTTGGAGGATCGGGAAAGGAAAGGTCGTCCCTTGGCGCAGGGTGCTTGCTCCTCAGATCTGCAAGAGTATCTGGAGAGCAAGGCGCCACAACGTCGCTGCTAAATAATAACCTGGACGCTCCTCTGATGTCACCTTCTCTTAATTTGGATTCTACATAATGACATAGAGAATTTTTATGGAAGACTGTGAATTTAGGGTCAAAAATACATGATAAATTGCAATTTTCTTTAATTCGAGTCGTTAAACTTTTGTTGGTTGCCTGATTTTTGGAAATATGAAGAATCCTATAAGAGAACGTGAGTAATTGCTCCCAAGCAAATGTGGAATTGTCCCGTACTACAAGGCCAATACAGTGGGCCAAGTTTTGAGCCACTGCTGGCCTTGCACCACGGGGTATTCTCTTTACAACCGGAACAGAATTTTTGTATTTACTTGTTGTGATGCAGTTGAGTGCATGTTGTGACTCTAAGGACAAAGTGTTCGGAAGTACATTTTGGGACTTATGTACCTTCCCAAAATGTACTTTCAAACCTCGCTGACCCTTAAAGAATCGGGCCTGGGAGCAATTAGGACAGCGAACCAGGCAATTCAGCGACGAGGAAGGTTGCAGTCTTGTAACATAAATTAAATTGTAAAAACTTACTCTTAAATTATTATCAATCATATTTACATAAAATCACACAAAAAAAAACTCAGTATTTACACTTCACTGACACTCAACACTGACGTCGTCGACGTTGCCGTGGATACATAGCGCCGCGCCTCGGCGCGCGGCGCCTGCCGGCCCCGGTGCTCAAAACCTTCTTTAAAGAAAATTCAAAAACTGCTATGCTATATCAATATCAACATGCGCTGAGGTTAATGGTCCAAGATCCCAGAGTCCCCCGACGTCACTCATTTTCTGATGGACAAAATATGTACGAGTGATTAGTGGTGGGGTGTACTATGATCATATGACTAGTTGCTACCTTGGCCAGACGGCCAATTTTCTGGTACCAATTAATCAAGGTACATAAAAACACTGCTCATGTCACTTAAATTCTGATAGCTGATTTTAACATATATTTTACACAATATCGTTAAAAATCAGTATTCATTACTCCCAGACACATGCGGTCGGCGGTTTCACCTTACAGACGCTTCAAAGCTCTGAAAAAAATTTATTAAGGTCACTTATTTTCTGATGCTTGATTTTTATATATGTTATTCAGACAACTGTTTTAAAACGTTTTGCAAACGGACAGACCGATCCAAGGGGCCAAACATTCCCCAGACCCAATTTTAATGTCGCTGAGAGTATGGGAGCGGGCATTATCCATGCGTATTATGCGTATATGTAGCATGTCTAATCGAAGTCGGAATTAATATTTAAATGTAAATAAAAATGCATAAAGTACCTATTAGTAATTAACGTCTGTCATTTTAAAATTTACTTTTTCGTAATTGTTTTATTTAATAGAGAATTAAGTTTTAAAGGTAATAATTTGAAAATCACGTAAATAATCAAAGATTAACTTTGAGAAAAGTGCTCGTCTGACCGCAATAAATATAGAATTGTGCCTTACAAACTGTTTCATGAATTTGTTTTTAATCGAATTTATTTTAATTTTTTAAAGTAAATATCAAGAGGTTCACAAAGTATTAATAATTTAATTAAATAACAGCAACCTTTTCAAATAATTATTTATTGGTTGTTACCAATAAATAATTATTTGAAAAGGTTAAAAAACTACAAAAAACCTTAAAAAATTACAAAAAATAGGACAAATATTTTTTCTAATCTTCATTGTCATCGTCGTTGAAGTCAGGTAATTCATCATCGAGTCAATCTTGATATCGAATATCTAAATCGTCATCTTGTTCATCAGTGTTTTCCTCGGGCTAAGGTTCGTTGCCAATAAATAATTATTTGAAAAGGTTGCTGTTATTTAATTAAATTATTAATACTTTGTAAACCTCTTGATATTTACTTTAAAAAATTAAAATTAATTCGATTAAAAAAAAATCATAAAACAGTTTGTAAGGCACAATTCTATAAATTAATAGCTGACCCGCGCAACTTCGTTTGCGTCAAATGAGAGTGACAAAGAGAGTGGTATAGTATTAATATTTTAAGTAGGTAATATAATCCCGTCGCTTTTACACTCGTCGCGTGTCTTAGGTATATTTAATAGGGGGTTGTAGGTTTTAATAATGTGTGTAAAAAGTGATATAATTTTTCCTGTCGCGTCGCTTATATTCATTTAGAGTTGACCCGCAAAACTTTGTTGAAGTGATAATATAATGTTTCCCGTCACATTTATTTTTGTCCGTTTTTTGGTACGGAACTCATCGTGTGCGAGTCCGACTCGCACTTGGCCGGTATTATCTTTCAGTTGATTGGCTACAGCTGCAGAAAACGTTTACTTCCGACGCGTAGTCGAGTTGCGTCGCTCATATTTTAAAAATTATTGTGAAGGTTATTGTAAGTGAACCTTAAAAGATGGGCATTTGCTGTTCAGGACTTTTTTTTGTAAATTTTTAAGAGGAAACATTTTGTAGTACACAATTTTTACGTAACTTTAACCATTTACGCAACGTACGCAATGAAACCTCACAAAAGAAATACATTTTTCCCGTTCTTAAATCATTATTCATGGCTGCTCTGCTCCTATTTGTCTTAGCGTGATGTTATATAACCATTAGCCATCCTCAATAAATGGACTAAAAAACTGTGAAATTATTTTTGTAATGCAACCAGTAGTTTCTGAGAACCTAGCACAAACAAACTCTTCAGTTTGATAATATTGTAAGCTCACCTTAAAAGAAAGACAAATAATTTTATTGTGAGCAAACCTTAAAAGATAGACATATGCTGTCTCGGACTTTTTTATAGAACTTTTTAAGAGAAACAATTTTTTTATATACAATTTTTACGTAACTTTAACCATTTAGGCAGCGTACGCCTCGGAAGCTCTCAGACGGTAAAAATATTCCCCGTTTTCTAAACATTCTTGATTGCTGCTCCGCTCCTATTCGTCTTAACGTGATGTTATATAGCCTATAGCCATCCTCGATAAATAAACTATCAAACTGTAAAAGCATTTTTGAAATCCCACCAGTAGTTTCTGAGATCCTAGCGTTTAAACAAACAAACAAACTCTTCAGCTTTATAATATTAGTATGGATATAGTATATAATAGTATATATTGTATATAGTATAATATATAGTATATAGTATATAGTATGGATTGCGGTCAGACGAGCACTTTTCTCAAAGTTTATCTTTGATATTTACGTGATTTTCAAATTATTACCTTTAAAACTTAAGTCTTTATTAAATAAAACTAATACAAAAATGTAAATTTTAAAATGACAGGCGTTGATTACTAATAGGTACTTATGCATTTTTATTTACATTTCAATATTAATTCCGACTTCGATTAGACATGCTACATATACGCATAATACGCACGGATAATGCCCGCGCCCATACTCTCAGCGACATTAAAATTAGTGTACGACCGAAACTGGTTTTCCAGCCGAAACCGAAACCGAAACCGAACTTTCGGCCCCAAGGTCAGTTTCGGCCGAAACCGAAACCGAAACCGAAACTCACGTGTTCATATTGAAAAAAAAAAAAACCAGCCAAGTGCGAGTTGGATTCCTGCACAGAGGGTTCCGTTACAAAAAATAGGAACAAAAATTACTTTTGTTGTGTGTGGATGTTTTTTTCTGATTTTAGTAGGTATTTTTTGTTATAGCGGCAACAGTACAGGGTGAGGTGGTGGTGGTGGCAGTGTCTCTTGATCAGATAAATTGGAATGCCTTCCTACCTTCGTCGAATTGTTTGGCCCTATCCTTCCGAGAAGGCCATAACAATAGCCGAACTGGATAGGGCCGGGGACCTCTTCCTCTTCTACAGGGATCGGCCTTAGGACCGCTTCCGTGGAACATTGGTTACGATAGACACATTCTCGTGACATCCTCGTAACAGCGCGAGGAGCAATCCATCGCTATGCAGCCCTGTGGTGGATTGAATACGGTGTCTGGGTCTTGAGGTCCATTCACAAATCCGAGGCTCTGTACTTTAACGGACCTTCCTAAGTCTAGGTCTGTTGGGAATCCTCTGGACATCCTTGCGAGGTCATACCCGGGGCTCCCAACCCTAGGTTGTTAGAGATACGAGTGGTTTTTAGTCGGCAGGAGTCCAGCATAGCATCCCTGTAGGATTTTTCTCACGTTAAAAAAGCGGCAACAGAAATACATCATATGTGAAACTTTAAGATTTCTATCTGTCACGGTTCCAGCGATAAAACCTCGTGACTAATAAACAGACGGACGACTAAGTCTCACGTCTCGTTCATTAGGTCCCACTTTTACCCCGCCGTGCGCGAGTTCTGGCTCTCGCACTTGGCTGGTTTTGTTTCTTCAATAGGTGCAGCAAGTTTTACCAAGTGCCATCAATCAACGGTATAAATTTTCTCAAGTGTTCATTTTAGAAATATCTCCACCTAAAGATGGGTTTCTTTCTTTTACGTGTGGAATTGCTCATAGATGCTATTGCGAACTCCTACCTACTAAAACCACACGGTGCCCTACTACTGTTACTAGCTCTTGGCAGGTTTTGACTAAAACTGGACAAGAGCCAGTCGGACTCCCGTAAGTAGGGTTCCATATTAGGAAATCGGAAAAAAAAATCACGTTTGTTGTACGGGGGACCCCCTTTAATATTCTTATTTTATCTGTTTTTATTATTTGTTGCTATAGCGGCAACTGAAATACCTACATCATCTGTGAAAATTTTAACTGTCTATCACGGTGCATATGTAGCCTGCTGTCAGACAGACAGACGACCAACTAAATCTAAGGAATGGGGCCCTATTTTTACCATTTTTGTACGAACCGACTACTAACGGGTAGGTTGTAATGTCCTAAATCTCCTTTTCAGGATTCCGTAACCAAAAAGTAAAAGCGGGACCCTAAAAAGGTGGTCAAAGACATAACACAGGGGTAATTGTCTAATACTTCTCAATAATTGTAATTGCTTGTGGTTTGAATATATTTGTATTATTCTTACTATTGATTGAAAGTCGTTTGTAAATCTCTAAATATTAGGTTTGTAACGACATACTAACTGTGTCTGTAAACTGTGTCAGGCACTCAAAATTCACGAACACGTGAGTTTCGGCCCGGCCGAAAGTTTCGGCCCACTTTGGCCGAAACCGAAACTGCGGCCGAAACTCGATTTTTTGGCCGAAACTGGCCGAAACCGAAACCGAAACTTCGGTCGGTCACTAATTAAAATTGGGTCTGGGGAATACTTGGCCCCTTGGATCGGTCTGTCCGTTTGCAAAACGTTTTAAAACAGTTGTCTGAATAACATATATAAAAATCAAGCATCAGAAAATAAGTGACCTTAATAAATTTTTTTCAGAGCTTTGAAGCGTCTGTAAGGTGAAACCGCCGACCGCATATGTCTGGGAGTAATGAATACTGATTTTTAACGATATTGTGTAAAATATATGTTAAAATCAGCTATCAGAATTTAAGTGACATGAGCAGTGTTTTTATGTACCTTGATTAATTGGTACCAGAAAATTGGCCGTCTGGCCAAGGTAGCAACTAGTCATATGATCATAGTACACCCCACCACTAATCACTCGTACATATTTTGTCCATCAGAAAATGAGTGACGTCTGGGGGCTCTGGGATCTTCCTCTATAAGAAGAAAGGGGAAGGACACCCTAACCCTTGCGTCTAGCGACCTGATACTTGGTCCAAGGCATGAGAGGCACTTCTACGATGGCGGCGTCGTTCAGCTAGCGTGCTCTAGCGTGTGATAGTCAGCACTAGTCAGCAGTGCATAATATATTTGGTATTATATTTTAAAATCAAATATTATAAAATTTATTTGACACGGCCATCTTCCATCTTATGTCTACTTGGTTTTGTTGTTGTTAGTACTTTGTTTAGATTCACATCAATATTGCGTAAGAAGCTGTTGTTTGGACATTTAAGACATTTTAATACAGCGTTATCTCAAAATTACTCATATATTACGTACAACAAGTACAATAATTTCTCAATATCCTACGTATGGTTAGATAACATTCTAAGACCCATTCTGCGTAAGACGTCCTCAAAATACCCGTTGAATGCCGCATGAAACCCGAGTTGCCAATCTCCCGAACAGTCGATTGCTTTGGCAACCATGGCGGCCAACTTTTTTCGTTTGGTTCTCCTCGCACATTTTTCGATATCTATGGCTGTATGGTCGCGGGTCTAAGTCTTTCTGTATAAATTAATGTGTAGAATTGGTTATGGTACTGAATGAGATAGCTTGCCGAGTGAATGTAATGAAAAAAAAGTCGAAATCACGATTTGATCGCTGTCATTATTTATTGTTTGTTTGGCGCCGTTCCTAGAAAGTATTAATACGATTAATTTTTGAATATTTTCGTTTATTCTGTTTCAAATATTGTTGTTTTGCATTTAAAAGTATCCTGTCATGTTGTTTAACAGCTGTGATAAATATTTTCAGTGTAATTCGAAGTTAAATTTGTAAAATTTGATAAAATAACACGCGAAGGTCACCATTATTTTTTGTTGTTGTTTTTGTTGTGCAGTGCTCGTATTTAACCGATATTTGTTGAGATTTTCTCAATAGAAACTATAATCTTTTGTCAAAATACCATTTAACATTTAACATATGAATAATTTATGTGAAAATCAATAATAAAAATGGGGGGGGTTTTTTTTAAATAATTTAAGATTACATAGCCTTGATATCCCCAAAATAAACAAAAAAATAAACAAATAAATAGGCAGTAATATTTTATTTTATTTTCGGAGATTTTATATCTACAGATTATTATTTTTTTGGTAAAAGTGAATTGTTGATGTGTATATTTTGTAAATAAAATAATTTATGTCAGAAAACTGCTTTTTATTTTGAATTACATGGTAAAATCTGAGAGTACTCCTTCATTTTTCCCATCCTAATTTTCGGCCAAATATCATAAATCCATTACACATGGGGTGTTCTCGGATTTAGTGTAGTTATTTTCGTCAGTTATCCAGCATGATGAAACAGTAAGTATTTATGTAGTACGACTCCTGTAAAAGAAATAAGGATATATTGTGTGACGTCCGGCGTGCAGCCGCCGTTCCCGCCGAAGGCGTGGGCACCGCTGATGGATACGCCGGCGTGACCACGCCACCGGCGGGATTGAGCGGATACGAGTACTACGATAGACTTTCACACAATAGGTGAGCCGTATTGACGTGTTGAGATGGTCAGGCGCAGGTTGTGACTCTCTGCTGTTGAAATTTTTCAAGCCGCTTAAAAAGGCCTTCAACTTGGCCTAACGAATGCCATTTTACTGGTAACCGGAACCAACGGCTTAACGTGCCTTCCGAAGCACGGAAACGCTCAAAGAAATGTCACAAAGTGGTCACATGGTCGGTCACTGATTCAAGGACTGGCCATAGTGAAAGTTGCTTACTGCAGTGATCGTTTACAAAACACTGAGTCCTCGGTGCCACGAGCGCTTCGGGATAGAATTTAGTCTGGAATAAGACAATAATATGAGCTAGTTGTCTTCCCGGACATATGTTCACACGGGAAATGAGAACAGATATCAAAGTGGTTAGTAAATAAATATAGGTATTACATGGAATAAAAAATATCGAAAAGTATTAGTATGCTAACTATTCACAAATTTTAATAATGGAGAAAGAATTGGTCTCGAGCAGGACAGAACAAGAATTAAAAAACTTTACTTATGGCGAAATTTCAGCTTGTACTATGCCTTTGGTGATACCTCTCGGAATAAAAGTGTGAATATTGGTATGAATATACATATTATGTGAGACGGCATAAAAATATTGCACTATCATAAATTTAAAACAGTGCAGAAGTGTCTTAAATAATCTGGCAGTAAAGTTCTACTCCATAAAACAATAAACATAAAAGTATACTACAGTATACTGTCTACTTAAACATTGGGTGCAAGCCAAAAGCAAGAAGTGGCCAATATACTGTTTTTAAGTTTTTGCAACATATTTATTACAAAATTTACAATCAGTTTAGGTGCCAGACATTAATTACCTCTACACGTAATGTCTTTTTTTGTTTTAACGTGTGGAAAATCCGTCGAGGAAAAGCAACCGTGTAGGCAGTAGATACGGTTACACGCGGACGGAGCCTATTGTTCGGAAGGATACTAAAATAAAAAGAATCGTACATACTAAGAAGTAAGACTAAAGAGTTTGTTTGTGAACGTTAGGATCTTAGAAACTTCTAGATGAAACTAAGTGCTATGAAAGAGCCAACTTTTCGATTTTATAGCATTTACTTACAAACCTTAGTGGTTTATAATGCTATAATTTATCTATCTGTAAATTAATGTAGTTTTTATAATGGTAAATAAAAAAATAAAAACTCAGTTTTATTTAGAATTCGATATTTCATTTATTCAAGAAGGTTATACACATAATATGATAATATGTATTACACATCACGCTTCACGCTGAAATGAATAGGACCGGAGCAGCAATAAAAACTAATTCAATATCGGTTAAGATTAATTTCTTTTAAGGGCATACACGCGACGGGAATTATGCGCACGCAAATGAATTGCATCGGTTTTTTTTTATATACCACTAAAGTAGCAGACAGGCTGACTGGTGGTCACCGTAGCCTATGAACGTTTGCAACACCAGAGGCAATACTCTTGCGCTGCCGACCCTGCAAGAACCATCTAAGACCCCCTTTGAAGAACCTCATATTGTAGGCGTTTGGGAAAACCAAGGCTTGGAAGCTTATTTCACAATATTATAATCTAAATAGTTTTTTTTTATTGAATTGTTCATTGACTAGGGCTGTAGAGAATTGAATAACTTTAGACTTTCAATTTGAAGTTCAATTATGAATAAAATGTTCATACATATTTATGTAGAAACTTTCAAGTAGCAAAGCGGTTCGACTTTAATCCGCGCTGCCCCTGCTTTGTAATTAATTGTTTTGCCTGAAACGCATTTCGAAACAGATTGATAATTCTAGTATTAGTAAATAAGAGTGTTTCTTAGTAGATAATAGTTTCAAAATAAATCATCTGTGCTAAATAGTATATATTAAAAGTTTGTGAAGATGTTTGGATGTTTGTTATTCGATCACGCTCCATTGGATGAACTGAATTCTGGCAAAAATTTGGTACAGCGATAGCAATATGGAATAATAGCTGGCTTCTTTTCTCTCTAAAATGCTTTTCTATAGCGTGCGGGAAAGGGAACAGTTTTAACGTGGTCAGTTCCGTGGTCAAGAGCTAATAATTAGCTAATTGTGTGATAGTAGAAGAGGGGGTATCTTCATCACCTATCTTATTTACGAACATACTGAATACCACCCCTTAGGCGAGGCCGCATTGGTAGCAGTAGGTCTGTTGGGAGTCCTGGGACATCCTGCTGAGGGCTCACCCTGGGCTCCCAACCGTAGGCTGTTGGTCGTTACGTGAGGTTTTTTTAGTCGGTAGGAGTCCGGCATAGCATCCGTTAAGGATTTTCCCTCACGTTAAATAAAAAGCTTTAAAACCCAATTGCACGTAACTTGCCTTGAAGCCTAGAGTTTGTCTTCATTTGATCACTATCTACAAAGTCTCTCTCTATCTCATTTGTATTCCCAAATTGTCCGGCAATTTAACGTCTGAAATTTTACATAAACGCTAATAAAACCAGAATAATTTTGGTGCTACAGACGTTAATAAATAAATTTGTAGCAATTCTTTTTTCAATGCATACAAAATAAATCACATAAAAGGCTGGGCAGGGGCCATACTGTACGCCGCAGTTGACCGTTTGTATTTACGTCCCACGTAATAGGTGGTGAGCCTACTACCGTGATCAAATACACAGGTACACCTGTGTATTTGATCACGGCAGTAGGGTTTTTTAGGAAAAAGCTTTCAAGCCTTCTACTTAGCTTAACGACTGCCATTTTAACTGGCAACGCAACGGCTGGTATCTTCCGAAGAAAGGAAACGCACGTAAGTCACATTCCCAACCCCACCAACCAAAGCAACATACTTATTTTCAATAGCGATATTTTATTCTAAAGTTTCACTATTTTATAATATTGACAAGCTTTTCCAATTTACATTAAGATTCAGTCGAGCGGTTAATTAATCTTTGATAATTGCGTTAATATTGACACTGGAATAACTTGTTATTTTCCAATAATCTTGATTAAACAGTCCTGACCCTTCGCCTTACTTCATCTCAGTTAAAGATTATAGGAAGTAACACCCATAGCATAAATTATAATTTAGTTCGCGCGGTTTTTCTCGTGTAGTTTTCATTTCCGTGAGAATACGGGAATAAAATATAGCCTATGTCACCCGGAGATAGTGTAGCTTCCCAAAAGTGAAAGCATTTTTCAATTTAGTTCAGTACCTAGTTAAGAAGCTTATTCAATGCAAACAATTATATCTTTCCGCTATATAATACTAGATGATGCTTCGCCCGAGTGAAATTCGGTACCCGTTCCCGCTTCCCGTTTCCCGGGATGAAAAGTAGCCTATGTTCCAGACTTTAAGCTATCTCTGTACTAAATTTTAGCTCGATCCGTTCAGCCGTAGAGCGTGATAAAGTCATAAAATTCGTCATGCAGTCAGAAAGAAAATTTCGTCAAATTTAACTGCATTGAGACACCATTTTTGGGGTTCCGTACCAAAGGAGTAAGAACTGAGGTGAATTACAAAGACTTCGCTGTCCCTCTGTCACGAGGCTGTATCTCGATGCGTGATAGCTAAAGGGCTAAAATCTTGAGAGATGTTGTAATTCTGTGGTCGCTATAACAACAAATACTAAATACAGAAAAATAAATTATGGGGACCTCCAGCGAGTCCAAATTCCACGTAGCACGTTTTTAGGGTTCCGTATTGACCAATGGTTTCTTTAAGTGAGAAAATGTTCATGGATGCTATGCCGGACCCCTGCCCGATAAAACCACCCGGTTTCCTACATACTGCGTTCGGCCAGGAATCCCGGATATTCCCTTAAGCCACCCATATTATGGCCTACAACTTGGTTTAATGGCTGCCATGTTACTGACAACCGCGACTGAGGCTTAACGTGCTGTCATAAGTGTCGCAACGCTCGAACAAGAAATGGCAAAAAGTGGTCACGTGATGAATGTCATCCAAAGACCTGCCTCAGCCAAAGTTGCTTGCTACAGTAATCGTTTACAGAACACTGAGTCAATGACGCTAAGAACACTTTGAATGTGATTAATTAAATCGTGATAAATAAATCATCTTATCATTTCTACCTTCAGAACAGACCGTATCTCTCAATGGACGTGAACATACTTACTGGTTTCCTTTTCAAATAGATGTTCGTCTTTAGAGCATCAGTTAGTAGCTAAAGTGAACGCTGAAATATTGTTACGCGACTTTCTGACGTTCTAGAAAGAATTTACTGTTGAAGGACGATATGAATCTATCAGTTTCCGAGTCGCTCGCGCTGGTTACAATATGATAAGACAAAAACAGAACTGTAATTCAAGAATATTAGGTTTCTATCCCACTGGCCTCGTGGTTCAATGGTTAGTATGCCTGACTATAACGGGATTCGTAGGTCGTGGGTTCGATTCCCACCTACGATAAATCTCTATGCCTGATGAGCGCGGGAAACATCATTCTGTGTCTGGGTGTAATTTATTTAAGTACCTATATTATGTATGTTTTTTTAAATATATATACATATATGTATGTCATTATCAATCGTTTAGATCCCGCAGCACAAGCTTATATTAGTTTAATTTGGGCTAGATGATTTTTTTTTTATACTACTTAGGTGGCAGACAAGCTTACGGCCCACCGCCGGAAGGTTGGTAACCGTAGCCTATAGACGTTTGCAACACCAGAGGCGCTACACACGCGCTGCCGACCCGGGCGCAGGTTGTGACGACCCACAGTTGAAATTTTTCAAGCCGCCCGTTAGGCCTTCAACTTGGCTTAACGACTGTCATTTTATTGACAACCGGGACCAACGGCTTATCGTGCCTTCCGAAGCACGGAAACGCTCGTAAATAAATGTCACAAAGTGGTCCACGTGGTGGTCACCCATCCATGTCCGGCCATAGTAAATGTTGCTTACTGCAGTAATCGTTTGCAGAACACTGAGTCCGCGGGGCCACGAGCGCTTCGACGATGATGTTGTGAGAATGTCCACAAATTTTTATTCGTTATTTATTGTCATAATATTTATTACGTTCCTAATTTTTATAGTATTTTTTCTATGGAAAAATAATTGTGTTGTAAAAGCACAATAATAATGACCGTGGTGGAAGGTAAACCTGTTACCCCTTAGCTGTGAAGACGAATCTTCTCTCACATGTCATTATAAATAAAAGCGATCAAATCTGATCACAGCGTCATAGCACTACTAACTCTTCTCGTGTACTACTATGGACACACCAAAGAATTGTGAGGACTTACCATTACAAAGATAAGATCAAATGGAAAAGTTTGTACGAGGAAAAAGTCGGAAAACTTTAAAAAAATATCTTCACGAAAGAGTGACAGTTCATAGTGTTTGTTTAGTAATAGAGAAAAAAAATCTCAAATCAATTAATCCAAAATATTTAGATAGCGGCAGAGAGGTCGTTCAATGAAGATATTATGCTTTGGAAGACGCATACCTTTGCGATGAGAAGCCATTTTTATTGAGATGCCAGCCCTACGATATCCTTGACAAAACAAAATGTTTATGTACGCATACGTAGAAATCTAGTCCAAATATTATTATTTGTATGAAAATATACTTCCCTTTGTGTGAAAATTGACAACAATCGTGATACTATTGTGAATTTATTATATTTTGTTGTTGAATTACGTATAAAGTCGAGTCGTAGATATGAAAAAGATAAATATAAGACAACCGCACATAGGCGTAGTAGAAAGGGGTGCGTCCCATAACGTACAAAATCAGATTCTGTAACATACCTCCGACAGACGTTTCTCTGCCGGTTGAGCCGCTGACAGAACGTTTTGATTATGAGTTGTTCACCGACAGAACCTTTCAATTACGAACGTTACGCTGACAGAACGATTAATTCAACGACAGAATCGTTCACCAAATAAGAGCTCGTCGACGAAACAAAAAAAAAGTAACCACGAAGGCTAAGGCGGGAGCTTCGCTCCGCTTCTTCTAACCTAACCTATCCTAGTCGGGGTGTTAACCATTCACTTATTATGGTTGAAATCGTTCTGTCAGCGAAACGTTTGTTGTTGAAAGGTTCTATCGGTGAACAACTCATAATCGAAACGTTCTGTCGGCGTCTCATCCGGCAGAGAAACGTCTGTCGGAGGTATGTTTCAGAGTCATAAAATCATTTGGTCTAATTTCATTTTATTATCGTTCATAAGATATAATCAACGTGAGGTATACCAACTGTTGAAATAATTTCTTTACATATAACATTTATTTATTCTAAAACTTAATTAGTATAACGTTGTGTGATATGAAGTTTATGTAATCGAAAACCATTTGGTCTAACATTTAATGTGTAGAAAACCCCTAACGTTTAAGATATTATTTAAAAAACGTCATTATGGTTAACATCCCAACTCAGAGTATCCCGACTTGGATAGGTTAGGTTAGAAGGCTAACGCGGGAGCGAAGCGGAGCGGAGCTCCTGCCTTAGCCTTCGTGGTTATTTTTTTAAACCACCCAAAAATAGTTACACAGTTGACAGATTTTATATTTTATGTATGTTATGTCAAACGATGTTATATTTCATGTATGTTATGCTTTTAAAAAATAGTTTTTTTTTAAATTATATCAATCGTTTAGTATAATAATCTAATCGCTATCTTACTAATATTATAAATGCGAAAGTTTGTGAATGTGGATGTTTGTTACTCTTTCACGCTCGAACGGCTAAACGGTTTTGGTTGAAATTTAGTACAGGGATACATTATAGTCTGGAATAATACATAGGCTACTTTTTATCCCGGGAATAAGTTCCCATTGGAAGCGGGAACGTAAACAAAACTATTACGCGGGCAAAGCTGCGGGCATCAGCTTTAAATAAAATTATAGGTTCCGTTGTTCTATGTTGTAAATATTAGGGATTTTGTTGTTATATCAACTATTACTTACCCAGTACAAAGTTTCTAAATCTGAGACATAAAATTATTGTAATCACAAGAATCAACTTTCGGTAGGTACGTAACTAGGATTAGATATTAGGGGTTAAAGTATGAAATTGCCGATTAGTACCGAAAATCTAAATTGCTTATTTTTTTAATTTTTAACAAACTTATTTATTCAAAATATAGTTACCATTATTATCTATACATTGCTGCCATCTAATAGGAAGGTCATTCATGCCTTTGCGATAGAACTCTAAGGATCTAGACTGCACAAACTCTGTGAAAGTATTTTGTACTGCCTCCTGGGAAGAAAACTTCTTGTAACGTAGATAATTGTCCAAATCACGAAAAAAATGGTAGTCCGTTGGAGCAAGGTCTGGCGAATACGGAGGATGACGAATGGTTTCTAAGCGCAGTTCCTGTAGGGTAAAAATGGTTTCTCGTGCTGTATGAGGTCTCGCGTTGTCATGGAGCAATAATGGTGAAGATCGATTCATGAGTCGGGGCTGTTTTACTGCTAGTTTTACCAAAATTGTACGGAGTTCGGCACAATAGACATCTGCCGTTATTGCTTGATCAGATTGGAGAAAACTATAGTGAATAACACCATGCTGAGACCACCAAACAGTTACCATTACCTTTTCATTGGTAAGTTTCGCTTTAGGACACTGTTTTGGCGTTTGACCTGGGGTCAGTCATTACACACATTACATAAAGAATCCACTTTTCATCACATGTCACAATTCGATCCAATATTCCTTCATTTCTGTACCGATTCAACAAGGCAACACAAGTTTCAACACGCGTTTCTTTCTGCAGATCGGTCAAATGTGAGGCACCCATTTTTCGTATTTTTTATTTTATTGATTTGATGCAAATGAGTCAATATTGTGGGTAAGGTAACGTTAAACCATGCCGCTAATTCCTGGGTAGTTTGACTAGGATCGGCTTCCACCATCTCTCTTAATTCATTGTTATTTCACCTATGTGGGCGGTCTTCAAGTCAAAGTTTCCTTCACGAAAGCGTTTAAACCAAAATCGCACTGTGCGTATGTTCATTAGTAGACCCCTCTCCAAACGCAACATTGATATTGCGGGCTGTTTCTGCCGCGTTACTTCCGCGTCGGAAGTCGTATTCAAAAATTACTCGAATTTTCGCAGTATCCATCTTTCTTGTCTAAGTTGAATATCAAAAACAATTGAAAGTCGATATTCAAAAATGTTTCACATTTTTTAAAAGAATAACATCATGGAAACTATTGTGGCGAGACCTCGCGGCAAAAAGGCACGAGCCTAATCGCGCCGGGATATGGACGTGCTGCGTCGCGCCCGCGAACGTTTCGCTCTCGCGCATAGGCCGGATGTTCATTCATCGGCCAGTTCGATATGATCTCCGACGCCGGAAGGCCGCGCGCACGCGCTTCCGTATGCCTTGCAATAGTTGATAGTTTTTATATAAGTTCAGTGACAATAACGTTGTGCTCCTTATCATACTTACCGTAGTGATAACTTTAAGACATAGTGCATAAGTTTTGTACGTGTATCTCAATACAGAAATATAAAATATATATGGTGGGTTTCATTTGTGCAATAGACTACGCCCCCATATTGTGGTGACGCCGAGTGTCCGACATTTTGTTTTTGCCTATTTTCCGTGCCGTGTATGAAAATGGCAGAAAAATCAGAGAATCCTGCTACTATTGCGGAAGATAAAACGAGTGATGATAAAAAGCAACGTATAGAAACAGTACGTGTAAAAGTACCAGTGTTTTGGCCCGATGAGCCGGCCCTATGGTTCGCGACGTTGGAAGGACAATTCGCGCTGGCCGGCATTACAATGGATTTAACGAAATATAATTATGTTATTTCAAGCCTTGAGTACAAATATGTGAAAGAAATCAAAGACATAATTAACAATCCGCCGGCGAAGGATAAGTACGAGAAAGTGAAAAGTGAACTGATCACGCGTTTGTCGTCATCGCAAGAACAACGCGTCCGTCAACTACTCACTCACGAAGATATCGGAGATCGTAAACCATCGCAATTCCTACGACACCTGCAAAATTTAGCCGGTCCAGATGTGCCGGATGATTTCGTGCGTTCTTTGTGGTCCAGCCGCTTGCCGACGCACATACAAATGATTGTCGCATCGCAGCCGAGAAGCAGTCTCGACGAGTTAGCCACTCTTGCGGACACCGTCAACGACGTTATTACTCAACCGCAAGTACACCAGCTAGCAGTACCTACCACGAGTACCACGACGCCTTTACATCTGAGTACAGAGGTCAATGAACTCAAAAATGCTATATCGGAACTAACGCACCGAGTTACCGCGCTTTCTACTGCGTCACGTTCCCGATCGAAGTCTGGTGGCCGTTCAGGAGGGCGACAACGTTCCCGTAGCCGATCCTATGATTCAACTACGGACGCCTACTGTTGGTATCATAGAAAATACCGTGAAAAAGCAACCAAGTGCCGTCCGCCGTGTAACTACGTCTCGGAAAACGAAAAGGGCAGTCATTAATGGCGGCAAACGATGACTGTCAAGACGTTATTCCCAGCCGCGTGTTTGTGACAGATAAGAACACTAATATTAAGTTTTTAATCGATACAGGTGCTGACCTATGTGTGTTCCCTTTTAAAAATGTAAGTTTCAATAAGACTTTTGCTAACAAAACTGATTATAAACTTTTTGCGGCTAATGGTTCCGTCATAAATACCTACGGTACGCTCAACTTAAATTTAAACTTCGGGTTACGTCGTGAATTTCGTTGGCGTTTCGTGATAGCCGATGTGACTAGACCCATTATAGGTATCGATTTTCTTTCATTCTATAATCTATTAGTAGACGTTAGAAATCATCGACTGATTGATAACACGACATCTTTTATTGTTAATGGTAAACCCGCGACTACATCTGAGTGCCAAATCAGAACGGTAATAGGGACATCTCATTACCATAAATTACTTTTACAGTTTCCTGAGGTCACGCGACCCGCTGGGGAGCCCACGGTGCGAGAGGTTAAGCACAAAACAGTACACTACATCCATACTACGCCTGGACCACCTGTGTACAGCCGACCACGTAGACTGGCTCCCGACCGACTCCGTCGAGCCAAGCGCGAATTTGAGGATATGGTAAGAGCAGGCATTGCACGTAGATCTGACAGTCCTTGGGCAGCACCACTCCAGCTAGTACCTAAGAAGGATGGTACTGATCGACCCTGCGGAGACTACAGGGGTTTAAACGCTAGGACAATACCTGACAGGTACCCAGTGCGCCATATTGCAGATTTTGCTCACAACCTGCATGGTTGTACTGTGTTCAGTAAAATAGACCTGGTACGGGCCTACCATCTTATACCAGTGCATCCCCCAGACATACCAAAAACAGCTATAACAACCCCGTTTGGTTTATTTGAGCTAATTTTTATGGGGTTCGGCTTGAGAAATTCTGCGCAATCTTTTCAGAGATTTATAGATGAGATACTCAGAGACCTGGATTTTGCATTTCCCTACATTGATGACATATTAATTGCGTCACGTGACCATACTGAGCATGAATGTCATGTTAAACTAGTCCTAGAACGCCTACGAGATCATGGTGCCGTGTTGAATTCGGCTAAGAGTGTGTTTGGTGTTCCAGAAGTCGAGTTCCTTGGCTACCGGGTTACAGCAAGTGGTACGAGTCCTACCACGGAGAAAGTCGACGCTATCCAGAACTTCACTAAGCCGAAAACGCTGAAAGAACTTAGGAGGTTCCTTGGTATGGCGAACTACTATAGAAGGTATTTGCCAAATGCTGCTAAGACCCAGGCACCGCTGCACCAACTCCTCTCAGGTACAGACATAAAACCTAATACTCCTATCATCTGGACAGATGAGCTCGAGCAAGCATTTAATAGATGCAAGGATAGCCTTGTGAATGCTACAATGCTCGCCCATCCCAACCCAAATGCTGACCTAATGCTCGTCACAGACGCATCCGACGTCGCCATCGGCGCAGTCCTGCAGCAGGAAGTTGAAGGAAACCCTCAACCCCTTGCTTTCTTCTCTAAGAAATTGACACCAGCACAACACAAATATAGCCCTTTCGATCGAGAGCTACTTGCAATCTATGAAGCTGTCAAACATTTCCGCTTTATGGTTGAGCTTAAACCATTTACTATATGGACTGACCATAAACCAATTGTTGCTGCATTTCAGAAAGCATCTGACAAGTGTTCTCCCAGGCAGTTCCGACATCTCGATTTCGTGTCGCAGTTCACAACAGATGTACGGCACATCTCCGGTGACGACAATGTTGTCGCAGACGCGCTTTCCCGAATCGAAGCTGTCACCGAAGATATATGCCTAGAGAAGCTGGCTTCATCACAAGATACAGACACCGAGCTGAGGCAGCTTCTGAGCAGTTCTTCTTCGCTAGACCTGCAGAAAGTAAGAATTTCTGATTCTAGTGCATGTAAATTATACTGCGATGTCTCAAGCCCTACGCCTCGTCCGTACTTAACACCTGAGTTTCGCAAGCTAGCTTTTGACAAAGTCCATGGCTTAAGTCACCCTGGTGCAAAACCTACAATTCGGCTAATGACCGAGAGGTATGTTTGGCCTAGTATACGCAAGGACTGCAGAATGTGGACCAAAGCATGCATCCCATGTCAACGGTCGAAGGTTGCACGCCATACACGAGCCCCAGTCCATGCTTTCATACCACCATCTTCTCGATTTGATCATGTCCATATCGACCTTATTGGACCACTGGCAGTATCGCATGGTTACCGCTATTGCCTCACGGCAGTAGACCGCTTTTCACGTTGGCCAGAGGTTATTCCTCTTGAAGACATGACAGCTGACAGAGTGGCACATGCTTTTATGAGTGGCTGGATTGCACGCTTTGGGTGTCCGCTGAAAATAACAACAGACAGGGGACGACAGTTTGAATCTCATCTGTTTAAGGAGCTTGCAAAACTTATTGGATCTAACCACTTAACTACTACTGCTTACCACCCCGCTGCAAATGGTTTAGTAGAGAGGTTCCACCGCCAATTGAAAGCTGCTATAATGAGCCATAACAATGACAATTGGTATGAAGTACTTCCACTTGTACTGCTTGGAATACGCAGTGCCTGGAAAGAAGACATAGCTTCCAGCGCAGCAGAGTTACTATATGGAGAAAGCCTACGCTTACCTGGGGATCTATTCCTTTCATCTAATGCTGAATTAACCGACTATAATGATTTTCTATCTCGCCTCCGCAATCACATTCGCGACTTAAAGCCTACACCTGTGATTCGTCATGGTAATTCTAATACTTTCGTCCATAGAGATCTTTCTTCTTCTCCCGCTGTCTTCTTAAGGCAGGACGCTGTTCGCAGACCGCTGCAGCCACCTTACTCCGGCCCGTATAGAGTCATTGAACGCTCTGAGAAAACCTTTAAGATCGACATAGGAGGTAAGACTGTCACAGTATCTATCGACCGTCTGAAACCAGCGTATGAAATCAACGAACCTGTGCATAACCCTCTCGCACCTGCAGCTCAAGAACCGCCAATCATGTCCACGAAACCGACTCGCGTTACTCGTTCTGGTAGGCACGTTAGATTCCCTCATGACATTTACAACGATTACGACCTAAAGGTCTCCGGGGGGGCTGATGTGGCGAGACCTCGCGGCAAAAAGGCACGAGCCTAATCGCGCCGGGATATGGACGTGCTGCGTCGCGCCCGCGAACGTTTCGCTCTCGCGCATAGGCCGGATGTTCATTCATCGGCCAGTTCGATATGATCTCCGACGCCGGAAGGCCGCGCGCACGCGCTTCCGTATGCCTTGCAATAGTTGATAGTTTTTATATAAGTTCAGTGACAATAACGTTGTGCTCCTTATCATACTTACCGTAGTGATAACTTTAAGACATAGTGCATAAGTTTTGTACGTGTATCTCAATACAGAAATATAAAATATATATGGTGGGTTTCATTTGTGCAATAGACTACGCCCCCATACTATGTTAAATAAAACCGGCCAAGTGCGAGTTGGACTCGCCCATGAAGGGTTTCATTGCAGCAAGTAACATAATAGAAAAGTTCTTATACCTAGTTCGTTGTAACTTTGATTGATGTTTTAACACGTTCGCAGTAGTAGTGATTTTTGTAACCGAAAATTGCGGTTTATGACGTATTAAAAAAAAACTACATGCTCTATCTCGGTCAAACCAATTTTCGTTGGTAGTTTTTATAGCAATGTACATCATATATTTTTTTTAGATTTATCATTCTCTTAGTTTAGAAGTTAGAGGGGGGGGGGACACACATTTTTCCACTTAGGAAGTGTCTCTTGCTCAAACTATTCACTTTAGAAAAAAATGATTTTAGGAACCTCAATAGCATTTTTAAAGACCTATCTATAGTTACCCCACACGTATGGGCTTGATGAAAAATAAAATTTTGAGTTTCAGTTCTGAGTATGGGGACCCCCAAAATTTACTGCTTTTTTTTCTAGTTTTATAAAAGAATCTTAATGCGGTTCACTGAATACATCTAGTTACCAAGTTTCAAAAGCATAGACCTTATAGTTTCGGAGAAAAGTGGCTGTGACACACGGACGGACAGACAGACGGACAGACAGACGGACAGACAGACAAACATGACGAATCTATAAGGGTTCCGTTTTTGCCATTTGGCTACGAAACCCTAAAAAGTTTCATTCGAAAACCTCAAACCACGAAGATTCCAGGTCAATTCAAAGAACCTATTGCAATAAAACGGCAATTTCATACTTTAACCCCTATTATTATGTAGATAACTAACTAACTTTACAGAGTTTTCTAACGAATTTATTTTCTCGGTGACTTGACGTATGTACTTGCATTTATATAAAAAACTTTAAACTAGGAATACTTTCATTAAATCCCTTACTGTGAAATAAGGTAATTATTACTGATTAGCTTTCATTATTTTACTTCTATAAATTTTGTTCACAAGCAAACCAAAGTACACAGTAACTGGAAACCAAAGTCCTCGTGAATTTAATATGAAAATGGAACCTACCATGCGACGTTTTAAATCTAATAAACGTCAAGATTACATCTTTAGAGAGGAGCACGTTGTCAAATTAAATAAGCATACATTTCGCAAAGAGGACATTACAGATAATTAAATTGTAAATATATGAGACGTAAGGGAAGAATCTGATTTCATTTATTAGTGACACAGTCATGTGGGAGTCTCCACGGCTGCCAGACTCGAACCTACTAAAACAAGACAGTCCCCATATATAATTATGTCTAGTCTGAGGAAGTCTCAGAAATGTTCTATTGGCCTATTGTGGAGAGTATATTCACAAAATATTATTTTGTGATATGATAAAGCAGAAGTGTACGGTGGACTGTTACGAATGATTGAATTAATAATCTTTTTTTAATATTTAACCCAGAAAAAGCACCAATTAGCCATAGCCAACGAGATATGCTGCTGTCACCTCTGGGCAGGGGCCCCTGAATACCAGCTTCGTCCATTTGACTCGGTGCAAAGGCGAGCTATGAGAGTTGTCAACGATCCCATACTTGCAGGTGGTGTGGAACCTCTTAGTGACAGGAGAGACTTTGCTTCTCTATGTGTGTTCTACCGCCTGTACAACGGTTTGTGCTCTGAAGAATTGTTTGATATGATGCCTACGGCTACATTCTATCATCGCACCGCTCGCCATAGACAGGGTGTTCATCCTCCCACGTTGCGTCCTGAGCGCTCGAGCACGGTGAGATCTAATAGAGGCTTTCTTCCGCGTACGCTTAGGTTGTGGAATGATCTCCCTGCTTCGGTTTTCCCGGACGCCTACAGTATGGGGTTCTTCAAAAGGGGACTTAGAAGGTTTTTAAAGAGTCGGCAGCGCGCTTGTGGCGCCTCTGGTGTTGCAAACGTCCATAGGCTGCGGTGACCACCGGTACATCTGGGGGGGGCCGTATGCTTGTCTGCCACTCTAGTGGTAAAAAAAAAAAAAAAAAAGATATTAAGAATATTTTTTGTATAAATTAGGACAGTAATAAGTCCATAATTTTATTCTTTTTGTCTATGTTTAAGAATTAATTAGGTATTTCAACTGAGAGAATACAGATCTATACTATAAATTGGATATTACCGTTGGTAGAAGAACAAAACCAGCAAAAGCTATTTACGGACTAAATTACCCTCTAATAAATAAGACACAAAAAGTACTTTTTAAATTTCTAAAGAATTTACTGGAACAAGGTATTGGGATACGCATCTCATTATTTTGTTGTGAATAATGTGGGTTGGCATTAAACTAATAGGGTTGTCAGGGAGATCCCTCGAATTCCAACCCTCAGTGCATAGTTTGACGAGTCTATAGTCACGAGCGCCCCAGTTGTCTCAGTGTTCTGGAAAGGTCACTGAGTTCAGCAACTTTAGCTATGGCTATTTACAATTGCGAGCGATTGCGTACTTCGGAAGGTACCCTCAGCCGTTTGTCTTAGCTGCTAGTAACATAGGTGGTTTTTACTCTTTCGCGCTCTTACGGCTAAACAGAACTGGCCAAAATTTGGTACAGACATAGATTGTAATCTAGTATAACACATAAACTAGACTTTTTTCCCGGAATAAGTTCCTATGGGATGCAGGGACAGGAACAGAATTTTCAGGCAGAACGGGCATCTTCAAGTTAATACTTCATACACACATTTTTGGAAAAATAAAACATAATACCTGCACTCAGCTGGCGCTGATTATGTTTGGATTTGCGTTGAAGGTGAGTGTTCGATCAATCTTTTAGGTGTTTGTTTCCAGCATTTTTATCTGAGGCGTACCTGTCAGCCATTATAATTAATGATAAGAAGTTTAACTTTGTATCCTTAAGTATACCTAGTTTTAGTACAATGTAGTAACGAGATGCCTATTTATATGTTAAGCAGTACCCATGTTGAACGATAGGGAATCATAATCCTACACTTTGAGATTTATGTATCGGATCTGTTTGTATGTATTTGTCCTTGTGTTTATAGAAATTTAATGTTGCGCATGTTAAAAAATTTTGGTTATCCCGTAATTGGCTAGTGTGTAAGCCTGTTACAAATTGTCTAGTTTAGTTATAAATTATTGTACGCACGAGCTGTGGGAAGACCTTAATAAATAAATAAACAAATGATATACATTCAATGCCTACGGTAACGTTCTGGGAAATATTTGGTGTCAATTATATCAGGTAAGTACATTGTACAGGGATAGGATAATAATATGCCTATCTGAATATCTGACTGACATAATAAGGCACTAAAAATACTCTGATCTCTTTGAATATCGATGAAATATGCCAGTTTGGAAGTAATCTTTGAGTGTTTTAAAAAGCTGAAAATTTTCCACCATGCACAGACATGGTGGAAAATTTTCTTTAAACGACCCGTGACTTCATGCTGTCATGAAGTCACGGGTCGTATAAAGAAAATTTTCATCTGAGAGTTGTATTTGCGATTTCGAAATGCCCACATTCTGCCACGCTCTTATCTAAGGTATGTCCTAAATGAAATTATATAGATAACTCGCTGAACCTCGCGACTTCGTTTACGTCACATAAGGTGTATAAAAGCGGAGTTATTTTGTTTCTTCATGAAGTAATAAACATCTTAACGTCTGTATTTGTCTCTACAGTAAAGCTAAAGTGTGTCAATCAAATCAATCGAATCAACTTGGATGTAGGCCTCTCCCAAATTTCGCCACAATACACCGTCCTGTGCCTTCCGCATCCAGTCAGTCCCTGCGACCTTTTTCAGGTCATCGGTCCGTCGTGCGGGGGTCGTCCTACCCCACGTGTACCAAGTGCGTCTCCACTCCAGAACTCGTTTGCTCCACCGACCATATCGGTTCTTCTACAGATGTGGCCAACCCACCGCAACTTTAAAACGCATACTCTGCGAGGTATGTCAACCACTCAGAGAACATCGTTCCGGATTTTATCCCTCAGAGACACCCCAAGCATAACTCGTTCTATTCTCGCTGTGCAACTTTTGGGATGGACTAGCTTTACTGTAAGTGTCCCCGTCTCGGCACCGTAGGTCATAACTGCGTAGTTAAAGTATGTAGTTGATAGTACTAATATATTATCTTTGGCTGAAGACACGTTTGGCCCCTTGACATATGAATATCTATTATATAAAAATAAGTCGGGTTTTTCTTCCTGACGCTATAACTCCAGAACGCACGAACCGATTTCCACGGTTTTGCATTCGTTGGAAAGGTCTCGGGCTCCGTGAGGTTTATAGCCAAGAAAATTCAGCAAAATTTCACATACAGCGCCATCGCGGGCGAAGCTGCGGGCATCAGCTAGTATTATATATTTATTACATTTTCGTTAAAAAATCTATAGACATCTACCGTAGATATATTTCAAGACGACCCCCGTTAAATACTGAAGGAAAATAACTATAAAACCTCAAAAGAATAGAAAAGCACGTATTAAAAGTAGTCCCTGTTCCAGTGAATTGTTTTATTCGAAGCGTGAGCTTAATTTTCAAATAAAACAATTTCTTTAGTCATCACATTGAAGCATATTATCTTTTTTCATGTGATTACATGACCTCAATTCGTTGTTGTAAACGTTTCTTGAAAAGGCAATAGACAAGCCCTCCTGTAGTAAGCATTGCTTATTAGCTGTGATAAAAAAGTCTACTGTAAATCGTCTTTGTTTCGGTTTTTGTGTGTGAATCAGACAGGAGTTCGGCACGGTTAGATCCGGTAGGGGCTTTCTTCAGCGAACGCTTGGATTGTGGAATGATCTCCCTGCCTTGGTTTCCCCAAACGCCTACAGTATAAGGGGTCTTAGAATGTGTTTGAAGGGTCGGCAGCGCCTCTGGTGTTTGCAAACGTCTACAGGCTGCGGTGACCATCAGAACAACTGGTGGGACATATGCTTGTTTGCACCTTAATGGTAAAAAAATCAACAGTACTCGTCAAAATTATTATACGGGGTTGATTTATCTGACTCTCACCGACTAAACTCGTAAAAAGACGCTCATATGCCTTAGATTTGTTAGGAAATCCGTATTATGCTCTAGGGAATATATTTATTAACTCACATAACTAGACAGACGCTGCTAATAATGTGACTGCAGTGACTCGTCGTACTGAAACACGAGAATCTAAATAACAAATTTAATTTGAATATTCATACTTTAATTAATTACACAGCTCATAAATTGTTTCATATTCTACTATGGTGTTGTAATGAGTTCTTTGCTCTCTGACACTAAAGCTTTCAAAATTAATGCCTTTGTTAATTATATAAAAGTAACAAAACACCACTAACATTGTAGCAGGGTTAGTTGGACCATAGGGACACCCATCAAATAAATTCTGTAGTATGTTGTGATATGACCATTTTAATGGTCGTCGACAGAATTTATTTTAACGAAAAACTGAACTCGTGGTTGATTGAACCTGAAATGCAAATTCGCGAAATGGGTATTTATCATTAATGTAATTAAAATGTTTTTGGATTTTGGAATTTAAGGAAATATTTGCGTCGTGAAAGAGTAAAAATCTTGTATGTAAGGAAAATACTACATGGATGCTATGGCGGACTCCTACCTACAAAAAACCATACATACGTATTCTACACTGACAGCCTACGGTTGAGAGCCCCGGGTAAGCCATCGGAATGATACACAGGACTCACAACAGAGCTGTGGAGATTGCATGAAAAATTGCAATAAATATTTATATCAATACCAACGATTTGGTATTAGTTTAAAATAAAAATTACAAAATTGCTTCAAACGTTCCGCAAAATACTAGACTACTAGACTATGTTCACCAAAAATATGTAGACTAAATTTTTTTGGCCTTTGGGAATGAGTCACTTTACCTCATTGTTTTACACGGGAAAAGTGATAAAAGGTCGTAAGAAAATTTGTATGGAAAATAAAATGAAGATATCATCTACCCTTACAAAGAACTATAACACTACAGAAATATAAATGCTAAGAGAAGTAATTTGTTTACGTTTCATAAAGAATACTCTGGCATACTTACTACCAAAATACTTAGTGTAAAGTTACACAGGATCAAGACAAAAATGGACACTTGAAAAAAAATGGACACTTAAAGATCAAAAAGAAAATTTTATGAATAGGGCCCATTCAAAAATTATTGGGACGTCCACAACTACACAAAACAACAAAAAAACCTAGAGTTAAAGCCATTTATTTCTAGTTCTATAGGTACTGTTTCTCGTTTCACATAATCTATAAATAAATAAAGTCGGTACCACTTTATTACAGCCCAGATATTTAAACCACAAACGAAAGGGCTGCATGTATAATTTATTATATCAAAATTATCTGCGGGAACATTACTTTTAATACGTATTCATATAAATTACTTCTTGTTTCAACTTCTGTCTTATGTAACAGATATTTCAGTGTTTTGTATGAATGAAGATGCTAGCGAACAATGCTAATTAAGTAGATTCCACTGGTTTCCCTGAGAAGTAAAAGGTATAATAATAAATCTCGCTGACAATCTAAGCAAGCAGTTTGAAGTTTTAATTAATAATTTTATTATCAACAATACAAAACTTTTGAATATAACTTACTTAATATTAAACATGCGAAAGTTTGTGATTATGTTTTGACGTTTGTTACTTACTCTACAACGCTTTAACAGCTCTATGGACTTATCTAAAATTTGTGAGATCTTGTACCGCAGGCAATTATGGCAATGCAGATAGAGTTCGTTGCTGGAGGAATATACCTACTCAAAGTAGTCCTATTTGGATGTGTTAGAGATATAAAAATATTATGTGAACTTGACACAGGCATTAAAAGGTCAGTTTAGCGACCTCAACAAAGTTCAAGAGGATCCATCGTATTTATGTTCGAATCGAGATAGTACTTTGTTAATTGAATTTATCACTATTAATGTTAATTTGCGAAGGAAGCAAACTGTCTGTGGATTTCTCCAACTTCTCAGATGTACTTTCATGTATATAAATCGGACTCACAAAATTTCCTGCGCGCCGATGAAGTGCCATAACTAATTTCTTGATTGAATTCTCATGTGTTATGAGTTGAAACGGTCAATATTGTACTTAGTTTCAAGTTTTGATCGCCATTTTAAAGCACAGAGAATTAATTTGCCAGGCGGTACCAAAATTACATAAGTCCCCTAAATCCTAAATGCGTTACATCTAAGCTTTTTTGGGTACAGGGGTGGATTATAATGTTGGGAACAAAAGAGGTTTGTAGTTGTTTTAGGAAGTTTGTTTAACGTGTAAGAATGTTTGTCTACCGCCTGAAGTAAGTCAAACCGATATTGATCGAGTCCGTTTTGTTTAGACAGGTGATACTTTTAAATTCACTACCTATAATTTAAAATTATTTTTTAAAATGTTATTTCAAAAAAAAATTGAGTGAACTTGACCGGTTCAAAATATCTTATAAGTCAACTATACTGCTCGTGTGATAAATGATACTTGCCGAGCAACACTTGTTAAATTTTGTGTCCACGCCATATTCTAAAATTTTGTGTCTAAAGTATACATAAAATTTCTATATAAATTTACTATATGATACGCAGGGACAAATGTCTAACCACGACACTTCATGTGCTTGTGAAAAATGTTCTGGTTTGACGTGATAGAGAATGACATGATTGTGTGCAGTTAGTCCTTACTACATGGGATGTTGAAGGTCGTGTAAAGTGAGAAGAAAAGCGGTCGGTACAAGCTGCCTGCAAAGATAGGGTTTGGGATGCAATCGGACATAAGGGTGCCTTTTCATCAAAGATGTGCTGCGTTTAATATCATTAAGTAAAGTTGACCGTTTCTATTGACAATTTGTGCAACCGACGAATGTGATTGGTGGATTCGAAATGCATCCATAGCAACGTAGCATAGCATATCTCTGGTGGAAAAAGACCTTGAAACTTTGATAACGATGAATAACTAAGATGATCATTATTTATCACAAAATGTTCGTTATCCCTGCAAAATGAAACATTGCAAATAATATACATTGTGCCGGAGAAAAATTATGTCTGCAATTAGCCGCAGTCTTAAGAAAGAAAAAGAATAATGTTCCAGTGTTTTCTGCAATTATTCTTATGTCGTGTGGTTGGGAAAGATAAATTCTGTACCGTGAAATAATGCAATGAGAGCAAAAATGAATCAGCAGCTTATATCTCAGTTTCCTGATGGACTGCAGCATTTAGAAACTTTGCTGCCGGGACGAGGAGTTGGTCACAAGGTTTGTTCCGAGTTTCACTTCTCATTGCTATGGCCCCAGGATTAAGTCAGCTGGCGCAACCCTTTCAGCTGAGTGGTTTGGTCCCGGCCCATGTCCAATTGAACCCCATGGTATCCAATGAAAACCACAGTTAACTTAGTGAATCCAAAGTAACGTCGATACGGGAACTACCGCAAATTATTATTATCGGACTAATCCCAAAAACTAATATAAGACATTCCATACATACTGACAAATTAAAGTTTTGATATCTCACACGAAAAATGATTTAATTAAAATAATAATACCTACTTACTAATATTTCATAATCTTATTCTTAGAACACGCCAAAATATTTCAAACATTATTATATTGATAGTAGGTCTCTGTAATGTAGTGCACAATATGGTCAGGCAATAAATTCAAAAGCACAATGGCTGCCTTGTTATAAAACACATAAAAATGTCAAGGTGAAAGTGCCGAGGTTACACAGTTTTTAATTTTAACTAAGTCGTTCTAATTGCTTATTATTTTGGTTACTACAGGCCTATAAATTAAGTATAAGGGGCCCAATCCTAGTTTAACTGCGAGTTTTGAATCTACTGCCATAGGTACTGGGAGGAGAGTGCATTTTGGTATGTTGAGAGGCAGATGCACGCTGATGAAAATAGTCCTGGATGCAGGTGCAGAAATGTGGTGTCGCCCATTGTTATTTTTTTTTTATACTACTTAGGTGGCAGACAAGCTTACGGCTCACCGGAAGGTTGGTAACCGTAGCCTATAGACGTTTGCAACACCAGAGGCGCTACACACGCACTACCGACCCAAAACCAAAAGGTACCAAAACGACAATGCTAATGCATGCACTCTTATTTATTGTGTTTTGAAATCTGACGGCATTCGCTTCCCGAAATATATCCGTGGTTACCAGTGTATTTTGCAATTACTCAAAAGTTTGAGAGGTGAGCAAATGTTTTAAAAATATGTTTGACACGAGAAAGACTATAATAATTAATTTATACAAATAGTGTGCGTTTAAAGACATGAGTTTTAATATTTATTAAAACAAGACGGGTAAGTTGATAACTTCCGCTTGAGCAATGCAATGTCATCTATTATTCAGATGACTTGGCTCGCTAAGAATAGTGTGCATCTGGATTGAGGGCCCCAAAATTATATCTTCGCAAAACAAAATAAGATTTACAGGGACGTTAGTTAAAAGTTTCTTAAACTTAGGGCACTATGCCAAAAATTTCTTAAACACGAAATAAAGCTTTTATGATGAAATAACTTGGGCCCTCAATCCACTTGAGACTAATCAGCATGTCCCCTAATACAAGGTTGTTATTGCTTGCACCGTCAAAAGCGATGTTTTGTGTGGTGCAATAATTATAATTAAATAATGCACTTTATAATAATTATTATCAGTTTGATGATTTGAGTTTGATATTGTCATTTATAGCACAGGGTGGAAACTTCATACAAAAATGTTCGTTCGCATTCACGTAGGTAATGTGAATGCTTAAATCAAGCTTCAATGTGTGTGTGAGTATTCTAGGGTCACTAGCTTTTTTTTTTTACGTGAAGGAAAATCCTCATGGATGTTATGCCGGACTCCTACCGACTAAAAAACCTCACGTAACGCCCAACAGCCTATGGTTGTGAGCCCCGGGTAAGCCCTCGGAAGGATGTCCCAGGACTCCCAACAGACCTACAGCCGCCTCTGCAGCCTCGCCCAGGGGGTGGTTCGGGTGCTAACCCGCGTCTTTGAGGGGGTTTCGGGTGTGATCCCGCTTCTAAGGGGGGGACGTGCGTGAGTTCCTCACGTCATGCTGCCGTCATGGGCCTGCTTCTGTAAGGACGGTGAGCGACCCTCTCACCGTCCTCAGACCCCCGGTCATGGAGGCCGATAGTCCTCGGCGAAGACTGCGGAACTCGGGTGGGAGAGTTCTCTCCCGTACCCGCCCCGCCGTCTCTTTCACGAGCATGACCTGCTCGCAGAAAGAGGCGGCGCAGTCCCACTTACTCCCGCTGGAGAGCATGGCTCGCACCATGGTCTCGAGCGAGAGTGTCCACGTCCAGACCCACTACAACGACCTGGCGCTGTTGCGCCCATGCTGTGCCCTCCACTAGCGTATGGAGCGCTGAGGGTCACTAGCTATGGAAACAAAATAATAAGGAACAGAACGTAATCTCATGTATGTAGGTACTTTTTTTTCAAACCTACCCTCGGAAGCATACTCGCGCACAAACCAGAATACTTTTGTGGTCTGATACCCATAACACAAGCAGGTTATTCCTAGCTTACTTTGGGATCAGATAGCATTGTGTGTAATGTCAGTTAATATTTATTTATTTACTTGCGGACGTCACGCGGTTTCACCCGCGTAGTTCCCGTTCCCGTGGGAACTACTACAATATTTTTTCTTCCATAAGAACCTTCTCCTGACAATACCTTACACAACAAAAAAATAATTAGTGAAATCGGTCCACCCGTTCTGATTATTGATTACATAGAGAGTAATATTAATTTCTTTATTAGTTATTTATTATAGAAATAGCTACATAATAAACTCACATAGAATTTTTTGACATTGTACTTTATCCATGTTCGCTGTATCATGGTATCTCTGGGGCAATGTTACCACAGATTATATAATAGATATATTCTAAAATGTTACGCTAACAAATTTATTTTTCACCAAACCTATACGTATGGGGTATCTATAGATCGGTCTTGAAAAATGCTATTGAGGTTCCTAACACCATTTTTTTCTAAAGTGAATAGTTTGCGCAAGAGACACTTCCAAAGTGGAAAAATGTGTGACCCTTTAACTTCTAAACTAAGAGAATGATAAATATAAAAAAAATATTAATAAATATTCTCACTGTAGCATCGCAATAGGTATACCTATTTTGAATTTTTTTATAAAAAATATCTAGTTTCGTTAAGTTAAGCGATATAAATATCAGACATAAAAATAGCCTTGCTGCTCATCAATGTAGACTGAGTCACTCGGTCAGTAATGGGATGCGGGGTCCTGCGAACATCTTCGGGACCCCAATGGGTCGGGTCCTCCTCGTGGTGCATCCTGGGCAACGGAGTAGCGACCACTCCCCTTCCTCTGTGGGGGAGTGGTGCTACTCTGGCAAATTCCGGCCGAGGCGGGAGCAGCCCACCTGTGGGGTGCTCGGTGGTGTGTGTTGCTGCCGGCCGTGAGTAGCAACACGGTCGGCAGAAGCAGTGCTGGGCCGCTATTGCCTCGTCAGTTGACGAGGTGATGGCGGCAAAGAGGGAGGCGCGGGGGAGCGGGAGTAATGGAAAATACTCCCGCTTCGCCGTGCAGTTCGGGGGCGGCGCAGTAAGGAGTTCACTGCGCGCCCCCGATTGTATCGTGTTGCTGCTGTCGCTCCACCACATTTGCTGGCGAGGCGATAGTGGCGAAATATGAGAGGCACTGCATGGAAGGGCGGGAGTTTGGGTAAATGCTCCCGCCCTGTCATGCAGTTTGGGGGCGCCTGCGCTGGGAGCTAGCGCACGTCCCCCCGATTGTTTCATGACCGAGGGCGTAAGGTTGGGGGACCCCGCCCTCCAACGGTCACATGGCGGTGGGCACCTTCCCCGTGTTCCGGGGGTGCCCATTAGCGCACGCCTGCGCCAGCCGCTCTCTGACTCCTCTATGACAGAGGGGCGCTCGAGAGCGGTGCAGGCGTGGTTTTTTCAGCTCCTTAGAGAGCTTTGGGGAGCCGCTCATCTGGCTCCCCCGAGGAGAGCTCCGAATTAACGGGGCGCCCCTAGCCGGGTCGACGTGAATAATCTTTTGATATCCCTCGGCCCGGCTAAAGGGTGAGGAGGAACACCGCGGGGTTTAGTGGGTAGGACGGTCCATTCCGGACCGGGCCGGGAGTCCCACACACCCATCCCAGCTGCCCCTGAAGCTGGGATGAAGGCGCGTAAATGCGTTCCCCGCGTCAAAAAAAAAAAAAAAAAAAAAACTCGGTCAGTAATTCTTCCTACCTGTATACTCTAACTGTATTCGTTTTTTTACAACTAACTAACTAACTAACTATCTTCACGCCAAATCCCTTGCGGGGTAGGCAGAAAGAACCGAGCGCCACACGGCACGGTCCATACACACCTCACTTGCTTCTTCAACTTTCATTTTTCTTTTCATGCATGCACGTCGGTTCCTACGGCTCTTGACATCACCTTCAACTAACACACGATTAATTTGGTCGTGGTAGGTGTGTCGTGGCCTTCCCCGACTCCTACGTCCATCCACTTTCGCGTTGTATATCTGTTTTGTCATTCTTTCATCTCCCATTCGTTCCACATGCCATTTTTTACAACTGGCTTCTAAATGCAATAAAAAGTATGCCCTTAACTAAGTTCAAAAAGTGTATAAAAAGTAAACTATACTGCAAGGGCTACTATACAATTGACGATTATTTGCTTGACAAGGAAGCCTGGAAATGATCTGCTTGCTCTACAGCATTCATGCAACAATAGTTTGTGATTTTTAGTTTAATTATTGTAAATAGAGAATAAAAAGAAATGCTCGCCGAGTTTCTTGCCAGTTCTTCTTAAGCGGGCCAGCTTCTGAACTGGTACTTACTGGATACTTTGATTTATATTCGTGGACGTGTCCACCTGCGCGTTACAAAATACTACAAGAACACATCGAATACTTTTGTTTACTTACATGGAAATTATGGTCACCCTACAGAATATTCTCCTACAAAAAATTGAAAAATCGATTTTCTCTAAAAGTATGACATTTAGAAGAATAAACGCTTTGTTACAATTTAAATAAAAATTTCTTAAAGTACTTACCCTGATGTGCGGGAGTGTAGAAGCCGTGTCCTAGTCAATACTGCCGAAAATATTGGGCCCTCAGTTCAGACATTTTAGGAAAATTCAATTACCAATTTAAATTTTAACTATTTACTTTTTCGACATTATTTCTTTTTAAGGAATTTATAGACACGGTTAAGTAAAATATATTACAGTCGTATTTAAGTATCTCTTTAGACAAACCCATATTTTGATGATTCCTCAGTACAAACAATAATGAACTGAGGGCCCAAGATATACCGCAATAACTCTGTAATATCGTATTCTACATATTTGGGAATTTCTTAAAAGTTCTAAGAAATTATTAAGTAACTCCTTAAATAAAAATTATCAGCCCAGAGGTAGTACTTTCTGAGAATCAGACTATGCCACTTAATGCAGGCATCTGGATTGAGGGCCCAAGTTATTTCATCATAAAAGCTTTATTTCGTGTTTAAGAAATTTTTGGCATAGTGCCCTAAGTTTAAGAAACTTTTAACTAACGTCCCTGTAAATCTTATTTTGTTTTGCGAAGATTTAATTTTTGGGCCCTCAATCCAGATGCACACTAAGAATATTGTCACAAGTTAAGAACGTTAGGCATCCCATTAAAAGATTACTCCGATACTACCGAAAGTGTAAATTTAATTTTGTCAAGTTAAATTTACTAGACACCGCTAATTGCCTTTACAAATTTCTTTGCGTAATTGTAAGTGCTTTAATAATTTAATTATGTCTTGTGCAGGTCGAATTTGATTGACATAATTAAAAAGCCAAGATATAAATAAATAAATATTCACGATCATTTCACACAACGCTATCTGATCCCAAAGTAAGCTAGGAGTAACCTGCTTGTGTTATGGGTATCAGAGCACGGATATTAATACTTATATACTTTTTAAATACATACATATTATACATAGAAACACCCAGACTCTTGAGACAAACATTTATGAGTCACACAAATATTTGTCTCCGGTGGGAATCGAACCCACGACCTCCAGCGCCGCAGGCGGTATCACTACCGACTGCGCCACAGAGGCAGTCATATCATTTTCATATCATTTTGATATGTCTTTTCAGTTTTGCCTTTTAATAAAATGTAAACAGGAATATCTCACTCGCATAATAAATTATGAAAAAACAATTTCTAAAATGAAATGCTTCTGAATTGGGTCAAGACATATTGGCCAGAAAAAGTGTACTCATTCATGTGTATGTATTGAGTAAGATAAGAAGGCACACTTCAATGACTGTATTACTGACATAGACTGTATACCGAAATCATAAAATATGAGTATAAATAACAAAACAGAAAGTATTAAATTTTGATTTGACGTCTTGACTCGATTTTGCGAAATTGAAGCATTGATTTTTGGATTTTTTTACTGTCCTATCCTATGCGAGAGAATAAAAACAACACTGCTTATATATCATATACATTTAAAAAATGTAGCGGGTCGAGAATCTGTTCAACGAAGATTTTAATAAATTGTTTTAGAATAGACTTAATCTTTGAGCTCTCTTATGTATCATGTATGAACAATAGTTGAACCTCGCAATTTCGTTTAAAATTGCAAGTATCATCTATTAGTTAAATATTAGTAGGATTATTGGTAAAAAGAAGTGTATCTGTTCATGAAATGTATTAAAACGATCAAATTGATACAAATTAGCAATTTCCCTAAGTAGATATACCTCGCATCTAAAAGTGTTCAATGTCTCATAATACCAAATAATAAATATTTCCCAGATAACAGACATCTCAACGACAGCGGTCTAAACATCCGAAATCAGTCACAAAGTTTACATGTAAGTTATGATATTCATTCTCAAAAGAGCCACGTCGAGAAGAGCGCACTTATCAAAAATTTATATTGGGACGTCTGTTATTCGTGTCTGCATGATTTTTTTTATGAGAAAAGATGTTGAAAATATTTTTATTCCCTGGAAATGTATTCAGTTTGACTAATATGTTTGTTTACATTTCTGGCTCAAGTGATTTTCATGCGGTCACGTAATGATTAATGATAAAATTTATGTAGGTATTGTTCCTTTCCAAAAGTTTGTTTACAGAATACCAAATTGTTGAAGGATAGAGAAAAAAGGTTTGCCCCTTTTAGAAATATGCTGTATAATATTTAATAAACGGAGTTAGCGCTCGAAAAGTCTTCGGTATTTTTTTTGTGTTATGGTGTTTGTTTCCTCTTGCATTATTGTGTAAAGTGTCAGTGAATTTAATGTAGACATGTAAGGTGATTTCCAAAGTATTGAAATGGAACATTTTTTTTCACAATTTTCACAACGTAATAATGATCCTATCGTAAACGGGTACCTATGTTTGTTTTACGTGTATTAGACAATGGATTTTTTTTTGTAAATACAAACTTATACTCGTAATAGGTACATAGAAGCACCCAAAGTCTCGATACAAATATCTGTGGCTCCAACAAATATTTGCGGCTCGTACAAATGTCGTCCCCTGGTGGGAATCAGGTCAATAACTTAGATTTTAACTCATCGAGCTATTACAATTGTGATAAAAAATTAATACTATCTCAATTTCAAATTGGTAAAGTTGGAAAGAAGCGAATCTGTCAACTATTCCTTAATTTTTTTTTGCTACATACCTAGAATTAAAGTACTAGGTACCCAAAGAATCACATAATAAAAGACGCCGTTTAGTTCGAGTTTCAACAATTGTTACCCCATGATCTCAAATTATACTCACTTTTCAAAAAAAAACTTATTTAAAAAAAAATCTTAACAATTTAATTACACTATAAAACTCCCTGAACTTTTCATCCTGAACCCAAACGAACAAGAACTTCACTATAAAGTTAAGAATTTAACGGAGCAAAATCGTCTAGACTGTATAACTGTAAGACTGTAACATTACATCAACGTCGTAACTTAGGTACCCGACTTAAGACGACCCTTGAAAGGGGTTTTTCAAATAGAGACGTCCACGGACAGGTTTAAATTAAAAAGGTGATGATCTTTTACAATATTACGAGTTAACGAGATTCATAAAAAGTACTCTGAAAGTCTGAATTATTATATAATACTAGATGGCGCGGCTACGCCCGCTTGGTAAATATGTTTCTCTACCGATTCCCATGGGAATTTGTTCACGAGATGTAAAGTAGACTGTGTTATTTCAGACTACAACCTATCCATATATTTACCAATTTCAGCCAGATTGTGGAGTATAAAAGAGTCACAAACATCCACATATCCTGGCAGCTACATATCCACACATCTACACATCCATTCACACTCAAAAATTTTGGCAGTTATAATATAAAGTAAAATATTTCACGGGCAATTTCGAAATGCAAGTCTTAATATTTTATTTAGACTTGCATTTCGAAGGTAGAAGTTTAAAAAACATACCTACACAAATGATGGAAGAGTGTAAGAAAGTTTTTTAGTGATGATAGTCGCGTACAAACTTGAAGGACATGTTTATTTGTCACAGTACTATATTATTTACTTTGTTATAGTGACAAGTTCGACATTTGTTATTATTGATACTATTGATTGATGTCACTTGATGGAACTAGCTACACGTGTTGAAACACTTCACTTGTACTGTCCCACAATATTTATTATTGTAATTCCTTACCTATTTCGCTTTACTGCATTCTCATCTCATAATGACCTAAATAGTCTTTGACAATGCCGCAAGACGAACCTTACATGATAAATGTCAAGAAGTTTCTTTAATGGCAAAATGTGTTAATACTATAAAGTCTGCTAATTTCCGCAGGTCTACTCGCGTGGAACGAGTTACCCGTAGGAACTTGATCCCGGAATAAAAATGTAAGTATTAATGTAGTTGATTATTTATATTATATTGATAGGTATGTATCTTCTATGTGAATTAAAATACATTTAGTGGTTTTTTCGTGAAACTACATAAACATTACTATGTGCAATTTTTAAAGCAAATACGGAATAAAAATGTACATAAATATTTTTCTTAAATATTACTGTCACAGATACATTATAACTTTTGCTGGTATAATTATATATTTATATATTATTATATTTAGTTCCTGTTAACACTGCTAATAAACATTGTATTAAACACGCCAAAGTGGTAGCAACACGCCAGTAAATTACAAAAAATAAATAAAGAACAACCAGAAACAAACAACAATAAACAATGATTTGTTACACAGATGGTATTATCTCGTAATATTTAGATAACAAAACCTAATTTGACAGACGAGCACGTACTTCCTAATATATTATACAAACGCACCTGATTTTTAAATACCCTTTGGGTGTAATGTATATTCCAAATATCAGCACGTTCAGTACAAAATTCAGCTCAATATTATTATTATACCTACATTTTTTGGTATTATAATGAACTGAATTAATGTAAAAAACTCTTTTTCCTCCCTGAGAAAAAAATATGCAGTAAGTATAAACACTATTAATAATACAAGTTGACTGGCTTATATAATAAAAATAAGGAGAATAATTTATAGTAAAATGAACTGTATAAAAAATTAAACATTGCCTGTATAAAAAAGTTATCCTTCCAAGGCCTTACCGGGGACTTACGGCCGTAGACAGATAGAAAGGCACCGTGTAAGAGTCCGATATAGAATCCATGAGAATTTACACATATAAAATAAAAACAGTTAGATTTTAGTATACTTAATAATGTACCACAAAGCGCACGGAGGGTCCCGTACCAAAACATTGAAAAAAAAAAACAATAGTCATCTTTGTTGTATGGGAGCCCTTTAGGTTTTTTTAAAGTATTTTTGTTGTCACAACGGTGACAGAAATATATCAACTGTGAAAATTTCTGCTATCACGTTCTCGATATTACAAGACAGACAGGTAGACATACAGAACAACAGCGGAGTCTCAGTAATAGGGTCTCATTTTTACCCTATTGGTACGGAACCCTTAAAAAGAACACTGAGTCAGCGGGGTATAAAAATAGTCGACATTTGCAGTCACAATTCACAACACACACTGCACAAATGGGATCTCTCTCTGCCATGAATGGCTAACGCTTACACGCTCTACTTGTCTAAACGCTCGCACGGTGGCGGCCCGGCGCAGTATAAATAAAACATTATTCAATAAAATACACTTATCTTTTAACATCTCCATGAAAATACTCGAATTGAATGTATCTAGTTCACATTTGTTGTTTACGCTGTATTTGAGTTTAAATGTATCACGGTACATAGAGTTGTCACAAATAAAAATAAAATCTTTGATCTATCCTATTCACATTCAAAACATTGGGTGTAGCTCTCTTTATATTTTATTAGTTTTTAAACAAGTAAATTTAATCTCTATTAATACTATTGATTAACAATGTAAAACGCACATTTTGTTTCCCTACATCAATAAAATTAATGCTATATAGCTCACAGAGTAATACTTAAGACCTCAAGAATTTTCTGCAGCTTACATTACTCTTTATAATTATGAGAAAATCCTCGTTGACCACAACTGCGTCATGTGCGTTATATCCTAGAGCCCGGTTGTACCCTAGAGAGGTATATTATTAGGGGCTCCGCTAAAGGCAGCTGGAGTACTTGAGGCTGCCTTCCATTTTTGCACCGTATCCGACCACTAGATCGCTTAGTCAAGACAAAAGACATCTCATGATACCTTATATCAATATTAAAACAATTCTCTTTATCTAAAAAATCGTCCAATTCATCCGATAGTATTTGTACTAACGATTCATCGGTCGAATATAATACAACTCAAAACCAATAATGACGTCGGAAGCTCTCAGGAAATTAACTAACTTCATGAAAAGTTACCGGTCGCCTAATGGGCATATCACCTCTTCGACTGACAATAGCGAGTGAATAGATTAAGTTATCGTCTGTGGAGTTTGGGTTGGATTCCTTCCTTTACTTATTTCTTTGATGGAAAAACTATTGGAAAAACTTTTGTACGTTGCACAAAGAGCTGTTTTCAGTACTTGTCATACAGACGTGCTAAGAAATAATTATAAATGTTAAAAAAATAAAAAAAGGCTGATTCACAGGTCACTCGTTAATTTATACAGTGTGTCAACTAGGGACTATTGTTTTATTTTCGATTTTGTTGTAAGTAACCTGCCTTCCGATCTGCCAATTGCATTTATTTACATACGGGCAGATGTTTATATACGAAGGGGTATGCTGAGGCATACTGTGTGACCATTATTTTATTTTGTCTAACGCTAGATATCGGTGTTCAGCCTGACAGTCTGTTCAGCAAGACTTAACAACTGGCATGCTCGGTACTAGCAACCGCAGTCAACGGCATAACACACCTTCTGAAGCAGTAAATAAAAATGTTATAAAGCGGTCACCATCTCAAGATCAATCATAGCGTAATATGCTTAACATAGTAATCGTTTACATAATACGAAATTTCTTGAGCTCTTTCATTTTCTCCGACAATACTCATATTTCAATACAATCACAGAAAACAAACGAATTAATACTCGTACATCACATCTTTCGTAATTCGTTTAGGAGATTTAGTTAGCGCTACTTACCTTGTTAGTTGTACAAAGGGACGCAATATTCGACTTAGTTTGATGAGTTGGGCAAATGTCTTAACGGAATTATTATTATGGATGGTTTTCAGGTTATGTTTTAGGCATTGTGTTTCGCGAACTCAAGTATAATATTTGATTTCACGTAAACCTGTTAACCATAGGTGAGGTTCGCTTTGAATAATTCTTGAGAGATGTTATGTAGATTCCATTAGGCAATACCATCTGCTTGGGGTAGCTTCCCTCTACTAGTCCATCCTCAAAACATGAGGCAGCTAGATTTCAGGTGCCCTCGCCGCAGACTAAAATCAACAGGGGTCGGGCTGCTCGCCGTCTTGAAAGAATTAGGTCCAAGGCAGGGAAGCGTGACATAAGAGTCGCACGTGCGTCTCGAGCCTTAAATAGCGGTATAATTCTCATAATATACAAATGTACTCTGTGGGTATAATGACCTGAACCAACAACGGAATATGTGGAACAGTAGCCGAGCCCGCAGGTGACGCCGTGGTCGTAGGGCTTACTCAGGACTCCCTAATGTAAGCTGTTTGTAGGAAACTGTGTGGATTTAGCTTTAGTTTAACTGCCTCTGTTGTGAATTCGATAGTGAAACCGCCTGTCGCGCGTATTGTATATAATTATGTGTGATCCAAAAAATGTTTGTTTTGGAGTTTCAGTGTTTTCTATGTAATGAATGAATTTAGAAATATATAAGTATGTCTATCAGTCGTCTCGATCTCATAGCACAAGCTTATATTAGCTTAGATTGAACAAGATGATGTTGTGTAAGAAAGTATACTGATATATTTTGTTATTTATTTATTTAGCAGGTAGGAATCCAACATAGCTGTCCTAGCATATCCCTGACGATTTCCACATGTAAAAAGAAAAAAAAAACAGCTGGAGATTATTTTATTGGCTGCTCATTTATCCAGTATTTTTGACATTATTGGGAGCGACTACCGACTGGCCTCCCAACCTATCAGCCGTCCTACCTTTCATGCCATCAAACTCTTATGAGGCAGAAATAATCAGTAACAATTTTTACTGTATGGAAATGAAAATAGTTTAATTCATTTGAGTAACTGAACCCAATTTTCTCCGCAAAATTCGATGAAAATTTGGTTTTATTTTGAGAAACTGTTAAGTTCAAAGGTATATATCGTATGGGTAAACTAGTGTAACCAAAAGTTGTTTTAGTAAGTTTCTGACTTAATGGAATAAAGAGTAGCTTCTTATATTATGAAATAATATACTAAACAAGTGTTTTAGTAACGCTGTACTAGCCTGACAACAGTAGATAGGATTGCATAGATAGAAAAGTAATCAAGTTCTTTTAATAAAAAAAAAATGTATTAAGTTTTTAAGGATAGCTCATTTAAGTTTCACTTAACATTATTCTGTTTGCCTTGCACACCGTATTTTCATTGAAATATATTCAGCGGATAAGTAGCTAATTAATTAGCAGCTCAGCCTGACTGTAAGTGGACAGGAAGTAGTCTTTGCCTCGATGGTTTAGAGGTCGAAATGTGCGACTGGGGATTACGGGGTCGTGGGTTCGTTTCCCGCCGGAGACATTAATTGTGCGATTCATGATTATTTTACTCGAGAGTCTGGGTGTTTCTATGTATTTTTTATTTTTTTTTATACCACCAGAGTGGCAGACATGCATACGGCCCCACCAGATGTACCGGTGGTCACCGCAGCCTATGGACGTTTGCAACACCAGAGGCGCCACAATCGCGCTGCCGACCCTTTAAAAACCTTCTAAGTCCCGTTTTGAAGAACCCCATACTGTAGGCGTTTGGGAAAACCGAAGCAGGGAGATCATTCCACAACCTAAGCGTACGCGGAAGAAAGCCTTTAATAGATCTCACCGTGCTCGAGCGCTCAGGACGCAACGTATGAGGATGAACACCCTGTCTATGGCGAGCGGTGCGATGATAGAATGTAGCCGTAGGCATCATATCAAACAATTCTTCAGAGCACAAACCGTTGTACAGGCGGTAGAACACACAAAGAGAAGCAAAGTCTCTTCTGTCACTAAGAGGTTCCACACCACCTGCAAGTATGGGATCGTTGACAACTCTCACAGCTCGCCTTTGCACCGAGTCGAATGGACGAAGCTGGTATTCGGGTGCCCCCGCCCAGAGGTGACAGCAGTACTCCATATGCGGACGCACTTGCGACTTAAAGAGAAGCAGTGCTTGCGCCGCAGTAAAGTACCACCGCGCCCTTCTGAGCACTCCGAGCTTCCTGGATGCCAGCTTGGCCTTGCCCTCCAAGTGACCGCGGAACTGCACATCACTGGAGATGTCAACACCAAGGATCCCTATACTTTCAGAGATGGTGAGAGATGTGCCCTGAAATTGTGGCGCCACAGTGAATGGGGTCTTTTTTGCGGTGAAAACACAAACTTGTGTCTTGGTAGGGTTGAATTGGACAAGATTTTGTTGACCCCAATCGGACACTCTGGTGAGAGTAGCCTCAACTTCAGACACAAGTTGTTCACGACTTTCTTCCACTGCAACCCGAGAGATACCGGGACGGCCCGTGTAATAAGTGTCGCCCGTACTGTCGTCCGCATAACAATGAATGCCGTCAATAGACAACATGTCATTGACTTGCAGCAGAAATGTATTTCAATCGTAAGTGTGTATTCAAAAGTATTTAAGTGTTAATATCCGTGGTCTAATACTCATAACACAAGCAGGTTATTCCTAGCCTGCTTTGGGATCAGATAGCTCATGTGACGTTTTATTATTGTATGAGATTGCGCAATGTAGGAAAGGGATAAAGCTGTCATAAACATAGGTATGTACCACATACCAAATGGCGGGCGGGTAAAAGCAACTGGTACCGACAAAAATTTACACATTAGTAGGAATAATACTTCTTCATTCTATTCGTAGTCTGATATGTACACCAAAAATGCTTTCAGTAATAATAAGGTTCTTCGACCCGAAGTAAACGAATAAAAATTGTATAGGTTACATGGAAACCTTTAGACAAGGCGGAAACTTTAGCGGAGATTTCACTGACCTGGTTTATAACAAAAAGTGGCCCAAAATTTTGTCACAGCAAATGGTGTCAAAATGTAAATTTCCTGGTACGCAAAAAAAAAGAATTAGAAGGGAACCGAAATTTGCGTTAACAAGCTCGTAAAAGTGTTTAACAATCTTTGCTGAAAATCAGCTTTATGTATTTAAGGGGGATCTGGTAACATAAGCACGTGATATTTTATCAGGTTACGTGACTTTCTAAATGTCTTTTGACAATTTCTACCGTTGCTCTCGTTTTTGCTTTTTACGTTACAGAGTGCGCAATAAGTACCTACCTTATTATATTGAGGTCACGGCATTGGATACTTTTTCCCTATTTTACATGAATATTATACAAATAGTAGTCCTTCTGAGCATGACAGATGTAGGTATGTGATTGTAAAACTTTTTAGGCCTGCATATGTCAAAATTTAAGTACTTCTTTGTTTGAGTACAACTATAAATGGCTAAAATATAAAATAAATGAACTTGAAAATAATAAGCTTCATTAGTGTTACACACGATGATTGACAAGCAATTGACAAGTTCTTTTTCGCGTATAAAGCTCGGTTACCAGTGCGAGTTGAGCGGGCCAATTACTGAAATCGGTTTACTGGGGTAAGTTTTGATTCATTATTTCCTTTTTTCAGTTCAGGGGGAAAAAAGTCCATTAGTTCTTTTTGATAAAATCGAAATGAGGATATTTCAACTGATTAAAGGATTGCGTACAAATACTACCTAAATGTTTAATGTCGAATGTTGGTTAGACATGAAATACGAAACACCATCGACTTTTACAATTTAATACCGAAGATGAAAAGGGTCAAATACGGTATACTTGAAAGAAGTCAGAGTCGCCCTTCTGTAAGTGCCAGTACCAGTACTTTAAATAAAAGTAGCGCATACCCCGGGTTCAGGCCGAGTACGAACGGGTTCAATAAAAAAGGCTCAAGAAAAACATTAGTTTTTCAGAGCTAACGCTCTTACTGGGCTTTCCCGACTTTGATGTTACTTGATCTCAGAAAAGCAACAAGATACCAAAGACTCCATTAACTGATCGTTTCGTAAAATATTACCTATCTTAGATTCCTGATTACAGTTTGTTGGTTTGGTTCCATTTTATCTAGCGATTTTGTGTTTAGAATGTCTTAAGAGGGTTCAGTTTTTTGTACTTAGGCTAGACTCGGAAGTTATGTTAGTGTCGAGACGATGAAAGCTAAATTATGTACGAGGAGTGAGTACTTTTACCACATTCAGAGCTAGTTTGTAAGTCAGTTAGTCGTCTAACTTACACTTAGATTTACTTTGTGTGTTTTTGGTAACCCTATAAATTCTCAGGCGAATGCTGTCTGAAATACTTTTGATAGAAGTAGTTTAATAACCATATAACAGAGTGGATCTATATAATGGTGCACCTGTTGACGCTTTTATGGTGAAGAAAAGGAAAACTAGAAACAGAACCCTATACCAACCCGTCTTTATCTAACTAATGTAGTAAAGTCTTCCAAAATGAGATTTGGGAATTCCCACGTCCATTATTGGACTGCGCTATGCTGATTTGATTTAACTATACAACCTACAAATGGTGATTTCCATACATATTAATATTCATAGCTTGGTTTTTTTTTTAACGTGAGATGAAATATCAATGTCATGTCCCAGGACTCCCAACAGATCCAGGCCCGCCACTGCGGCCTCGCCTAGGGGGTGGTTCGGGTGCTATACCGAGTCTTTGGAAGGTGTCAGGTGTGATCCCACTTCTAAGGGGGAGGGGGGGGGGGGCGTGAATCCCTCAGTGATTCAGTGAGTCAGCGCTGCCTATCATTAACCTGTTAGTGCAGCAATAGCTGAGATGACGACCTTTTCGGGCACGCACATTATACTCATGCATTTCTTTTTTGTTGTTGTCTGTTTGTTTTATATATTTGTGCGTGCCGAATAAAGAATTTATTTATTTATTTATTTATTTAATCCCTCACGTCACGCTGCTCATGGGCCTGCTTCTGTAAGGACGGTGAGCGGCCCTCTCACCGTCCTCAGGCCCCCAATCATGGACGCCGATAGTCCTCGGCGAAGACATGTCGGCGGTGACCATGCCGCCGACTGCGGAACTGGTGTGGGAGAGTTCTCTCCCGTTCCTGCCCCGCCGCGCCGCCTCTTTCACGAGCATATTGACCTGCTCGCAGAAAGAGGTGGCACTTGAGCCTAAAAATACGCGTAAAATTTCTTAGCAGATAGCATCCCACTAAGTAAAAGGACAGGGCTGATACGTGTTGTAGATAAATCAGTAAAGTGATATCCTAAGAAAATACTGCACCTACTTTCCTAGTATGTAACATTGAAACTTTTTATAACTGATCTTGGTCTAGTGATAAGTATCCCTGACAGCGAAACTGGACGCTTGTGTCTAGCTGAAGTATAATACATCAAATCATAAGGGTACTATTTCTTTTTAGACCGCCTCAAATAAATAATGATTCTCCTTTATCTTTGCAGCCAAAATTATGACGTAACAATGATTCATTTGCTATCTTTTTTTTCCCTTCATGGATGCTATCGACTTCTACCGACTAAAAAACCTCACGTAACGCCCAACAGCCTACGGTTGGGAGCCCCGGGCAAGTCCTCGGTAGGATACCCCAGGACTGCACAAGGGCTTACTTCAAAATATTCAACAAATAAAATTTCTAAAGGCCAAGCCAAACTACATTAAAGATTACCAAATTATTACAGTATTAAAGATTTACTGATATAAACAAAATGTGAAACTTTCCTAAATTTGGAAAGCAATTATTTTCATTCAAATTACTTATGTTCGCTAGCATTTTAGACATCGTTTATAACTTTCTTTAAATCGTCTCAGGTCTCTAAAGGACAGTTTTAATCGCCCTCTTACATTTACTGCCTGAGTCGTAATGCAATAAGCAGAGTTGTAAAAATAAGAACAGGCAATAAAAAAAAAAAAAAAAAAAAAAATAAAAAAAAAAAAAAAAAATTTGCGTGGGGCCTGATCTGGCGGATAGCCAGTTTGGCTTCCGTCAGGGACGCTCCACCGTGGACGCGATCATGCGCATTAGAGGCCTGACGGAGGAAGCAGTCTCACAGGGTGAGGTGGTGGTGGCGGTGTCTCTCGACATCGCCAACGCATTCAACACCTTGCCCTGGAGCTGCGTCAGGGAGGCGCTTATCTATCATGGAGTGCCTCCCTACCTCCGTCGAATTGTCGGGGCTTATCTCTCCGAGAGAGCCATAACTTACCCGAGCTGGCTAGGGCCGGGTCGGCGAGATGTGTCGTGCGGTGTTCCACAGGGATCGGTTTTAGGGCCGCTCCTGTGGAACATCGGTTACGACTGGGTGCTGCGTGGTCCGTTGCTCAGAGGGGTCGGCGTAACATGTTACGCCGACGACACCCTCGTTACGGCGCGGGGAGCAACGCACCGTGCCGCAGCACTTAAGGCCACGGCAGGGGTTGCTCAGGTCGTGGGTCGGATTCGGCGGCTGGGTCTTGAGGTCGCCCTTCACAAATCCGAGGCTCTGTGCTTCCACGGACCTCGGATGGGGCCACCTGCGGGATCCAGCCTACAGGTGGGGGGCGTCAGCATCGGCATCGAGCCCTCGATGAAGTATCTGGGGCTCGTACTCGATGGCCGGTGGAACTTCGGACACCATTTCCGAAGTTTGGTCCCAAAACTGAGGGGAGCATCGGCCGCACTCGCGCGGCTGATGCCCAACATCAGGGGACCCAACGCTCCCTACAGGAGGCTGTACCTTGGGATCGTGCGAAGCATGGCCCTGTACGGGGCTCCCGTATGGGCGGAGACCCTGACGGCCAGCAATGAGGCTAGACTGATGAGCCCGCAGAGAGTGATGGCCGTCAGGGTGATAAGAGGATACCGCACGATCTCCGGTGAGGCGGCATGTCTCCTAGCCGGGACCCCTCCATGGGACCTGGAAGCGAGAGCCCTTGCGTCACTGTTCAGATGGCGCAAGGAGGCGCTGGAGCGGGGCCAAAGGCCTGCGTCTCGAGAAATCGAGGCCCAGCGGACCCTGCTCCACCAGGAAACCCTGGAGACATGGAAGATGCGACTTGAGCAACCAAAGGGGGGATTCGCCACAATCGCGGCCGTCAGACCGGTCATGGACGAGTGGCTGGAGAGAAGACACGGTGCTCTCTCCTACCGGTTGACACAGATGCTTGCCGGGCACGGTAGCTTCGGTAGGTATCTGTGGCGAAAACACCGGGAAACCACGGCCGAATGTCAGCACTGCGAGGACCGCAGCGATGACACGGCGCTCCACACGCTGGTGGAGTGCACGGCGTGGGCACAACAGCGACAGGTCCTCGTAGTGGGTCTGGGCGTGGACACCCTCTCGCTTGAGGCCATGGTGCGAGCCATGCTCTCCAGCGGGAGTAAGTGGGACTGCGCCGCCTCGTTCTGCGAGCAGGTCATGCTCGCGAAGGAGGCGGCGGGCCGGGTGCGGGAGAGAACTCTCCCACCCGAGTTCCGCAGTCGGCGCCCCGGGCGCCGCCGACGTGTCTTCGCCGAGGACTATCGGCCTCCATGACCGGGGGTCTGAGGACGGTGGGAGGGCCGCTCACCGTCCTTACAGAAGCAGGCCCATGACGGCAGCGTGACGTGAGCACTCACGCACGCCCCCCCTTAGAAGCGGGGTCACACCCGAAACCCCCCATAGACGCGGGATTGCACCCGAACCACCCAATGGGCGAGGCCGCATTGGCGGCCGTAGGTCTGTTGGGAGTCACGGGACATCCTTCCTGAGGGCTTACCCGGGGCTCTCAACCATAGGCTGTTGGGCGTTACGTGAGGTTTTTTAGTCGGTAAGAGTCCGGCATAGCATCCTACGAGGATTTTCCCTCACGTTAAAAAAAAAAAAAAAAAAAGGCAATAAAATTTACTCCACTCTTTTTCAAGACGATAAATTTGTATGGTTTATAAATTAAGAAGGTTTCTATTTTAATGTACCCAGTTGCAAAAAAAAATCCAAGAATAAATATTTTATACATTTTCTTCTTTTATGAGATAAGATTACTACGCATGAGACATTTATGTCTGATATAGGTCTGGAAACAGCGGTGTTGCAAACTTGATGTAATTAGTAAATGGATTTCTCACAGAAAGTATACGACCGATTACATATTTTGCTCATTACTTAAATTAAAATTACACTGGAAGTCAGTAACATGCTTTTGAATTGAACTTCCTGTAAATTGAAAGTGCCAAATTATAATATGGGACATCGTATCTTAGCAACTTCATTCAAATAAAATATTTTTCATTAAATGCTACAATGGTTATTTATTGTATAACGGATGTTTATTCTTATATGTATTACTACTATACCTATTTATAAATTATACTAGCAATCTTGTAACTTATAAACGACATTAGAATACAAAAATATTTAGTCCTAGTTTGTTTCCTTCGGGATTCGTTGGGGGATTACGATTACTGGTATTCGAAATTTTGTTTTGCGAAATATTCGGTCCGTTGCATCATCCGCCATCTTGATTAAAATTTTTGATTGTGGAATAACTCTTTTATTCTTAACTTTACATGAAAATTGGCAAGTATAAAAGATTTTAAGAACTTACACTATTTACTGGTTTTGCACCATTTTCGGTCTAATTTTACTCTCTGTGAACCCATGGAATGCTAAGAATATGGTCTCTCATATATTTATTTGTGTAAAGTTTGTCATTTGACTAAAGAATGTCATCATAATATTACAACCTAGGTATAAAAATAATATTGAATATATATTATTTTTATACCTAGGAATTGTGACTAAAATAAGTTTGACTTTAATTTGTTTTTGTATACCCAATTGAGGGTTCAGATAAATAATCGTAACAAAAACAAAACATCTGAAGTAATCGGTCAAACAATTGACCTTGTTCCTAATAAGTTCGGCGAAAATAAACATTTTGGAAATGGACCCTCTTAAGTGTTAAATTTATAGCCTACGAGCTTAATTTCGCGGCTTCGCCCGCGTGAAATTTGATTATATTCCCGCTTCCCATGGGAACATATTCCCGTGATGAAAAGGAGCCTATGTGTTATACCAGATTATATTGTGACCCTGCTTTAAATTTCAGCGAGATCTATTTGTCTTTATACATCTTCACAAACTTTCACCTTTATCAATCAATACATACATGTAATAAATTCGTAACAGGTTGCTGTCTGTACATGGAAGAGAAAAAACAAAAAATATTAAAGGGGGGCTTTATGAACGCAATAGAACCCAAAACAATGATTTTTTGAATTTTTGTCTGTTTGTCTGTATGTCTATAATATGTTTGTATTATAGACATACAGATCTATCGCTAATCTCAGTAACCGCTTAACCGGTTGCAATGCGGTTTTCTTTATTGTATTGAGGTTTACTGCACTTAACATTTAGTGTTTATTTCATGTCAATCGGTTCATAAATAAAAAAGTAATATCACTTTAAAGAATCATACATAGACATATGGATCTAAAAATGGGCAAATCTAAACTGACGTTGTCTGTGTCTAAGTCTATTCTAAAACAATTCAGACTGAATTATTTTAAAATAGCCTTAATCATTCAGCTCTTTTATGATTAAGCAAACAGGGCAGTTTCACATGCTCGATTAGTCTGATGAAGAAATACCTCTCCTTTCATACATCTTATGTGAGGTAAACGAAGTTGCGGGTTCAGCTAGTAATATTAATAAGATATAATAGAAGTCTCTGATAAGATTCATAATTTGTTTGAAAAAATGATTGATCCAAATTGAATATAATATTGTATTGAAACCTCTTCTTGAGATAATGTTGACCTTTTTCCAAGTCCGTACGAAAGCATATATTTTTAACCGAAACATGTTCACATGTTAGTGAATAGCTAAACGAGAAGTCCTGGTGGGACATCCTTCCGACGGCTTACCCGGGGCCACTGTATACTGTAGTTTGACTCGGCCGGGTTTTAGAAATAAATGCCTACAGCCGCGCGGTACGTAAGCATGCGATAGGGCTGCCCACCTACAGCATTTTAACCCTGGAACCCTACATGGGGTGCTGATGAACCCCAGACCGATTTGTTTTGTGAATATCTCAGTTACCTTACTAACCACAGATTTGCGCGTTACAGTACTTTAGTTTGGTGATTAGTGCTTGCGATTAATCAACGCCGCGACGACAGTCGTATAGTATGGTCGCCTGTACAAGTGCTGTGGGGTGCGTCTGCACCCCAGTGTAGGAAAATAGGCAATAAGTGTAGGTAGTATTTTTATTCACAACTTGTTTTGGTTTTGTAGAAGTATTTGTATACACGCATGTATACATATTGTATGTATGTATATAAGTGCAATTGACAGCAATAATTCATTTTTTCATTAAAACTAAAGGTGATTTAGATATTTTTCATGCTTTGGCAAAAAAATCTTCCGTCGAAAGAGAAAACAGACATTGGCCACTGTGTTTATTTTACCAGTTACTAAATATGTTGCTGGAATTAACTCGTGGGTTTTCATTAAGTACTCAACAGTTTTGCAACAGGAAATACAAAGTTCAGACGTACATTTATAAAACAATTAGGCTCAATTGTGAACATTTGCAAAAGCGTTACCGGGTACCATCTTTGAGGCGGGATCTGAAAAAGTCTATTGGAGCTATCCTCAAAAAATCTCAAGAATCGTCAGATCTTACTACTGCACCTTCAAGCCAAGGACATTGTGCCCTTTGTCCCAGCTTCAAGGACACAAAAATCAGGACTTTGTGCCTTAGGTGCAAATACTAATTTTCTTAGAGCATCAGATCAAAGTTTCCACAAAGTGCTCAAATTAAGACTGATTTCATATATTAACACTAATTTAATATCTTATGTTCCTAATTAATATTATTAAAACATACTATTTAATAATTGATGCATTTTTCAACAATTACAGAAATTTCAATTTGGGGTACTCCAGCACCCCCTGTAGGAAAATCGGTTGGCAAAATAGGTGTAGGGCTTAAGGGTTAATAATATGTGCCTACTTTGATTTTCTATTTAGTATTGCGATTGTAAATATGTGCATACATACATTCATATAGTCACGCCTTTATCCCTGAAGGTGTAGGCAGAGGCATAGTATACGCCCACATTTTACTTTATAGTTTTACGTACGCGTATATATAGTGAGCATAATGCAGTTCAATTTTTTCAATCCGCCCACAAGGACTTCATCTGTATTAAGGATTGTCGTTTTACTGACAACCGGCTTCAATTTTTTATTTAAACAAAAAAATAGTTTATGAGTAATAATATAATATCCCCACAACGGCTGGCGGCGCGGGGCGGCGGCGTGGCGGCGCAGCGCCCGTTATCTACTAACGATGGAGTGAGACGGGTATAGAAATTTGAAAACGAGTAAGCGGCGTAGACAATAATAATCGGCTCATCACATGTTTCGTCAGTGATGGAATCACGGAATTCTAGTCTTTATAATCATTGCGTTAAATTTTTGATTTACAAAATTAAAACTATTTTTCGATTTGAAAGTACTAGTCAGTCTCTAGTACACTAGTACTTTTCGTACATTGTCAAGTTGTGTTAAATTTTGAAAGTTCATATTTGTCTCTATGCGTGTAATAAAAGTAAATAAATAAATAAATATTCACGGACATTTCACACAACGCTATCTGATCCCAAAGTAAGCTAGGAATAACCTGCTTGTGTTATGGGTATCAGACCACGGATATTAATACTTATATACTTTTAAATACATACATATTATACATAGAAACATCCAGACTCTTGAGACAAACATTTATGGGACACACAAATATTTGTCTCCGGTGGGAATCGAACCCACGACCTCCAGCGCCGCAGGCGGTATCACTACCGACTGCGCCACAGAGAAAGTCAAAGGTAACAAAAATGCTGTCAATCAAAGTCATACGGTTTGTTTCTTTGTGGATGACCGATGTTATGAATACTCTTGAAACATACCTAAATCATTGCTCTCAATTAAATAACTACGAACTGACAACGGAACTAAATGTACTACCTACACGTACTAGAGTTCAGAACTAGTTTTTTTTGGATATTGTACTATATTGGATCGCACCGTTCACTGACTGAGCAAGCACAAGTCTAGTTTTAAACACAAACATACCCACTTCATGTAACTACCCAGGTCACTCGTGTCAATCACTTTGATTAACTTTAGTCAACTAGTAGTATAGTACCAATTAGTACTTAAGTAAAATCAATTTATAGTCTTACCTTTCGGAGTTTCCAGGTAATCTAAAAAACGTTATCTCTGGGTATTGACGAATTCATGCAACCAAAACAAGCACAATAGACTTTAGTTGTCATATTAAATATTTTTAGTAAATAAAACACGCGCGGTTACTATCTAAAAAACGACACACCGTCCATTCGTCTACTCGGCACAATCGCCTGCTAGCGTGCTGAAAGGCCTGCCGAAAACGAGAATCGTAGGTATAGCTTGCGCTTCGTCCGTTTGTAGGGAGCTACAATACTGGTTAGTAGTACTCTTTATACCGTGCCGGGGCTCTCAACCATAGACTGTCATGCGTTACGTGAGATTTATTAGTCGGTAGGAGTCTGGCATAGCATTCATGAGGATTTTCTCGCACGTTAAAAAAAGTCATTATTCGTGCTAACTATAGTTTTTGCTACAAAGGTGACAGACAAGCTGATGAACCACCTAATGGAAAGTGGTGGTGGACGTTTGTAATCCCAGAGGCGTTACACACACGTTGCCGACCCAGGCACAGTTTGTGATAAACCACTGTTGAAATATTTCAAGCCGCCCGCCCTAGGCTTTTAACTTTAATGAATATAATAAATATTTACTCATTACTGTAATTACATTTAATGTATAATTACATTACATTAATACATACTCATTACTACAGTTATAATAGAGGTTTTTAATTAGTTTTTTTTTTAACGTGAGGTAAAATCCTCATGGATGCTATGCCGGACTCCTACCGGCTAAATAACCTCACGTTACGCCCAACAGCCTATGGTTGGGAGTCCCGGGTAAGCCCTCGGAAGGATGTCCCGGGACTCCCAACAGACAGGACTCCCAAGAGATTAAATTATTTTATCCGCTCAAATAGCTCAACGAAGTCTGCTTGTTGTTTTTTTTTTGAAGCAGTGTGTAACCAATTCTGTTATTTCCATAATTAATTACTTTCACACTTCAAAGCACAAGTAAAATAATATTATATTTATCAAGGTTTGATTCCGCTCCCATTCCGTTGGCCGAGGGCTTCCTCATATTTGTACAATGTGAAATTGGAACTAAAATAACAAAAGAAGACATGGAACGCCCGTCGAGGAGTCGAGTATTTGCTTTACAAAGATTTCTGGGCGATGAAATGTTTTTCTTTGTGTTCCAGATTTGTCTGTTTAGTATTAAGTTAATGTTTTAATCATTGAGTTTCACATTTATCATTTATGATGACTGTTTTCACTGACGGTCTTCAACTGAATATTATGCAGTGATAATGGTACAGGAATCAAAAAATAGTATTATATTTTTCACAACTCTTGCTAGCTGTAGTATTTACTGCAAGGATGTAATGCAAGCATTGAAACAATTTATTGTACAAATATTGAGATTCCAGTTGTAGTGACATGTAACTTATCAACGCAATAATGAGAAGACGGTGACATATTAAGATCATTCATCAATACGACCTCTTACAACCCATATGTCAAGTGACGTCACACGGAAATCTAACGCGGACGTCACTGTGCTCTGGCATTACAGATGATTTGATTGATGTTTCGATTTTGAATGCGTAATGGTATATTGATTTATGGAACTTGCTAGAGTTGTCGAAGTTATGAAGGTGATTGAGTTACTGAGATTTGTGGTAGGTAATTACTGTTTTGCTTCTAAACAAACATTACAAAATCTTCTATATTTTGTTAGTATAGCCTTTTTAATGACAAAAGCAGGACAAATACAGACTGTGACTGTAATATGTAATTGGAAATATTCCAGACCTTATGGGCTTGAATATTTCCAATAGCAGATCATCGGCGTCCACTTGACTTAATGATTGACAACCGAAGCAAGAAAGACCTCGTAAATGAAAATGCATTAGTAACGACTATAGCTTCATTTGCTTACAAAAAAGCTTACAACAATATAAATCAATCCCTCTAAGGTACGTAGTCGGTGCTCTAACGGTATCAAAAATATTTTCTAGTGCCATTCGTTGACGCGGCGTTCCACGTCAATGACAATACATTAATTAGTGGCCGACAAAACTGTGTTGTTTATCGCTGTATGCGAAACAGTGAAAAAAATAACGTTCACGCAAAGTTAACACAACCAAACAATGTATCTTTGTTTGCAACAATTCTATATTTAAAATTAATTTGTTCGTACCAATCAGACCTAAAATATAACAAAACTGACATCCATTCTCTGTACACCAGAAATATTTATAGATAAGGTATGTAGGTACTGTGTAACGCTAGTACCCAGAAAACAAAGTTACATATTGAACATGCCACCGGGTGAATACCGAGTTTAGTATTGAAATATCTTCGAACTAATATTTGCTTTTAAAATACTCTCCGGTGGTGTGAAGTCCGTTTATTATTATTATGTGGTCAATGGCTAAATATAACATTACCACAGTTCGGAAACTCCTTACGAATGATTTAAAATTTGACTTTCTCTTAAGGCAGCGAGGGAGCTTGTTCAGTGGGGGTCGGAGCTGTATGTGTAGGGCTACAGTCCTAAATGTAGTACGTTTATGCTACATCAAAAAAAGTAATTTTACTATATTGTGAAATTAGGTACACCAGTAAAGAAATAAAATAGGGGATTTTAGTTTATAAGTAAGTATGTCACGGGCGTAGTCAGAGAATATAGCTAGTTATTTTATAAAATGACAGACAAAATAAGTCTGTGAATCAAATTAGGTATATAATGATAGTTGTATATTTACCACGCCTAATTGTTAACATTTCCACGAAAGCTAGTAAATAGAGAACCAATTGTTTCATTGGAAACTGTGCCGGTCATCCGTTTGAAGATCAATGCTTGAGCACGCTCGGTCACTCGCTTGGCTGAATTTTGGTCACTGCTATGGGCACATTTCCTTCTGTGTGCCATACCGCTAATTACGAGTTTTAATTAAAATTTTACAACCTGTGTAAAGCAAATGTAAATATTTCTGTAATTAATATTGTTATATACTGGTGATAAACCCATGATTCATGTATATTATAATAAACAATTTGTGTATTCGTTTGTTTGTTTGGTTGTCAGTATTTCTTTAATTTAACTAAGAAATGAATGAATGTATGAAGTGATTTTGTGGATGGTATTGAGTCTGGAGAGTATCTACGAGGAACATCTTTAAAAATGGCAAAAAATTACTAATCTCTACTTGTAAAAATTAAAAAAACTTTGATGAAATTTACTGGATATGAATAAAATTTACATTAATATTCTATATTTAATATAGAATATTAATGAAAATGTCTTACAAGGTTAAGTATATCCAAGAACTAATTTATTCTTTGTCAGAAGTAAATCCAAGAATGAATTTATTCGTCTTTCCACTTGGATGGAGTCACGAATGGAGAGTTACAGAACAAAAACATGCATGTAATTAATTACATAACATAACATCACGCCTGTTTCCCAACGGGGTAGGCAGAGACTATGGCTTTCCACTTGTTACGATCCTGGCAAACAACTTTCGCTTCTTCAACTTTCATAAGTGTCTAATTAATTACGGTTCTGTAATTAATTACGGTTTCAGTAAAAGGCTTTATATGTAAAAAATTCAGTAGACTGCCTACAGATGCATGTAGATATGTGGATATTCACCCGTATTTGAACGACCTGTCAGTATGAAGGTGGAAATTAAATTATTTTGTACGTAACATAAATATCCATTAAATTACCTCTCAACTTTACCTCTTCGGGATCTGCGTTTCAAAATGTTATTATAGTGGAACTTGTGGAAAACCAAGTACCGCAGCCTCCGGGATAATATTTTCACCTACTGATTTTTCATTTATGTATTGGCTAAATTAGTAATTAAGCAAAACCTTTTGTAGTTCCTGTGCTAGTTATTTTATATCATAAACGTACTTATTAGTATGTATTATAAATAAAATAATATTCACGGACATTTTGACACAACGCTATCTGACTTTAAAGTAAGCTCTGAATAACCTGCTCGTGTTATGTGTATCAGAAAACGGATATTAATACGTATATACTTTTAAAAACATACTTATCAAACCTAGATACACCCAGACTCTCGAGATAAACAATTATGGAGCACACGAATTTTTAATCGAACCCACGTGTGATGAAATGTTTCAGGTTCTATTCTTTTTAAGGATTCGGAGGTCGTAGGTTTGATTCCCACCCAGGACAAATCTGGCGCAAAGCTTTGAAAAAAAATTTCAAACTTTGAACAGATGATCCACGTGACCTAGTGACGTAATTTAATGCAACAGAGTCACAGACTACAGACAAAGTCTCGCCATAATCTGCAATCTATTTTATAGATAGAGGCTAATACGAGTCCTCGCAGGAACCGTGCAGTTTTAGAATTTAAAAATTAGATTTATTCAAAACACAACGTTTGGAATATGACTCCTAAAATGTCAGAGATTTCTTTTGGCAGGAAATTAAATAATTCTAGGCCGTAGACAAAGCAGAGATCTCGGAATCGCACGATAGGTAAAGTGAATTCCCACAGCTTTACATTATGATGAGTAGACTTGTAAATATTATATGATGTTATAACATTGTGTAGCTATGAGCGTTTAATTACTTTGTCTTCATTACTTTGCATGTTTTCGCTTCAGTTGTGCAACTTACTTCCACAAGATAAATGAAATTTACCAAGAATTTCTTCATTACGTTTATGACGCAATGCACAAGTTTTTACAAGATTACACACGTCTCATGGAAGTGATATAACTTTTGTAGTACATCATCACGAAATGTCAGACGCCCGAAGTCTTTACTCTGACTCAGAATAGCTTTCGTTTATTTACATTCATGTTGCTCTAGCTACTTCTTAGCTTTTAATGTTTATGAGAAATGTACCTAAGTGAATGTGTGCACAGTATATTTAACTGTTTGAACATTTTCATAGATTCTTTTAACGACTAAGGCACATATCTTGGTTATATTTGTAGTTTTATATTACAGAGAGCGATCTGAAAATATGTGTATTGGCTGTTGAACGGAATCTAAAGCTTTGGCGCGGGAAACGTAAAAAAAAATTGGACATTTTGCATTTTTATTCTAACTGTAAGATTTTTGCAAAATCTGTGAATGCAGTTTAAAATATCTTAAAAAGTTAGGACAGGTCTCTTAAGAACATTTTGTTGTAGCTACAACGGTTAAGGTACTTGCCCTTACTGCTCCGTTTCAAAAATACATCCTGAATAAATAACTGCTTATGGCCGGAGTGTAAGCAAAAAGTTTCAACCTGACCCATAATAAACAATAAATCCCCCCAATAACTTTACAAATGATGTATTGGTAGGTACTTATATGGATTTCGCTAAAAAGCTAGGATCTTGTTTGTTACAAATAACACAACAAAAGTAAGTACCAGTCAGGCCTTTGGTTTTTTAGGATTCCGTTGTAAACATGAAACCCTTATAGTTTCTTCATCCGTCTGTTTGACCACAGGCCAGCTTATAACTAAAAGGTTTTAATTGGAAATGTTTATAACATTCCAAATCACGATTATGGTGATCATGTAACTCTCGAGACTTTGTTTAACTTAACTTTAAGTAAGAGAGCTACTTCTTCAAAACGTAGCTTTTCAAAAAGAAAATTGATCTCAAAAAAAATATTATTTCATGAATTTCAACGGTTATTTCTGCACATAGTAAAAACTGTACAGTAGTATGAAGAATTATCACAGTCTTACAAATTCACAAGTAATTAGGTACCTACCTAATAAGTAGTTGTCCCACTGAGAAATGTACTTTTCCAACTAAAATCCTTTCCAGTCAGGGTTTCGTCCTAGTCACGGTTCGGCCACGGCTTTGGTAAACATTACCGACGATATTAGATGTGGCTTGGAGAATGGCATGTTAACTGTTCTATGCTTGCTAGATTTCAGTAATGCATTTAATACGGTTGATTTTGACATTTTACTTGCAATACTTTGCTCTCTTAACATATCTCCTACAGAAATAGAATGGTTTCGTAGTTACCTGTGTGGCCGCCGACAACGTATCCTTATTGAAGATAATGTTTCTAGCTGGTGCAGTACTAGCGTCGGTGTGCCCCAGGGTGGCGTTCTCTCTCCTCTCCTTTTCGCAATTTTTATAAATTCCATCTCAAATCAACTAAATTCTTCCTACCACCTTTATGCAGACGATCTCCAAATCTACACACAGGCACCCCTGGATCGACTATCGGAAGCGGTGGACATAGTTAATGAGGATTTGTTGAGAATAGCGTCATGGAGTAAATCTTATGGTCTACAAGTCAATCCAGTTAAAACACAGATCATCGTTATTGGCAAACCTCATACAACAGCAAAAATAGATTGGTCTCGGATACCACAGTTTGTTTTCGATGGGGCAACGATTCCTGTTAGCGACAAGGTCAAGAATCTGGGAATAATTGTGGATTCCAATTTATCATGGGACCCACAACTCCAGGAGATCAGTAGAAAAATGTTTGCTTCCGCAGGAACAGTTAGGAGACTGCAACGTTTCCTCCCTACAGCTACAAAAATTGCGCTGGCAAACTCCTTGCTTCTTCCAATCCTTGATTATGCAGATGTCAGTTACTTAGATCTCACCGAGAACCAACTTGAGAAACTTGAGCGTCTCCAAAATGTATGCATACGATTCATATTTGGCTTGCGCAAGTATGCCACGTTTCACAGTTTCGAACACAGCTCAAGTGGTTACCTATACGACTTCGCCGGAATACTCATATACTAGCCATGTTATATAATGTTTTATTTAACCCATCTACACCATCCTATTCAAAAGAACGTTTTAAGTTCCTTCATGAAATGCATGATAGATGTTTGAGGTCGTCGGAAAGCCTAGTACTAAAAGTTCCTCCACATTCTACAAAGTTCTTTGACCGTTCCTTTAGCGTCACAGCAGTTCGCTTGTGGAATAAATTACCTCTAGCAATAAGACAGGCTGAGACATTAAAAAAGTTCAAAACGACTGTAAAAAACTACTACTTGACTGAAAATAGTTAGTGATTATCACTGACAACATCTAGGTACCAATATAGGAACTTTAATATGTATTATATGTATGTATTTATGTAGGTATATAATAAGTCAATGTGATAAATATATTTTTTAATGTTAGTGTTTATTTAATAATTTATTGTATAAAGTTTAAAGTTAAAATATACCTACTTATATGACGCCAACAACTACCAGTTAGTTTCTTCAATCATATTTAGCCATCCAAAGGTTGCCTGGCAGAAATTGCTTTAAGCGATAAGGCCGCCCATTGTATTGCTATTATGTTCAAATTACTATCCTGTAATACTATCTTGGCGTACAATAAAGTGTATAATAAATAAATAAATAAATAAAAAGTTTTGTAATCGAATAATAAAACAATCTCATACAAATTAGCAGCCACGGAACCCAACAATGCGCGTGGCTCAATAAACACTTGACCCGTTTTTACTTTGTTTGTTTTGCTCACCTTTTGCCCAGACGCCGGTGTCACTCCACGGATATGAGCAGCGTTCGCGTTCTACGGATATGAACTTTCGTTCGTCTTGTTGGCAGTTCGAAGTAAGTATAGTAAGTTCAACTCATCTGTGCGCGCGGCCCTATGTGTGGGTAAACCTCGTATAAACACATTGACTTCGTGTGCGTGACAAGAGGTACAGTTAAGTTCAAAATACAAAAACACTCGTTTAACTAAAATAAAAAACTCAAGGGGTGAAATGTATGTTAAACATATTAATATGTTTTGCTGCTAAAAGAATAAAATTGAGGAAATTTAGGATTCGCTGCTCTCTACAAGGTTAATTATAAATTCAGATTCCATATCAAAATGTCCATAGTATTCTTCTTCTTTGTATTACGCCACATCTCTTCATCAATTTGACCTTAACGTTCGTTTATTAATTTCATTATTCCCATCACATTTTGTTCGATGCTATGCGAGGCATTATATATTTTTTGAATTCCCCCTACATTTTCGATTGGGTTTAGTTCAGGATGATACGGTGCCGCGGTGGTAGCCGAAGAACTTTTAAGCCATGTGGCTAAAGAATGTCATCAATCTTATAACAAACTAGCTGACCCTTGCAACTTCGTTTGCGTCACATGAGGTGTACGAAAGGAGAGGTATTTCTTCATCAGACTCATCAAGCAGCGTGTAAAACTGCCCTGCCCTCTCCCAAAGGAACCGTGCAAAATATCGGGATCAAAAGTATCCCAGAACCTTCTTCGGATCATAAGCTCAGATTGTACAAAGTTTCATTTATATCAATTCAGTAGTTTCAGCGTGATACTTATTCGGGATACAGATAGACAGACAGACGGACATGAAAATTTTCAATTACATTTTCGGCTTCAGTATGTATCGATTAGAGAACGCCCTCCAATTAAAATTTTCAAATTATCTTCCAATTGCACAGACTCTCGACCCTCCACAGTTTTTTTTAGATATATAGAGTACTAGCTGATGCCCGCAGCTTCGCCCGCGTAAAATTTGTTCTCGTTCCCCCTTCCCGTATTTTATCCCCTTCCGGGTAGAATTTATCAAAATCCTTTCTTAGCGGATGCCTACGTCATAACATCCACCTGCATGCCAAATTTCAGCCCGATCCCTCCAGTGGTTTGGGCTGTGCGTTGATAGATCACTATGTCAGTCAGTCAGTCACCTTTGAGTTATATATATTTAGAAGATGGTTATGAAAACTCACTCACTTGTACTATTCCACAACTTTTATTATAATTTTAACTAGCTGACCCACGCAACTTCGTTTGCGTCACATTTAAGAGAGTAAATCACCCGTTCCCGTCGCATTTACTCTGAGTGACCAAAAAAAGTGCATAAAAAACGCGCTGTAACGGAATAAAAAGCATCTTATGTCCGTCTCCTGGTTCCAAGCTACCTCCCCACCAATTTTCAGCCAAATCGGTACAGCCGTTCTTAAGTTATAAATACATACATACATATGGTCACGCCTTTATCCCCGAAGGGGTAGGCAGAGGCATATTATATGCCCACATTTTACCTTAGTATAATTTGTCCCACGTAATAGGTGGTGAGCCGTATTGCCGTGTTTAAATGAACAGGCGCAGGTTGTGACTGCCTGCTGTTGAAATAAAGCCTTCAACTTAGCTTAACGACTGCCATTTTACTGGCAACCGGGACCAACGGCTTAACGTGCCTTCCGAAGCACGGAAACGCTCAAATAAATGTCACAAAGTGATCACATGGATGGACACCCATCCATGGACCGGCCATAGTGAAAGTTGCTTACTGCAGTGATCGTTTACAGAACACTGAGTCCGCGGGGCCACGAGCGCTTCACGAGTTATAAATAGTGTAACTAATACGACTTTCTTTTATATATATATATATTTATATATATATATATATATATATATATTATAATATATATTCGAAAATTAAAAATTAAATAATTAATAAATAATTTACACAAATTAATGTCTAAAACAAACAAACAACAACACATGATTTTTTTCCGACATCTCCAACTAATATCGTTATAATTTTAGTCAATGTCAAACAAACCCAACAAATTATATACGCAAACCGTTCTCAAGAATCATTGGTGATATCAGCATGAAAATCAATGCAGTAGTTTTTAAGTTTGTCGTGAAGAACTTTGTTTTATAATAATATATAATTATGTAGTGATAAAAAATATTAATTACATCGAATTGACACATCAAAAATATTTATCTGACTTCTTAAACATTTTCTCCGTGAAGAACTAGACATTTTCTTTAACGACTGTACCCATGGTATTATCACTTAGAACACTTTGTAATGGATTATAATGTAACCAACTTACGCAGGATGTCAACATTGCAGTTACATTGAGAATTGTCATGATATTTAATTTTGTTTCATTATAACGTAAGAGTTGCCTTCAAAACGTGGTAGATGACGCTGTATGCTTTTTGTTTATTTAAATTTTTATTTCGCGGCCTCGCAGAGAGTTTACTGCAAAGACTGCTTGGCACCGCTGGTGTCGTCAATAAGTCGAGTAACGTCTCTATCTCATAATAAACAAATGTACTCTGTGAAGACGGCTGCGTCACTGGCACACAAATGAAAGCTGTATAATTACTAGCGCACGCACACATAGCGCCGCGCGCACTGATGAGTTGAACTTACTATACTTGACTTGAAATTGTTCTAAGTCATCCCATCCCACAATTTATATGGATCATGTATTGAAGTGAGAACTGTGTGACTGTAGTTATTAATAGGGATATGTTTCTTTACATTTTTGGGTATAGCGGCAAAAGTCTACTACTACTAGAATTCACGGTCATTGCATGTGCTAGGCAAATATCACAGATCAAGATCTCGTTCGAGCCAAATTGTCTTTTATATTTTATTATATTTTATTTCTGCCCCTGTGCCTTGTTAATTGTCATCGCGAAGCATACACTCACGGGGAACAGCACGCGCTTAAATTTGAAGGGATAGTTGTGAGGAATGAGGGGAATTCGCGGTATAAATTCTGCCTCACCGACTCCACAACCCGTCAAAATTTCCGCCTCTATAATGTTTCTCTGGAGTGAGATGACTTTAAGACGGGTTCCGTTACACAGTTTCGGAGGGGACAGATTTCTTAGAAGTATAATTGGGACACCGACTTTGAGCTTGATGGTGTGCGCTGGAAGTCCACTTGCTCTGAGAGAATTAAGAAATTCTACGGGATAATGTGTGGCGTCATCTTGATCGACTACAGTGTTTATGGATGTGTAAATCACTTCATTCCCTTCAATTTCCGAGAGAATGCTTTCGTTGATAGCTGCAACTTGAACATTTTTGGGCGTTAAAATGGCTCTTTCACACATCCAAGAATTCTGTTGGTAAGGTATGCGCCTTATGTCCTCGTACACACAGCGAATAAGCTCCTCTAAACTGGTAACTACTCTGCCGAGACACTCTGTAAGCTCCACCTGTCCACCTATTTCTTCTGGTAGAGTGCCCTCGCCTAAATTAACACGTTCACTGCGTGAGCTCAAAAGCCGTCTTGAATTCGAGTGCGTTACGAGATATTATGCGCCCGGTGAAGTACTTCCTTCATAGTGCGATACGGGTGTAAAAGTGCCCCGTACATCCTTATTGCTTTCTCAATCTATAACTGGCTGAAATTTTACGTTTGCTTTTGTTTTACGTTATAGTCTGATAGATTATGAAATGAGCTAGGTTATAGTCTTTTCGCCACTAGATTTGGTAAAAATTGACGAAAATAAAACGAAAACAAATTATGCAGGTTCTTGTAAACCCCGTACCGCACCTGATATAATAAAATACGGGGTTGTACTGCCCCGTAACGCACAGAACTCAATTATATCGATAAAATTATAGTGTTGGGAAATAGGAGAAACGATAAATTTTATTTCTTGAATAAAAATATTTATTCCAGCTTAGGAACTTTATTTAGGAACTTAGGTTACACATTTTAAAGGTAGGTACATAATTATTTGAATTAAAAATATGTAAACTGGGAGTTATACAGCTTAGCTTACTACAATACACTGTAACACTAAATTCAAACATATTCTAAGTAGGTATGTATATATCAAACCTAATAAAGTTGTATTAAGTTTGTTTATTATTTATTATTCTCCTTTTTAATCTGTGACAGTTGCAACATACGTCGCCATCGCTTCATTATCGATAATTTAACACTACGTCTTGTGCTAATAACAGCATTAATGCTAATGAGCTCACGACCCCGTACGGGAACACAATAATTTATACGGGGCTTTTTAAACCCCGTATCGCACTGGAAGATAAGTTTTGCTCTCTGGTCGTAACGGGGTTAATAAGACCCCGTATAATTTTAAAATAGCAACTGTTTCTTCAAACAGCGTACATGAAAAATATATATTTATCTCCTTCATACACTAAATAATTTCATAGATACAGCTCCCGCACCAACGAGCACACCCTAGATTTTTTCGTCCGCACTGAACGACATCACTGCAGGAGGTTCAAAAAACCCCGTAACGCAGTGAACGTGTTAAGAAGAATATCGGCACGTGAATTGCCGCCGAGTTGAGCTCTCATATTGATGGTCAAGCGCAGTCTATGAACTTGAGGCCACAATGGAGACTGCTTTAGAGAAGCGTTTACCTCGTCAGCCCTAGATCCACGCGTCACTACGGAAAGCGTTTGCCGGAAATCGCCACTGAACAGAACAGTTACACCACCCATCAAGTGTTCGTTCCTTCGGATGTCTTGCAGGGTTCTATCCACGGCCTCAACTGCTTTCCTATTAGCCATCGTGCACTCATCCCATACGATTAGAGAGCAATCCTTGAGGATGTTTCCCTTATCACTGTTACGTGACACCCCACAAACAGGCGTTTCAGTGGTGGAATCTTAAACACGGCGTGTGCTGTTTTGCCACCAGGTAGCAGTGTGGCAGCGATTCCCGACGACGCTACAGCAATAGCAATTTTACTTTGCCTCCTGACCTCTGCCAGAATCCCAGTGGTAATGAACGTTTTACCTGTTCCACCAGGAGCATCTAAAAAATACATTTTACCTTCGTTGCGCTCAACGCTTTCCAGGACGGTGTCAAAAATTTGCCTTTGCTCTGAATTAAACATAGCGACGTAGTTATTTCGGATAGTAGCCATTACGCCCGGGTCGTAGTTAGTTTCGGCGGTGTACTCTCGATTATACCACGTTCATGGGTAGATGGTAATTGGGGAACTGGTAATCCATACTCAACCAATGGATTGCCTCCAATTGAAATGACCACGTCTTGCAGTGAACTGAGACAGGCATTAATCACGCGTTCATCAGTTACTTCAATTTCATCTTCATGAGCATGCCTCAAAGCTCCTAAAAAGTCTTCGGACAGATGATGACAATACTTCTTCCACAGTGTAACTGGATTCGCAACCCCACAAAACACCAAGATAACAGCAAACAGATGTCGCAAGCGACTGGGACTGTCACTTACGCTAGCCTCGGCGAGCGTGTCATCCCAGTTTTGGTCACCGTCAAGAAGATGAAGTGCTACGCAAGCTGCGCTATAAGTGGGATACTCTACGTCATTAACTGTCCTCAGAAAGGCAAACGACGTTGGACCCCGCACCGTATGAAGCAACAACCGCAGATAGTAACATTCGCCGCTATTTGGGTGCACAGTATAAACCCTACCCAACGCAGTGTCCTTGAAAATTCCTGGAAAGCCTTCTACGGCACATCCACGCCTACGTCGGTTAAATACACCCCTTTGTTTGTCGTACGTGTAATACGCTGGCACCTCGTCGTATGTAAGGGACTTTGCAAACTGATCAACGTTACAGAGCCTTAAAAATGCCAGCAGCGTTGTATGGCGCGGATTTTCTAACCGTTCACCGACTTTGTCGGGGTCAAAGTAAATGCGCTGGCCGTTCTCTAGGTGGACATCTAAATGCATGAACGTATATGCGGGATACCCATTCTCTCCAGTAATGGTTACACTGGTAAATTTCTTAGGGAACCTTTTTGTGCATCGTCCGTCTTTCATGCACGGAGACCTTGGATTGAATACGCCACAGGGCCCATGAACCATGTTTCTTTTCACAATCTGGTGCAGAACAGGATCGATATCGGGGTCTGGGAGTTCAGCACTTATGACTTGATCAATTTCGTTGGGCCTTATCTTCTCTTCCATCCACAAAAGAAGGTGAGCATGTGGCAAGCCGCGTTTCTGCCATTCCACAGAATACATGTGGCATCGGATTGCACCATACACTTTTTCCTTTGTAAGAAGTTCCATAAAACGCTTCAACTTTAGATGAAATACGCGAGAGATCAAGTCATGTCTGTCATACGACGCTTGTCCTGCAAGGAGTTCAGATGTGATTTCATGCCACTTAGGGTTCGAGGTAATGGTGATGAAAAGATCCGGCCGACCAAATTTTCGAACATAACAAAACGCGTCTTGCGTCCTCTCGAGCATGTACCGTGGACCTCCTGTGAAGGTGGACGGAAGAATGACCATCCTTCCAAGATCTTGAACATTTGCATCAAGTTGCATGGCATCCCTGAGATGGATGTAGTTTTCAGCTCTCAGTTTTCTTTGGTTGGTTCGAATAAATACTAAACGCTCTGTCCCGATTTTCGCGTACATGTCTACCAAAAACTGACTAAAAAGTGTACGGAAATGGTGTACATTACTGCCATTAACTACCCGAAGCTGGATCAAAAAGCTGTAAAACTGTAGAGCGGACGTCTTTTTATTATAGTTTGAGGAGCCTGTTTGGGGGTCAACATTGTAATGGGCGAAATGGTAGCCATCTCCTCCGCGAAAAAACATTAGTGGATATTGAAGAGAATCGTAAGCACGGTGAGTCTCGCTGATCCTCTGAAGCCGGTCATCATGCGTGCGCAATACGATATCTCTTTTATCACACTCCTGATCGACTAAGAGAACGGCTACCTCGTTAGTGGCTGGCACATTATACCGCCCTGGATGGGCTGCAGCCGGCCTTCTGTCTGCGCTGACGACAAACTTAAAATTAATACGCTCATTCTCAGGCACCGACGCTAGGGCGGCTTTAAAGTTACAAATGTATGGATTGATATTGTGCAAAATGCTCTGCAATCCTCTTATAAGATTAAGGTCTAGGTTGGGAATGTGCCTGGCTCGTACGTTGACTTCTTCATCAAAATCAGAGTACATAAAATAAATTTGTAGAAATTTTAAGACGTCTGCTGTTGGTAGCAGAAAACCGATTTTATGGTAAACCTGCCCCTGTACCTTAAAAGTTGGCATAAACCCTGTTTCAGTTATTTGATTTGCGCCAAAAGAAGTCATCTGGAAGGCGCTGTTATAGGCTGGGATGTTTTTCAAAAAATGGCTGGACTTCGGGTGGTCGCCATTTAGGAGGACTTTTAATAGATCCGGCGGGCTTTGCATGGAATTCAAGCGAACTTTTCCAAGTGCACAACACATCCCTTTGGGCTCCCCTTTCCATTTGCGTGCTTGGCAGTGGGCGCACCCCTCGGTCAGTGCTCCAATATCTCCGTGGGAGGCGTAGTTAATTGCTACGTTGTATAGAAAACCACTTCTCTCTTTACTTAGCCTCGGTTGCTCTTCGATGTCATAGACCATGGATTCGTCATGTGATGATGAAAGATTATTTAAAATGCGACGCAGGCGATCTTGATCCTGCTGTGCCTGACGCTGTTCGTCCGACCAAGTTTCGCGAAATTCTTGGATTCTGTCACGTTCCTGTAAGAGATAAGCAGTGACATCACTACGCACGTCGTGGTACCGCTGTCGAGCTGCTGTACGTTGATCCTCGCGCCGCTCAACCGACTCCAACGACCGTGACAGGGCATACTGAGAGCGATCTGTTATTAGGCGGGCCTCGCGCTCTTCGTGATCTTCGAGCGACCGAGAAATAGCAGTGCGACTGCGCTGCGAAGACAGTCTCGTCTCTCGCTGCGTGTGCGTTTCAGAAGCGCGAGACTCAGCGTGGGACTCCCGATCGCAATTCTGTCGCGCTTCTCGCATTTCAACGGTCTCCCTAGATCGAGCAGCATTAGTGCGACTGCACTGCGAAGACAGTCTCGTTTCTCGCTGCGTGTACGTTTCAGAAGCGCGAGACTCAGCGTGGGACTCCCGATCGCAATTCTGTCGCACTTCTCGAATTTAACAGTCTCCCTAGCTCGAGAGGCATTAGTGCGACTACGCTGCGAAGATAGTCTTGTCTCCCGTTGCGTGTACGTCTCAGACGCGCGAGACTCAGCGTGGCGCTCCCGATCGCTTTTCAGTCGCGCTTCTCGCGATTCAGGAGTTTCGCAAGATCGAGCGGCATTAGTGCGAATGCGCTGTGAAGCCAGTGTCGTCTGTCGCTGGGAGTTTATTTCTAAAACGCGTGACTCGGGCTTGCTGTCTTGACCAGTACTTCCATAGACGCATTTGGCGTACGCATGGTATCTAATCGCGACTGACGCGATGTACTGCATTCTCCACTTCGAGCCGGCGGCGCATTTTGCTCTTGAAGAACAGCGGATGTTGCCTCACTTTCAGCCGACGTTTCACGAGATCGAGCTAACCTTTTTCTTTTAGAATCTCTTGACAATATCGATAGATTAGCTCGTTGTCTAGGCATTTTGAGATTTTTTCTGGCAGTATTAAGTAAGTATTAAGTAAGTATTAATTAAGTATTAATTACCTACCAAAAGACGAAGACTAACTTACTAAATGCAGAAATAAACCTATGGTAATAGAAAACACCTACTAAAATTAATACCACACTACCTGACACAGTATTAAGTACCTAAGTATTAATTACCTACCAAAAGACGAAGCCTAATTTGCTTAAAGCCGAAATATACCAAAGTTAACAAAAAACACCTACAAAAAGTAATACCACACTACCTGAACCTACAAAGTATTCAAACACAAGATAAGACAAAGACACGCAGGTGACCCTCCTTTTCTATAGGTTGTGCCGCGAAATTGGTAGATGTAACATCAGTTTGTGTGAACAAAACCATATCGCGACCTAATTCGATGCTTACGCCATCTAGTTATAAAAATGAAAACACTCATACCTAAATGTTAGAGATATACATTTATATTAGTTTAGTTTCACACAAGTTTCAATGTTGAAGGTTTTTTGTAGTTTAGGAAGTAGAAACGTCTCAACTTTCGCAAAACCTAGAATTCAAGGATCCCTTTAAATGTTAAGGTACATCTAAACTGGTGTGTTGGCTTAATCTTAAAAGATCTTAATGATTAACGCTATTGTAAAATAATTCAGTCCGCGCCGAAGGCGTGGAATTAATGGTTTTAGAATGGACTTAATCTTTCAGGGCAGTTTCATACGCTCCCATGAATCTGTTGAAAAAATACCTATCCTTTCATACACCTTATGCGGCGTAAACGAAGTTGTGAGGGTCAGCTATATATTATAAATAGCATTATTGTTGATTACACAGCAATATCGCAGACCTAACATTAAATGTTTTCTTTAACTAATTCTAATTTATTTGGCTGGAGAGGAGACACGGTACTCTCTCCTACCGGTTGTCACAGATACTTACTGGGCACGGTAGCTTTGGTAGGTATCTGTGGCGAAGACACCGGGAATCCACGGCTGCCGCTGATGGAGTACACGGCGTGGGCGCAACAGTGCCAGGTCTTCGTAGTAGGACTGGACGTGGACACTCTCTCGCTCGAGACCATTGTGCGAGCCATGATCTCCAGCGGGAGTAAGTAGGACTTCGCCGCCTCTTTCTGCGAGCAGGTCATGCTCATAAAAGAGGCGGCGGGGCGGGAACGGGAGAGACGCCAACGACGTGTCTTCGCCGAAGACCCCGACCCCGAGGCCGATAGCCTCCATGACCGGGGGCCTGAGGACGATGAGAGGGCTGCTCATCGTTCTTACAGAAGCAAGCCCATGACGTCAGCGTGATGGGAGGAATTCACGCATGCCCCCCCCCCCTCCCCCCTTAGAAGCGGGGTCACACTCGAAACCCCCCAAAGACGCGGGATAGCACCCGAACCACCCCATAGGCGAGGCCGCAGTGGCGGCCGTGGGTCTGTTAGGAGTCCTGGGACATCCTTCCTAGGGCTTACCCGGGGCTCCCAACCATAGGCTGTTAGGCGTTATGTGATGTTTTTTTAGTCGGTAGGAGTCCAGCATAGCATCCATGATGGATTATCCATCACGTTAAAAAAAAAATACTACATATAATATGGCTTGCAGAATAGTATAGCGTAGCCTGAAATCTGATTTATTTTAGTGTGAGTTATGAGATCTAGAAAACTGATAAACATACTTATTATGTTATACTAAATGCATTTAAAAAAAAACTCACAAGCTAATGAATTGGATTGTTGTTCTTTATCAAGCCTATAAATTAAATCTTTACTGTTAGATACTTTTGATTTTTGCCCGTAAATACATAGAGTCTTTATTTTTTGTCTGTCAAGCCCTTAGAATAATTAATGAAAGAATTTGAAATATTATTTCATTGACTGCCTCTGTGGCGTAGGCGGTGTAGTGATACCGCCTGCCGCGCCGGAGGTCCTGGTTCGATTTCTGGGTTGTTACAATTATTTGTGTGATCCACAAATGTTTGTTTCGGAGTTTGGGTGTTTTCCATGTATAATATGTATGTATATCAGTCGTCTGGATATCGTAGCAAACACAGAATTTAATTTTTCTCTATCGGGCCTCCAAGATATTTAGCGTGATAATATGTAGCCGGTGTGTAAAACCGACCTCTTACTAATATTCCTGCAACCTTTTAGTTTAATTAATCCACATACTTACATATTTCATTACCCTCTGCCTAGTCCCTAGGATATGTAGCATGATAATATATAGTCTATTTAAAGATCCTACCTCTAGATTGCTATTCAAGTAAAAGATTAATTAAAAATATTCAGTAGTTTCTGTATTTTGCACAAATATACAAACAGATTTTCATTGTTCTCTGCCGAGCTCCTAAATATTTAGCGTAATAATATGTTGTCTGAGTGTAAAACCTATCTCTAACTAATATTCCTGCTACGTTTTAGTTAAATCAATCCAACGGTTTACACATTTCATTGCTCTCTGCTTAGCCCCTAGGATATGTAGCGTGATAATATATAGCCTTTTTTAAGACCACATCCCTAAGTAATATTTGTGCAAAATTTGAACCATATCTGTTCAGTACTTTTCGAGATCCTTCCGGACAAAGCAAAGCAAACAGACAAACAGACAAAAAAAATTCTAACTATATTTTCGGCTTCGGTATCTTATGTAGAACACCCAGCGAGTATTTTTTTGTTAATATTTCCAATGTACAGTTTTGGCTTTTCTATCATTTTATTATATGTATAGATGTACAGTTTTGGCTTTTCTATCATTTTATTATATGTATAGATAATACACTTCACTTACTACGAAATTGCTTAGACCCAAAAGTATATATTCTTCTCTCGTGTGGTTCCTCGCAACCTTAAGAGAAAACAGTAACTTATGTAAATTCAATATTAAAACGATAGGCACGGTTGTTCCCTGGACATCCAGAACTATTTTAATGAACTAATATCGTAATGTATGTATATATGCGTAATCCTTTTGGATTACTGTTTAACAGAGGGGAAAGTATTACTTAGTATGGCGCCTCCCCTCCAGATGTTCCATTGGTCAAATTGCTCTATGACTAAAACAGATTAGTAGCCCGTCAATTTACCAATCAAAAGTGACGGTATAGAGCCGAAATCTATATATTCCTGACAATATAGTACTGCTTCAATACCCGTAATTCAGGCTTGCGTAATTTTACAGGATAATTTAGTTCATGGCTCTGTAGTCTACAACCGATATGTGTTTTCCTAGATTTCATTTCGAGGTTATTCGACTTAAGTTTCTGGTTTCTGATTCAATATATATTTTCTTATAACAGGAATATAATTTTATTTGCGTGGGTTAAAGAAGTTACTTGTATATTAAATCTCCAAGCAAGCTTCAAAAACTTAATAATAATGTATGTACTTGCAATAAACCATTTTTCGCGTACTCGTAAAGCAATATAGAATCAAAATGTGGGCGTACAAGTGGTATATTTTATGTCTACGCTTTAACTGGATTATAGTACTGCGCAATTGCTACGAAATTGCTACAGTGTCTACGAACCTCGTAGATGGGTAATAATTTTTTGGATAAGGACATGAGTGATTTAAAATAATGTATTATTTTAGATTAACGGGACATTTCTAATGTGCTATTTGGTCTTTGTTATAGGAATAACAGATCTTCCGAGGTCACTTGCAACATTGTCGAATCAGAATTCCTCCGTGATGAGTGCGCTTGCAACAGTCTCGAACAAGCATGGTAGAGGTGATCGATTGATTAATATTACCCTAGCTAAGGCAAACCCACTGTGCATTTCTGCTCGGCCATGACATTAGGGTCCCGGGACATCTCCACAGGAGTACCAGTGTCTTCGAGCATACGACGTGGCATGGGTCAAAATTTTTTTGCACATAGTTCTGACTGAGCCTACTCGTGACCGTAACTATTGCAATATCGCCGTAACGTAGAGAGGTGATCAAAATAAAATATGTTTACGCAAAAAAGACCCAAAATCTAAAAAGAAAGTACAAGTATTTTTGTTTACCCACATGCACGAATGTTTAAAAAGTGAAGTTACTTGTGATAAAGATACAAGGCGAAACTGATCAGGTATTGTAAACATTAAAATTAAAGTTTTGGAATAGTGATTGTGTTTTTATTTCAAAGTATATTACAAGTTCGATCAAGTGCCAATAATCAAGAGATAAGAATAAGAGTAATGTAGAGAAATAGTACAAGTCGTGGCCGTCATGGGAATGATATGGATAATTAATTAACCCTTCAACACACTAAAAAACTATATCGTAAATCGGTAATCGCAAGGACCTATCTCCACCACCCTAAAAATGAAAAATGATTTCCCATTTTCCAAAAAAAAAAAAAATTTCTCACTTACCAGACCAAATTTTACGATTCTGCAAACAGCAACCGGATTATTGATAAATTGTTTATTTTACTCTGTATAATAATAAATAATAATAAAAACACATTATTTATAATAAAAAAACAAAACACACACGCACTTGGTACACACGCACTCAACAAAAAAAACATTGATTACTCTACCACCACACCATATTTTACGATTCTGTAAACACCAACGTTACAGTTATTGATATATTGTTTATTTTACTGTGTATAATTTTTGCCATTGTAAATAATATAAATAGTAAATAATATAATGTTGCGAACAGAATATGCGTCCCTGTGAGGGCAGTGTTACTGTGCACTGTTACACAAACGAGTTTATCACAGAATTTTCACTGAACCTTTCACCAGTGAGCAAATAAATGTGCTTGAATGCGTGATATACGTGGGTTATTTCGTGAAAGCGAGAGTATGTAAGTATAAGTACTATGAATTGTATAAGCCCCTAAAGATCTCTGCAAACTGTAGTACAGTTTGCATTCAGACATACGAGTACCATACCTATGTAAATTTGTTTTTCGGGAAGAACATCCTTCCGAAGTCCTAGAACATCCTTCCAAGGGCTGACCTGGGGTTCCCGCGAGTAGTCAGTTTTAGCGTGTCATTTTAAGGCAAGTCAAATCATCGACAGTTGTACGAAACATAATCGTGTTTTATTTAATGCTTGTAATCAGGGGTATCTTAGAAGGTTTTTGAAGGGTCGGCAGCGCGAGTGTAGCACCTCTGGTGTTGCCATAGGCTACGGTTACCACCAGCCCGCCTGGTGGGCCGTATGCTTGTCTACAAAAAAAGTAGACATGTTATAATTGGTTTTATTTCCGAATTCAAGAGTCCAAGGATTTTTTATCTTGGCTGATAACACAGTAATGTAAGAGCAGCGGTGCCTCTAGTCAGTTCCGATTCCGATATACCTATCTCATCGTTAACTTAGGCTGAATGAAACCCTTTAGATAGTAGCTTTACTCAACCGAAGCCAACAGACTGATATCCATTATTTATCGAACCGGAACAAGGTTCTGAGAGATTTAGATGACACAATACTGGCAAAGGTCACCTACACTGAACTTGACCTCGAATTTTCCCATGCTCTGTAACTACCCACATAATAATGTCATTGACCTTATAGTCAACAACTTAACACATTAACAGGTTGTAAAGAGCCATTAATTATTTATTACTGAATCTGGAACTTATTTATAAACATAATTTGATTAGTTCATTGCATTCAATCCGGCTAATAATTATTCAAAGTACACTGTCCAAATTCAAATTATTTTATTCAGTGAACCACAACTCTATTATCTATACTTTTATGCTATTTATACTAATATTATAAAGAAGAAAAGTTTGTGTGTTTGTATATTTGTTAAATTCTAAGGGGTAATCTCGGGATCTACTGATTATAAAAACTTTTTCATCAATAGAAAGCTACGTTATTGTGGAGTGTCATAGGCTATATAGCATCACGTTACAACGAATAGGAGCGGAGCAGTAATAGTAAATGTTTCAAAAACGGGGGAAAAGTTATTCCTTTTGAGAGCTTCGTTGCGTGCGCTGCGTAAATATTTATAGTTATGTAAAAAATATGTACTACAAAATTGTTTCTCTTAAAAGAATTCTAAAAAAATTGCGCGATAGTATGTGTCTATCTTTGGGTTGGTGCACAATAACCATTTTAATGGCAATCAATTTTTTTCTACAATAATGCCACGGGATACCTCTTTCATAAACGAAATTGTTTTTAAAAATATTGCGACGGAAATACACGCGACGAGAAACCTTTCTCTCTCTCTCTCTCTCACGTAGTATTGAATATTAACGACAAGACGCTACGGGAGTAAACGCAGCGCGACGCGAGTAAATGCGACGCGAGAGAGTACTACCTGAGTACTCTCTCTTATGTGGCGCAAACGAAGTTGCGCGGGTCAGCTAGTTTACTATAATTCCAATAACTAGTGAGTAAGTTATCATTTGCACCATTAAATATTAATCATTCATTATATATATTGTTTGTGTTTAATTTATACAGCACTTTTTATAGCAATTAAACCTAACTTAAATTTGTGCTATGGTATCTAGACGACTGGTTTATCAGTATTAAATCCTTTTAAATTTCTAAATACAAATCACATACATTATACAATAAAAACTACCGAACCCAAATACCTACTAACTGTTCAGACGCAGGATTCGAAACTGGAGGTGGCACCTGAACAGGTGGCAAGTGAATGCGACTGCCGAAGTCAAATAAACTTGCCACCGTACGTTCCTATGGATGCTTTTGATATCCACCAGCCACATTCGTTGGTCCATAAATAACGTTGACCGGTTAAATTGTCAAATTGTGCGACCGAAGAATGTGATTGTTGGATTTCAAACGAATCCATAGCAACGTAGCATAGCAGATCCCTGGTGAAGAAGCACACTTTTTTAGGGTTCCGTAGCCAAATGGCAAAAACGGAACCCTTATAGATTCGTCATGTCTGTCTGTCTGTCCGTCCGTATGTCACAGCCACTTTTCTCCGAAATTATAAGGCCTATGCTATTGAAACTTGGTAAGTAGATGTATTCTGTGAACCGCATTAAGATTTTCAAATATAACTAGAAAAAAAGCAGTAAATTTTGGGGATCCCCATACTCGGAACTGAAACTGAAAAATGATTTGTTCATCAAAACCATACGTGTGGGGTATTTATAGATAGGTCTTCAAAAATGCTATTGAGGTTTCTAACATGATTTTTTTCTAAAGTGAACCGTTTGCTCAAGAGACACTTCCAAAGTGGAAAAATGTGTGTCCCCCGCCCCCCTCTAACTTCTAAACTAAGAGAATGATAAATCTAAAAAAAATATATGATTTAAATTTCTATAAGAACTACCAACGATAATTGGTTTAAACGAGTTCGAGTTGGTAGTTTTTTTTAATACGTCATAAACCGCAATTTTCGCCTAGAAAAATCACTAACACTGCGAACGTGTTAAAACATCAATCAAAATTACAACGAATAGAACTACAAGAACTTTTATATTATGTTACATGCTGCTACGGAACCCGTCATGGGCGAGTCCAACTCGCACTTGGCCGGTTTTTTATTACTGTTTCCTTTCCCGGCTGTATGTAGTCAGGAAACCTGGTGTACCCTCAAAAGGAAATACCAAGGACATGGACCAGCCCTGGTCACCAGGCATCATCGACCTCTGGCCTCTGCTTTTGTGGAGACCACGTTTTTTGTATTCAAGAGGCGCGTACTAGAGCACGACGCGCCACCAACTTGAGCATAAGTTGGAAAAGCACCCTTATTCCTCAAAACATATTTTCTTGTCAAAACATCTTTTTTTCAAGTTTGCTTGATGATTCGTACGAATAGTATACTTAGGCACGATTTAAACAGATGAGACGCATAGCGTGCGGCATAAGACTTATGACATGACGTGACCAACATTTGTCACATCTCGGCATACATTATGCTGAAGTGGCATCTGCTTCACCACACCTGGTGTTTGAGTTGTAACACTAGTATGCATTGAATTTCTTTGCAAATATTTATCACAAAAACTAAAGTTTACACCAAGACAAGACGAGAGCGGCTTGGTTGCTAATCATCGTCGACGTTGCCTGCGCAATTCTCTTTATTTAAAAATACGTAAGCTTACAGCTAGTAAAGACGAGTACCAGTGGCGACGATTATTTGTCGATGTCTGACAAAAATTCGCGTCGTCGTCTAAACAATTCGCTGTATGACAAAAGTTACTGCATGCTTGGTTTTAAGGTTTACATTGTGTTTCTATCTTCTCTTATGTTGATGTTCCTGTGATTTCGGTCGCGAGTGATTAATTGTCTCCTTCCCATTGTTGTCAATATACGATGACTTTCTGGCAATTAAAGTTTGATTTCAATAAGTGAACTGGCCATAATCCTGTTTTAATAATGAAAACATAATTTATAGGTAAAAGACAATTGTATCGAAAATAGTACGCGCGCCCGCGCCCTCATTTCAAAATAATCTTCATTAAATTGAAAGCGATATTTGTAATAAATAAATTCATTAGTGAAGTCCTAATGAGTTTATTCATGTTATCATTAAGCAGCTCTTTGTACATCATTAGTCAACGTTACAAAAGTTTTGACATTCGAAAGTAATGAACACAAATTATTATAACTAAGGTTTTCTTTGTAAACAGTATTTACCTAGATTTCTTTTGACTTATTCAAATAATAAATTACAATTTCGCTTTATTTTATTGCTTCATTTTTAAAAGTAAATTTTGTATTATTAATGGAGTCCAATGAAATTAATAGTCTAAATTGTGCTGATGGTATAATATTCTTTTTATTAGGACCTTTTTTTAGACAACAGGTTACTTGACGAATGAGGGAGAGGAGGTCATAGGATTAATCACTATGGTCATAGATCCAGCATTGGACGTGATTCACGTGACATGATGATTTTCCCGTATCCACGCGGACTAAGTGTTGAAAAAAAAGATGATGAACTCTACAACAAAAAGATACAAATCCTTGCACTATCCTACTAATTCCACTAATATTAAAATGTGAAAGTTTGTGAAGAAGTTTGGATGTTTGTAACTCAATCACGCTTCGACGACTGAACATTAAAATTCGGTACAGGGATAGGTTATGGTCTGGAATAGCACGGTGGGTATTTGTAAATGTACATTTAGGCTTAGCACGCACTGCGATTAAACGCCCGCGTTTTACCGCAAGTCTGAAACCGCAAAAAAATGTAACACATAGCTTTCTATACAAGCGCACGCATTACTGACTTTTTTCAGTGACTTATTATAAAAACGCAACTTGCTACATTTTGACCGCGGTTTGATAACGCGCGATTTCTTTGTGCCCTATACTGATAGTACTGTGGCGCACGCACGGCGGTTAACCGCATTCGGTTTTTTATTCAGTCTCGGCTGAGCGAGCGCGGAGAATAGACGTTTGCCGGAAGACTTCATGTCATCCGAGTCCGAAACATCGTATGCAGACTACGATATTTACGATAATGTGTAAAAAACATCACAACTGAAGTGGAAAAAAGGCCGGCATTATATATGCTGACGCACGTTGTTGTACATTTTGCAAAAGTATCCTTTCAAATGTCTTTGATCGGTAAATCGATGTACCCAGTACCTATGGCGACGGCGTTGTTTACGTTTTTTTTTATTTTTTTTTATTTCAATACTAACCATTAATTTCGATGCCAAAGTCACAATACATGCTGCTCGCCAGAAATCCATGGTGAGACTGAAAATAAATTTCAACAAAACACCAGCCGCAGTGCGTGTTGATACGCGGTTTTGCGTTTTCAGCTATTCGTAAACCGCTTGCGTTTAATTGCAGTGCGTGCTAAGCCTTAGTTATTATGTTTTCCAAAAAAAGGTCTCATGGGGTGCGAAAACAGAAACGGCATTCCATGTAGGCCGAGCTGCGGACATCAGCTTGTTAAATATAAAACAATATTGTTCTCGTAACAATTTAAAAATGCTGGAACGGACTGGCAGCTATAAAAGAACTTGCACTGGAGTGTGATTATTCAAATCGGTTAAAGCATCGTTCCATAAATTTTATTTAATCGTTTAACCACTCGAGCAAACTAAATGTTATGACTTTCATTCAATTTTGTAGCCGCTGCTGGTACGTGAATTCACACGAATTCATACCTTGTGTAAGACACAGTATCTAATAGAGTTAAGCCAGGTTCCAGTGCTAGCTGTGCGGGCCACTTAACTCGCAACCGTTAACTGCATACTCATTTTCCCACCAACAAAATGGTCGGGACAGACAGACTGGGCGCTCTTTTCTAATTGTATTTATAAAAAGTGATCATATCATAAGAAATGAAGAATTGCCTCATTTCTGGTTTTCGCTTTTGTACTCTTTGTAGGCGGGTAAGAAGTCATTTTATCTGGCATGGAAGTACCACACGACGGAACCTCCGGCAGCACAGCACCGCCTTCGCTCATGGTCGAGTTAGAGGCAAAGAGAAAACCCAAAAGGTCGGCCTTCTCCCCGGCACTCTGGGCCAGACTACCGTCAGGTTTAAGCAAAGGTGGTAAACCTGACTGACAGAAGTTTCCCTTGGCAGCTTTGGCAAGCGACCAGAATTCACGACTCCCTGAAGGGTACCCTGCTAGCCGCTCACCAATTCTGCCGACGCAATCGAATTTAGCCCTACTTCATTTTGGTTTTAAAGTTTAGTAACCTTTTCAAGTTTTCATTTTGACTTCGATATTTACGTTGTTTGCGAAACAAACAGCTGTAACTGTTTACCGCGTTAACATACAAGTTTATCGTTTATTTTTTTAAAATATAGCTTACCAAATTGGCGTCGCCAGCCTGATGGAAAGCCGGGGTGCATCTAGGATTACAAGTTTGATTTATTTATTGCTTCTAGTATAACATACATACATACATACATAACATCACGCCTGTTTCCCAACGGGGTAGGCAGAGACTATGGTTTTCCACTTGCCACGATCCTGACATATCACTTTCGCTTCTTCTACTTTCATAAGTGTTTTCATACATGCTCTCCGATTAAGGGTACTCTTGACCTGGCCTTTTTCCAAAAGGTGTCCAATTTGGTCGACATAAGTGCGACGCGGTCGGCCCCTGCCAGATTGTCCATTCACTCTCGCCTTATAAATCTCTTTTGTTAGTCTGTTTTCATTCATTCTCTCCACATGTCCGAACCATCTGAGCATCCCTTTTTCTATCTTAGTCACTACATCTTCTGTCAAGCCGCAATGTTCCCTAATCACACAATTTCTTTGTTTATCCATCAATGTCACTCCAGCTATGCTTCGCAAACTTCTCATTTCCACTGCATTAATTTTACTTTCATGCGTCTCCTGCAACACCCAGCTTTCACTTTCATACATAAGTGTAGGCACAAGCACTCCTCTATGTACAGCCATCCTTGCCTTTTTAGACACATCCTGACTGCTCATAAAGGCGTGAATGGCTCCATTCACTTGATTACCTGCCAAAACTCTTCGTTCAATATCATAGTCACACTTTCCATCTCTTACAAATTTTGACCCCAAGTACACAAACTCTTTTACCTGTTCTACTCTTTGCCCTTCGATGTAAATTGGGCAATTCGTTATATTTTCTTCTCTTTCAAAAACCATTACTTTCGTCTTTTCTACATTCACTTTCATACCTCTACTTTTAAGCGCATCATGCATTATGTTAACCATCAACTGCAACTCCTCCGCCGATGAAGCTAATATCACCTGATCATCCGCGTATAGGAGGCATTTGATGGTCAGCTCTTTCATTTTCAAACCATACGCACACTCTTGCAGTTCTTTCAAGCAGCTGTCCATATACAGATTAAACAGACACGGTGATGCTACACAACCTTGCCTCACACCTTTTTCAATGTGAAAGAAGTCTGTGCAAGCTCCGTTTATCCTGACACAAGCACTGGAGTCTTCATACAGAGATTTCAGTGCTCGTATCAAGGTTCTGTTTACTCCATACCTGGACAGTGTTGTCCACATTTCATTCCTCACCACTCTATCATAGGCCTTTTCCAAGTCTACAAAGATGCAGTAGACTTTTTGACGTTTTGCCAACACCTTTTCAGCTACGCATCGTAAGGAAAAGACCTGATCCGTGCACCCCCTTCCTTTTCGAAATCCTGCTTGCACATCCCACATTTTTTCTTCCGTTTCATTCATCACTCTTTTTATCAGCACTTTTGCATATAGTTTGCCTACGACACTGAGCAAGCTAATGCCGCGGTAGTTCTTGCACTCTTGCTGCGACCCTTTCCCTTTGTACAGCGGCACTATGACAGATTTACACCATTCCTCTGGTACTCTGCCACTTCGCCAGCAAAAGTTAAAAAGGCGGTACAGCTGGCAAGCTACCACGCCACGTCCCGCTTTCAGCATCTCGACAGAAATCCTATCAATTCCAGCAGCCTTTCCTAATTTCATACCATTCAACGCTTCCACAATTTCTTCCATACTTAAATCGCTTTCATCATCAACTTCATTCCATTCCAAGACATGGGTCTCTCCTTGTAAATCCTCTTTTTCAAACAAACTTTCAAAATATTCCTTCCATCTTTTTAGCACACATTCTTCTCCTCTCACTAAACTTCCCTCACGGTTTCTGACCTGTTTTAGTTGTGATGTAGTCTTTTGAGCCCTCATTGATCTTATAGACTTCCAAAAGAATTTTATATTTTCTTGGAAGTTATCAGATAACCGGTTATGAAATACATTCCTATCATCCTCTCTCTTTCTTTCTATCACCTCTTTTGCGACATGTTTATACCTTTTATACTCATCCTTGGCCATTTTTACATCCTCATCCGTTGCCTTTTGCATTCTCTGATTGGCTTTTGCAGCCAGCCAGTTTAACCACGCTTTCTTCTTATCGGACAGAACCTTCAAAACTTCTGCACACATTCTCTTTACCTGGCATCCTTGGCTCCTCTTGCATACCCCGCATACTTCAACTGCCACTTCAACGAGTCCTTCCTTAATCGACTTCCACAATTTGTCCATTTCACATTCTTTACCTAAATTTTCAAACTTCCCGCTCAATTTACTCAAAAATTCTTCTTTCACGCTTATCTCTTGCAAATTTTCTACTTTTATGCGCTCTAGTACACTAACAGGTTCACGCACACGATGCCGCCACCGCTGAAACAGACCTCTTACTCGGCTGATAACCAAGAAGTGATCTGTGTCAATCCCGGCACCGCGGTATACCCGAGTGTCTAGCACTTTCTTTCTCAGTTTTGCGTCTACTATCACAAAGTCAATTATGCTTCTCTGGTCTTTTTGTTCTCTCGTATACAAGTGGATATCTTTGTGGTTAAATATGGTATTAGTTACCACAAGATTCCTCTCCAAACATACTTCTAGCAAACTTTCTCCATTTTCATTCACTCGTTCATCACCAAACTTTCCCAGCACACTTTCGTATCCATCACGCTTCACTCCCACCCAACTATTAAAATCACCTAACATTACTATCCTCTCGTTTCGTTTACATTTATCCAGAATATCATTCATACTCTCCCAAAATGCCTGCCTCTCGCTTTGGTCTTTCGCAGACTGGTGCCACCGCGCATCCTGCGGAGCATACACTCCCAAAACAAAGATGCGGGTAAGTCCTACCTTCAGTCTTAACCAAAGGAGTCTTGGGCTCACACATTCATACTCTGTCACACACTCATTCATTCTCGCGGAAAGTAGTACACCGACCCCTTGGCACGCTGTTCTGGTTTTGGCTACGCCTGACCAGTAGGCTGTATAGGCTCCGTGTGTCGTAGTGTCGCATCCTTTCCGCTTTGTCTCATTCACACACAAAATATCAAGCTGCCTATCTTGCATCATCTTGCATACCTCGTCAATTTTATCATCCATTCCTCCTCTAACATTTAATGTAGCAAAGTGGCTAACCCCAGTCCACTTTTCGCCCCGATGGGAAACGAGACGTGATGGGTGGCGAACCACATCGCCGCCGTTCTGGTTTTTAAATATTAATACCATGGCGTTCCCACGAGAAGCTAGGGAAATTAATTTGTCCACCTGAACAGAGCCCCGCTTGCTCAAGTAAGGCTAGCCTTGTTCTGGGTTCGCCCGGACCCAGGGCAATTAGGCACGCTTAAGACTACGCTCGCCCGTAGCCACGCAGCTCATCGGCACGGCGACCTTCGCTTGGCGGATAGTGGAAGGGATGAGGATGGGGTAGGAAGGGATTTGCGGGAAGGAAAATGAATAAGGTAGGAAAGGACGAGGTAGAAAAAGGATCCAAAACCATTCTGTAATCCAACCAAAGAAATTCCAACAGCCAGGACAGATGTTAACATTCAAATTAATCTCTGCAGTCCGAGCATAGTATAAATAGTGTTCATTTCAAGAAGATGAGGTATATTCTTCTTATTCACGAAACAAAAGGTCTTGATTGACAAACCAACAGACAGACAGATGCACGGAACCCTAGGTGAGCGACTCCCACGTGCTCTAGTCTGACTTTTTTGATATTAAACAACGAATCCTAAAATGGGATACAGTCAAAGATTACATGTATTTTGATACGGTTGTCTGAAATTTAAATATGAATACATGTTATGTAAATTTACATAGAAGTCAACACGGTAGAATTGGTAAAGCAAAATACAACAATAGAATTTTATCCCGCAATAAAAGTACCAAAATGTCATTTAAACCCGAACCGTGAACCATAATAGCAGTATTATAAATACGGTTTCTTTTAGGTTGTGATACAATAGCATAGCATTATTTTTCCACGTAATGTTTACCTAAATACAGATATTTAGATAGAAAATAATTTTAAGCAAAACATAATCGCAATAATACAAAAAGGAGTACATTAATACAATAAATAAATGATTGGTTGAATGAACAAACACACTTTCTAAATAGGGTAAACATAATCTCAGAGGGGTCGGCGCAACTCAGAGGGGTCGGCGTAACTCAGAGGGGTCGGCGTAACGTGTTACGCTGACGACACCCTCGTTACGGCGCGGGGAGCAACGCACCGTGCCGCAGCACTTAAGGCCACGGCAGGGGTTGCTCAGGTCGTGGGTCGGATTCGGCGGCTGGGTCTCGAGGTCGCCCTTCACAAATCCGAGGCTCTGTGCTTCCACGGACCTCGGATGGGGCCACCTGCGGGATCCAGCCTACAGGTAGGGGGCGTCAGCATCGGCATCGAACCCTCGATGAAGTATCTGGGGCTCGTACTCGATGGCCGGTGGAACTTCGGACATCACTTCCGAAGTTTGGTCCCAAAACTGAGGGGAGCATCGGCCGCACTCGCGCGGTTGATGCCCAACATCAGGGGACCCAACGCTCCCTACAGGAGGCTGTACCTGGGGATCGTGCGAAGCATGGCTCTGTGCGGGGTTCCCGTATGGGCGGAGACCCTGACGGCCAGCAATGAGGCTAGACTGCTGAGCCCGCAGAGAGTGATGGCCGTCAGGGTGATAAGAGGATACCGCACGATCTCCGGTGAGGCGGCATGTCTCCTAGCCGGGACCCCTCCATGGGACCTGGCAGCGAGAGCCCTTGCGTCACTGTTCAGATGGCGCAAGGAGGCGCTGGAGCGGGGTCAAAGGCCTGCGTCTCGAGAAATCGAGGCCCAGCGGACCCTGCTCCACCAGGAAACCGTGGAGACATGGAAGGTGCGACTTGAGCAACCAAAGGGGGGATTCGCCACAATCGCGGCCGTCAGACCGGTCATGGACGAGTGGCTGGAGAGAAGACACGGTGCTTTCTCCTACCGGTTGACACAGATGCTTGCCGGGCACGTTAGCTTCGGTAGGTATCAGTGGCGAAAAAACCCGAGAAATCACGGCCGAGTGTCAGCACTGCGAGGACCGCAGCGATGACACGGCGCTCCACACGCTGGTGGAGTGCATGGCGTGGGCACAACAGCGCCAGGTCCTCGTAGTGGGTCTGGGCGTGGACACTCTCTCGCTTGAGGCCATGGTGCGAGCCATGCTCTCCAGCGGGAGTAAGTGGGACTGCACCGCCTCTTTCTGCGAGCAGGTCATGCTCGCGAAGGAGGCGGCGGGCCGGGTGCGGGAGAGAACTCTCCCACCCGAGTTCCGCAGTCGGCGCCCTGGGCGTTGCCGACGTGTCTTCGCCGAGGACTATCGGCCTCCATGACCGGGGGTCTGAGGATGGTGAGAGGGCCGCTCACCGTCCTTACAGAAGCAGGCCCATGACGGCAGCGTGACGTGAGCAACTCACGCACGCCCCCCCTTAGAAGCGGGGTCACACCCGAAACCCCCCATAGACGCGGGATTGCACCCGAACCACCCCCTGGGCGAGGCCGCATAGGCGGCCGTAGGTCTGTTAGGGAGTCACGGGACATCCTTCCTGAGGGCTTACCCGGGGCTCTCAACCATAGGCTGTTGGGCGTTACGTGAGGTTTTTTAGTCGGTAAGAGTCCGGCATAGCATCCTACGAGGACTTTCCCTCACGTGAAAAAAAAAAAAGGGTAAACATAATTATTGTATTTTATTTTGTCACCACTTTTATTCAACACTAGATGACACCCGCGGCTCCGCCCCTCTGAAAAGTTGTTCCCGTTCCCTGTGAAACTTATTCCCAGAATGAATATGATAATTTTATTACTTGTGTTTATCCAGACAATATTTAAGCCAGATCCGTTCAGCCGTCAGAGCGTGCCTATTTATTGACCAAGCGAGCGAAGCGAGCGAGAGTTTCCGATTCGACTATGGACGATTTTGCTTTTGTCCGTATGTCTGTCGGTATGTATGTATGTCAGTTCCGGTCTAGAGGGCTTATTTCTTAACCGATTTTCTCCAAACTTGGCACACGTGTTTGCGTGTGTGTGCGTGAGAACTTTTTTTTTATAGGAGTGGAAATAGTCCGCCTCTTTCTGCGAGCAGATCATGCTCGTGAAAGAGGCGACGGGGCGGAAACGGGAGAGAATTCTCCCACCCTAGTTCCGCAGTCGGCGGCTTGGGCGCCGCCGACGTGTCTTCGCTGAAGTCTATCGGCCTCCATGACCGGGGGCCTGAGGACGGTGAGAGGGCTTCTCACCGTCCTTACAGAAGCAGGCCCATGACGGCAGCGTGACGTGAGGGATTCACGCACGCTCCCCCTTAGAAGCGGGTTCACACGCGAAACCCCTTAAAGACGCGGGATAGCACCCGCTAGGCGCAGCCGCAGTGGCTGCCGTGGGTCTGTTGGGAGTCCTGGGACATCCTTCCGAGGACTTACCCGGGGCTCCTAACCATAGGCTATTGGGCATTACGTAAGGTTTTTTAGTCGGTAGGAGTCCAGCATAGCATCCATGAGGATTTTCCCCCACGTTAAAAAAAACGGGTGAAAATAGAGGAAAAAGGGGTAAAAATTGTTGTCGCGTTATTTATAAACGGTTAACGTTATTTATAAATTAAAAAAAATATTTCAGGCAAATTTCATCAAGATGATGAAATTTGCCTGAAATATAAAGGATATTATGATTCCTCACAGATTGTTTTTGTTTTTTTCCTGGGTGCTCGCGAGGAATACTTTAGCAGTAGTAGAAGATACTGGTATGGTAATATAATTAGTAGCATAAAGTCCTATACCTGCGATAAAATGAACATTTGTAAACAGAGTTCAAAGAGTACCTCTGTACTCATCAAACTCAACCATGTTAAAAAAGAATTAGTATGAAATTTCCTCATTTCACTACATATGAAATCGTTAGGCTTTCGTAATTTATGAATTTATCGTATAAATATAAATATAATTCGTTCATTCGTAGATACCTACGTGACGGAAGAGCATTTCTGATCGAAATCATTAGTGAGTTAGAACGAAAACGATTCTTATATTACCGGCTTACCACGTTGCCCATTAAATGATAATACTACGAGTATATCTTAAATAATACCACCTATTACTGATGAAGTAACCGGAAAAGGAAGCTTTGCAGCATTACGCAATGTAGTGAACTAGATAATTTGTGATTCTTTGTGAATAGATTTATCCTGGTTTTACCTAATAACACTTATAGTTACCTTCGAGCTTCTTTATTTCAGACTAGCTGCTGCCCGCGACTCCGGCCACGTTGAAGTCAGTTATCACAACCAACAGAATGAATAATGATCGCACGGAAAATCAAAACTCATTATTAAATTTTTGTTCATACTTCGCCTCTACAGACATGACCCCTTTGCATTATAGTACCGTTTCGGTATACATACGAGTAAGTGTTCCTAGTAATACCTTAGTACTACTACTACTACTAGTATTATTGTGCTAGGTCAGACCGCACTGGTAGCCGTAGGTCTGTTGGGAGTCCTGGGTTATCCTTCCGAGTGCTTACCCGGGACTCCCAACCGTAGGCTGTTAGGTAGGCTACATGTGTTTTTGGGCCAGTAGGAGTCCAGCATAGCATCCATGAATAATTTTCTTTACGTTAAAAAAAACCTGCCAAATGAATGTGTTACTAATAACAGGAAAAGAATCCATTATCAGATTCCACAATAGTAGGAGAAAACGACGGCTGGGGAGTCAAAAAGTTTTATTGTATTAAACAAGACTGACTATGCCTAGTCTAGGTGTTGAAGAATCCTCTACATCAAAGTCGACTGGTAAGGTTCTCTTATGACTGAAAAAGCCCACCTACATACATACAGAAGCTCAATTGATTTCAATTTATTTTATACAGTTGCACTGAATATTTTGGGCGACCTAAACCTTTAGCAGGCTTTTTCACATAAATGAAATTTACCTTTACTTAACAACCCTGGTGATTATTTAATTTAGAATTAAAGTGGTCGCAACTTACTCACCAAGCCAGATTAGCGATCAAGGGGTGGCGAGTTGGAACTTTGGTCACAACTGGTAAATAAAAAAAAAACTGATGAGAATCTCAACTAAGTACACACACTCTTCTATATTAAAGTAGTTAAGGCCTCTGATGTTTACAAACGGCTAAAAAAAAAAAGATTCGGGGGAGACCACAATCGCCACACGGAGCCTAAATGATATAAATGCCGTCACCCCAATTAATCACGAGGGTCGAGACCCTTAGTCGCCTCTTACGAGTAAGAGGCGACTAAGGGAACACTTTTGCAAACGATCCATTGCGTAGAAAAGGAAAACTCGAAATGAAACCCGGTTGTCAGTAAAATGATAATAATCATTCGGCCAAGTTGAAGGCCTTATGGGCTTTTATATTAAAAAAAGTCAACTACAGGTCGTCATGACCTGCGCAGGTTCATTTCAACACGGCAATAGGCTCATCACCTTTTACGTGGGATATAAAACTATAAGTTGAAATGTGGGCGTATACTATGCCTTTGCCTACCCCTTCGGGGACAAAGGCGTGACTAAATGTATGTATCAGTGTTTCATTGAGGATTAAGACCATAACCTATAATAAATTATGTCACCACAGTACCAGCAAGCCTTTCTAGTTCAAACAGTTCAAAAATGATGCCGATAGAGTCGCGAGCGTTACCTAGTACGAACATAAAAACGGTTTTCAAACTTCTGCATCTTAAAATGAAAATAAGCGATTTGCAATTAAAACTGCTATGGCGTAGTGAAAACTCGAGTTATAGTTATTCATTATTCATGAAATTTCAATGCAACGGCAAGATACTTCGACGATATCTCTTCATTTTTGCACACTTTGTACCCACCTAATTATTGTTTATGTGTTTTGCCAACTGATCATGGCGCTTTATTGATTTAGGTATGTAATGTAGGCATTTGCAACAGTGCCGAATTTTCGAAAATAACACAACAACACATAGAAAATAATGGTTAAAGGGGGTCCCATTCCTGGGGACATCGTTCCGAGGGCTTACCCGGGGCTCCCAATCATAGGCAGTAGGTGTTTTTTTTTTAATATCTCCTATGTAAAGTTTCAGTGTATAACTTCAAAGAGCAAGCACATCTCTCCTTATTACATTTGGAAACAGATCATTAGTTTAGCGGTGCGCAAAGGTTCACAGAGCTTTACCTTTTACGGGGAAAATTTAGATAAGTACGAAAAGTTATTTTCTCTGTCGCGAACCCTTTTTGATAACTAACATAGGTTGTTCATAATGTTGATTGTTACACATGGTGCAAGTTTGTGAAATTTTGATATTATAAAACGTTGCTCTTAGATATATAGAAATTATAATCGAATATTAAAAATCTTTTAATTTCTGAATTAAATAAAAAACCGGCAAATTGCGAGTCGGAATCGCTCATAAAGGGTTCCGTAGCAGCAAGTACCATATTATAATTTAAAAGTTCTTGTAGTACCTTCTGAACATCGTTTTGATAACATTTTGTGAATAAATTTTTAAATGCCTTAAAAAATGTATGGTCTCGATTTTAGGAAACCATAGTATTCGGCGCTCCACACGCTGGTGGAGTGCACTTCGTGGGCGCAACAGCGCCAGGTCCTCGTGGTGGGTCTGGGCGTGGACACTCTCTCGCTCGAGACCATGGTGCGAGCCCTGCTTTCGAGCGGGAGTAAGTGGGACTGCGCCGCCTCTTTTTGCAAGCAGGTCATGCTCGTGAAAGAGACGGCGGGGCGGGAACGGGAGAGAACTCTCCCACCCGAGTTCCGCAGCCGGCAGCTTGCGCGCCGCCGACGTGTCTTCGCCGAGGACTATCGACCTCCATGACCGGAGGCCTGAGGACGGTGAGAGGGCGGCTCACCGTCCTTACAGAAGCAGGTCCATGACGCGCACGCGCCCGGGGAGGGCGCGTGCGTGAGTTCCCCCCTAGAAGCGGGTCACACCCGAAACCCCCCAAAGATGCGGAATAGCACCCGAACTACCCCCTGGGCGAGGCCGCAGTGGCGGCCGTAGGTCTGTTGGGAGTCCTGGGGCATCCTTCCGAGGGCTTACCCGGGGCTCCCAAACATAGGCTGTTGGGCGTTACGTGAGGTTTTTAGTCGGTAGGAGTCCGGCATAACATCCATGAGGATTATTCCTCACATTAAACAAAAAAAAACCATAGTATTTTGACATAACTGTGTTCTTCGCCTTCAGTGATTCAAAAGATCGTTTATCTGACTTTAAATACAATAAACAGTTTGTTTTTTGATATAGAATCCAACGTGCGCGAGTACGACTAGCACTTCGCTGGTCTTTTTCTATTTTATCAAAAACCATCCTTTCTATATTAAAATTGACCTCTCATTTGGCGATCAATTTTGATTTATAGGTACAGATAATTTACTGATCTAAAGATAATTTACTGATCTAAATGTTTGTCCGGGTACAACTCAGAAAGTTACTATCTTGTATTAGAGCTTAACGTTAATGTGTGTTTTGTTTCAACTTTCAAGACCGGATATTTGATAAACAGTTATTTCGAATTTCAGAACAACACTTGCCAGGCCAGTAAGTGTTCTATGAATGTGGATATGATGATGCTATGTAATATCTTCTTCATAAATACACTCCAAGAACTGCTATTCTGTCTTCAAATTTTTATACATGCCATAAAGCTACAAAAGAATAGATAAAGTAAAAGCTTACACACATAAAGGACCTTTTCTATCCCCGATCGAATGTTCGATTTCAGTTCATGGTAATGCGGGCACACTGCACTGAATCCTATTTGGGAACAGTTGCAATTTATATCGTTATATTTTTAGAACTGACCGAAATGGGATAACCGTTTGAAATACATTTCAGTTTTAGTGTAGCTAGAAATTATACCAGGAATGTGCTTTGTGTAACAAATTTCGTTTTTATTGAAAGTAGAATAATTTATTGTTTGTATTTCGTCGCAAGCATAATATAATTTTTGCACACCACTTTCATGAACGTAAATCTTATGCTACAGTAGTTTACTCAAAAATACAAATTTAACTATAGGTGTTTAACTACATAAATAAAGGATACAGACGATGAAGAGGTTTGTTGAAATTGATTTCGGATAAAGATTCTTTTGTTCCACTCTGATGACCGACCAGCTTGAAAGACCAAATAAATAAATATCGAAAGATCGTCAAACCAACAAAAAAATATACTTGCTATATTTATTTGGGGGCACGGCAGTGCCCCCAAGCCAAGTCGAGCGCGAAGCAAACACTGCCGTACCATCCTTTACAGGAACCATTTCGCCGCATTTTCAGGCCCCTAGTAGAGAACCTCTGGATAAGACCAGAACGCAGAAATTTTCATCATCTAGTAAGCTATAATCACATACTTAAAATCCAAAATTTCAAGTCTGTAGGTCATTTACTTAGCCTATAGCATCCCACTGCTGGGCGAATGCCTCCCCCTCAGCTTTTAATCACTACATATTATAAAACAAAGTCCCCAGCCGCGTCTGTCCGTCTGTCTGTCTGTTTGTTCACGATAAACTTAAAAACCACTGCATGGAGTTTCAGGCTGAGATCACCAATCGAGAGAGTGGTTCCCGAGAAAGGTTTTCGTATATAATTTGTAGAGTTTTTGTTGACATTGACTAAAATATTACGACATTAGTTGGAGAGGTCAGAAAAAAATAAGGCGTCTGGGAGCTTTTAACGAAAACGCTGCCTAAACCCTTCGAGGTATTACAAAATAATGTACCATGGAATTGTGTATCTTATATAGGCCTACAGAAAAGTCCGCGGCAGCATATGTTTATCTCTTAAGGATAACATACAATAACCATGTTCATTCTTTAAAAATTTAGCAGTTATAAAGTGGTAATTGGAATGCTATTTACACCAAGAAAGTGTTAACCCGTCTCAATTTAAATACATTAGTGGGCATGAAAATATAATGAAAATTATTTGTTCCCTTTACACATAGCAAATCAAAATAATGCGCAACGAAATTAATTTTGTGTCGCCATGATTGAACTGGGTCATACATTATACGGGTCACATACTAACTTATTCTTCTACTTTTATCGCAAATTTTTTTTTTGTTAAAAGTGAATAACGCTTACAGCAGATTACTTTAGGTAGGTGTAATATTTCAAAATAAGCAATTTCATAGAAATAGTAAACAAAGAGCCTTTATTTTAGAATTTTCTTCAGTATTAGTCATTTACATACAAACATCCGCCTGTTACAATTTTATTACATGTATCAATGTAGTAGACGTAACGTGTATAAAATAAATGACATCAATCAAATGTCATCAATATTCTGAAAAAGAAATTAAGCATAGAGTTCACAAACTCTTTTGAAAATACAAACTGTACCTACCTTAGAGGATCGTTATGAAAATAACATAATAGTAAACAACCACCACTAAGCAATACGCTTCTCCAGCGTGTAGCTGTGATTCTCTGTGATAACCACTATGAGAGGTACCTTTGTTCGGGCCATCCATAGAAAATAGATGGCATAATGCTGAATACCGCAAAGAACAAGCGGCGTGGCATAGAATGGGGACTATCCTGATATCCTGAAGGATTTAGATGACGCCGATGACCTGTGCTTGCTGAGGCACTCACACGCCACAAATTAGAGATAGTACAAATGGAAACCTAGGTACATACTAAATTCGCTGAGGCTACGCACACATAGACAACTCATTCACAGACACGAGGTCAGGCGGTCTTAACCGAATTTTCGATAGGTACTGATTTGTGCGCGAGTGTATGTAGCAGAGGGTAGGTGTGACAAAAAAGTACATACATGAGTTTTCCATCTGTACTATCTCCAATTTGGACACACGCCGTCATGCATGCCTACAGGACAACGTGCAAAATGAGACAGCGAATGGAAGGACTGAAAATAAAATCGACAGACGCAGGAGATGAGGTGTGGGAAGAAGAGTCTGTTTCGCTGCGCATTGGCACAGATGTCGAGCGCGTTCACTAATTCACGTAACTCGGGAGTGTCGTGTCGGAAACTGATGGGTTAGAAGAGTACATCATTTCGAGGCTCGCCAAGGCAAGAGCACAAGAGCAAACTTCACACAGCTGCGCCCCGTATGGCAGTTGCGAAAATTGACTCGAAAAGTGAAACCCAAAACAAAGTCAACGTTAAAACTGTACCACTATACGGATGCAAGACAAGAAAGGTCAATAAAGACATTTCGCACCAGCTACAAGTTCCAAGTTGACCTCTAACGGATCTTCGGTATGATACGGGCCCGTTAAAATCACGAACGTAAGCCTATTGGAACGCTGCAGTGAGACCCCTATCCACTAACAGATCAAACGTCGGAAGTTTAGCTGGATTAGACACACGCTGCAGAGGGACCATGATCAAATACCAAGGCAAGCCTTACTGAAACTACTGAAAGAGCGGAGCAGCAATGTGAAATGTTTTGAAAACGGGGAAAATTTAATCGATATAAGAGTATCCGTTGCGCTTCTGCGTAAATGGTTAAAGTTACATAAAAATAATGTATTACAAAATTGAAAAGTTAAAAAGTTCTTAAACAAAAAACCTATTTTCGATCTATTCATTTCGTTCGATCACAGTCACCTTTTTATTAACATGAGGAAAATCCTACATGTATGCTATGCAGGACTCATACCGACTAAAAACACACGCATCCTGCTTAACAACCTACCGTTGGGAGCCCCGGGTAAGCGGAGCTACGGCTACCACTGCGGCCTCACCTATGGGGATGCGGGAGCTATCCCGCGTCTTTGGGAGGTTTTCGATCACAGTAACGTTAATTATTTCTAAAATAATGAATAGTAGCGACGCGACGGAAGTAAACGCGACGGGAACAAATGGCTTGAAACATGATATCAAAATAACAATAGCACACCGCGCTCTTTCTCTCTCTCTCTCTTTCTCTCTTATAAGACGCAAACGAAGTTGCGCTGGTCAGCTAGTACAAATATAAATAAAATTAAAGGAAAACTCTGGATAAGACTAGACTGGCTTTTATACTAATACTTACAAGTTTATAAGAAGAAATAGTCGAATGATTATCTTTATTCTACTCGAAAATTACACAAATTAAATAAACAAATTACACTAAAATATTAATTTCGCTCAAAATTTGGTCAAAATATAACGGCATGAACGTGAATGGGCAATACAAAAAACTGTTGTACAAGAATCAGAACCGGAAAAAAAGAAAAGAAAGATCTGTATAAATAAAAAAACTACTCCTAAAAAGGAAAAAACTGCGTCTAATAAGAAAATCTAATAAAATAAATCAATATGCCCACGTTTCTACAAAAAGAAGTGAAATCCCACCAAAAACATTCTGTAAAAAACTAGCCAAGTCTTGTTGGAGCTACTTGTTTATCTCTAAAAAGTAATGAGATCTAGACAAAGTCGTGCCAAGTCTAAGGTTCCTTACTGCGATTACTTTATTACTATAGTTAATGTTGTGTGACTTGGCCGTTGAAGGGTACACAAGGGTACAAAACAAGATGCTTCATGACACCATTGCACCAATCTGTCGCCAGAACCGCTACCCATTGACGATCGAAAATTGCCACTTGGAGAACGTTAATTCAATAACTAGTCAATTATTATTATTATAATCATTGATAGAAGTCCTTCTGTACGTCTATTTTTATTAGATCGGTGGTCGATTTGCCGCTTCAAAAAGAAGAGAGCAGAAGTCAGCATTGTCAATGCTGAATGCATGTGTTGCCCAATCAATAACAGCCTAAAATGAGACACTAGCGTCCAATTACCAATACCAGTATGGGCTAATAACTCGCTTAACAAACATAGGTAGTTACAACAGATATAACATTACGTGTAAACATAATTGACTTGTACACACTCACGTATAAAGAATTTTCAACGGCCAAGTCACACAACATTAACTATAGTAATAAAGTAATCGCAGTAAGGAACCTTAGACTTGGCACGACTTTGTCTAGATCTCATTACTTTTTAGAGATAAACAAGTAGCTCCAACAAGACTTGACTAGTTTTTTACAGAATGTTTTTGGTGGGATAATATTAACAGTATTGATTAGTCCATGACCAAGGGTTGCTTTATTTCAAAAACATTGAGTACCTACCTACATTATTAAATATTCAATACTTTTAATAAAAATATGGAACCAGAAACTCAGTTTGTCAGTTTGAGGCGTAACAAATTTTGTCATCAATCTTAACACAAATAGATTGATGGCAAATCACAAATTTATTTCTGAAGTCATAGCAAATTTCTAACAATTTCTATCTTTCTTGACTCAGGTAGATTGATGACACTTCTGAAATATTATTGTGAAGTTTTGAGACCGTAAGCCAATTTGTCCTTAGATTTTTCATTTTGTAGAAATAAGGGAAGAAAAAGGAGTAATTTCAATTCAAGTTTTGTTTTCTTAACTCGTTCAAAAAAAGACGCTACCTTCTTTTTGAGACCAGTTAAGAATAAAATGTTATTGTAAGATTATGTACACTAAGGGCGAGGCCGCACTTGCGGTTATCGCGGCGGTTTCTAACCTCAAAATGTCAAAACATTGACTTGATTTCATTGATTTTGACAGTTTGATGACATTTTGAGGTTAGAAACCGCCGCGGAAAAACGCAAATGCGGCCTCGCACTAAGTAGGTACCTACTTACTACGCCTCACTTGGGAGTTTGTATCATAGACGTAAGGTTATCAAAAAAAATTTTTCAATAAAAAATACAACCGACTTCGAACAAATCCTGAAAAATAAAATTTACTTAGCACAAAGTAATATGTATTTTCATTTATCAGATTTTTTATTCAATATCATATTGAAGTCGGCGCCAAGTAAATTCATAGGTTAAGGTAGGTATTATTCATGGCACCAACTTCAATATTATATTGAATAAAATCTGATAAATCAAAATACATACTACTTTGTGCTAAGTAAATTTTATTTTTCAGGATTTGTTCGAAGTCGGTTGTATTTTTTATTGAAAAATTTTTTTTCAATATTTTAAGTGACGGATGAACCGAAAAATATATCTATCTAGGTGAAAGTTCTCATTAATACAAATCAATCAAGCCCCAACACAAAGTAGCTGCTCTGTAAATCGTCAAGGAATTCCCTCAACTGTCTTTTGGTTCCATCATCGGATTGACTCCAGACCTTCATTAACTGTAGTACATTAAAGCACTGAATTAAAAAGTTAACAAACGCACTAGTTGTCCCTATAATTATCGGTGGTTGCCCTCGCATACCCAGCATCCAGCATCCAGCCCATAATCAGATCATAACCTGGTTAAAATGGGACCACTTCAGAAGTAAACACTATTCAACAAAAAAAAATTAAATCCGTCTATAACTGACGGAAATATCGTTGAACATACATAAAACATTGAGAACTTTCTTTTTTTTTAAGTCTGATCTATCAATCTAGGTGTAAAGTTCTCATCAATACAAATCAATCAAGCCCAAACACAAGATAACTGCTGTAAATTGTTAAGGAATGCCCTCGACTTTCTTTCGACTCTATCATCAGATAGACGCCAGACCTTCATTAAAATGTAGAACATTAAAGCACTTAATTAAAAATTTAAAATGCGCACTAGTTGTCCCTACAATTTTCCGTGGTTGCCCTCGATTTCTCCTGGATCCCTTCGTCAGATCCTGATCTGGTAAAAATAGGACCACCTCAGAAGTAACCCCTATTCAACAAAAAAAAAATTTTTGAAATCCGTCTATAATTGACGGAAATATCGCTTGACATACATAAAAAAAAATACATACAGACGAATTGAGAACCTCCTCCTTTTTTTGAAGTCGGTTAAAAACTGGCTGACCCGCGCAACTTCGTTTGCGTCACATAAGAGAGAGTAAATCACCCGTTCCCGTCGCATTTACTCTGAGTGACCAAAAAATGCGCATAAAAAAACGTGCTGAAACGGGATAAAAAGTATTCTATGTCCGTCTCCTAGTTCTAAGTTATCTCGCCACCAATTTTCAGCCAAATCGGTACAGCCGTTCTTGAGTTATAAATAGTGTAACTAACACGACTTTCTTTTATATATATATATATAATAGGCCCGTCATGAGACAATCTCGAGGTGTCTCAAATGTTTGTACCTAAAACATTACATTTGAGAAAGCGCCACTCTCATTGATAGATTCCGAAATCTGTTTATGACACGCAGTGCAGTGGCCAGAATCTCACTGGAGACTTTGGGAATCCGCCTAAGAGAGTTGATTGCGATGATAAAAATTTCAAAACGGGCCTATTACATTTTTACGAGTATATTTACTTACCTGTTGATCAAGATGGCGAACATTTTATAAAGATAAGTATGAAGAGTAACATACCAAAAGGAAAGGAAATAAGGTAAGCTTAATGCCTACGTAAAAGTACCTACCTACAGTCATGAAAATAGCGTAGTAAAGGTAAACCAGTTCCCTCTACTCAGTTTACTGCATTAAGGGCCTTATTAGAGAGCATTTGAATCGTGTAAGCGTAGTTTTATATGGCGAAAACTTACCTCAAGCTTTTCCTGAGTTTTGCGTATCATTTTGTAATATAGCCCTGAGATTTCTTGTACGGTGTATAATATATTTTTTTAAAGTGCCGATGGTTATATAATTATTTATATATTTATTATAAAAAAAAAACTACTTATTTTTTTCATTTTCTAGTAACTATAATAAATCTAATGTTTTTAGGGTTATTTTAGTGATTTTAATGCTAAAAATAAATAGATAATTTCAAAACAAGATCTTATTCACACGGAAAACATATATAACACAGGTTGAGCCGCGGGCAAGCTCTACCGAGTGCTCGCAACCTCGGCGACGTTAGCTCGTAAATAAATGCGAGTTTAGGGAAATTAAATGTCACATACATTTCCTACTCTAGTTTGCCCTCTTGGGTTTGAAAAGGAAAGCTTAATATAATCGGAAATTGAGCTATCAGGTGAGTAACCTTTAAATGAGAGAGTTGCTTTCTAACATGATTAGTATAGTAAAGCGATCACCTATTATGTGGATATTGTGGATTATGGGCTCTCCGCTCCGTGTCGGTATTTGGGACGAAGTCAAATGCCGCGTGAGGGCGAGGCAACCATTTACCTTACACACTCTCGCGCTCGCTTATTTCTTAGTTGACTGGCGACAACTGTATAAACCGATGACAACACTCATGTCGCCTCCACTCGCCATGACCATGTCTAGAATCCCAGGAGGCGCCTCACGAGATTCTGGTTCGGGCATATTTGTAGTAATATCTACATATAAACACTTCTAGGCGTAATACATATTCAGTTACGTAGAAAGTTGCCATTTTTGTATATTCCTCTATGTTAGGTACTAAAAAGTCAACGACTTGTAGGTAAAACTAAATAAATGTATGTGTTTGCGGTGATAGTGCTTATTTGGTAACTGTACATTATAGTAGTCTTTGTCTCATCAACGGTATAACTGACATCCAAAGTTATTAACTTTGACCAAATACCTGAACTCAACTGGTTGGAACGAATAAATTTATTTAAAGTGAAAATGTAGAACTTTGTTTGGGAAGGGATTTGAACTCGTGACCCTTGCCTCGCTTTTGTAGTTGCCAAGTCTAGCGACAGATGGCTTTAACCTAAGGTCGCTTTCCCACTATGTCGTTACGGATAATTATCGTTGGACAAGTAATAATGTCTCTCTCTGTTTTATTATTACGACTTTTGTCGTCAGATATTTTTACTGTCGTGTAAGCGGTTCCCATTGCCACGACAATAAGTCTTCAAAGAAAAAGAAAAATCGTAAATTGCGTCATCCTATCAAGACCTAAATTGAAATACATAACAACGACTTTTACGACGACGTAAACGGTAACGTAATTTGTCGTCAGGACATAATGGAAATGCGCTCTAACTGAAAAGTGGTATAAGTGGTTTCTCATTCGCGCGTGGTTGTAGACAGTATACCTGTGGTCCTAGACAGCGTGCGTGTGCTAGTCAACGACGTATTACGTATAATATAGACACGTCATGCACGAACATGACGGCTTTCAAAAACAGCAAATATTTTATACATTCAAAAAAAGAATTTCTATGAAATTATCTATGGTGGCATGTATGAAAATTAAGGCAATTGCCTTACTTTTTTGTTGCCATTTTTCAGTGTTGGTAACGTATCTATAGTTTTTTATATATCATTGGTGCTAGTACGGTCCACAGACTCCTTTTATATCCACAGAGAGTACTGTCCACAACCGCACGTGGGTGAGAAACAGCATGACAATGAAACCATAGATGAAACTGCCCTAAGGTTGTGTAGAATCTCAATTGCTTTCGATAGTCCATAGCTCAGCTAGTATAAGTTCCCTCCCGAAGCAAGTAGTCGTTCTTCACAATTTTTTGAAAAAATTGTGAGCATTCTGGTTACTCTAAAAATTAATACTTACCAATAAAATAAAACTGGTTATGGTCTTATGTGCGTTTAGCATGCCCATCGCCCAGATTCACTCGTAATACTTTTGTCCAAAATAATAGACGCTCAGTCAATTGCCTTGTTACACTGGACAGATTGCTACAACTTCCTAAAAAGTTTTTCAAGTCACCAATAAAGCCTTCAAACTTGACATAACGAGTACCACGTTACGCAACGTTGACATGAATTCGAGGATTGCCAAATCTTATTATCATCGAATGCGCAATAATTACATATACATACATCGATCTGTAATATTGTAAAGGACGTCTGAATGTACTGTCAGATGTCAACTTCATCAAGATTCGGTTTGTTGTCGTGTCTTGCAACTTATTGCATGTGTCACCCTATCTGTTTAAATAAAGTAACCACCAAACCGAGACCTGCAAAAAATTTTCGGTAGGTAAAAACACACGAGGCCGTGTGAACGTAGAGTTACTGGCAGCAAGGACCAACGGTATGCCGTGCCTTCCCAAGCACGGAAAACGTAAAGGGGAATAGCGTAAGAAGTTTAATGCAGTGATCATTTTCAGGACACTGGGCTCTGAACTAACGCTTCCTAGGTATTTTGTGGGTAAGAAAATAAAGGGAAATGCTCAATTATGTTTAAAACATTTATTACATTTTGTTTTCGATTGCCAACACAAATAAATATAGTTATTTCGCGTTAAGAATGCAGTGTGCATTAATTTTGGGAAACTTTTTGTAGGTATGGAAAACAGAATGGACACAATTTGAAAATATGCCTTCGATTAGTAACTACGAACTCAAGATTCTAATTTGGAGAGAACTTGATTGGTTATCGGAAAGGCTAGGTCGGGTAATAAAGACCAGTCACTGCATTCTTAACACGAACAACCTATAAATACTTTACCATAGTGAAGACTTAAACAACAGACAATGAAAAAAAGACCAGTATTATGAAATTAAACAATTTGTAACTGGAATAAGGTGCAAGCCACACAGACGTAAAACTACCTAAGCCACGAAAATCTTTCAAAAGAAATAAAAAAATTTGTGAACTTTGGCAGTAAAAACTTAAATTTGAAAAATTCACTCTGTTATACAGACAATTGTCAGCCCTACAATTATTAACCGTGTGTACGATGAAAAGCCCGCCCGTAATTCAAAATCACGATTAGCACTATAGTCCAGTCGTTTGGTCGTAAAAATAGAGGTTACCTGGAAAGTTTTCCGGAAGTTTAGAAAATAGGCAATTTTATAGATTTTGATATGCTCTTTCCGAATTTCAACTTTGCCACCTCGTATGTTTGCCGCTCGCGCCGCCATATTGATAAAATGGCGCCCAAAAGCAGTTTTTTGATAATAACTCCTTTCCGGCGCATTTTACAGGAAAACATATCTATACAAAATGAAAGTAGAGAAAATTTTCTTCAACTTATGTCATAACCTTTTTTTTCCTAAAATCAATAGTTTCGGCGTACGAGCGCCGTAAACCATTATACATCCACACCAACGTGTAATAATTACTTTAAACTGCTCATACTGTGATTTGTAAATTATTAAAATTACACGAAGGTTAAATTTTGTTCCATAGAGTGAAAACCTAGCTAACTATATTCTGTCATGTCTCCACAGTTCTTTCCCTTCTAAGAAATATCTGGCCCCAGCTGAGCTCAACAGAAATATTCAGTCTGAGTCATCAGTATATGTTTATCATTTCACAGTGTCGTTTGCATTTACAGAGCCATGGCTTCTAATGAAGTAAACTGCTTTATTTGTGGTGATATACTGCAAGAAAGTGAAATGAGTATTTCTGCCGAAACATGCATTGAAATACACTTTACGGCGCTCCTACGCCGAAACTATTAATTTTTGGGAGGAAAGGATTATGACAAATTGTAGGAAATTTCCTCTACTTTTATTTTTTGTAGATATGTTTTTCCTGTAAAATGCGTCGGAAAGGAGTTATTATCAAAAAACTGCTTTTGAGAGCCATTTTTTCAAAATGGCGGCACGAGCGGCAAACTTACGAGGTGGCAAAGTTGAAATTTGGAAAGAGCATATCAAAATCTATAAAATTACCAATTTTCAACCTCCCGGAAAACTTTCCAAGTAAAAATACTAAATGACTGTACTACTAGACCACTAAAAATGGACCTTAAATAGCAATTTAAAAAAAAATAGTACCACGTTAAAATAGAAAAAATATTGTGTGAGACTTCTAGCGTACAAAGTCGCGGGTATTAGCTGGTATCCTACTTCCTACTAATATTATAAATGTGAAAGTTTGTGAAGATGTTTGGATGTTTGTTATTCAATCACGCTCTAACCGCTGAACGGCTTGGGGTGAAATTTGGTACAGAGATAGCTTATAGTCTGGAATAACACATAGGCTACTACTTTTCATTCCGGGAAAATGTTTATTAAATTTAACGCGGGAGAAGCCGCGAGCATCAGCTAGTTAAGTATAAATGGCCACACTCAGTTTGTAACGTGACTATTATTAATTGAGCTTACGTTGTTCTGTGTGGCTAAACCAAAAGATATGCTTTTAATCGTTTTTATACAATGTAAGAAATCATACAGTATAAAAATAGGACATAAAATTTATTTTGAAATTCGTCGCTGCTGACACTTGGAAAGGACATTGTAAAATTACAAATTATTATTATACAAATTTGATAATTCCTATTTTATCTAATGCATCTTACTTATTAGAAATTGAGACGCTTAAGGCACAGCAAAATTACATCTAATCCTACTATAATATTATAAATGTGAAAGTTTGTGAAGATGTTTGGATGTTTGGATGTTTGTTACTCAATCACGCCCTAACGACTGAACGGATCTGGCTGAAATTTGGTACACAGATAGATTACAGTCTGGAATAACACATAGGCTACTTTTTATCCCTGAAATAGGTTCCCATTGGTTTCGGGAACGGGAACAAAATTTCTTGCTAACGGCGCGGATTTCAGCATAAACTTTGAACAGATTAGTTTGAAAATAGGCATATAGGTAACCCGGTGCCTGTACTAACACATAGCATACTTTTGATCCCAGTGGTATATTCCCTTGGGATAAATGTTTCAACTTTATCATTATCAATTTCGCACAACTGAACGGCTCTGGCTGAAATTTGGTACACAAATAGATTACAGTCTGGAATAACGCATAGGCTACTTTTTAACCCTGGAATATGTTCTCATGGGATGCAAAAACAGGAACAAATTTTCTTGCTTGCGGCGCGGTTATCAGCACAAACTATTAAACAGATAGCGATTAAAATTGGCGCATAGGTAGATCAATTCCTTGAATAAAATATACGTTCAGTAGGATGCTTTTCGTCTCCATAGTGTGTTCTCTTGGAATAGTTAGCATCACATGGAAACGTATTTCAAGGATAAAATTTTACAATGAGCTATTCCAGAGTATAGTCTATTCCTATTGTTAATTGAAATATACTTATTTTTGGCTTCTTTTTATCAGTGCAACTTGGATATTCTCACGTTCTCTGAATTAATTTACAATCTGATTATTATTGTACCTAATTTGATTGTTTGCAATTTTTTTCTAAATTTTGTTTTTTTTTATTTCGATAACATAATTTTGTTGTTTTTAAATATGCCAGGAAAACGAAAATCTAATTTATCTCAATCTTCTAAAATAACTCAAGCTATAAAAGTAAAGACTTCCCCTAGATCGGAGTTAAGGAGGATTGAGCAGGCAAGGCTCTCAGAGTAGCTTAAACGCCGGAGCAGGCGCATGAACGTCGTCAACATCATGTTGAATATTTAATCTCTGAACGGGCTGCTGAGACGCGGGAACAATTGCAAGCTTGACGCGCGGAGCAAGCTGAGCGTCAAGCCAACATGAGTCGAAACTCCGGAACATGCCAATCGTCGTCGTCAACAGCATGTTGAATATTTGACCTCCCAGCGGGCTGCTGAGGAGGTGGAACCTGGAATATGTTCTCATGGGATGCAAAAACAGGAACAAATTTTCTTGCTTGCGGCGCGGTTATCAGCACAAACTATTAAACAGATAGCGATTAAAATTGGCGCATAGGTAGATCAATTCCTTGAATAAAATATACGTTCAGTAGGATGCTTTTCGTCTCCATAGTGTGTTCTCTTGGAATAGTTAGCATCACATGGAAACGTATTTCAAGGATAAAATTTTACAATGAGCTATTCCAGAGTATAGTCTATTCCTATTGTTAATTGAAATATACTTATTTTTGGCTTCTTTTTATCAGTGCAACTTGGATATTCTCACGGACTCTGAATTAATTTACAATCTGATTATTATTGTACCTAATTTGATTGTTTGCAATTTTTTTCTAAATTTTGTTTTTTTTTATTTCGATAACATAATTTTGTTGTTTTTAAATATGCCAGGAAAATGAAAATCTAATTTATCTCAATCTTCTAAAATAACTCAAGCTATAAAAGTAGAGACTTCCCCTAGATCGGAGTTAAGGAGGATTGAGCAGGCAAGGCTCTCAGAGTAGCTTAAACGCCGGAGCAGGCGCATGAACGTCGTCAACATCATCCTACTTCCTACTAATATTATAAATGTGAAAGTTTGTGAAGATGTTTGGATGTTTGTTACTCAATCACGCCCTAACGACTGAACGGATCTGGCTGAAATTTGGTACACAGATAGATTACAGTCTGGAATAACACATAGGCTACTTTTTATCCCTGAAATAGGTTCCCATTGGTTTCGGGAACGGGAACAAAATTTCTTGCTAACGGCGCGGATTTCAGCATAAACTTTGAACAGATTAGTTTGAAAATAGGCATATAGGTAACCCGGTGCCTGTACTAACACATAGCATACTTTTGATCCCAGTGGTATATTCCCTTGGGATAAATGTTTCAACTTTATCATTATCAATTTCGCACAACTGAACGGCTCTGGCTGAAATTTGGTACACAAATAGATTACAGTCTGGAATAACGCATAGGCTACTTTTTAACCCTGGAATATGTTCTCATGGGATGCAAAAACAGGAACAAATTTTCTTGCTTGCGGCGCGGTTATCAGCACAAACTATTAAACAGATAGCGATTAAAATTGGCGCATAGGTAGATCAATTCCTTGAATAAAATATACGTTCAGTAGGATGCTTTTCGTCTCCATAGTGTGTTCTCTTGGAATAGTTAGCATCACATGGAAACGTATTTCAAGGATAAAATTTTACAATGAGCTATTCCAGAGTATAGTCTATTCCTATTGTTAATTGAAATATACTTATTTTTGGCTTCTTTTTATCAGTGCAACTTGGATATTCTCACGGACTCTGAATTAATTTACAATCTGATTATTATTGTACCTAATTTGATTGTTTGCAATTTTTTTCTAAATTTTGTTTTTTTTTATTTCGATAACATAATTTTGTTGTTTTTAAATATGCCAGGAAAACGAAAATCTAATTTATCTCAATCTTCTAAAATAACTCAAGCTATAAAAGTAGAGACTTCCCCTAGATCGGAGTTAAGGAGGATTGAGCATGCAAGGCTCTCAGAGTAGCTTAAACGCCGGAGCAGGCGCATGAACGTCGTCAACATCATGTTGAATATTTAATCTCTGAACGGGCTGCTGAGACGCGGGAACAATTGCAAGCTTGGCACGCGGAGCAAGCTGAGTGTCAAGCCAACATGAGTCGAAACTCCGGAACATGCCAATCGTCGTCGTCAACAGCATGTTGAATATTTGACCTCCCAGCGGGCTGCTGAGGAGGTGGAACGATTGCAAGCTCGACACGCGGAGTAAGCTGAGCGTCAAGCCAGTATGAGGGCAGCCGAAATGCTGGAGCATTGCAACTATCAGTGTCAACAACACAGTGAATATTTAAACTCCCAGTGGGCAGCTGAATCCCTGGAACAATCGCAAGCTCGACGCGCAGAGCAAGCTGAGCGTCAAGCCAGCATGAGAGCAGCCGAAACACTTGAGTAAGGCAACCATCGGCGTCGGCGTTGAATATTTAAGCTCCCAGTGGGCGGCTGATACACAAAAACAATTGCAAGCTCGATGCCAACTGCACGCCAATTATGTTTCGTCACAGCAGGTAACAGAGACTGAGGCGGAAGCAGAAATGCGCAAACGTTCCATTTGCTCAAGGGTGGCACTGCGGCGTCAAACATTCTCTTTAAATACGTAGGGCGATTTAAAGAACGCCGCATTTGAGTACTTGAGGAGAGCAGATGAAATAAACGCCTGTCTGAAGGCGTCGTCGCCACTGTGGGCTAAGGTGCAAAAACTTCATCTTACGTGCAACATGCATGTACAGCTGTTTAATGACCAAGAGTGTGGTGCTTACGCAAGTAAACTGCTGGAAATAGGCGAGGGCTGACTAAAAACTGATCCATATGGCAAATATCAGTTTACAAATAAATTTTGCCATCCAGTCGCAACAGAAGATGAGCTAATTTTAAATGTTTTTCCAAATTTACAATCTAACATAAAAAATGAATATTGGTTGTGTGAAAGGGCAGTACTATCGCCAAGAAATGAGTGTGTAAATAAAATAAATAAAATAATATTAGATGCGGTACTCGGAGAGTCAAAAATATACTCCTCCGTTGATACAACGATGACCAATTACGATAGTAATGCCTTCCCACATATTAGAACTCACGACTAACTAACTACCTCAGTTCTATTAATGCGTAACCTTCATTCAGCAAAATTATGCAACGACACGAGGCTGCGCATTAATGAGCTGGGGAGAAATATTATAAAAGTCACTATTATTACTGGATCAGCCAAAGGAGAGTGCGTTTTAATTCCCCGCATTCCAATGATTCCCAACAATTTGCCATTCGAGTTCAGAAGGTTGCAATTTCCCCTAAAATAAGCTTTTACAATGACAAATAATAAATCACAGGGTCAAACATTGAAAGTGGCAGGAATTCACCTGGGCACTCCTTGCTTTTCACATGGTCAGCTATATGTTGGCTGTTCAAGTGTATCGAGTGCCCAAAACTTACATGTGCTGGCTGAAAACGATAGATCGTATAATGTAGTCTACAGATCCGTTTAACCATAAACTTTCCCTATCAACTTTAGTTTGGACAACAAAAGTGAATTATTATATATTTGGACAACAAAAGTGATATATTACTTGCGGCGTTGTTGTTGTTTAAAGATATTTCAGGCTTTTTACCCAATGAAATGCCTATTCCTCTTATTCAGAACTAGCTGATCTTCGCAACTGCGTTTACGCCTACGTATTATTTATACTTTTACTCTCCTTTTAATTGACGAGCTGTAAATAAATAGGGCACAGAAACAGTCACAAAAAATGGCAGGCTTAAGCTACTTTACTTATAATTAAGTGTTTTTTGCATAGACGCATCAGAAATCGAACGGTCTCAATATTCTGCAGCCCGAGGGAAACACCAAACATGTGGTTTACAAAGAGGTGTTAACAATTCCTTTCATTTAGCCACCTATCAATCTAATCTATATTAATAAAATAACTGGAGAGCTCAGTCACCATCAAGACCCAACCAGAATTCTTGAACCCTGAGTCCTGAAATGTTAATGGCCAAGGATTAAGGAGTTAAGGATTCACTAGAAACCATTTAATCAAATACTAGCCCTAATGGGATACACAGGATATAAAAGTTTATCGAAATGTATCCCGGGCGAAGCCGGGAGCCACAGCTAGTTATAATATAATTATACAACTATATAGACACTCTCGGTAACTATTATATTATCTATTGTGATATGTACAAAAATATTATTTCATTTATATAATCTAGCATTATTCTTAGAAAATAACATTTTATAATAAACTTTTATAATTATATCATGCACCTCACAAATGTGATTAAAGGAAATAAATACATAAATAAACAACATTTAGACTTTCAAACTAAAAGCCAATTACACGAAATGATACACAAAACGAACACAAAATGCATTTTGAAGTCCACAAAATTGTATTGGCATAAATTCACTTTATTCAATGTCAATATCCACATCGATTCTGTTCCTAGAATCGATATTCTTCAAATCAAGCACGCGAGTTGTTTCTTCGTTGCCTTTCCAATTGCTTTCTGTGGTTGTGACGTTTTCTTGCTACTATCGCTATGAATATAACACATAGCGCGATCGCTACAGCTACTCCTATCCACCAATAAGTACTGTATGAGGCCTGTTTCGTAACTGCCTCTTCTTTATGATCTTCTGCTGCAACAGGATTCTTTATCTCTAAAACTCTCACTGTAGATGTTTCCACACTGAATTTAGACTTTGATCCATCACCAGTATCGATGACGTTTTCTTCAACAACATCCTCGGGTATTTTAAGACTACTGTGTTGTTTTTCTTCTTGAGTTTCAACGGATACTGGAATTTCATTCTCTTCGGGCACTGGTTCTTCAAAAACGGGTTCGATGTATTCTACAGAATATCCGCTGTCTGATGAGGGATCTAGTTGGTTATCTAAGTATTCGTCGAGTATTTTGTAGTAATCAGTGAAACCTGTGTATTCCAAGCCATATTCTCTTTTAGCTAGAATATCACTGACCATATCGGGCCAAGCAGTGCTGTACCCCTGCATCATTGCGAATCTGTAAATAATGGTTTCCTTTAGTTCTGCTATTACAGTTGCTACACTATTTTGTTCTACAATTTTAATATGTAGAACATTAGAGAAAAATATTCCAATTTGTTCTACTAGTTGAACAAAAATTTTGGAACATATTGGAATACAACATTATTGTTATTACACTATATTATCCTAAGTGTGTTTCAGGGCTCTATTAATTATATAATAATAAGGTTATGACCCCCGTGGCCGCGTATTGGAAGCCAGAAAATTTGTTTGAATACCAAATTTTCTTTTTCATCATATAGTCTTTCCAGTTGAATTTAAACCAAACCAGGATTTGCAACCAGAGAGAGTGTGCTCGTAATTGCAGTTTTGTAATAACGTGTCAGATTTGCTGGTGTTTACAATTACTGCTTTGCTCTCTTAGGCAATAGCATCATGACAAACATTCAGTCAAAAGATTTTTCAAATCGGATTAGTCGTTTTCATCAAATAAACAAACTTTGCATACAATATTAATCTATACATTTAAAATTACTTGTCCCGACTGACTGACTGATTCATCAACGCAGAGCCTAAACCGCTGGTTAAAATTTTGACAGTAGATGCATTTTATTTTGCAAGCATCCACTAACAAAGTATTTTTGGAAATTCGGCTACTAAGGGCTAAAATAAGAGACGGAAGTTTGTATGAAAGTCTTTAAGAAAGGATGCACTAAATTTCATAAACCTGTGTCTTTTAAGAAATAAATGAACACGTGTATCAGCGTAATTCAAAATTTAACTACTAAGAGGGCAAAATACGTGATCAACGTTTGTATGGAAAGTTCGTCATTTTTAAAGTTGGAAGCATGAAACTTCGTACACCTACGTCTTTTAAGAAATAAATGAACACGTATCAGTGATATATGAACACGTATAAGTGATAAAAGTTACACGACGGGTAACCCTTCTATTTCTCTCTCTCTCTCTCTCTCTCTCTCTCTCTCTCTCTCTCTCCCTCTCTCTCTCGCTCACTCTCTCTCTCTTTCTTACGCAAACGAAGTTGCGCGGGTCAGCTAGTATAATTAATGAAAATACAATACTCACATTAAACGATCATTATTTTCAGCAATATGTTCTATCAAATTAGAGTTATCGGCCATCAGTTCTTCAGCAAATGATTGGTAGATTTGATATTTTAGAATTAATCCCATAAATTTTCTGCAAGAGAAGACAAATATTCAGTTGAAGTTAGTTAAAAAGTGTTCTTTAACTGCAATTTCACGAAAAAGAAAAAGATTCTTTTTTTATTATTTTGAAAAGTTTTTGGTCTCATTTGGTCGAGTATTAAAATTACTCGTTAGTTCAAATATGTCACTATAGATGTTTGCAACACCAGAGGGGCCTATCATATTAAAGATAGCACTCGAAAGTCAGCTTGAGTCTGAGCTGAGTATGACTTGAAAAAATTGCGTACTAACAAAAATGTTTTTGAAATAGAAAACGTTCGTAACGGGACGTTGCCAGACTATTCCTTTTAAACGGAAGACTGTAGACATTTTCATACATCAAAGTAGTTTCCTTTTATGTGAATGACTTTTAAAAGGTGAATTGTGACCTCTTTCGCACTCACCCAATGAAAGGTTTATTGAAAATCATGTAATGGTCGCCGAGGAAGTCATTGTCAGACGACTCTATAAAGGAGAAATTTTTACGAAAGTCGCTCCAACTACTCGGTATTTTGGCGTATGGTATTGTTCCCATTAAAACTTTTATCCTCCATTCGTCCGCCGCCAAATAATAGTTTAGCCTGTAAATAAAATATTTGTTATATAAATAATTATATCAATGAAATGAATAATAGCCATTTGAAAAGGAACAAAAAGTACGCCAAGAGCCCAGAACCCACTTATGACTTTGGGATGATCCTGGCAATGTGAAATGACATAAAAATGTTGGTTTGATAGGAAAGACTTAGCATTTATTACTTTTCTGGATTCAGACATTTTATAGAATAAATTAAACAACGATTTTTGCTTCATTTAGTAATTCTTTAGATTTCAAATTGACTAAGAAACATTAAAGAACCTTAAATATAAAGGCATAACTTGGTAACATAAAAGCACTTACTTTGGTAAATCTCTCAAAGCCATTATGAGTTGTATAACAAGACGATGGTAGTGAGGATTGTAACTGTAAACTTCTATCGGAAACAGTCCCGACTGACTCAATACATGTGGATTCAATGAAAGTAAGGATACAAAACCAGGAATAGCTTCGTACACGGCTGAAATATACAAAACAGTTAAATCAAAGTCCTAAAGAATACCTTTATTTTTTGTAGCAGCACGGCTTTGAATGTTGGCCATTGGCGTTGACAGCCGATTGATTTATTAATGTGTCCCTTTTGAATAGTTTAGGGGCAAGAGAATTGGTTGGAGTTCACACTATATCACTACACCTACTGGTTGTGCTTAACAAGTTGTGTCACCATCCAAAAAATATTTTAGTGAACAAAAAAATTAAATTTACATGTCGCTCGACACTTTCATTTACTTTATAATATTATAATAATAATATTTGAGGACATTCACACACAACATCATCTAGCCCAAATTAAGCTAACAGAAGCTTGTGCTATGGGATCTAGACGACTGATAGATATACTTATATATTTCTAAGCACATAAATATTATACATAGAAAACGCCCAAACTCCGAAACAAATATTTGTGGATCACAAAAATACATATTTGGACCGACCCAGGAATCGAACCCAGAACCTCCAGCTCCGCAGGCGGTATGGGTCTCATACTCGCAGCTTAGCATATTGCAGCTTAAACTGTTGAAACGATTTGGATGAAGTTTATTTCAATTGAAGGCACGTTTTCCAGCAGCGGTTGCATATTTTAACAAAATTGGTTCAGTAGTTTATGTTTTAAAGCTTGCTGTAAGGAAATTTTTCCTTTTTTTACTATAATATATGTGCACACGGTACACGGCACACACGGCCCGGGGGCCGTGTGTACTACCGTGATGCTCTAAGTTCAAACTAGTAAAAATAGCTATGATAATATTACCAGAATATCGAGACGCTTCTCTCAAAATGTAAGTATTATTGCTATGTAGATTAATGGTTTGCTTATAAACAATCTTCATGGCAGCTTCGTGTGCTTCTATATAGTGGGATACGCTGACATCTTTACAGGATATTACTTTTACTTTGTTAGGTTTGCACCAATCTACCAGAGTAGGTGGACAGGTGCTGTTAAATACTGATTCTTTTACAATTTCTTCATCTGCGTAACCTAGGTTTAGAGATTGGATTAGTTTCATTGCTTGCTTGAACGCTTCCGCACCACCAAGATCCTGAGGAAAAAGACAACTTATTATGAATCTCTATAGAAATAAAAATTGCTATAAAAGGGTGTCAAAAATCTTGAGAGTAGGGGTTGACATTTGGCATCTCCGATTTTTGCCCCACATACTTACCAACGGTCTTAATCTAATCAGTCTATCATAGTTCACGAATTTCTTTAACAAGAAACTAATTATTTTAGACATTTTGCAAGTTACCTTCAATTGTAGATTAGCATGTATTTTCTTGTATAACCCGGCGTGTGGTGGTAGTAGATTTTCTATAAGATTAGACCAGTCATCTGCTGCCAATGATCCTGGAAAAAAGAACATATTGCAATTGTTGTAGAAATGTTCTCTAGATATTTACAAACATTTTATGAAAGCCACTTACTAAACAAATGTGCTGGTAAAGGCTTGCCGACTGCCTCCGTCCCCTTAAGCTTGAGAGCTACATACTTATGGAGCTTCATGTACAACGGTTTCACGTTTTCCCATAGCTCTCGTGCTTTCAAGATGGCACCTTCATAGTCTGCTAAATTGTCCCAGTACTCCTCAACGGAATTATAGTCTGTGGACAAACTTATATGTTAGTAAATCTCCCTAAGTATTATCGCGTTAATATTATCGCGATATTTATCGCAATATTTATCGCGATGATAGGCATTGACGTTTTCTTTAGTGTGACCATCATAGATGCTATGCTCCTACCGACTAAAAAACCTCACGTAACGCCCAACATCCTACGGTTGGGTGTCCTCAGAGAATGCAAATAATCTAAACATGATTTTACACTACTTTATCTTCATAATTTCATTCGATACCTGCCTTTACGACGGCCTAGTAACACAGATCAACGCGCGCATTTATAGTTAGCGTTGCTTTATGCCTGGAAGAGAAATTAAAATTAGGTTGATAATTTTGACAGCTCACGCCTATGAAGTATCGGATTTGTTTATGTCAAGAATACTTCAAAAAATTATCGTAGCACATAGACGAGTACCGCCCACTTATCTTAGTGAAGCGTCTACCAACAATACCGCAGAATCGATCATAGACAAATAATTCGAATAAATCGAAATTAAGTAAATTCATTTAAATGCTAGTAAAGTTAATAAGTAGGTATCTACAATATTTATTTGTAATATGATTAGCTAAGTATAATACAAACAATAATAATGCAATTATATTTACCTAATTACCTAAAATAATAAAAACGGTTATTTTTGTAACTATCGATTAAAAATTTTACGCAATCGATAATCGAATAGATTCATTAACGATTGGACACTATGGGGTGCCCTAGTAAGAGCTGTCAAAATTATCATCCTAATTTTAACAGAGTTATAGTCACAGAGAGCAACGCGCGCCTAAATTATGGTCTAAGATCCCTTTAAGAACGACCTTCACCGAGCTGGTTATGGGATGAAAAGGTAGCGAAAAATTCTAAATCTATGATGAAAAGTGTTTTATATTCAACTCAATATCGCCCTCCCCCGGGGAATAAAATGATAACTGCCAGTATCTTGATTTTAATGTTATGTCGTTTTTGAGATCTTTGAGTGTTAATACATCTACTTAATTTTTTTTTGTAATTTTTTTTACAGAGTTACAAAAAATTACAATAGTATTCGAAGATTTAAGACAGGCCTAAAAGAACGGGAATAAATGGATAATATAATATTATCAAAACGTATACTCACTTGTTATTGTGACAAATAGTAATATAATTATATTCTCGTAAAAAAATATTTAACTTTATATGATAAACGCATGTTATCATTTTATTCTCGTTCAAAACCGTCCAATCGCTTCGTATAAAGGCGTTAAGTCAAACGACTTATGAAGTTCGGAACGATAAGACATATTTTCGATGGCTGCATCGAATTAACGTGCAAGTCAAAAACGTAAATTTTTCAGGAGAAAATAAGAACGTTAAATCCTAAATATCACGAGTTTCTTTGAGAGCAGGTCTATATAATGTATTACGAAATTAAAAGTATAAAAATAACATTTACGACGTACTAGTTACTTTTAAGAAATAATCATACATTTTCAAGAAAATCGTAAAAATTTATATTGCATTATTGTTCTAGTAACATTAGAGTGGTCATTTAACTGCAATGGATCATTACACGTTTATTTGATCACGGTAACAATTGTTTGTACACTTTTCTAGTAAATATGCTCAGTGATTTTATAATGGTAATGATTGTATTTTTATTAGTGTCTATAGTTAGATTTCTGGTAAAATATCTATTACACAAATAGATATTTTACCCGTTCATCAAGTCCTGGGTGATTGTGCTATCTCTAGGTACAATCACATCGACTATTTGTGCATCAATAAATTGAAATATCTATACAAAATTGCCATAATGACTGTCCAAATACAGAACCAGATCTCCAGATACATCTAACTACACTACTGCAGTTAGATACATCTAGAGGACTCCTTAGTTAGACAAGAAGATGTTATTTCCCTTAAACAGTTCAAAGCTCAGCAGTGAAAGATGTGAATAAGGCTGAAAATAAACAAAAAAAAATCATTCAAAACATTTTTGTGCTGTCAACACTCGTAGTCGTCCACGAATATATTTATCTGGGCCTAAATCACACAGTTGGGCCACTCTAATTTCAAAAAGAAATCAACCGTCGAATCCAACTCGATTAGACAGCCTGATGTAAGCTACGGATTATCTTTTTTCAAATGTATTAAGAGTTTTGACGAATATGTGTTGCCAGCAGTGGCGGCTGTACCTTAAGTGCGCTCGTGCGGTGAACCACCAGTTCAAAAGATATAAAAATTACAAAATTTTACGATATCTTTATTATTTAATTAGGTACCTACTATTGGGTATGTAAGTAACACCTATTCTTATAACATATCTTGTTGTGACGAAACAATTTAAGCTCTTTGCTACACTACTAAAGCCTAAATTCCCTGTAAAAAAACATCGGCGTGCGTTTTCCCGAGCGCACGAGAAAGGCCCATACAACTTGTACTATATCCGAGCTAAAACGCCTGGCGCGTGAGACAAAACATCGTTCATAGAAAATGTACCGGGCGATGAGTCTGATTTCGTGCGCCGCACGCGCTCGGGAAAACCGAACTTTACCCGAGAGCTCCCGATGTTTTGTTTGACGAAATTCAAATTCTCCCGGTATTGTTTCGCTGTATGTATGTAGGTATCTGTGACGCGTTAAATATTTATTTATTTATTTATTTATTTATTTACACTTTATTGTACGCCAAGTAAATAAAATTATGGTACACAAATACAGTGCAAGAAGATGTACAATGGGCGGCCTTATTGCTAAAAAGCAATTTCTACCAGGCAACCTTTGGATGGAGAAAGTTGATTGAAGGTAATGAGTGATAGTTCTTAGGCGTACTCTTAGATCGATTATAACTTTATAATAAAAGATACAAAAATTTCTACATAATATCACAAAACACATAAATTTTGAGAATAAATACATCATAATAAGTATATATAAACACAACATACATAAACACGAATATAAATATGTACATACGAATACATACACATATATCTATATATACATACGAATATAAATATATACATATATACATATACACACATATACACACTACATACCTATTATAGAGATAGATAGTGATCCTTCACATTTTTTTTAAATTGGATTATCGTCTGCGCTCGTCTTACCTCTACTGGAAGTTTATTCCATAGACGTATAGCCGTAACTGTGTAAGATTTGTCATAGAATGTTGATGAGTGAGACGGCATTTTTAATATTAGGTTTTCCGATGACCTCAGACATTTCGAATGCGTATTGTGGAGGAACTCGAAACGTTCCTTTAAATAGGAAGGAGTAGAAGGGTTAAATAAGATACTATACAGTTGTGAAAGAACGTGAGCATCCCGGCGAAGTCGTATTGATAACCACCCAAGCTGCGTTCTGAATTGAGAAACATGGTCATATTTGCGTAAACCAAAAATGAACCTTATGCAAACATTTTGAAGACGCTCGAGTTTGTCTAACTGGTTTTCGGCAAGATCAGGATAGCTGACATCTGCATAATCGAGTATGGGCAACAGTAGCGCCTTTGCAAGCGCAATTTTGGTGGTCATAGGCAGAAGACTTTGTAGCTTCCGTAAAGAACCCACCGATGCAAACATCTTACGGCTCAATTCTTGCATCTGTGGCTCCCATGACAACGTAGAGTCCATGTATACTCCCAAGTTTTTAACCTTGTCACTAATTGCAATTGTAATGTTGTCAAATGTTACCGGAGAAATACTTGTCCACACAATTTTCGATTTCATTTGGGAACTGCCCAAGACTGCGACTTGTGTCTTGCTTGGGTTTACTTTGAGACCATAAGATCTACTCCACTCGCTGATATGACTCAAATCCTTATTTATAGACTCCACAGCATCATTTAGCTGTAGAACTGGTGTCTGACAGTATATTTGCAAATCATCTGCATATAGGTGGTAAGAAGAAGATATATGAGTTGAGATGGAATTTATGAAAATTGAGAAAAGTAAAGGAGAGAGAACGCCGCCCTGGGGTACGCCAACAGTAGTATTACACCAATTTGATAAAGTGTTGTCAACACATACACGTTGCCGGCGACCGCACAAGTAACTTTGAAGCCAATCGATCACTGTTGGAGATATATTCAGAGAGCGGCAAACATATAGCAATACATCAAAGTCAACGGTATTGAAAGCATTGCTAAAATCCAGCAAAGCAAGAATTGTTAACTTTCCAGCTTCCATACCAGACCTAATGTCATCAGTAATATTGATCAGAGCTGTGGCCGTACTATGACCAGGACGGAAGCCGGATTGAAAGGCATTAAGAACATTATGTTTACAGAGGAATCTACTGATTTGTGAGTGTACCAGACGCTCAAGGACTTTGGATAGGAATGGGAGTATAGATATTGGCCGGTAGTCCGTGAAAGTTTGGGGCTTAGGTTTTTTAGGTATAGGAATTATTGACTGCTTTTCCAAGAAGTTGGGAAGACACCGCTGGAGATGGAATAGTTAAAAATGTAACATATAATGGGAAGGAGTTCATTGAGGATAGGAAGGATCATATTACGACTGATGCAGTCAACACCTGTTGCATTCGATGAAATTGATGTAATAGCTCTCCGAACATCACATGCAGTGAAGAGATCAAAGACGAGTGGTGGATAGTCGGGTTTTGGAAGAGATGAAAGAAAATCAATTGTTTGTGCCTTTGTTCTCCCATCAAAGTTGGAAGAGGCCGCGAAGTGTTGATTTAGCAAATCAACATTTATATCCTTTGGAATTGTGTCTTGTCGTTTACTTCCAACCCCCAGAGATTTAAGAAATTTCCACACTTTACCTGTGTCTCCATTTTGAATATTATTGTGAATGTGTTGGCGTTGCGCTTTCTTACACACCTTATTGCAGTGATTTCGTATGGAGACATATCTGTTGTAGTTCTTTTCGTTGGGTCTTATTTTATATTTAAATTTAGCAGCTGCTTTTTTATGTATAAGATCTTTGATGTCAGCAGTGAGCCATGGGGCAGGAGGGTGCTTAATTTTAACAGCTCGAACAGGCGCATGCTTATCATAGACTCGAATAATGTTGGTGCTGAATATATGAACTTGTTCATCTGTTGACCCCGAGGTGGTAAGAGGACTCCAGTCAATGTTATAGATATCCTGACGAAGGCTTTCGAGATTCATGCCACCAAAATTGCGCTGCAAGAGGACTTTTCGCTTAGCTCTAGGGACACGGATTTTGTAGGAAAGGAATATCAAATCGTGGAGAGAGAATGCGTCAGCTGGATATTGGATATTAAATATTTATTGATTGTTTGATTTTTAAATTGTTAGTTTTTCATTTATTTTGATCTTAGTTCTATTCTATATTTCTTTTCTTTAATAAACAAATATTTATTTATTTATTAAAGAAAAGAAAATACTGCTTGTAAAGTGTCTGGGGTGTGATTACAAAACTTTTCAAAATAAACATGCTGCATACATATTCATGCCTTTGTCCCTGAAGGGGTAGGTAAAGACATATTATACGCCCATGTTTCTTGTTATAGTTTTATCTCAGATGAAAATAATAACATTTTATGTCCCATGTAATAGGTAGGTGGTGAGCCTAATGCCGGCGGTTTCAAAATAAAGTTGATATAAAATTGGCGGGACCACCAAGCCTCTTATTAAATTTAAAACTAGAGAGCAAGTAAAGTGCACCACCAGTTTGAGGACCCACCAGCCGCCACTGGTTGCCAGTGATAACATAATTATGTTCTCGAGTCGTGAGCGTTGAAAATGTTCACTACTGAGAGGCTTGCTGTTGCCCAGTGGGCAATGGAGAGAATCATGCTTTGGGTGTTTCTATGTAATCGAATTCGCAAGAAGGATATCTGAAAAAAAATCCGGGTCACCAAAAGTTTCGATTTACCGGAAAAAAAAACATAGAGTGTCCCTTGAGGCTTACAGACGACCTAATAAGTAAGCATCCGCAAATGCTTACTGTATGCGAGCAGTACAAGACAAGTTGCAGAGGCTTTGAATACCACATAAGAGCTCTAGGACATTACTTTGTCAACCGGTGCATGATCTATCTCACTCGTGATCTAATAATTTCTCGGAAGATGATTCAGGAAGAGTGAATTTAACTGAGTCCTACGTGGGGCCCTATCGGGGAGTCAGTGTTGAAGAATCACGTTTTATTTTTTCTGGGGCCCAGAATAGCACCTCCCCGGGGCACAAATTTTTTTGAGTCAATAATGAAGTATCTAGGACTCATCGTAGTCTAATAAACTTCAACAAGATGGGATCGGGTAGTGTCAGCTGCTATATAGACCGAAAATATGGACGGACTCCCTTAGTCCACTCAATAGGTATCTGTTGTGATGTTTTCAGCGAGTCATAGCGCAGATAACGGCTCAAGTTGTGGAGAACTCTGGTACGCCAAAATATGGTAACTGGTGTCTACGATCTAGCGCTGATCTCTTCCACAAATGGCGTAAGAGGCTAGCCTTGATTAGAACGAACACTCTAAGGTTTAAGAGGTGTATTCCAGTTGTTGCAAGGAGGCGCTGGAGCGGGAACACAGGCCTGTACCTCGAAAAATGGAGGCCCAGCGATCTCTGTTTCAAGGAGACATAAAAGGTTCGTCTCTTTCTCCCTCACACACTTACCACTACAGAGGCGGTGAAGCTGGTCATGAGAGTGTCTAGAGAGACGCCATGGCAGCCTTATCTACCAAGAGTATAACAGGTGCTTACCGGGCACGAGTGCTTCGCTAAGTATCTGTGGCACAGACATTGTTATTTTGATTGTTTTTATTAAGATTGATCAGGATAAGAGTTTTTAGTATTTTATCGATCGATGATGAGGAGTTTAGAATTATTGCTAGGATGTTGTGTTTTTAAACTTTATTTTAAAACTTTTGAATAAAGCTAATATTGATGATTACCGTAATTAGTTTCATTGGAAAACTAAATTTATATCCTTTATAGAAAAAAGTTTTGCAGCCTTTATGAGAATAAGATGATATTAAAGTAATATCATTATCACTCCCAAGTCCCATCCCAAAAACTCGTAGAAGAAAATGATAAGTAACGATTATAATATTTCTTTCTGATCACGCTGAACGGAGAATAAAATGATAATTGACATTATATAACTTTGATGATGATTCATTTACACTAACTTTTTATTCTTCAAATATCTTAATTTACACAGATGTTAGACAAATTTGACTACAACGATTCAAATGAAGAAAAAATTACCTTTTTTAAAAACCTTACAATCACGCGTCTATGTCCAGTATTTCCGGAGTAATCGTTGAAAACATGTTTTTTATTTTTCCTGAAAAGTTGTGTTTTTGTAGTTATCATTTTATTCTCCGGGGACGGCGATATGTCAAAAATTAAAATGCGGGTTGCCTAAAAAACTTCAGTCCAGAATATGATAAATTGAAAAAAAAAAATTTTTACTATTTACTAGTTTGCTTAATAGATACATTCCATACCAATTGGTATGGAATGTATCTAAGCATTGGGAGCAACAAGGGCGTTCGATACCCAAAGTCCGTTTTGATGTTATTACATTAGAATATGCACAGAGCCATCTAGTTTCGTATATCAAAAACTCGTTTCGATTACTGTAATCCAGGTGACGTGAGAATCATTAATGTCGGAGATGGCGCTACGCCCTTGTTGCATAGATAACAAAAGTGCGTTTAAATTGAAACACATAACGACATGTCTGCAGTTTGAAAAACTTTTTAATGTAATATGAATGTTACAAGAGATTCTAGTGACTTTAGTTCAGATGCTGGCCAGAGTAAACATGAGTCTCCCTAAAAAGAAAGGTAAAATAGAAGGTAAAGAATAAAAAGGTTGAAGAGAGGTTTGGGCGAAGAATTTACAATATCAGCTCGAGGAAAGAAGGTACCTACCTAAAAAGGTTTTTAGACATATTACTACGCGTTGTTCCAAAAAATGTTGAATGTGTGTTAACCTCCATCAAAATGCACAGCGACATTTTTTTGTGACTTTTGGAATATATGTGACAAAGTGCAGCAAGATACCCTCTTAATGTCGTGTTTTTAAAGTTGAGAGAGAATGAGAGAATGAGAACGTTGGGCCTGACAAGTTGAAACGAGATAATCAAGCTAATTCGGAAGATTAAGGGAATCTGCTGAATCAGCTTGAAGATGTCGACTGAATATTTTGATGAATCTGATTAAAAACACGAAAATCAGAAAAAATAATTGAGAAAAATTGAATATTTGAACGGTCATTGTAATAAATACACATGTTTCACTTACATTATAATTTAAAATATTATATAAGTATTAAAATTGTTATTTATTTTCCTTAAAAATTAATAGTAACATTAATGACCTATCTGTTTTACCAGTTGGGTGCAACAAGGGCGGATAACGCAAGTAAAAAAAATTGATTATACAATATTTCTGATTGCTCTAAAATAGTTTTAATACCTGAATCTTTTTGCTAAATCATGGGGCTAATAAATAATAAAGTAAATTTAAGTGAAATCCAAAGTAATAAAATAATATAAGACAACATAACTTTCATTATCAATTTTCTTGAAACTCAATTTTACAACATACGCCCTTGTTGCACCCAATGCTTCAATTGGAAGTTTAACGCCCATAGAATATGCAAATGTTAGGTTGTCGATTTTTTTCTCGTCACAACTGTTGGGTACGCAGGCATAAACAGGTAAATCGATACTAGTAACTTGCAGCGGCCTGGTTAATGAATTTAAGTTAATTAAAATATAAAATAAAAGATTATTTAAGCAATTACTAGTATCGATTTACCTGTTAATAACTGCGTAACAAAAGTTGTGACGAGAAAAAAATCGACAACCTAACATTTGCATATTCTATGGGCGTTATACTTTCAATTGGTATGGAAAGCAAACCAGAAAATAGTAAAATTTTTTTTTATTGTTCTTAATAAAATTTATCATATTCTGGACTGAAAATTTTTAGGCAACCCTATTGCAATTTTTTTTTTTTTTTTTTTTTTTTTTTTTTTTTTTTTTTTGTGCTCATCTGCGATCAGTATAAACTATAAGCAAATTGGTTATGAGAATTTGTCGACGTCGAGTGCATTCTCCAATAAGAACAACTACTCGTGACTATAACGAGATTCAGATATCTCTGGCTAGATGATGTCTTTTCTTTTAAGACGCTTTTGATAGGTCCGCGTAACAAGAGTTGCCGCGAGCGCATTTGGGTGGTTTTCCAGCCTTTTCTGGTATTTTTTCCTGGAGGCCTCAATTTCCTCCTTCACAGTATTCATTTTCAGATTTGTGTGGATTTCCGAATTGGTGACGAACCAGGGAACGTGTGCTATTGCCCTTAGTATACAGTTCTGTACTCTTTGCAATATTGAGATGTTCGAGTTACTTGCACTTCCCCACAGCTGTATGCCATACATCCAGGAAGGTTTAAATATGGAGTTGTAAATTAATAGTTTATTATCTATTGATAATTTGCTATTGCGTCCCAGCATCCAGTACAGGTTTCTGTGTCTTATGTTTAGTTCTTCCCTTTTACTTTTTATGTGCTGTTTCCACGTCAAGCGGCGATCCAGGTGGAGGCCCAGATATCTCACACTGTTCTGATGCGGTAGAATTTCGTTTTGGAGGTGCACAGAAGGACAATTTTCTTTACGCAGTGTAAAGGTGACATGTACAGATTTGGATGTACTCGCTTTGATTTTCCACTTTTTAAGCCATTTAGCAATGGCGTCGAGACTCTGTTGCAGTTGTTCCGTGGCTACATCTGGGTGAATGTTACTCGCCATTACTGCCGTGTCGTCAGCGTATGTGGCAATCATTACTTTATCCGTCTGCGGAAGGTCGCAAGTGTACAAGGTGTACAGAGTCGGTCCCAATACTGAACCTTGAGGTACGCCCGCTTTGATTTCGTAGAATTTAGAGGTCTTGTCCGACTCTCTGACCTGAAAGACTCTCCCAGTGAGGTATGATTTCAGCAAGATGTAGTAGCTATGGGGAAGTAAAGTCTTGATCTTACTGAGCAGGCCATCATGCCAGACTCTGTCAAAAGCCTGTTGGATGTCCAGAAATGCAGACGAGCAGTACTCCTTTTCCTCTAAGGCTCTTCTTATTCTCTCCACAACTCTGTGTACCTGCTCTATGGTAGAGTGTTGCTGCCTGAAGCCAAATTGGTGGTGGGGGATGACATTGTTATTCTCCAGTATCGGCACAATGCGGCTAAGGATCAGCTTCTCGAAGACCTTCGACAGGATGGGCAAGAGACTAATAGGTCTGTATGAGGAGGTCTGGCTTGCTGGTTTTCCTGCCTTATGCAGCATCATGATCTGTGACACCTTCCAGAGATCCGGGAAGTACTGAACTCTAAGCATTCCATTAAAGAGCATTGTCAGAAAAACTATAGCTTTTCTTGGGAGCTCCCTCAGAACTTCCTTAGTAATGAGGTCATATCCGGGTGCTTTTCTATCTTTAAGGTCGCGGATAGATCCCCAAACTTCTCTCACCGTGACCGCAGCTGGCGGAAGTGACATCTGTAGAGGCTGAGCAAGTATTGATTCAACTTCCGTTTCGGCATCTGTGTCAATGACATTATTCGTGGTGAACACATTTGACAGATATTCTGCAAATAGATCGGCCTTTTCCTGGGGCGTCCGAGCCCAGCCAATGTCGCGTCGCAGCGGAGATCTTGCGATTTGTGGTCTGTCATATATCTTGGTAAATTTCCACAATGAGTAATCTGTGGCCGCCGTGGGCGTAAGGGATGCCAGTTGTGCCTCCAAAGTTCTATTGTGCCAAGTTCTCAGCATCTCTTTCAAAATTGACGCTTGCCTGTTAAATTTAGTCTTATCGCACGCAAGCCTGCTTGATTGCCACACCCGGCGCAGTCTGCGTCTCTCTAAGACCGCTTTCCTTATCTCCAGTGGGTAGTTGTGTATCCGCTCTTTGGAATCCAATATTGGTGTGCTACGCCAGCAAGCCTCCTGGATGAGGTTCGTCAGGTATTTAGTGGCGGTGTCAATGTCCTCAGGTGTCTTAAGAGCGATCCCCAGCTTGATGTTCTCCTCTACATATTCTCTGAATGAGAACCAATCAGTCTTTTTGTTGTACAGTCTTGCTGGACTTTCGTGTTCGATTATCTTGGTACTTAGGGTGAGCAGTACTGGCAAGTGGTCTGAAGAACTGTCATAGCATGACTCACACTTGACATAATGCGAAGAGAATCCCTTAATGACGTAAAAGTCGATCAGGTCGGGTAATTTAGTGGCGTCTCGTGGGAAATGTGTGGGCTCAGACGTCGATGCAGTAGCTAAGTTATTAGCATCTAGACTGAGTTTTAGCTGTCTGCCTCTGGTGTTTGTTAGTCTAGACCCCCAGTAAGTATTCTTGGAGTTCCAGTCCCCGCCCACCAGGAATCGATTACCCAGTGTCTTGAAGAATTCTGTAAACATCTCTTCTGATATCTTATGCTTCGGTGGACAGTATATTGATGAAATATTGAAGTAGCCGCTTTTGTCTTCAACTGCTATTGTTGTAGCTTGGATTGGACAAGTTTTGTACTCCGGCATCACATGGTGGTTTAATGTTTTTTTGACAATTATGGCAGCGCCAGCATGTCCTGTTCCATCCGGATGTTGTGTGACATAGCAATAGTAATTTTTTAATTTTATATTTGTGGCAGCCGTACAGTGAGCTTCAGAAATCAACAATACATCCAAATTATGCTGAGTCATAAGTGCTTGTGCGTCGTGTTGGTTTGGGGTCAATCCATTGATGTTCCATGCTGCCATTCGGATTGCAGTCATTTTGTAAGTTTGTCGACAAGTTTTGTTATGAGCATCATTAGAGTACTCATCTGTTGTAGGATATTATCAAATTTTTTAGTTTGTTCAGTTATGACCTTTACCAGGTTCAAAGGTGGTTGAGGATTTAATGTTTCTTGATCTTGTTCAGTTGTGTTTCGTGTGGCATCCGAGTATTTTTTGCTTGTTTTGCCTGCTGAGTTCTCAGCTATCTTAGCTATTTTTGAGATTGATCTACTCATTGTTTTCTCATTTGAAGGTGTTTGAGTTTGATAGCCTCTTCTCGTTAGATGAATTGGCCTAGAGCGCCTCAACTGGATTTCCCTGTATACTTCGCACCCTTTGTAGTTCGCTGGGTGTGGCCCGTCGCATAGTGCACATTGGGCAGGTGTATTGCGATCACGTTTTTGGCAATCAGAAGTCTTGTGCGACTGTCCACATTTTACGCAGCGATATGGACGCATACAGTAATTTTTAGAGTGCCCATACTGTTGGCATCTTTGGCATTGCACTATTGATGTCCGCTTTTTCGGGTCCTCGATGATAATGGACTGATGATATATGAACTTGAGTTCTTTCACGGCCTTATTGTTCGGTCCAGATGCGAGATTAACAAAGAAAGTCGATGTTGGTTTTTTGTCTGGTCCGAATTTCGCGTTGATAATTTCTCCTGAGACTGTGTTTCCCGTGGCTTCAATGTCTTTCTTGATCTCTGATATTGGAGTAGTTGGGTGGAGGTTTCGTATTACTACTCTGAAGCACCTCTGGTCTTTTCTGTTAAATGTGTGACCAATTAGTCCATTCTCCCGAGCCAACCTAATTATTTCTTTATAGGTATCTATATTTGAGCTAGTTATCCTTAATTGGCTTCGGTTTACAATTTTAAAAGTAAAGCAGTCCTTCTCTACCGCAGTCTTAAGTAGTTCGGTCAGTTTGTTGACATCTTCTACACCGTACAACACGATGGGTGGTGGTTTAGAGGGTCGCTTATCTTTGACTACTACATCTGTTTCCGTGAGATCAATTCACAAACCTGTGAAGCTATTTGAGGTTTTTACTACTTCGGGGGAGGAGCCATTTGACATTTTCTTCCTTTTAGGATTTCTGCTTACGGGAACTCTTTGCCAACTCGGGGGTGCAATTTCTTTTGACTCAGCCTCAGTCTCAGCTGTCGCGGGTTGGTCAACAGAAGTGGATTGATTTCCGATATGAGTATTACCTCCCAAGGAAGATGACCTTTGTCTCGTAAACAAGCCTGGATGGAAGGCCTGCTGAACGAGCCTCTTACTGCTACTGCTGCTGCTGCTGCTACTGCTGCCAGGCATATTCACCAACACAGGGGCCTGGTCGCCCACCCCTGTGCGGTCTTCGGTAACAAATTTCACACACGCAGGCCCGGGTACCTGCGTGCGCCGGGGGTTAGCCGGTTCGCATGACATAATATATATTATTCGTTATCAGACATTTCCATAGTAAAAAAGGGGGTTTGGGAGTATAATCATGATGCTTTCCCAAGGCACCGCGACCACGCTTTTAGAGAGGATTTGGTCCCTCTTGGCTAGTGGCAGCCAGAAAACAGGTTAATTAACCGCCGCCTGAGGCTCGGCGTCGTTGCTATTAGCCCCCACTTTTTTTTATGTTTTTTTTTGTTTTTTTTTTTGCTTTTTTTTTGTTTTTTTTTGTTTTTTTTTGTGTTTTTGTTTTTTTTTGTGCATTTTTTTTGTTTTTTTTTTTTAGTTTTTTTTTTCGTTTTTTTTTGTATTTTTTTTTTGTGGCTTGGCTATGAACTTTATGCAACGGGGAAATGTTTGTGTTATTAGTGCAGACCTTCCCTAGTCATCCTGCACCAGGTCTTTTTTGGGATTATTTACTTCCCAAGGCTGCTGTAGCCTCTTCCAGCTAGTTTCCCAGCTAGGTGTATGGTTATCCCGCCATTGCTCGGTCGCCAGAGCCTCGTCTGTTATCTAGCAGGGAGCACCACGGCATGGTATTTGCCACGCCGCCGCCATCCGGCGCGTGCAGGTGAGGTTGACTTTTGGGCCAGTCGGATGTTATGACCGTTCTCCCCATACTCCCCATAAAATATTAGTGACACATTTAGTTCAATATAAAACACTTTTCATCCAATAACCAGCTCGGTGAAGGTCGTTCTTAAAGGGATCCTAGGATATTAGCTAAAACAAAACTTTAAGTACATCAAGACTTCACCAAAGAGAATGATTAATTATTAGTTTGGAGTAAAATTAATACAAAAAATCAAACTGACACATTCAGAAAAAAGTGACAAATAAAATGTAATTTGTATTGAATTTGTACCTGGTGTTTCGTATATTTTTTTATTAATTCAGTTATTGTAGTATTTTTTATAACTATGGCACCAAAAAAGAAAGAAGGAGCAGCAGCTCCAGGTCCAAGGAACACAGTTTTCACTGAAGTGGATAGAGCTATGTTAGAGCTACAGTTAACTGATCTAAACAGAAAATTAGCTCGATTAAGAAAAGCCGTTGATGAGTACGAGCAACGTAATATTGAACTGCAAAATGCATACGATCAACTGGATGAAGATAGAGCAGATATCATAGCATATTTAAAAAAAAACGTTAGTCACGAAAAATGAAGAAATGAATGAACTAAAAGACAGAGTTAAAAGTTTAGAAGATTTAAAGGAACTAGAAACGGCCCAATTTAAAGAAAAAGTCATTGAATTAGAAAGAAATTTCACTGTAATGAAAGATCAGCTTACCTCTGAAAATAAACTTTTAGGTGGCAAACTTAACACTCTTGAAGAATTTCGGGCTATAAGAGATGCTCTTATGATAAAGTTTGAAAAGCAAGAAGAAGAATTTGAAGCTCAAGAAATGAAATACAAGCGAGTTATTTATGAAACCGAGAAGAAATTTGTTATTGGTAAGGATAAACTAAAAAAAGAAATGGAGGCACGCCTTTTACAACTTGCTCAAGACTTTCAAGATGCAAGTGAATCTAGAATCGCTGCTTCTACACATAGAGTTATTCGAGAAAATATTGCTTTGAATAACCAGTTGGATAGTTTATTATTAACACAAGCAAAAGTAGCTGAACAAAATGAAAAATACAGAGAAGATGAAAGAGCAGCACGTAATGCTATGGAAGTAGCGGAGTCTGAGAGAGATAAAGCTATCAACAAAAGTATTGTTCAACTTAAAGTTATCGACCAGTTGACAACTGCATATCAAACTGTTCAGCAAAAGAAATCATTGCATGATAAGAAAGTATGTGACTTAGAAAATCTTCAAGCAAAAGTAAATAAACTCACAAAAGAGAACGGAAATATGAGCTTACAATTAAAAATACTTGAACAAAACCTTCATAGTCGTTTAGGCGAACAAAATAGGAACCTTGGTGAAACAGCAAAACTTACCAAAGAGCGTGATAAATACAAACTAGTAATAAAGGATACAACGTTTGCAATACAAGCGGCTTTAAAGGTTGATCAATGGGCTTCTGTAGATCCTACACGTGAAATATTAGACATAAAAGTAGTACTGACAAATATTCTTAATGTTATTAACAAGCACCGCCATGTGATTCGGGCAGAATCAGTTGAGTCATTGGTTTCTTTAACTGATGTGTATGAAAAAGGAGATCTTGGATTTATTCCAAAGGCTAAAGTAGATGGTAAAATGAAGTCGAGACCATCTTTGGCAACAACGCGATCACAAGAAACATTAGAAGCTAAACGCAGCTTACAAATCATTTCTCCGACGGCGTCTTCACTTGGAAGTGTGCAAACTGTGCCTAGTATTCAATTGATTCCACATATATCAGATATTTCGCTTTTATCCAGAGAGAGCATTCCTTCGTTTACAGTAACATCAATACATTCTCAAGAAAGCGTAGCTGAAGCAGAAGTCAAAGATTCATTTGATGATTTAACTGATGTTGAAAAACAATTAGCATTGAGCAAATTAGAGATTCAGAAATCTATTTTGAAAGACTTAGCGGTATCAGGGACCGGATTCTATTCAAAATCTCGAGTTGAAATTACGGAACCAGGGGAATTTTCATCCAAATCAAAATTAGACTTAGCTGAAACCAAAATAAAATTAAAAGAACGTGCTAGTAGTATTGATATTAGTGAAACTAAAAGTGGGGACGCTATAGAAGGAATAATAATGGAGCAGGAAGTAAATGAAAACATTGAAACTAAAGAAGCTAATGAAACGTCTATTAAAAATGAAGAAGATTAGAAAAATGTTGAAGATAATATAGCAAGTGAAGAGAAAGGTGCAGAATAGATATTGGTATTTTATTTCGATTACATTTATATTATCTTTGATACTTTAAATATTTTAACATTGTAATTATTATTGGTATTGTTATTTAATTTTAATAATATTATACATACATTTTTAATTCTAATGTTTCTGTTACTAGCCTTGATTGCATAATTCAGTACACTAATGATATACCTGAAATGCAATGGATCTATGCCACTAAATGAAAGTATCTTAAATTTCGTAAATACACAATTTTACCTACAAATAACAATTCGTTCGGATTTTTAAAACAATTTAAATTGCATTCTAACATATTCGATTAATTGCTTGTGTGACACAGAGAAAACGGTTGCTTTCAGTTCATTTGAAATAACATACATACATTTTTGTATGTGTATATATATATGTTGATTTCACAAATATTGCAAACGTCTTCTTGTTAACTGCGTCTCCTCAAGGTCATAGCCCCAGGGATCTTCTCACGAAGGGTCCTGGCTACACATAGTCAACGGTTTTAGACGTCACATGTAAAAAGGATATTTCAGATAAGATTTCTGTTAGACAGTTCAAGATGAAATATAACTTACTGTTCTGCTTCGAAGCATTCCTCAGCAATGGCAGTATGTGTTCTAAGTAGTCGTTCATTTCAGGCAAGTTTCTCTCCCAAGACAGTTTCATTCTTCTAAGGGTGTCTTCATCTTGCTGTCGTGCCAAGTTGGAATGGAGTTCTGTTAGACAATATCACAAAAGTAAATTAAGCTATGTAGAAAGAAGTAAAATGGCAGTCGTTAAGCTAAGTTGAAGGCCTTTATAGGCAGCTTAAAAAAGTTCAACAGCAGGCAGTCACAACCTGCGCCTGTCCATTTCAACACGGCAATACGGCTCCCCACCTATTACGTGGAACAAATTCTAAAAAGGTGTAATGTGGGCATATAATATGACTCTATCCCCCTTCGGGGATAAAGGCGTGACCATAATTATGTATGTATGTTTGTATGTAGATATGTCATTGTTGATATATTCAATTCATGTCATTTTTGTCAGCGCACCCATACTGCCCATATCGCGTGGCACAATCGACGATAATAGGACGAACGACGAAAATGGGAGATGGGTACGCCCATAGATTTAGAATTTTTCGCTACATTCTAAATCTATGGGTACGCCAGTGGTGGCGACAGCATTCGTCTTAATTACGATACCCTTGGGATTGCTGAAGAACCGGCAATATGAGCACCAGTATAGTGTATCCTCATACACGAAACTGGCACAAATATAATTTTTGAAACACATTATCAAAAGTTTTTTTTTTTTTTTGTAATCCATTTAGGCAATTTTAATATTTTTATCAGATTCTTGTTTCGCAGCTCTAGCTTTTTATTAAAAAATATTTGTTTGATTTATAATAATAATTGTTTGTTTTGTATAAGTTGCGAGACAGATGGTTACCATCTGTCTCGCAACTTAATACAGAAGACACACGGTAATCCGGGCCCCGGCTAATACGGCACCCCCTGTAATCCGACAGGACATAAAAGTAGGTACTGGGTGAATATTCAGTTTTAACATTATTTGCGCAGATTTTGCAGAAATTTTAAAATTTCATGTTTGTTGACTTTTGACCGTGTTATGATATTTGTGATCACTTCAAGGTATAGACTAATGAAAGGGACGTCTAAATATCAAAGACCGTAACGAGTTATTGCCTTTTGAAATATTCGTCAAGTTACGGTAATGAACCCTGTATTTGGTAATGATTTTTCAGTATAAGGGGATGAAATATACAGACACGGTAATGATACAAAGTGATGTAAATAAAATAAAAATAATAGAATAGCATAATTTTTTGTAAAAAACAAAAAAATATATACAATGTATTTCTTTCATTTATGCTGCAAATTACATTACATAAAACTTATAAACTAATCAAAAATCTCGCCTCTGACTCCCGGCTCCAAAATACCCATCAAAGCCGCTGAATTTCCATATTGGATGGCAACGGCCGGCTTTGGCATCAGAAAGAGTCACCAGTCGTGTCTGTAAGTCCTTGTCCTTAATTCTTCATAAAAGGTTTAGCCAAAGAGTTCCAGATTCCCTAGAGTCTCTACAGTGACCAGCGCAAAGATGTACAGCTACTCTTAATTTTTTCTGGCGCAACTTCTTCAAGCTGCGGCTGACAGAGAGTGGACAAGGTGACTGGAGGCGACGGTGCCAGCATTTCGCCACGGGATCAAAATTAGTTCGTTTGGCCTTACCGTCCGATCAGCTCAGACCCGGAGGTTCTAGCACGCAGGCACGTTTGCCAACAAAAAAGCCTTGCGGATGATATTGTTAGGGTATTCTCGCGGAAACCTTCCATTGTACCGCTGGCAACATAAGGCATGATGGCCAGTCGATTTCACCATATAATTGCAGGTCTATATATGAGGTTCACACAACTGCCCAGGTGCAAAGTCACTGTCCCACGTAGAGTGTCGCCATCGAGCAGGGTCCAACTACCAGTGGCTTGGCCTTATCATGTCCCCTCATCGGCCTCTAATAGCTACTTTTGTAGTGTCGCCTCACTTTCTCTTCATTCCATGCCTGCTAAATTTACTTTAGTGATCGATGCCATCGCGCTGGGGACTGGCCAAGCAGATACAGCATCCAACACAATGTATGTTTACTGCGTCACCAGCAAAATTTCATAAAATTATAACAATACCGAGAGTATATAAATACCGAGAGTATAAAAGTCAGCAGAACCAAATCAGGTACACAACACAGTCCAAGAGCACCACATCGGAAACTTCCTCGGGGCAGAGCCAGGTTGGGATAGTAATATACCTTTTGGAGAGCGAGGTACACGGTGAAATAGGATGATTGACGTGTGAATGAAGACATTTAAGCGGTTCATGAGAAGAAACTGTTTCGGCCATGCTGGCCATAAGGAACTGCAGAGATAAATTTTGCGATCCTAATAGGTTGAAGTCAGAATTCGCTTCAGTTGCAGATTCAGGTCTTCAAAGCAGGGAAATACTTGACCTCTAAATCTTACCTGACGTTAAAGTGAATTTGAGATATCGGATCGACCTGTGAATGTCCAGACTAAACACAGATGAACCGAGTGGGTCTCTCTCTTGGCTTCCACTTTTGAACGGATAAAATTATTGTATAATTAGCAATCACATCTTCACATCATATGTTTGATGAACAAAAGGTCACTTAACAGAATGTCCCTCCCATGGTATTAAACGTTGCGAATGTTCAGCTTCAATAAATCTTGATTCTCAATGAGTCTTTGTTCCTCGGGTCTATGGCATAACTTGGGTGGCAGCCTCACAACCTAGACGTAGGTCATATAGGTATCCTTCTTGCTCAGATATATATCATATATATATCTGAGCAAGAAGGGTAAGCCAATTTGGCACTTCAATTGCGAAAAACACTATCAACCGCCATTAGGCTTAAGACACTACCGTTTTCGGTAAAACCAAAAAGTGAGGCTTCGTATATTTATGGACAAAAAGCGAATGCACTTGATCACGGAGTAAAAAGTTTACCAGTTTTGCTAAGCATCGCAAGAGGCGCCTGCAGTTCTCGCCCGCCGACAAAGATGTCAATTTCTTAAGATTTCCCGGCAGGAACGTGTCCAAGCCCACCACTGATCCCACATAAATGTAGTCAAGCGGCGAATTCAGTTCCTCTACAGTACACGTGCACAAATATTGAAACAAGGTCCTAGTAAGGTTAAATAGGACATTATTTAGTCCAACCCAATGGAACACCTTGCGGAAGTAATCTCGATTTTACACAGAAGTTGTTCATGACTTTCTTTTACTGCACACCAGCAAAACAATGGATGCCGTCATTGTAAGTAACATAGTAAAAACCGTGCGGCTGGCATCCATCGGGATGGCGGTCTTTTCACTCAGCACCATGATCGCAGCCACCGTGAAGAGAGCGAGCGCGTGGGTAGCTGTTACCTCCTTTTACTATTGAGGCTCAAGAAGGAGGCCTGCTCCGCCAGGCCCACGGAGAGATTTCCCGGTTTACCGAAGCATAAATTGTGCAATGTGTGGCGTAGGCGACTCAACGACATTCCTACTCCATAAGCACAGGTCTAGGGGTCGCAGGTGAGGCCGTCTGTTACTCCAGCAGAAATAAGCCTGTGCGGCGCGTCGGCGCGATTTTCACCCCCTTTTCCGGGTTAAAAACTGAGAAACCACGGTTTCCATATTAGAGGGGGCTATCTCAAGGCCAGAGATAGTACAAGGCCAGTCGTGGTGTGAGGGAAGTGCTTCATTGAGTCACTTTGCACTCCTTTCATAAAGACCTTAGACGGCGCGAGGTTTTAGGCTCTATGAGTCCTATATAACCTCCCCACTGGCCATTAGGGGGGTACCCAGTGGGAATAAAACACATCTAAATCATTACCGTCATTTGTCACAAATTACCGTGACTGCAAAAAGGCTCCGGTAAACAACGGGAATAAAGGGCACGGTAATGAGAAATATGTACGTTCAGGGCATTATACAGCCTTACATAAGTAATATATCCTATCTACCGATTCACGAAATAAACTAAACCAGACCCTAATCAATTAGTATCAAAAAGAAATTCCAATTTTAAATACTTCCCAAGATTTAAGCAAACTGGTAATGAAACAAAAACTGGACGAAACACCGGAATTACAGAGTCAGTCGTAATTTTTTCCACTAAAACTTGCGTTGGTCTGTCTACAACTAATTCTGGCTGGTGGGCAGATTAGCGGAGCGTCAGTAAATCACCAGACAACATCTTGGTCAAAGGGTTGTCACAGAAAATAGAGTTCTAGTCATGGTCACGGTGATGACTTTTATATCGTGACAAAACTTTCAAAACGTGTGATGCCAATACTGTATTTTAAACAAAGCTTACAACCACAATTAATTAGTATATAATAATTGATTTATTTATATTGATTTATTTATGCAATTTTTTAAAAATTAATAATGCATTACTTGAAGGATGAAGCTATCCATGACATAAAATTATGTTATAGCGCCTAAACTTAGGTATGAATTAATTATTGATGGTTCCATGCGAAATTTGTCACTTTGAATATTCACCCACCTATTTTTTGACGATTGTCGCATTGTCGCTAATGTAAACAATGCAATATTCAGCGGGCTACAACTAAAAAACATTTATTTTAGATAGCTTCAATCACAATTATTTTAATGTAAAAGTTATTAAATATTTTGGTGTTATTGAACTAAATTCGGCATCTGTATGATTTGTAGGTACCTACTTTAGAGATGATAACACACGGAATCTCATTTTTGGATCTGTAATTTGTCGGAATACAAGGTACTCTTAAGTAAAAAATTCAGAACTATTGGGGATTTGGTCACTGCCCTGCAAAACGTTTGTCCAGGTCCGCGGGTCTACTGTATAAGACAAAGTGTCATTACTACCAACACTCAGCAATTTATTTCTAAAAAGTCATAGCAGCTTAGGTGCTTGAGTGTATTTTTATTTTAAATCTCTTATAGGATTGCTTGAGCTGTAGTGTCGTTAAAAGTTTTGATGCAACTTGATAGTTTATCTCTTTTAAAATTGTTTGCGACAGTTTGACATTGATTCATTTATGTGATAAACAATATGGATCATGAAGGCATGAAGAACTTTAATACATACATATAGTCACGCCTTTATCCCCGAAGGGGTAGGCAGAGGCATATTATATGCCCACATTTCACCTTTTTATAATTTGTCCCACGTAATAGGTGGTGAGCCATATTGCCGTGTTCAAATGGATAGGCGCAGGTTGTGACTGCCTGCTGTTGAAATAGTCTTCAAATTGACTTAACGACTGCCATTTTACTGGCAACCGGGACCAACGGCTTAACGTGCCTTCCGAAGCACGGTAACGCTCAAATAAATGTCACAAAGTGACCACATGGATGGTCACCCATCCATGGACCGGCCATAGTGAAAGTTGCTTACTGCAGTGATCGTTTACAGAACACTGAGTCCGCGGGGCCACGAGCGCTTCTTAACTTGAAGAACTTTAAAATGCATTGGATGTTATTTATTTTATTTTGAGCAGAAAAATAGCGTGTTTTAAATTATAGAAGAAAGAAAGAAAGAAAGAAAAAACGTTTATTTGGTGCAAGTAGGACACATAAATTGCTCACGACTAAAAATAAAAATAAAAAAAAAAACAAAAATGCTTTTATTGTGTGCCTCACGATTGCACCAATAGGGTGTCCAGTTCAGCATGTGCCAGGCGGACCTTGGCGCTGATTTTCAACTGGAACCCGTTATTAGCAGCACTACCAGTTATTAGCCCCTATTATATTAGCAATGTTTATGTACCAATAAAGAAGCTGGCGAATGGTCTAAAAATAGCTTAGTCGATTTGCCTTTTATTGATTCTTCTTCAACTTTGCCTCAATAGACAATAAAGACGTTTAGAATTCATTAAATCAAACTTAATTATATTCATGTAGTACAAATTTTACGAACCAACTAGTGAAAAACCAAAAGAAAAGTATATTTAGTTCAAATCTGTTTAATGCCACGTAAGCTAAAATGAATATTACCGAACTTCAAACAATGTTCATTTAAGGCGCGGCGCGCCTTAGAAGTTGTAGTCACTTTGTAAAATCCTTAATGACTTATTTTGGAAAAAAAAAAGGCAACTTAAACGTATTTTCTATCAAACTTCGACCCCTCTTATTATTATTTTTATAGACGGTTAACCATTTATTTTACGATTTTGTTTTTCTTGTCCCTTTGAAAATAAGGGAAGTGGAGTTACTATGTATATCAAGGATAGGAAATATTTTTTATATACTATTTAAGTGGTAAACAAGCATAACGGCCCATTTAATCAAGATGTTTGGAACTTATTGTGGTGTTGAAATAGACAGGTTTTTATAAAAATCTGTTAATGAAAAAGTCATCACACAACGTTCTGACTTTGTCATAATCAAAATGCTGACTTCGACCGCAAAATCACCCAGATCCTTATTTACCAACACAAACATTGGTATACCAATTGACCAAGAACACATAAAGCCAAAAAAAGAATTGAATTGACCATCTATGTATCTAAAATGTCTGAGGAGGTTAAGTTATGCGTTGTTTGGACGTTAATGGCCAGTACGTTATTGGATTCAATTTACAGAACGACATGATACACACAGACCACAAGCTATCCGTAATACAGTAGATTGGAAGTAACTTGTGTTGGGATTAATAGTTGTGCATCTGCTGACTAATGGAACAGGTCAAGGCGAAGAAAAAAAAATATCCTGTAATCTGCCCAGGGAAAATTGGTGAAAACCTGGAGAGTCCTATCTTTCGAGCTAATCCTCCTTATATCGCTTCCATTGCTGGCAGTTGACTGCTGTAAGTACTTACATAGGTAGGTAGCCGCTTACTATAAAGTAAGTACATTTTATATATTGTGACTGTGCGATATAATTACTACCGCACAACTCAAACCTCTCAACGAATAGGACTCAAATTCGGCATAAGTTTAGATAGTTAATAGAACTTAGGAATAGACTAACAAAGGATTGTCGAAAAAAAATCCTATTTTAAAAGGGTAAAACCTCGTTGTTTCCTTGGAAAGACGACGCGAGCGAAGTCGCTGAGATAAGCCTGTCTAGTCGTATGTGTACATTAGACTGTCTGGTACCAACCACTTCAGGTTCTTACCCTTTTAGGGTCACCTTTACATAGTATTAATGAAAACCTGCTCTCTGTGCCTTAAGATTTTTTAAATTACTCAACAGATTTTAATGCATAGATAGAGTGATTCAAGAGATAGGATAGAAAAGTCGAGCTGTAACTATGTATAATTGTATAATAAACAAAGTTTCATGGATCAGCTAGTTAAGTTTAAAATATTTTACCTCTTAATGTACAGTTGCTAGAAGTACCGCAATCGTAGTTTGTAGCGAATCTAATTTTGTGCAGCGCGTTGTCGCCGAACGTTACAAGCTGGAAAATAAAAAGAGATGAAAGTGTCTGATTCGAATAGATGGCATTGTCTAACTTTACTGCCAAACTTTTGAAACCAAGTATGGCCAATTGGCCATCCATGGTATATTTCTAACCACCGATGGAAAAAGTGAGTTTTAGTTTGACTTGTGTATCAGTTCAGTCCGTGGCATCCTAGCTGCCAAACGTTTTATACATCTCAATTTTAGGGTTCCGTACCCAAAGGGTAAAGAACGGGACCCTATTCATGAGACTTCGCTGTCCGTCTGTCTGTCTGTCTGTCTGTCTGTCTGTCCGTCAGGAGGCTGTATCTCATGAACGGTGATAGCTAGAGAGTTGAAATTTTCACAGATTATGTGTTTTTGTTGCCGCTATAACAACAAATACTAAAAACAAAAACATAATAATATTTAAGGGGGGCTCCCATACATCAAACGTATTTTTTCGCCATTATATTGTATATTTTAGATAATAAGGTATCCTTCTCAATTTAAATACGTTAGTTGGCTTGAACATATCATCAAGATCATTCATTCCCTTTTACACCATACAAATTAAATGAACACTTTAGGAGGTATAGCACCATCAAATATTGCTCAATGAAATTAATTTCCTGTCGCCATGATTGAACATTATACGGGTCACATACTAACTTATTTTTCGACTTTCATCGTAAATATTTTTTCTTTAAAGAGTGAACAACGCTTTCAGCAGATTACTTTAGGTAGGTGTAATATTTCAAAGATAGCAATTTCATAGGAAATAGTCAACAAAGAGCCCATAATTTAGATTTTTCTCCAGTATAAACAATTTACGTACAAACACACAATTCAATTACATGCACGGTGCATGCGACTGTTGAGACGTATTGTATTTATAATGTCATCATTCAAATGTCATCAATATTCTGAAAAAGAAATTAAACATAAAGTTCACAAACTCTTTTGGAAATATATACTGTACCTACCGTAGAGGATCTAATATAACAGGATAGTTAACACTATAGTGTTATAGAGCAACGCGAACTGTCTAAGGCGCGCGTTGCTCTGTGGTTAACAACCACCACAGTGCAATACTTGTTTTATAATATGTAGTGTTAATAGGTAATAAGAGCAGTGTATTTTCATAAAAAAAAATATAATTAAAACAAAATGGACATTTACTGGGACATCCTTTCAAGATTCACGCACGCTCTCCCCTTAGAAGCGGGATCACACCCGAAACCCCCCAAAGACGCGGGATAGCACCCGAACCACCCCCAAGGCGGGCCTTCCGAGGGCACCCGGGGCTCCCAACCGTAGTCTGTGGGGCGTTACGTAGGGTTTTTAGTCGGTAGGAGTCTGGCATAGCATCCCTAAAGGATTTTCCTTAACGTTAAATGAAAAGAAAAAGGCCTCCCCTTTTTCTTCGCAAATAAATATTCGATGAAATTTAAATTATGCTTTTGCTCCACCTCCCACGCTGCGGCCGGGCCACCGCACTGCTTCTATGCAACCAACGCATTTGTCGCTTTTTAGGGTTTCGTACCCAAAGGGTAAAGAACGGGACCCTATTCATGAGACTTTGCTGTCCGTCTGTCTGTCTGTCTGTCTGTCTGTCTGTCTGTCTGTCCGTCAGGAGGCTGTATCTCATGAACGGTGATAGCTAGAGAGTTGAAATTTTCACAGATTATGTGTTTTTGTTTCCGCTATAACAACAAATACTAAAAACAAAAACTACCATGGGGGCTACCATGTAAAAAATAAGACTTTTTGTTGTTTTTGGTACCTACGGAACCCTCCTTGTGGGAGTCCGACTCGCACTTGGCCGGTTATTTCTTCTTTTTTAGTGGCTCTATGCAAAATGTTAATGAAAACATAAGATCTATTACTTCCAGTCTCCTAGTTTTGCTTTTCCGAATTTGCACCACTTGAGCGCTTACCACATGTAAGCGCTAAAATGGCGAAAATCAAAAGAGTTACGTTTGAGATCGTCTATGATGGACTGTACAATATGACCAATTTTTTTCAGGAATTACATCTACATTTATCTAATGCATAGCTTTTACACAAAAGAATCTATGCTTTTGATTTTCCTTATTCCGGAGGGAGGCAGCTTTTTCTACATATATTTAATGGACAAGGCTACGTTGGATGTCATAAATAAAGCCAGAGATTTATGTCCAATTACTTCTATGATCTATCGCAATAAAACAAGTTAATGAATTTATTGTCTCAGGTGTGCCGTTCAGTACCTTCGCTCCAAATAGAATAAAAAGGAATGATGAAAAAATACTGTCAGAGAGATATATCTACTGTATGATTGCACGAAGCTGGGAGGTATGGGGAAACTATTAATGGTTTTGCTTTATTGTTTACTAGGGCATGGGGAGACTTATGACCGAGTGTGATTCGGGAGCGAAGCGGTGCGGGGTTCCCACCTTAGCCTTCGTGGTTATTTTTTTTCACCATTCAACAACAATTTGATGTGGGCCCCGTTAACCATTATAAAATTTTGAGAGGGGCAACTGGTCCTAGGTCCAGTTCCATATTGGGCCGAATGTCCACTAACCCACCACTGAAGCCTACAACACGCTGCAATTTTCGCGACAATGTCTGTCGCAGTAGTAAACTTTCGCTGTAACGTACATCGCGATAATGAACTTCGCAACTATGACTCACATGACAGCAGAATCACATTAAATGTTGGTCTTTTTTAACCGACTTCAAAAAAGGAGGATGTTACTCAATTCGACCGTATATTTTTTTTTTTTTATGTTTGTTCCCGCAGAACTCCGTCGTTTTCCTCCGTGAATTTTTTTTTTCGTTCAAAAATAGATACTCCCCAGGTGGTCCCATTTTAAGGAATTGTAAGGGCATCTAGGGCATTTGTAATACTTTTTATTAAGGGCTTTAAAGTATTAAAACTTAATGAAGGTCTGGAGACGATCTGATGATGGAGGCTAAAGACAGTAGAGAGAATTTCCTAACGATATACAGCAGTTACCTTGTGTTTGGGCTTGATTAATTTGTTCTGTCGAGAACTTTACACCTAGATAGATAGATTCTCAGTCTACACATCACTAAAAATAGTAAAAAAATATACAAAAAAGAAACCGACTTCAAACAAGACTAAAAACTGAAAAATAAAATTTACTTAGCACAAAGTTAGTATATTCTGATTAATTAGATATCATTGAATATAATACTGAAGTCGGTGCCAATATAACTATGAGAGAGATTAATAATGCCTACCTAAGCCTACATAGTTTTGCTGGGCACCAATTTTTGTATTATATTCAATGATATCTGATAAATCAGAATAAACTAACTTTGTGCTAAGTAAATTTTATTTTTCAGTTTTTAGTCTTGTTTGAAGTCGGTTTCTTTTTTAACCGACTTCAAGAAAAGGAGGAGGTTCTCAATTCGTCTGTACGTATTTTTTTTTATGTATGTCAAGCGATATTTCCGTCAATTATAGACGGATTTAAAAATTTCTTTTTTTGTTGAATAGGGTTTACTTTTGAGGTGGTCCCATTTTCACCAGGTCAGGATCTGATGATGGGATCCAGGAGAAAACGAGGGCAACCACCGAAAATTGTAGGGACAACTAGTGCGCTTGTTGCTTTAATGTTCTACATTTTAATGAAGGTCTGGAGTCGATCTGATGATAGAGTCGAAAGACAGTGGAGGGCATTCCTTAACAATTAACAGCAGTTACCTTGTGTTTGGGCTTGATTGATTTGTATTGATGAGAACTTTGCACCTAGATTGATAGATCCGACTTAAAAAAAAGGAAGTTCTCAATGTTTTATGTATGTTCACCGATATTTCGTCAATTATAGACGAATTTCAAATCTGCTTTTTGTTGGATAGAGTTTACTTCTGAGGTGGTCCCAATTTCACCAGGTCAGGATCTGATGATGGGATTCCGGATAAATCGAGGGCAACCAACGAAAATTGTAGGGACAATTAGTGCGTTTGTTAACTTTTTAATTCAGTGCTTTAATGTACTACAATTTAATGAATGCCTGGAGTCGATCTGATGATGGAACCGAAAGACAGTCGAGGGAATTCCTCAACGATTTACAGCAGCTACCTTGTGTTTGGGCTTGATTGATTTGTATTGATGAGAACTTTCACCTAGATAGATATACTTTTCGGTTCACCCGTAACTTAAAATATTGAAAAAAAAATTTTTCAATAAAAAATTAAACCGACTTCAACCAATTCCTGAAAAAGAAAATTTACTTAGCACAAAGTAATATGTATTTTGATTTATCAGACTTTATTCAATATAATATTGAAGTTGGTGCCATGAAAAATACCTACATAAAACTATAGGTTTACTTGGCGCCGACTTCAATATGATATTGAATATAGTCTGATAAATCAAAATACATATTACTTTGTGCTCAGTAAATTTTATTTTTCAGGAATTGGTTGAAGTCGGTTTAATTTTTTATTGAAAAATTTTTTTGTTAATTTTTTTTGTAACAATTATCCGTCTAACATAATATCCGTAGGTAGTAATTTTACTTGTTTAGGGCCGGTTTATCAATAGCCGGATAAAACGTCAGATACTAATCTAGTCGATAACTTTAACTGAGACTTTAACTTATTTTAAAATATTTCAATTTTTCAATGTACCGATAGCGGTCAGTTAACTAACTGACTGTTTTTGTTACTATATTCACACTAAATCTGCGAGAGCAGGACGCACTTATGTACATTTTTAGGTTTTAGAAAGAGACAGCCAACTTTCGCTGCAGTGACAGCGGGTGTCACTATTGACTTTACTGTATATATTACCATAACCTTACCTTGTCCGTGCGTGTTGTTTATTTTCTTGTGTGTGAAAAGAAAATAAATTATGTTTTTGTTAATTTCTATAGCATAATTAAAAGAGGGAGGAGAGTTTCACAACTAAGAAAACTGCATCACAATTGCACACACACAGCATCCCTCTTTTAATTATGCTATAGAAATTAACAAAAACATAATTTATTTTCTTTTCACAAACAAGAAAATAAACAACACGCACGGACAAGGTAAGGTTATGGTAATATATACAGTAAAGTCAATAGTGACACCCGCTGTCACTGCAGCGAAAGTTGGCTGTCTCTACTACCTAGTTTATTCTTGATTTTTAATGTCTTTATTCAATTAGATTCGGGTATGTAGTACCTACGAGTATACGATATATAATAATAATTATGTTTTTCGAGACAAAATCGCCTGTGAAATTCTGTGTCATTCCATTCAGACATATTATCGGGTCGTTCTTTTACTACCTACTCTTTGTTTTCTATCTGGATCTAAGTAGTTTATTTAGCGCTGTATAGTCTTCTTCGATCATTAAATAGTCGATTGAATCAATAAATCCATGTTTACACAACTTCGCGAAATTATGTAAACATGGACAAACAAAATATAACCTACAAACTGGGCTCAAGTAATGACTGAAACGTCAAATAACTCCACAGATAGCCGCTAACTGGGGTCCGAACGGACAGATAAATTTAGCAGCCCGTTAGCGAGTTTATCAGTCAGTTAAAGCTTATCCAGTAGTTGAAAAATTGAGAATCTTGTTAACTGTAGAATTAACCCTATCTGGTTGTTTATCTGAGCATTGAAAAATCGGCCCTTAGGCGTATAGCCTGGAAAGTTAATATAATCATCTTCAGAACTCTGAAGATGATTATTTTTACCATTTACTATCTAAATACTTAACTCAAAATTTCAGTAATATACAGTGCAAATACTTTCATACTTGCAAAATAGTGAAGTACATAATCAAAAATACAAAATAAAATCATAATATTATGCTACTCCGAAGGATGTCTTCAATAAAACATAAAGCAGCAGTAAATTTGTCAGCAGTCTAGCCGTTGTACTGATGGCACTGTTACTGTACAGTAAGCAGTAGTAGGATAGGCTTGCTTGCTATTGGTCGCATCCTTCAGAATAGCACCTTAGTCTAAGGTTTCTTACCCTCATCCACTGCTCAGTCTCCAGTAGCGTGTCTCCCGGCTGCAGTAATAGCGTCACTTTACGTCTCAGTACGTTGTCGTCACTGGCAAGCGCGTGCGCAGTCAACACGCTCTATATGTCCATCGTTTGCTTGCACACGAACATGCCGAAAGCCTTGTCTCGTTCTAGCTGCGCAAGAAAGAAAACGAATTAGTTGATTTTGCTATTAAACGGAGTTGACAACTTGAATTTTTGATTGAGGTAAAATGAGACTGTGTTTTCTTCTACCCTCATTCGTAGTCAAAGTTGCACTTACAGGCAAAGACTTCTATATAAACTGAGGTAGACGCGCCGTACTCTAACAAGCGAGATTTCAAAAGCAATCCTCAAACACACACATTGCTAAGACTACACTCACTTATAAATACTATTTACGTAATTGTCACCACACACAATAGCAATATTCGGATAGAACAAGAGTACAAGAGAAGGCGTATGGACTCCAATTGCAAGTCGAGTACCTACTCTCGAAGTTTTGACTTACAACAGTGCGAACAACGCTGCTAATTAGCGCAGTTTATAGGTTTCAAAAATCGGTGCGTAGGGCATGTCTACCTCATTTTATATAGAAGTCTTTGCTTACAGGGGCGCTTAGGTTTAGCGTGAGCTAGTGCTAACGTGAGCGTAGTCGTGAGCTTGTCTGCCCCGCCAATAGTGTAAAAAAGCACGAAACTTTAACATTAAACGTTTTGACCTTCCTACGGCACCCTTCCATTTGCCTAGGGACTCCATACGACTTGAATACGTGGACGGAAATTTACGGGTGAAATTTCTGTGAATTTGCCGTTACTAAATATGAGACATGTGATAGTTCATCATTAAATTTCCGTCCACGCTTTAACCTTGTATGATCGAGAAGGCCGTTGGCAGTGGGAAGGGCACCGCGTAGTTTTGAGCTGGTAGGTGTCCGGTATGGCAACTATGAGAAAAGAGAACCACAGAAAAAATATCTTCCCGTGCTTTTCAAAATATTTTCAACGAGAAATATGTTTAATTATTCTTCAGACAGGAAGGTACACAATATATAAAATGGTCGTTAACACTATTTAAATTATTATCTCTAAAAAGTAAACTTACTAATAAGTTCACAAGGTCTGATGATCTTAATTCAGCGTACAACTTCATCGCCTATCGATTTAAATACATAACTATGGATTGATTACTTGCTCTGATTTTCTTTAAAATTACTTTCGGGGTCTATGTGAATTTTTTAACTAATGTAAATTATTAAAATGTTCGCGAGTCTACTACACACTCAGCAATACTAGGTATACTCGTATTTAGAGATAATTTTGAAAAGTAAATTACTTTGGTAACTAAAGCACAAGTTTGATATAAAAATTCAAAAAGAAATTTATACTAATAATAAAATTAATACTCGTATTACCAGCATAAAACAGATTACGAGTCTGGATTGCTTTATTCCAATGATAAATAAGTGAATGTCAAGTAAGACAAAGACAAACTATCAATCAATGTCTAACTTGACATTTTACAAGATCAATTTTGGAATAAAATGTATTTCACGGTAGTAACTGAAGAATTGATAGAAACGACCTCCAAATTAATGATTGAACGAATTCAACACACAAATTTTTAAATGGCCAACTTTATTATTTATACTAACTAATATAATAAAGTAGAAAGATTTGATTGTTTGTTTGTTTGCATTGAATAGAATCCGAAACTACTGACCCGATTTGTAAAATTCTTTCACAGTGTTAGGTTACGCGCGCTACACTATCCTCGAGTGGCATGGGCTTTAAACTAGCTAACTTTAAACTTAAGTACTTAAAACTAGATAATTACACTTACCTTCGAAGCCAAGCCTCTGTTGTGACCAAGAAGCTCATTCCACGCAGCATTGGCTCTCTGTTCGCAGTGGTCGACATAGTCCAGTTCGATCAAATCTACCAATGACACCAGCATGAGGCAGTCCCACATCGAAGGGGAGACAGGAGAGCGTAGAAGCAGATGTAGAGGAGAGTGACTGTGGGCCTCATTGTGGATCTGAGGAAGAAAGAAAAAATTTAAGTACGTGAGAACATAGGAATAGTAGAAATAGACGTTGTGATGTACAAGGCCGCGGCCCTCACAGACTTACCTCCAATACCTACCAATATTCGATAACTATATAGCTAAGCCGCTGACTACTTTTAATCAGATGTTCCATATTATGCTCGTTTAGTGAGATTCTAGGGAAAACAAATATAAACAAAAATTATGAACACTTTTGATTATATTATTATTTCCTGTCTCCCAGGCTCTAACAAAAAAGCTCCCCAGAAAGCTTCATTTAAATTTGCCACTACGTTAAAAATGTTCCCGATTTTCCCTGTGAATAATACTGTAACGTGAGTTTTCCATAACGCAAAAGTATAATTATAAGAAATAGGAGCAGTTTAAAATAAGTAACCATATTTCTTCACAATTGTTTAATGGTATCATCGTATATATTGTTGGAAAGAATCGTGGGATACGACCACTTCGCTGTTGCCATTAAACTAATAGGCACTTGGTTGATGAGTTCGCGTAGAAAAGCTTACGTAGATAAAGTTGAGAGTAAAATCTTGTTCTTCATAATTTTATAAAAGCTCCTATAAAAGTGTTAATATATCGCGTAAAGTGGTGCAGAAGAAATAAAGCTCCCGATACTCAGCGCGCAGAATTTGACGCGATATCGGTTTTAATAAACTTCTATAAGCTGTAATGTATACTTACAGTATAAAAGCAATGTTAAAGGTTCTTAAAGCACATTAAGATTCTCCCGTGTATAAGTTTTTCGGGTGTAACATTATAATACGATTTACATTAATTATAATACCTACAAGAACAATTAGCATACCTTTGTGATAATGATTAAAGGTTCTCCAAGGATTTTGTTTTTACTTATTTTACACCAAACAAAATTCGAAGCCGCTTAGAACTTTTTCGAGTAAATAAGGAATCTTTGTAGCAGTTGGTAGTTTCGTCAAGGGCCTGATCCATTGCCGAGCCAACGAGCCGACCGTATTTACACATTCGTACGAATCGCGAGGCCGTGATAGCTATAGAGCTGAAATTTTCACAGATGATGTCCCTCGCTATACAAAAAGTACTAAGAGCAGAAAAAAATTGTAAATTTGGTACCTTGTACCTACCACGTTTGCTGTACTTATGCCCACCTTAACCTTTTTTCTGACTTTAATATTTTTTGTTACAGAGGCAATATCATCTGTGAAAATTGCAGTTCTCTAGCTATAACGGCCTCGCGATTCGCACGCATGTTCCTGACACCTAATTTTCTTATTTTTTTTTTTAATGGCATCTCGTGCTTTGACGCCTGTTTTTCTCGTTATGACTTTTCAACACCTCCGAAATTGTCGGTGTAAATTACTTACATCAGTATGATGATTAGGTACCATAGTTACGATGTGCTTATGTTAGTTGTTGGTAAAATGGAAAATCACTTTACTCTTACAATAAGTACGAGTAGAAGATAAACTCCACTAAAATCTATCTCCGGTTTGGTCAAATCCGCCCTAAGAAAAACAATTGCCTGGAGGTAGTAACTAAACGGTCCAAGTCTGGAGGGTATGATTAAAAAGGTACGTAAATTAACTCATCATTCATCGCATAATTTGAACTTTGTTCAAACAACCGGCCCATTATCAATTATCTTAGCAATAACACGAATCTCAACGAAAAGAAATTAATGAAAAAGGCCAACGAATTAAAGAATAAGGCCCTCGCTATCCCGGAGACCATTCATCCTTTTTTCATTTGAAAGGGTCACGTAGATAAAAAAGAAAATTAAAGAGCGGGCATTCATAAAGCGATTGTTGCTCTCATTCAACTCTATTCAAGCGAGATAGTACAACTATGTTCTCTAAGTAAGAAGCACAGACCTACAGCAAAGATCAGGTCAGGTCAGGGTATAATATTTACGCTGACTAGTGTAGCTGTACTCGTGACCTAAATATCGTATTGTGACTTAAGTAAAGCCTGGTAACGGTGCAAAGGGTTTCCAGCTGACATGTTTGTGGACCAAGCTAACCTCATCTACAAGTGGGTGTACCTGACTAACGGACAATGATGACAATTGAAATGACATTGACGGCGAAAAGAAGGAAAACTCAAAATCAAATAATCTCCTGGATCCCCTTGGTACGTTCAAATACTTCTCATAGTAAGAGTTACATGAGACAAACATTATAAGATAGTACTGTCCAGCAGGGAACTCTGAAATAAGCTAATGATGTGAACGATAATTATAAGTAGCCATCGAATGTCGCATTTATGTGATTTTTCAATGGCCACTGATTACTGATTGCTCAAATTTGCTAGCATATCTTTTGTTCACGTATTTTTATACCATTTACGACGTCGACGTTTTATTCTTGATATTTTATTCGATTTCAGTATTTTGTAGCCTTTTTGTTAAAGTTGCTGATATTATTGAGAAATCGATGTTGGATTGGATGTTGGCTTTTCTGGAGGACGTTAACAAGCAAACAAAACTTTTCTCTTTATAATATTACCTATCGGGAAGTTACAAATTGAGTGGCGAAATTCTGATACCTTTCATCAAAACTTTATCCATTCTATACAGTTCTGTTGTATTCGTTGCCTATGTCAATAATTCCATGATATGTGGTGTGGTGAATAATGTTGGCTTTGTTGAAGTTATGTTAATAGCCTAGCATCTGAATGTAAGTGGTTATTCTGCTTAGCTTGCCAGAAGAAAGGAGCACAAACAGAAGAGAAAATAATGGGCTGCTTAAAAAAAATTAATAGTGAGTCGTCACAGTCCTGGGTCGGCAGCAAGTGTGCAACGCTTCTGGTGTTACAAATGTCCATAAATTATGGTAATCATCTATCTGATAGGCTGTAAACTTGGCTGTCACACTAGTAGTATAAAAAGACGATGAACAAAAGTACCAGTTACAGAGTGTTTTAAGTTCAGTTGATTGTAATTGCATATTAAACCTTTGTAGTTTTTCGTGCTATTTATTAATTAAATTATTGTATATCGTCTTAAATAGTAAATAAATTAAAAAAAAATATATATATGAACTTAGTCTAAATCGTAGCAGATTAGATTATAACAATAAAATAAATTTTCTCCCTTTGTTAAACCGGGAAACAATGTTATAAAACACGATAAAAAAGGGTTATCCCGGGACGATTTGATCTCATTTCAACACTCGATTTTGCATGACCCGAAAATATTTTCTTAATCTTATAGCATACTGTTAGGGTTATTTGTACAAGCTTCCAAAAACTTTGCGTCGAAATCGTAGGCTATTTATTAGATAGGGTACTGATATAGATATCAGCTCTAAGTTCGTTATTTACACACGCGCTTAAATTAGGTTTTAGGTAAACGCACCAACTTTAGGCTGTTTTCATTCTCTGAAAAATTGGTTATAAGTTTCCGTGCTTCGAAAGCACTCAAAGTCACTTCTGCCAGTTTCAGCAGTAACATGGTGATGGTGTAATTTAGGTTTCATGAGTTTCATTTCATGAATTAAAAAAAATAACAGCAATTAGGTAACCACATCTTGTCTGAAACACGGTAATAGCTCACCATCACCACCTATTACGTAGTTATAACAAACCACAACTAGTAAAATTTGGACGCGAAGTATACATAAGTATACCTGTTTCTTCCCATTTGGTGGAAAAGGTGTTACGTAGTACATAATAAAATTTGACCGAGCGAACGAAGCAAGCGAGAGTCTCCGCTTCGACATTAGGGACAATTTTGCTTTCGTCCATATGTCTGGTATGTCAGTTCTGGTATACAGGACGCATTTCTTAACCAATTTTCACCAAACTTGGCACAGGTGTTCTTTGATTTAAAATACAAATTTTTCAATACGCCGGAAAATGGGGGCGAAAAGAGGTGAAAATTGTTTTCGCTTTATTTATGCAGGTGCTCGCAAGGTCTACTCTTCGCAGAAGTACTAGTTTTTATACAATTAACTATAGGTAAGTGCCTACATTAAAATCCAAATTTCTACATAATAAGAGATTTTTTTTTGTGAGCTGTTCTAAAAATACACCAAAATGGAGCAATAAATGAGCATAGTGAATTAATAACCCATTAAACTGAAAGCTACAATGGCACTAATAACCACAAATATGGCAATTACGTGGCTTTTATGATGTTTAGAGTCAGAAACCCAAGCTTAATTACAACGCACGACTTAGTTTGTAGCGAGCTTTGATTAACTTGGTCGGACAATGAGGTAAGCGGGTCGTATAACAAGATGATGATATGATAAGGCAGTAAATGACATTCATGTGTTATTATAAGTTACTAGTTCTGTGTCACGGCTTTGCCCGTATTTGTAGTGATTTTTTTTTTATGAATTTGCCTAACAGTCAGGAACTGATTTAAAAAAATGTTTTGTTGAGATTAAAGCGTCACAGAGACGATCAATGAAATTTGAAGTCTCACTTGTACACACACGTCAACGCACACACACATATAAACAAAGCATTAGCTTTACTACCATACGATTTTGAAATTGACGTGACGTCAGACTTGTCAAGTTATAGATCGTCTCTGCAATGCATTATACAGCAAAACAAACATGCTCTACCTGAGTAATTCTTTTTTTCACACTTTAAAATATTAGCCGTATTAATATAATTTTAGTTCTATATCTTCTCAGTTGGTCAGAGATATGCCGGCGATAGGCAGTATACGTGAGGTTTTTAGTCGGTAAAAGTAGGGCATAGCATCCATGAGAATTTTCCCTGCTGTGAAAAAAAAGGGGTTGCAATTTAGCTACTACTTGTTAGTTTTTGATAATAAAGCTGAAGAGTTCGTCATTACTCGAAAGCTGTTGTTTTCAGTTAGCCATGCCAACAGAGCCTATAATTATAAACAGTAGATTCCAATACCAATCGTGCCGAAGCTTTTCTTGCAGTTTCTCACTAGCTCAAGGGAAAATCGTGATATACCATCATATTATCAATCAGTTCTCAAACATACATAATGATTGAGAACTTGATGAGTTTAGAAAGATATCAAAAAACATATTTTTCCAAGTAATTTATCAGAAATGTTGAGAGTTCAAAAAAGAAATTCTATGAAGAAACGATGCCGAGAAAACTTTTTCTATCATACGTCAATTTTGTGACGAGTTGATAAAAACCGTGTGCACAGAACTCTAAGACCCGATAAAACAGATTTGCATGCTATAATAGAAATGTTACATTGTGAGCTTTTATGATCGACACCGCCCTATAATATACCTACTTTTTTCTTATTAAAAACCAGCGGACGTCACGCTGTTTCACCCGCGTTGTACCCGTTCCCGTGGGAACACGGGAATAAAATGCAGCCTATGTTACCCGGGATTTTTTTTTGTTTTACGTGAGGGGAAGTACTCATGGATGTTATGCCGGACCCCTACCGACTAAAAAACCTCACGTGTCCTGCCAACAACCAACGGTTAAGAGCCCCGGGTATCAATTCCAAGCCCTCGGAAGGATACTCCAAGACTCCCAACAGACCTACGACTTCCACTGCGGCCTCATCTAGATAGGTTCGGGTGCTAGCCCTCTTCTTAGGGGGAGCGTGCGTGAGTCTTTCACGTCACGCTGTCGTCTAGGGCACTCTAGGGCCTGCTTCTGTAAGGACGATGAGCTGCCCCCTCACCGTCCTCGGGCCCCCGGTCACGGAGGCCGATAGCCTTGGGCGAAGACACGTCGGCGGCGCCCTCGCCGCCGACTGCGGACCTCGGGTATGAGAGTTCTCTCCCGCTCCCTCCCCGCCGACTCTCTCTGGTCTCCAGCAAGAGTGTCCACGGGTACAAACGAGAGAAGACCCAATCAAAGGCACAGTATAATAATTATGTGCAGATAAAAAGGTTACCTCTGTTTCATATCTAAATTATAACTGTGTAGCAGATGCTTAGAGTGTAATGCTTCTTTATGTCTCTGTAACCTAGTATCTTGAAAACTACAGAGATGAGCGGAATGAATGAAATACTCCATACTCGTAGATTCACAATAATAAGCAGAAATCTAGACCAAAGTATGAAATGTGTATGTATAATAGATACTTTTTCCCCAAAAGAAAACTAAATAATTAATTAAACAGTTCAGTGAAACCTTACATGACAAAATTAGTTCTGATCAGTCTTCGCGACGCCTTAAGATACCATAATAGTGCCTTCGATACTTTGACTTCACCAAAGATTGTGAGTAGGGTGAAATTAATACTACCTATCTTGCACTGCTTGTTAACATTGGTTTTTAGGGTTTCAAAACCAAAGGTAAAAACGAACGCTACTATATTACTGAGACTTCGCATTCCGTCCATCTGTCTGTCACCTGGCTGTATCTCATGAACCGTGAGAGCTGAACTTTTCGCAGATTGCGTATTTCTGTTGCCACCTTTAACAACAATTAATATTAAAAATCAGAAAAAATAATATTTAAGGGGGCTTCCATACAACAAACGTGGTTTTTTTCATTTGTTTTTGGTACGGAACCCACGGTGCACGAATCCGACTCGCACTTGACTGGTTTTATAATACTCCATACTCCTGGCTTTTAATTAAAGATTAATTATTATCGAAGAATTCGTTACTGAAGTATTTAAAGCTTTTAATTAAAGATTTATATATTAAAGGATTTTCTAAGAGTGGCTATCAATGTCTGAGTAAGTCGGATAATTTGAAAGGGATTACAGGAGGGCTATAACTTTCTGGACTTAAAACATAAAAGTGTGCCGTGATAGACAGGGATTAAAAATGAAGATAGGATATTCAGGGATTGAGCAGAAAATTACGGCATTGAGTAAGAAAATCTCAACGCCATAACCTCCTCAAATTTAATGGGAGATATGATAAAAACCGGAGTTTCGTAACTGGTTTCCATGAAGGCTTCTTTAGTGCGTCTACGCACCCCCTGCCCCCTACCGATGATACTCCAGACAGACGGTTTTTAATATAGGCACTAGATCACGTATTATATCTCAACTACACTGAATCTCAAACAGATTTTTCTGAGTTTAAGCGTTCAAAAATTCATTTATAACAGAATTAAAATGAATAATTTGATTCTCAGTACGAAACTCTGAAGTAAATTCTACCAGTCAATAATTAATTTCAGTTGCATGCATTTTTTATTTATCCATCACTTCTGTTTATTGATAGCATTGTTTTTTTAAAGTTATTTATATTTTGGATCTTAATTCCTAAAAGTACCTTTTTCCCAAAAAAAATGTTTGTTGCCAAGCTCTGTTCTATTGCAGTACTAAATGTCATTAAAATTTGTTCTAAAGTAACTTTTCGGTAGTAAAAGTTACTTCCGCATTTAAGTGTATTCGATTATCACACTCAAAGACCAAGTTAATACATAGCTTATTTAAAAAGTACCTATTTACCTACATCAAAATAGTTTTTTTTATTTTTTTTATATTCAGCTCGCCAAATTGACGTCGCCACCAGCCTGATGGTAAGAAAGCAGTGGCGCATCTAGCGATTGGGGGCCACTTCTTACAGTGGTCCTCAAGTTGGCGGCCCTGTGATGTGCCTCTTCACGCTCCTCTTGAAGAACCCGGGATTGTAAGATGAGGGAAAGACGTGTGCGGGCAGGTCGTTCCATGTTTTTATAGTTCGACAGAGGAACGATCTTTTGAAACGCTCGGTTCTGGCGAAGATTCTCTCCACTGTGTATGAGTGGCATCTCTGCCCGGCACGCGTTGTTCGGGATCGGAAAGGAGATGGTGGGATCAGGTTGAAGAGCTCTTCAGAACATTCGCCGTGATACATTCGATAGAAGGCAGCCAAGGACGCTATGGTTCTTCGCTGCGACAAAGGTTCGAGGCCTCCCGTCACCTCAGGACAACCAATTATTCGGATAGCACGTCTCTGCATAGCGTCAAGCGCGTCTAACAAGTACCTCGCGGAGTCATCCCAAAGGTGAGAACAGTACTCGACGCAGGGACGAATCTGCGTCTGGTACAGTAAACATCTCTGATGTGGCGTGAAATACCGTCTCACCTTATTCAGGATTCCCAGTTTCCGCGAGGCCAGACCAATACAGGTTCTCTATGTAGTTTTTGTGATTGAGCTCACGCCGGACGTCTATACCGAGGATCTCCAGGTTGTCCTTTAGTGGAATTGTAATGCTCTGAAGAGAGGGCAGGGGCAGGAATGGGGACTTCTTAGCTGTAAACGCACACGCCTGTGTTTTTCTGGCATTGAACTCGACCAGGTTGTCTGAACCCCATTGGGCAATGCGGCCCAGGTCCAGATCGAGATCCGCCACGAGTTGTCGTCTCTTCTCATCCACGTCGCCTCGCCCTGCCGCTGGACGGCCAGAATAGCTCCCATGAAGAGTACTGTCATCCGCATAACAATGAATGCACCCAAGGGACAGCATTTCATTGATATGCAGAAGAAAGAGAGTTGGGGACAATACAGATCCCTGTGGTACTCCGGCATTTACCTGAAAAAAAAAACAGGAAGCCTGACCACCACAGAGGACCCGAATCCGTCGCCCGTTCAGGAAGCTGGCCAACCAGCGGCACAACTGATGCGATAAACCATATGACGGAAGCTTGGAAAGAAGCGACGCATGCCATACCCTATCAAAGGCTTTTGCGATGTCTAGGCCAATAGCCAGAGATTCGCCGTGCCTCTCCATAGCCTCACCCCAGGTGTGCGTTATGTACGCTAGGAGGTCACCCGTTGATCGTTTCGGCCTAAAGCCATATTGGCGATCGTTAATTAACGAGTGATCCTCCAGATAGCGCATGAGCTGTTTGTTGATGATTAGCTCGAACACCTTGCAGATGACGGTGGTTACGGCTATGGGGCGATAGTTGGCTGGATCCGACCGATGCCCTTTCTTGGGGGTCGGTTGGACATTCGCCTCCTTCCAAGCCTCCGGCACTTCTCCCGACGAATACGAAAGGCGATACAGGCGTGTTAGCGTTGGAGACAATTCAGCTGCACAATTCCTCAGCACCACGGCCGGAATGCCATCAGAACCACTGGCTTTCCGCGTGTCGAGTGACCGTAGCACCGCCCGCACATCGCACTGCCGGATTATAATTTCCGGCATCGTGGTTCCACAGTTGGCGATAGTGGGAGGTTGCTTGCCACAGTCATCGACCCGGGAATTAGCCGCAAAGAGCTTGGCCAGCTAAATGATGAGAATGTGCTTTAATCAAAACAAAATTCATATAGGTACATACAAAGGAATGAATCTATTTCCTATTTAAAAAATCAGTCTAGTGTTGGTGTTGAATAGCCCATTAGTCTGTTTCGTATATCGCGACGTGGTTCTGACTGAGATATCTGGAACCACGAATTTTGTTGCCATTGTGTATCTTTGTGTGGAAAAGAGAATAAAAAACTTATTTTTTTGCTAATGTTAAAACATTATTTTGGAAAGTGTTGTACGAAAGGCAATGTTGTAAAGCAATTTCTACCAGGCAACCTTGGGATGGACAGAAAAGATGTTGATTGTATATTCTACGTCTCTGTGCAAATTATAAACCTGTTTTATGCCCTGCACTCCACATACACTTCCACAGTCTTGATTCGTGGTGTTCATACTTCAGTGGAGAACAGGCTCACTAGCTAAGGGAATACACAAATTACATCTTGAACTTTCTTAAGCAATGTATCTACTTTTTTGGGTAATCCTGGGAGAACCTTCCGAGGGTTTACAAATAAACTTCTTTGTTTATAGCTTTGAACTGCCGATCTCTGAGAAGTAAGTGTAAACACAATTCTAAGATAACTGAAAAAACACTACAATATATAAGGTGGAATATTTTATCAGCTTCGGGCGTAGCTCGATAGCTTAATTCAAAAGGTCCAAAAATTTTCCCCCGAGATAGAAAAAAACCGGCCAAGTGCGAGTTGGACTCGCCCATGAAGTGTTTCGTAGCAGCAAGTAACATAATATAAAAGTTCTTATAGTTCGTTGTAACTTTGATTGATGTTTTAACACATTCGCAGTGGACGGTAGTCTTTCTAACCGAAAATTAAGGGTTTATGACGTATTAAAAAAAGAACTACCAGCTCTATCTCGTTCAAACCAATTTTCGTTGGTAGTTTTTACGGCAATGTACTTCATATATTTTTTTTAGGTTTATCATTCTCTTAGTTTAGAAGTTAGAGGAGGGGGGGGGCACACATTTTTCCACTTTGGAAGTGTCTATTGCGCAAACTATTCACTTTAGAAAAAAAATATTTTAGGAACCTCAATAGCATTTTAGAAGACCTATTTATAAATACACCATACGTATGGATTTGATGAAAAAAAAAATTCTAAGTTTCAGTTCTGAGTATGGGGACCCCCAAAATTTACTGCATTTTTTCTAGTTTTATATAAGAATCTTAATGCTGTTTACAGAATACATCTAGTTATCAAGTTTCAATAGCATAGACCTTATAGTTTCGGAGAAAAGTGGCTGTGACACACGGACGGACAGACAGACGGACAGACAGACAGACAGACATGACGAATCTATAAGGGTTCCGTTTTTGCCCTTTGGCTACGAAACCCTAAAAACGTACGTTCAAACACTTGTAACGCTCGAACTTGTAATTTTTTACTCTCCGTTTTAATACAAAGTACTTCTCAAAAATAAAAATAAAACAGTGATTCCCAAGTCGACAGCCCTGAAAAATGTTTTTTCACGGCCCGCTGAAGAACCCGGAGTTGTTAGAAGGCGAGGGGAGAAACGTATTACTCGTAACAAGTGCAAAACCTCAATGGTTAGGTACGTAGGAAAGTGTCGCCAAATGGCTTTGTTCAAATTGAGATTCTATCCAAAATGTTACTTACTTTGCATCTATGATAAAAGCTGCAGTAGGTAGATATATACTTTACCATTTTTATGATTTTGAAATAGAACTGTAAACAGATAAGAAGAAGAATAAGTTTTTAAAATATCCGTTTGTGAAGTTTATAGCTTAACAATAAAATTATAATTTAATTTTTAACAGAGTCAAGTTATTCACACTTCCAGCGAAACGATCGTTTCTGGACATGGGAAAAATCACGGCTCCAAATCTAGTTTGTAAAGTCTCATTATTTGTAAAAAGCTATTGCAATGTACCTACTTAGTCGACAAGAAAAAGTTTTTGAAGTCAATAAATTGTACAAATTAACAACTTACATGGACTGTGGCGACCGTCACTTGTTACTTTCTGATCGTATCTAATCTGAGTCGTTCGAATTGCCTTAGGATTTGTCAAGGTCGAACATTGCAGCCTTAAGACATACAATAAGTACGATTAACACGATTAATAATACATTTATAAATGGTTGTGTATCATTTGTGTTTTATTCAAATTGAATATACAATTCAGTAAGAAAATTGTGTTGTAAGTAATGAAAAGCATCAATTTACGAACATCTGTCATAAATGAGGATCATAATTAGGTCGTTATTTGAGAAGAATAGTATAAAATAAAATATAATCCTCTTCCTCTGATCTTATTAATTATTAATACGAAGCTCGTGAATAAGGTTTATTGCAAAGCAATATAAAACATTCATATAAAAGGATTACAGACTTATAAATGTACAGGGGGGAGTCTTATCGCTAAAAAGCAATCTCTTACGGGTAATCTTTGGATAGAGAAGATTGTCAGGGGTCATGTGGGAAGTGGGAAGAAACAGCTTGTAAGGTTTTATTTTGAAAGGCAATTTTTTTTTCGTAATAATAGGTAGATTTCTAAGTTAAGGCGGAAATAACTATATTTTAATTTATAAATATATGATTTCGAGATTATGATCTATTCTAGATTTAATATTCTAAAGAGATTTTCAATTAAATCAGCTCTAGTTTCAAACTTCGAACTTTCCTTCGGTATTCAAGGTAAAGTCTTTGTCTTAAAATAATACTGGTTTAGACGTTCAGACAATGTATGTGAGTAATCTATATATACATATATAAATCAATGCCACTTTTCGTTGTAATTTTATAACTCAACAACGGGCTCACCTATCCAAACAATTGACTGCCTCTGTGGCGCGGTCGGTAGTGATACCGCCTGCGGCGCTGGAGGTCGTGGGTTCGATTCCCACCGGAGGCAAATATTTGTGTGACCCATAAATGTTTGTCTCAAGAGTCTGGGTGTTTCTATCTATAATATGTATGTATTTAAAAGTATATAAGTATTAATATCCGTGGTCTGATACTCATAACACAAGCAGGTTATTCCTAGCTTACTTTGGGATCAGATAGCGTTGTGTGAAATGTCCGTGAATATTTATTTATTATTTTATTTATTTTATTTATTTAATTGTTTAGGCTTTGTTCGGGCTATTTAGCAGATGGTTTATGTGAAGTTTGCACAAAATTGGTCGAGTGGTTCTTCATTTATAAAGCAAACGAAGTTGCGCGGGTTAACTAGATGTAATAAAATATACTATTTATTCTATGGACCCTGTCTGAAAATAAATTATTTTTATTTTTATTTTATTTTTATTTATTTTATTACTATATATAAATATTGAGTTGGCAACCCTATCAACAATGGAAAATGAAAACTATGCGACACAAATATTTTGTCGCGTAACTGGAACTGCGTGACATATCTGTGTTCTGAACAGTTGCCAAGTAGGTCAATGACATGGCTAAACAAAACTAAACTTGTGAATATACTGAATTATGCTATTTCGACTTCGAATCAGATTAGATATGATCAGAAAGTAACAAGTGACGGTCGCCACAGTCCATGTAAGTTGTTAATTTGTACAATTTATTAACTTCAAAAACTTTTTCTTGTCGACTAAGTAGGTACATTGTAATAGCTTTTTACAAATAATGAGACTTTACAAACTAGATTTGGAGCCGTGATTTTTCCCATGTCCAGAAACGATCGTTTCTGAAAGATTACCCGTAAGAGATTGCTTTTTAGCGATAAGACTCCCCCCTGTACATTTATAAGTCTGTAATCCTTTTATATGAATGTTTTATATTGCTTTGCAATAAACCTTATTCACGAGCTTCGTATTAATAATTAATAAGATCAGAGGAAGAGGATTATATTTTATTTTATACTATTCTTCTCAAATAACGACCTAATTATGATCCTCATTTATGACAGATGTTCGTAAATTGATGCTTTTCATTACTTACAACACAATTTTCTTACTGAATTGTATATTCAATTTGAATAAAACACAAATGTTACACAACCATTTATAAATGTATTATTAATCGTGTTAATCGTACTTATTGTATGTCTTAAGGCTGCAATGTTCGACCTTGACAAATCCTAAGGCAATTCGAACGACTCAGATTAGATATGATCAGAAAGTAACAAGTGACGGTCGCCACAGTCCATGTAAGTTGTTAATTTGTACAATTTATTGACTTCAAAAACTTTTTCTTGTCGACTAAGTAGGTACATTGTAATAGCTTTTTACAAATAATGAGACTTTACAAACTAGATTTGGAGCCGTGATTTTTCCCATGTCCAGAAACGATCGTTTCGCTGGAAGTGTGAATAACTTGACTCTGTTAAAAATTAAATTATAATTTTATTGTTAAGCTATAAACTTCACAAAGGGATATTTTAAAAACTTATTCTTCTTCTTATCTGTTTACAGTTCTATTTCAAAATCATAAAAATGGTAAAGTATATATCTACCTACTGCAGCTTTTATCATAGATGCAAAGTAAGTAACATTTTGGATAGAATCTCAATTTGAACAAAGCCATTTGGCGACACTTTCCTACGTACCTAACCATTGAGGTTTTGCACTTGTTACGAGTAATACGTTTCTCCCCTCGCCTTCTAACAACTCCGGGTTCTTCAGCGGGCCGTGAAAAAACATTTTTCAGGGCTGTCGACTTGGGAATCACTGTTTTATTTTTATTTTTGAGAAGTACTTTGTATTAAAACGGAGAGTAAAAAATTACAAGTTCGAGCGTTACAAGTGTTTGAACGTACGTTTTTAGGGTTTCGTAGCCAAAGGGCAAAAACGGAACCCTTATAGATTCGTCATGTCTGTCTGTCTGTCTGTCCGTCTGTCTGTCCGTCCGTGTGTCACAGCCACTTTTCGCCGAAACTATAAGGTCTATGCTATTGAAACTTGATAACTAGATGTATTCTGTAAACAGCATTAAGATTCTTATATAAAACTAGAAAAAATGCAGTAAATTTTGGGGGTCCCCATACTCAGAACTGAAACTTATAATTTTTTTTTTCATCAAATCCATACGTATGGTGTATTTATAAATAGGTCTTCTAAAATGCTATTGAGGTTCCTAAAATATTTTTTTTCTAAAGTGAATAGTTTGCGCAATAGACACTTCCAAAGTGGAAAAATGTGTGCCCCCCCCCCCTCCTCTAACTTCTAAACTAAGAGAATGATAAACCTAAAAAAAATATATGAAGTACATTGCCGTAAAAACTACCAACGAAAATTGGTTTGAACGAGATAGAGCTGGTAGTTCTTTTTTTAATACGTCATAAACCCTTAATTTTCGGTTAGAAAGACTACCGTCCACTGCGAATGTGTTAAAACATCAATCAAAGTTACAACGAACTATAAGAACTTTTATATTATGTTACTTGCTGCTACGAAACACTTCATGGGCGAGTCCAACTCGCACTTGGCCGGTTTTTTTCTATCTCGGGGGAAAATTTTTGGACCTTTTGAATTAAGCTATCGAGCTACGCCCGAAGCTGATAAAATATTCCACCTTATATATTGTAGTGTTTTTTCAGTTATCTTAGAATTGTGTTTACACTTACTTCTCAGAGATCGGCAGTTCAAAGCTATAAACAAAGAAGTTTATTTGTAAACCCTCGGAAGGTTCTCCCAGGATTACCCAAAAAAGTAGATACATTGCTTAAGAAAGTTCAAGATGTAATTTGTGTATTCCCTTAGCTAGTGAGCCTGTTCTCCACTGAAGTATGAACACCACGAATCAAGACTGTGGAAGTGTATGTGGAGTGCAGGGCATAAAACAGGTTTATAATTTGCACAGAGACGTAGAATATACAATCAACATCTTTTCTGTCCATCCCAAGGTTGCCTGGTAGAAATTGCTTTACAACATTGCCTTTCGTACAACACTTTCCAAAATAATGTTTTAACATTAGCAAAAAAATAAGTTTTTTATTCTCTTTTCCACACAAAGATACACAATGGCAACAAAATTCGTGGTTCCAGATATCTCAGTCAGAACCACGTCGCGATATACGAAACAGACTAATGGGCTATTCAACACCAACACTAGACTGATTTTTTAAATAGGAAATAGATTCATTCCTTTGTATGTACCTATATGAATTTTGTTTTGATTAAAGCACATTCTCATCATTTAGCTGGCCAAGCTCTTTGCGGCTAATTCCCGGGTCGATGACTGTGGCAAGCAACCTCCCACTATCGCCAACTGTGGAACCACGATGCCGGAAATTATAATCCGGCAGTGCGATGTTCGGGCGGTGCTACGGTCACTCGACACGCGGAAAGCCAGTGGTTCTGATGGCATTCCGGCCGTGGTGCTGAGGAATTGTGCAGCTGAATTGTCTCCAACGCTAACACGCCTGTATCGCCTTTCGTATTCGTCGGGAGAAGTCCCGGAGGCTTGGAAGGAGGCGAATGTCCAACCGACCCCCAAGAAAGGGCATCGGTCGGATCCAGCCAACTATCGCCCCATAGCCGTAACCACCGTCATCTGCAAGGTGTTCGAGCTAATCATCAACAAACAGCTCATGCGCTATCTGGAGGATCACTCGTTAATTAACGATCGCCAATATGGCTTTAGGCCGAAACGATCAACGGGTGACCTCCTAGCGTACATAACGCACACCTGGGGTGAGGCTATGGAGAGGCACGGCGAATCTCTGGCTATTGGCCTAGACATCGCAAAAGCCTTTGATAGGGTATGGCATGCGTCGCTTCTTTCCAAGCTGCCGTCATATGGTTTATCGCATCAGTTGTGCCGCTGGTTGGCCAGCTTCCTGAACGGGCGACGGATTCGGGTCCTCTGTGGTGGTCAGGCTTCCTGTTTTTTTTTTCAGGTAAATGCCGGAGTACCACAGGGATCTGTATTGTCCCCAACTCTCTTTCTTCTGCATATCAATGAAATGCTGTCCCTTGGGTGCATTCATTGTTATGCGGATGACAGTACTCTTCATGGGAGCTATTCTGGCCGTCCAGCGGCAGGGCGAGGCGACGTGGATGAGAAGAGACGACAACTCGTGGCGGATCTCGATCTGGACCTGGGCCGCATTGCCCAATGGGGTTCAGACAACCTGGTCGAGTTCAATGCCAGAAAAACACTAAGAAGTCCCCATTCCTGCCCCTGCCCTCTCTTCAGAGCATTACAATTCTACTAAAGGACAACCTGGAGATCCTCGGTATAGACGTCCGGCGTGAGCTCAATCACAAAAACTACATAGAGAGCTGTATTGGTCTGGCCTCGCGGAAACTGGGAATCCTGAATAAGGTGAGACGGTATTTCACGCCACATCAGAGATGTTTACTGTACAAGACGCAGATTCGTCCCTGCGTCGAGTACTGTTCTCACCTGTGGGATGACTCCGCGAGGTACTTGTTAGACGCGCTTGACGCTATGCAGAGACGTGCTATCCGAATAATTGGTTGTCCTGAGGTGACGGGAGGCCTCGAACCTTTGTCGCAGCGAAGAACCATAGCGTCCTTGGCTGCCTTCTATCGAATGTATCACGGCGAATGTTCTGAAGAGCTCTTCAACCTGATCCCACCATCTCCTTTCCGATCCCGAACAACGCGTGCCGGGCAGAGATGCCACTCATACACAGTGGAGAGAATCTTCGCCAGAACCGAGCGTTTCAAAAGATCGTTCCTCTGTCGAACTATAAAAACATGGAACGACCTGCCCGCACACGTCTTTCCCTCATCTTACAATTCCGGGTTCTTCAAGAGGAGCGTGAAGAGGCACATCACAGGGCCGCCAACTTGAGGACCACTGTAAGAAGTGGCCCCCAATCGCTAGATGCGCCACTGCTTTCTTACCATCAGGCTGGTGGCGACGTCAATTTGGCGAGCTGAAAAAAAAAAATAAAAAAAAAAACTATTTTGATGTAGGTAAATAGGTACTTTTTAAATAAGCTATGTATTAACTTGGTCTTTGAGTGTGATAATCGAATACACTTAAATGCGGAAGTAACTTTTACTACCGAAAAGTTACTTTAGAACAAATTTTAATGACATTTAGTACTGCAATAGAACAGAGCTTGGCAACAAACATTTTTTTTGGGAAAAAGGTACTTTTAGGAATTAAGATCCAAAATATAAATAACTTTAAAAAAACAATGCTATCAATAAACAGAAGTGATGGATAAATAAAAAATGCATGCAACTGAAATTAATTATTGACTGGTGGAATTTACTTCAGAGTTTCGTACTGAGAATCAAATTATTCATTTTAATTCTGTTATAAATGAATTTTTGAACGCTTAAACTCAGAAAAATCTGTTTGAGATTCAGTGTAGTTGAGATATAATACGTGATCTAGTGCCTATATTAAAAACCGTCTGTCTGGAGTATCATCGGTAGGGGGCAGGGGGTGCGTAGACGCACTAAAGAAGCCTTCATGGATTCCAGTTACGAAACTCCGGTTTTTATCATATCTCCCATTAAATTTGAGGAGATTATGGCGTTGAGATTTTCTTACTCAATGCCGTAATTTTCTGCTCAATCCCTGAATATCCTATCTTCATTTTTAATCCCTGTCTATCACGGCACACTTTTATGTTTTAAGTCCAGAAAGTTATAGCCCTCCTGTAATCCCTTTCAAATTATCCGACTTACTCAGACATTGATAGCCACTCTTAGAAAATCCTTTAATATATAAATCTTTAATTAAAAGCTTTAAATACTTCAGTAACGAATTCTTCGATAATAATTAATCTTTAATTAAAAGCCAGGAGTATGGAGTATTATAAAACCAGTCAAGTGCGAGTCGGATTCGTGCACCGTGGGTTCCGTACCAAAAACAAATGAAAAAAACCACGTTTGTTGTATGGAAGCCCCCTTAAATATTATTTTTTCTGATTTTTAATATTAATTGTTGTTAAAGGTGGCAACAGAAATACGCAATCTGCGAAAAGTTCAGCTCTCACGGTTCATGAGATACAGCCAGGTGACAGACAGATGGACGGAATGCGAAGTCTCAGTAATATAGTAGCGTTCGTTTTTACCTTTGGTTTCGAAACCCTAAAAACCAATGTTAACAAGCAGTGCAAGATAGGTAGTATTAATTTCACCCTACTCACAATCTTTGGTGAAGTCAAAGTATCGAAGGCACTATTATGGTATCTTAAGGCGTCGCGAAGACTGATCAGAACTAATTTTGTCATGTAAGGTTTCACTGAACTGTTTAATTAATTATTTAGTTTTCTTTTGGGGAAAAAGTATCTATTATACATACACATTTCATGCTTTGGTCTAGATTTCTGCTTATTATTGTGAATCTACGAGTATGGAGTATTTCATTCATTCCGCTCATCTCTGTAGTTTTCAAGATACTAGGTTACAGAGACATAAAGAAGCATTACACTCTAAGCATCTGCTACACAGTTATAATTTAGATATGAAACAGAGGTAACCTTTTTATCTGCACATAATTATTATACTGTGCCTTTGATTGGGTCTTCTCTCGTTTCCATAAGTTCATTTGTACTAATATCGTTTGCCATAATCATCCCCGGTCATAATATTTACTTGCACTATTATCATTTATACTAATAACGTTTGCCTTAACAACTCAACAGTGATAACTTTTATTTGCCATAAAATGACTTTCTATAACAACATATATCATAAAAATTAGTTTCCATAAGTAACACATCTCATAATCGACTCTTCACATAATCAAAATTTGATATAATTATGAAAATAATACATAATATTGTTAGGTCGAATTTAATTATCGTTAACTGTGTAGTATAAATTATCTTTATTTATATTATGGTGAATAAAAGTTATGGAAATTGGCATTTTTGATTATGTCATTTCACGATTATGGCAACTGAAGCGTTATTTCTAATGAAATTATGGCAAATACCAGTATGACATTTGAAATTATGGCATTTTAAATTATGGCAAATATTAGTAAACCCTTTGATTGGTCATATTTATAACGGTAAAACTAGGTTTCAGTTTTCAGAAACAACATCAAATTGAATACAAACCTACCAACCGTATGTATCTTATAAATTATTTTTAGGTTGAAACGTGATAAATATTAATATACATCCAAAACAGTGTCATGTTCTGCTCCCATAGCGTTGAGTTATATGTAAATATAAAAGTTTAATATGACAGCTTGGACATTGAATAAATGGGCTGACATGATGTATTGCATCATGTCAGTCCATTTATTGAATGTTATCAAAACCTAGTTATTAAATACTTTCCATCCACGTTCTTCATTGCGGCTAACGATTTTATTTTTATGTGAAATCCTAATATTGGTTTTACATTAAAAAATGAAACGAAGTGATAAAATATAACTCACACTGTGATATACAGAATAGTCCGCTCTTTGAAATTGAATGAAAACAAAATTACCATTCTTTGACTTTATGCCGCAGACGTAGAGCAAGGGGAATTCCAGTTAAATATTGAAAGACCTAGAATTGCTCATCACTTCAGTAAGGTTTTTACTTAAACGAATATCCAAAGCAGTATTCAGATTCGGATTCAGATTATATTGATAGAATTTCACCAATTCTGGTTAGGCATACTGAGGGTCAAAAGGTCAAATTAAACCTTACATAATGGGTAGCAAGACCCAGACATCACACAGTGTTTCCATCTGTATCACACTATGGAACAACGTGAATAAATGCAGTTCTGAGAATAGTTCTCTTAACTCTGGCAACAACACTTTATGTTGTTGATGTAAAGCGGTAAATAGCGGTAGTAAAGCTATCTAAACAAGTAAAGGAAGACGATAAAACGGATCTGAAGTTGCCGGGTGATTTACGTCGCATTCAAAGCAAAGAAGTACAAAGTGACTTCAAAATACAATGATTTTGGTATTGTCATACTTCCTATTTAGCAATGTTAATAAAATATCACACACGTTGAAATATGGAATACCTACCTAATGTGTTTTTTGAAAGCGAATATAAATTATTTTTCCATTCTTTGATTTTAATCGAGCACACAGTGCAATTTACCACATTGGTTCTTAACACAGGTACACTTCCCGCTGTTGATGTAAAGCAGTAAATAGCGGTAGTATTACTATCTAAACAAGTAAAGGAAAACGATAAAACGGATCTGAAATTTACGTCAGATTCAAAGCAGGGAATAAATAATAGTACCACATTCAAAGCAAGGAAGTACACACCGACTTCTCCAGGAATACAACAACCAAAATACCAACTTGACATATCAGGCGTTGAGAACATAAGTGGGCCAACCCACGAAAAACGATAATTTAGATTTCTTGTGTAAAGGGTGCAAAATTGCATCTACTTCAAGAGAAAAGTGGATCAACCAACCTTACCACTTATTCTAAGAGATGGCACTGTTACAAACTGTTTATGCACCATTGAAAATTAGTAATCTGTACAAAAGAAAAATGGGCCAAGAGGGTTAGCCCACTTTTCTAATATGAGTTTGTAGAAAGCGCGCCAAAGCAGTGGTACAACCTCAAAGTATTATTTGGTTTTTAACAGTTTCTTTAAATGTATACTTAAAAGACACTTATTTATTAATTATAGGTATCTATACTAATAATATAAAGCTGAAGAGTTTGTTTGTTTGTTTGTTTGTTTGTATGGTTGAACGCTAGGATCTCAGGAACTACTGGTTGCAATTCGAAAATTATTTTACAGTTTAATAGTCCATTTATTGAGGATGGCTAATGGCGATATAAAATCACGCTAATGCGAATAGGAGCGGAGCAGCCATAAATAATGTTTCGAGAACGGGCAAATTTCTTTCTTTTGAGAGCTTCCACTGCGTACGTTGCGTAAATGGTTAAAGTTACGTGAAAAAATGTTCCCCTTTAAAAGTTACAAAAAAATGTCGTCAACAGCATATGCCTATCTTTTAAGGTTCACTTACAATAACCCCTTTAATAAGTTTTGATGAGCGACGCGACGGAAGTAGGTAAACGTGGTCTGCAGTGGTAGCCAATCAACTGAACAATAAAAACCGGCCAAGTGCGAGTCGGACACACATGAGTTCCGTACCAAAAAAAGGACGGGTGGAAGTAAATGCAACGGGAAACATTATAATACTTTACATATTAATACCACACCTCCTTCTCAATCTCATGTGATGCAAACGAAGTTGCGCGGGTCAGCTAGTTTATTAATATATATACAAGCAAAAAAAGAGCACGGTTAGATCCGGTAGGGGCTTTCTCCCGCGTACGCTTAGATTGTGGAATGATCTCCCGGCCTCGGGTTTCCCAAACGCCTACACAGTATAAGGTTCTTCAAAAGCGGTCTAAGAAGGTTTTTACAGGGTTGCAAACGTCCATAGGCAGCAGTGACCACCGGTACATGTGGTGGGCCGTATGCTTGTCTCCCACCTTGGTGGTATAAAAAAAACATAGGCAAGATACACATAAAATACACAAACAAAAAAATGTTTTTTATTAATTAAAAACAGTTTTATTTACGAAAATGTCTCTATAACATTCATATAAAAAGAAGGTCAACCTACTAAATAGATAAATGCAAAAGTGGTCCAACCCACAAAATAAATATAAATAATAACTTATATGAAAATATACGATAACCCTTTGAAACTGTTCTTTAATTCCATCAAAATGCAACAATAAATATACAAACCTTCCTCCTGAATTTCTTGCGATTTAACTTTGTTTAAATGTTAAAGTCATTAGACCCCTCTATCTCAGATTTATTGTTTTGAGGTTGATCCACTTATGCTCTCAGCGCCTCATATTACCTATTTAGCAACTGAACAATGTAGCAATGTTAATAAACTGATAACTTAGTTATATGAAACGCTCAACTCTGTACAAACGTATCATAACCCCCCACCTACAACTGAATGAAATTACTCAGCAAGGAAGCAAATATTATGATTATACTAAAATCTGTTTGCCAAGTAAACATTAAACACACTAGAAGTTGTTTAATCAATTTCAAATTTCTGTTGAAACTATTTATTTATGTATTTTGAATATTAAACTAAAAACACCTGGATTAGATTACTCGAATTGCTATTTAAGCTTTGTAGACGTCAAGGTGCCTTTTGAACCTTACCAGTACAAGTAGTAGGTATTCAGAAAAAAAATCAAATAATTCATAATACCTTTACCGGTGTCGTATGCACAGAAAATAATTTACTTTCTTCCTGCCACTTAGTATCTTATTGTTAAGTTAATTCCTTTCATTTTAAATTATACCTATTTGTCTAATACAGTACAACTTGAACAGAAATTAGATAGTAACTTTAACCATGGCAAATGACGTCATCGCGCCTCTGCGGCGCCATCATCGCTTCTCAGATATCAGATAATTATAATACTGTAGTACCCGTATACTACAGTATTATAATTATCTGATATTAGTATATCATAATATAACATTTATACCTTGTTTTTATAAATCCTTTTCAAATATGATTGATTTAGCACTAGATGGTGCCCGCAGCCCGCATTGGAAAGAATCCCAAGGGTAAATTCCAGAATAATAATAGTATCGCTTTACAGAATTCCATGTGGAAGAAGCCGAAAGCATCGACTAGTAATAAAATAAAATTATTCATCTTACGTCGGTCTTCTAATTTTCCTTTTTTACATAAATCTATTTACGTATATAGTGATATAAAATATTCCTTGTTCCGTATACTTCTGATAGTTCAGCTTGCTAGAGCACTGCTTGCAATATATTTATAATTGTAATATATTTCTTTAGCCTCGCAGACTGTGTTCTGCACTTTAAGCCTGTGTATGTAAACGATCACTGCACGTTAAACATGCTTTTTTTTTTTTTTGTTTAATGTGAGGGAAAATCCTCATAGGATGTTATGCCGGACTCTTACCGACTAAAAAACCTCACGCCACGCCTAACAGCCTATGGTTGAGAGCCCCGGGTAAGCCCTCAGGAAGGATGTCCCGTGACTCCCAACAGACCTACGGCCGCCAATGCGGCCTCGCCCAGGGGGTGGTTCGGGTGCAATCCCGCGTCTATGGGGTGCTTCGGGTGTGACCCCGCTTCTAAGGGGGGGGGGGGGGGGGCGTGCGTGAGTTGCTCACGTCACGCTGCCGTCATGGGCCTGCTTCTGTAAGGACGGTGAGCGGCCCTCTCACCGTCCTCAGACCCCCGGTCATGGAGGCCGATAGTCCTCGGCGAAGACACGTCGGCGGCGCCCAGGGCGCCGACTGCGGAACTCGGGTGGGAGAGTTCTCTCCCGCACCCGGCCCGCCGCCTCCTTCACGAGCATGACCTGCTCGCAGAAAGAGGCGGCGCAGTCCCACTTACTCCCGCTGGAGAGCATGGCTCGCACCATGGCCTCAAGCGAGAGAGTGTCCACGCCCAGACCCACTACGAGGACCTGGCGCTGTTGTGCCCACGCCGTGCACTCCACCAGCGTGTGGAGCGCCGTGTCGTCGCTGCGGTCCTCGCAGTGCTGACACTCGGCCGTGGTTTCCCGGTGTTTTCGCCACAGATACCTACCGAAGCTACCGTGCCCGGCAAGCATCTGTGTCAACCGGTAGGAGAGAGCACCGTGTCTTCTCTCCAGCCACTCGTCCATGACCGGTCTGACGGCCGCGATTGTGGCGAATCCCCCCTTTGGTTGCTCAAGTCGCACCTTCCATGTCTCCACGGTTTCCTGGTGGAGCAGGGTCCGCTGGGCCTCGATTTCTCGAGACGCAGGCCTTTGGCCCCGCTCCAGCGCCTCCTTGCGCCATCTGAACAGTGACGCAAGGGCTCTCGCTTCCAGGTCCCATGGAGGGGTCCCGGCTAGGAGACATGCCGCCTCACCGGAGATCGTACGGTATCCTCTTATCACCCTGACGGCCATCATTCTCTGCGGGCTCAGCAGTCTAGCCTCATTGCTGGCCGTCAGGGTCTCCGCCCATACGGGAGCCCCGTACAGGGCCATGCTTCGCACGATCCCCAGGTACAGCCTCTTGTAGGGAGCGTTGGGTCCCCTGATGTTGGGCATCAACCGCGCGAGTGCGGCCGATGCTCCCCTCAGTTTTGGGACCAAACTTCGGAAGTGGTGTCCGAAGTTCCACCGGCCATCGAGTACGAGCCCCAGATACTTCATCGAGGGCTCGATGCCGATGCTGACGCCCCCCACCTGTAGGCTGGATCCCGCAGGTGGCCCCATCCGAGGTCCGTGGAAGCACAGAGCCTCGGATTTGTGAAGGGCGACCTCGAGACCCAGCCGCCGAATCCGACCCACGACCTGAGCAACCCCTGCCGTGGCCTTAAGTGCTGCGGCACGGTGCGTTGCTCCCCGCGCCGTAACGAGGGTGTCGTCGGCGTAACACGTTACGCCGACCCCTCTGAGCAACGGACCACGCAGCACCCAGTCGTAACCGATGTTCCACAGGAGCGGCCCTAAAACCGATCCCTGTGGAACACCGCACGACACATCTCGCCGACCCGGCCCTAGCCAGCTCGGGTAAGTTATGGCTCTCTCGGAGAGATAAGCCCCGACAATTCGACGAAGGTAGGGAGGCACTCCATGATAGATAAGCGCCTCCCTGACGCAGCTCCAGGGCAAGGTGTTGAATGCGTTGGCGATGTCGAGAGACACCGCCACCACCACCTCACCCTGTGAAACTGCTTCCTCCGTCAGGCCTCTAATGCGCATGATCGCGTCCACGGTGGAGCGTCCCTGACGGAAGCCAAACTGGCTATCCGCCAGATCAGGACCCACGCGTGTGAGGTGCCCGACGAGGCGTTGTGCAATAATGCGCTCAAAGAGCTTGCACACCTCGTCGAGCAACACGATCGGCCGGTACCCTGATGGGGAATTTGCCGGCCGCCCCGCCTTTCGAATACAGACCAGTTTCCCGGTCTTCCAGACCTTGGGAAACTGGCCTTTCTCGAGGCATGCGCTAAAGAGCCCACGTTAAACATGCTAAGCGTTGTGACATTTCCATTTACGAGCTTTTCTGTGCTTTGGAAGGCACGTTAAGCCGATGGTCATAGTTGCCAAGCCAAGTTGAAGGCTTTAAGAGGGTTTATCACCCAGCGCGGACAAAATTGAAAAAGTATCAAGTGGCGTTGAGCACACTCAAAGTATTCGAATATTACGATAATACCTGACTGGGAACGCGGGAAATAAGGTGATACCTCCTCTCTCTGGAAGGCCTCGGCCGGTACTAATTTCTCGCGGCCCGTGCATCGAGTTTGAGGACTCTTTTTATTACGTTATTATAGATATGTTTAAAGAGGTTTCTAGAATATTACTGATGTATTCAATTGGTGATATCATGATCAGTCTGTAAATGTAAAAAGATCACCATTTTGTAAACTAGAAGTGTACCAAAAATCGTGATGAAGTTCATCAAAGTACGACGTTTTTTGAAAACTTTATTTGTCATGTTTTGGTGATAAGAAATATATTTCGGTATAATTTTCTTAGGCGGCTTTAAAGAAGACAATACGAAGATACTTATAGCAGCTTTAATTTCTGTGTACATCAATTAATTTTATACCACCCGATTGGCAAAGATGCCTTGTTTCGTAGAATTTATTCAAACGAGGTGTGTAAACACTGTTTTTAATAAAAACCTAGTTATGCCACGTTTATTTTGATTTGAGTTATTTTTAGACAAGGAAATATATTACTCTTACACATTAATCATACTTACAAAACATTGGTAGTTTCTTCAGAAACAAACGTTTCAAACGCGTGAAATCATGTATTTGTGCGTTAACCCTCTTAAGGGCGGATTTAAAAGTGTCAACAGCGGATCGTCTTAAGGAATGTGCGGCCAAAAACCTAAAGTAAGATGTGGGCGCGTGCTAATATGCCTCTGCCGACTCCTTTGGGGAAAAAGGATTGACTATTATATAAGACGGTGGTGTAAATCCTCTTATTTATGAGCTAGCACAACAAGTCTTTTGTATATTCATGATTTAAACTTTCCAGTCTAAGTTGCATATTATTTTGAAAAGTAACATTCCTAGCCAAATATTTATATGCTGAAGCTAAATGCAAAACTCATTTTACATAAATCCAGTTCTTGCCCTCTGGGAAATGTAACTTTGTTTCAAAGCGGAAAAACTGACAGACAGACGGATTGGCGGACGGTGTGTATTTGAACTGCTGTTTAAGTTCAACAATGTGCTTTTCTTTTAGCTTTATTTAAATCTTAGAAAAACTATACTCTGAATGTAGACGTTTTATTAGTACATCTGTCCTGGATGTTGGAATTTTAATTCGTTTAAGACGGTAAAAGGCTTGTCCGTATTTCGTGGGCGAAATAAACTTCAGGTACCTACAGACAAAGTGCTGTGTAATTCACCTGTCATGTCATGTCCCTTTAAGGATATCTTAGGCATGACTGTATGGTAAGTAAAAATATAATAACTGTTACTATACTTGCGTCAAATAGATTTAACATAACATAACATAAAAAATAGTTATTTATAGCACACCAGGAAATACATTAGAGTGGCTTTAGCATTTTAACTATACTATATTATAATACCATCTATAGGTACTATAGTTTCCGGGCACATTCTCGTTTTAAAAGTTTTATTTCTGCCACAAAACGTTTTGCACACCATAGGAAAAAACCGGCCAAGTGCGAGTCGGACTCCCGCACGGAGGGGTTCGTACCAAAAAATAACAAAAAGTCGTACCTATTTGTTGCATGGGAGCCCCCCTTTTTTCTTTTTATTTAACGAGATGGAAAATCCTTAATGGATGATATGCCGGACTCCTACCGACTAAAAAACCCCACGTAACGGCCAACAGCCTACGGTTGGGAGCCCCGGTTAAGCTCTCGAAAGGATGTCCCAGTGAAGGTCCAATTTGTTTTAATTATTATTTTTTTATGAAAATACACTGCTCGATATTCTGTGAGTATTTCAAGCGTCTGCTGGTTGCCCTCATTACCTATTAACACAGAGCACCGCGTGCCTAAGACAGTTCGCGTTGCTCTATAGTGTTATACAACGCGCGTCTATAGACAGTTCCCGTTGCTCTATAGTGTTAACTATCCTTGTATCACTGATCTGTATTATAAGTGCCTTGTATAGATCCTCTACGGTAGGTACAGTATATATTTCAAAAAGAGTTTGAGAACTCTATGTTTAATTTCTTTTTCACAATATTGATGACATTTGAATGATGACATTATAAATACGATATCTACGTCTACAACATAAATTGTGTGTTTGTACGTAAATTGTTTATACTGGAGAAAAATCTAAAATATGGACTATTTGTTTACTATTTCCTATGAAATAGCTATCTTTGAAATATTACACCTACCTAAAGTAATCTGCTGAAAGCGTTGTTCACTTTTTAAAGAAAAAATATTTACGATGAAACTCGAAAAATAACTTAGTATGTGACTCGTATAATGTTCAATCATGGCGACACGAAATTAATTTCATTGAGCATGTGATTGTGCTATACCTCCTAAAGTATTCATTTAATTTGCATGGTGTAAAGGAAATGAATGATCTTGATGAAATGTTCAAATTAACCAACGTATTTAAATTGAGAAGGATACCTTATTACCGAATATATAAGACAAAATCGCTAAAAAACACGTTTGTTGTATGGAAGCCCCCCTTAAATAATATCATGTTTTTGTTTTCAGTTTTTTTGTTATTTGTTGTTATAGCGGCAACAAAAACACATAATCTGTGAAAATTTCAACTATATAGCTATCACCGTTCATGAGATACAGCCTCCTGATGGACAGACAGACAGACAGACTGACAGCGAAGTCTCATGAATAGGGTCCCGTTCTTTACCCTTTCGGTACGGAACCCTAAAAATCTAAGTCTAAGCAAAACAACATAAATTTTAGGAATTGCTTTACTGCTGGTAAAGCCATTAGTAAAATGTATATGGCAAATTGCACGTGTAAGCTATGACTGTCCTTATACCTGCAAAAGTTTTCCTGCATTTGAATGTAAATGTTACCACAAATACGACTTACTAGGTATTATTTTCAAGCTCATAATAATAATGTGGTAAGCTGGAACGGACATAAATTTCAATATACGACAAAAAGCACTAGTATTAATGGCTTTACTGCTTTTGAATGATATGTTACAAAATATTAAATGTCATTTGAATATATCAGTATTCAATATAGGTATTTAAACTTTCATGGTCACTAACACTATTATTAGAGTTAACGGGATATTTACCATGTACTATTGAGTATTTCCGATATTTCGGCGCTGTTGCAAGCACCATGATCACGGAGGAACTGAAGTATAGGCGGTTGAAAGCGAAAGTCTCAGCACATATATCGATCTACCCTCCTTCGCAGTCGTTTATTACGCGTTACACCACTACCACTGGTCTCACTTTCGTTTTCACTAACTCGACGTTCACGACACACAACGCTCACCGTGTCTACTCGCGGTTTAGTATGGAACTGTTTATGGTTATTTGTACACAAACGAACCACTGGATGCCAGACACTCGGCAACTGAAACCCATCCTCCCGATTGAAATTCTTATACTTTTTAATTTCAATCGCTTCTCTAACCATTCTCGGTATATAGTGACGTTCAGTTGAGAGCATCTTAGGGTTATGTAACTCAATCCAATGGTTTGTGCCGGACTCCAACAGGTGTTCAGCGACTGCAGACTTTTGTGGTTCGTTATTTTTGACTGCCCTAATGTGTTCTTTGATTCGGCACGTCACCGTTCGTTTTGTTTGGCCTATATACGAACTACCACAACTACAGTCAATCTTATACACTCCCGGCCTGTCCAGTGGAAAACTGTCCTTAGGTGTACGTAGGCACTGCGAATTCGGATTGCTCAATAGTACATGGTAAATATCCCGTTAACTCTAATAATAGTATCAGTATTCAATATATAATGTTCCTATTTGTACACGTCATTACCAGTATCTATATGTTAAATATGATTATTAGAAATGTTCTCACGCCTATGAATGTATATTTAATTTTGTTGTTAGGTTGTTGTTAGGTCTCCATGCATACTTAATTTATATTATAGCTCTTATACTCCTCCTGATGGTTCCATGATGGCTCGACATGGATCGACGAACTAGGAAAATACTCAGGCAGGGATTGGATCCCCAAGACATGCGTCCATGTGCTGTGGCGTAAAATGGGAGAGACCTACGTGCAGCAGTGGACTGCTATAGGCTGATTGAATTGATTGATTCATCACAAACTAGCTGTTCCCCGCGGCTTCGTCCACGTAGAAGTCGTTATTGTGTAAAATCATTACTCTCTTATTGCGTAGTCCATTAAAAAGTAGCCTATGTCCTTCTCAGGGACTCAAACTATCTCTATACGAAATTTCATCTAAATCGCTTCATCTGTTTAAGAGTGAAAGTGTAACAGACAGACAGAGTTACTTTCGCATTTATAATATTAGTAGGGAAGTAGGGATTTAAGCACACACAGCGCCGTTAGCTTTACTACTTTAAACACTACTGTATTGTTTTAAGTAAAACGATCACTGTGTTAAACCTCTAAGTTACGGTTAGTTTTGGAATGGGTGACCGTTAGTAGCATTTCTATTTACGAATTCTTCAGTGCTTCGGAAGGCGCCTTATACCATTGGACCGGCTACCAGTAATAGATCACCGAGACGATCAAGTCACTTGATGACGATTTCGGATTGCTTGCCGGTAGACTCAAGTGTGCACGGTAAACTTCGATCAGCAAACGGCGGTAAACGATAAAACACTTGATTCAATCACGCGGGACTAGATAAGTCACTTGATCGTCTTCGCGACGAATATTAAGCTGGGACACGTTGAACAACATGTTGGGTACTCGTCAAGACAAGTTGAAAGCCTTATAAGCAGCCTGAAACATCTAAACAAAATAGCTAACCACAATATACCCCAATTACGTGGAAAAAATACAACTAGTGAAATGTGGGAGTCTTTACGCCCCTTTGGAGAAAAGTCGTGATTTTGATTTTATACACTGTAACTTGTTGAGACATTTAGTCTGTGATGCGTAGAATTTCTCCGAAATTGTACCTTTAGTACAGCGAAAGTTTTGTATAAAATGTACGTCTGCAAAAGTAGCCATCTGAATATAAGATGTCAGAAGTTGTTTGAAAAGTAGCAAAACTAAACATTATACTGTGTATTTAAAATAAATCTTTTCCAAAACGAATAAAATCAAATATTTTGCCAAGCGTTACCTTAAATACAGTACATGTGAAGGTATTTCACCCCATTTGATACAGTACCAGTACATAATAAACATATTTGTTAAAAGCTTTTTTATTCAGGTTGTGCGCTGAAGCGAAAAGTGCATAATATTGCAACATCAAAAGATTAAATAATAATTTTTGGCATTTCCAAATTATATTTGAATACCCTTTTTGCAGCTAGCGATAGAGCAGACAGCTTTAAAAGTTTGTGATGTCAGACGGCATTGATTTCTAATCTAAATATTTTTTACAAGGCTTGTTCATCTTACAAACGATTTACGCTGGCAAGGCCATAGTATCATGTGAGGGTCGCCCTGCACTTGATCGTGTTAGCGCTGGAACTACTAAAAACTAAAACTCCTTGGCACCGCTCTGCCCGGGGTGAGACATTTTGGGACCTGTGAAGTTCCATTCCAACCGGTAGCTACCTATTGACATTGAAGTTCGGTGTCCTATGTAGTGAATTTGGACGAAATTGTGAAACGTGTTTGATAGCAGATGAGCTTAGCCATGAAAAAATTACGTGTATTGGTGATCAATCTATAACCTTCAAGATCAGATTACAGAACTAGAGTTCCATAATCCGAGGGTATAAGGAAATCCAATATCTTGTTATGTTTGAACATAATTAAATCCTCTGTGGTTCTATTAATTGGGTAACCGAACATTCATTAATCTAATTACCTACCTTTTGGTAACTCGGAAACTCGTTAGTCAACAGTGTAGATGAACCATAGACTATGTAATTAATTATTACTTAAATTAGCAATAACCCGTGGCTCCTGTTACGTTCTTCGAAGCTCTCACACTTAAACCCATACTTATGTGACGGTAAAAATACGTTTCCATTCATCAAAATTCCCGAGAGTTAGTTTATGGCTGATGTAGTACGACATTCTCCCATCGAACGTGGTAATCAATCATGTTAAATTTACCCGCGAGGGTTCATTAATATTCCAGTCATTGCAGCCAAAAACTGGGAAACAACATTGTCAAACAACAGACTGATAATTATATGCAACTATATTTAGGTACCTTTTGACGCGTATAAGCAAAAACGCAAATGACCATGTTTTCAAACGCCCAGTCACGCAGATGACTGCACATAGAATTATTACCTATACATGTAGCGGTCGTAGCCCCGCAGCCCTGCTAGCTCAGTCTTTAATGAACGATCATTGCGATAAGCATCTTCCACGGTAAGTCCTGAAGATGGGTGTGCAGACCAACAGTAATATTTAATGTCAGGTAAATGTCGGCATTTTAACAATATTACCAACATAAAGATGTAGGTATTAACTGTTCCTCACCTTTTTATAGCTACTTGGTATAATACAAACTATCACAACATCACACCTTTACGTCCACTTTCCCTTCAATCAAAAATCGATGACAACCAAAAATAACCGTAGTACAAAATGACAAAATCGATTGTAATTTGCGAACAGTGGGGCGGCCAAGCATACTTTCTTAATTTCTAAGTATAACACAGGAAGGATTTCAAAGTCATCTTCACCATCGCCACATATTATGGCTTCAAATCATCATCAAATCCCAAATTTGTAAATTTGTATGAATACCACAGAGTGGCTGTAAAATGAGCTCCGGAAAATTTTGGTACCCTTTGACTTTGAGACTGAATCTGCAGAATAAACCTGTTTAAACCTTCCATTTTTACTTTCATGTTTTGGACTTTTATTAACAAAAGGCATTTTTATTTGGATCACAGGAATTCGCATTACTTCGAGAATTGGCTGCTACTACATATGACTTCCGACTTCCGTTATTACGTTATGCTGTGCTTTCATTCGAGTTCTTGGCATTCATGAAAGGATACCCGAACTTTTCATTCAGTGCAACTACAGTCAGTACCTACAGAAACCGAAAGAAAATAATAATAGGTGGGTGGTTATCACCAAACGAAATTCTTTAAATGTTAGAACAGTCTCTTGGCGCCGCGCCGGCACCGTCGCGGCGGTAGTACTTAAAAGTACATATTTCAGGTCAAAGAACATCTATTACTAGAATTTACTTGAGAAATATCTAGAATAATACACCAATATTACCAAAAATTGGGTTATATTATAGCTCTAGTTTTAAATCGGGTATTGAAATCACAATCTGATTTAGTAGAATGGAGGGAAGCACTCTAGTCGGTAGAAATGAGCATCGACACTTCGCAAGGAGTACCTACTGCCTAAAACTACATAAGTCAGTCATTGTAACTTGCAACGGTTTGTGTTTTCTTTGCTACTACTTGCTCAGTTTTTTGAACTAATTATATAACATCTTTCCGGCTATGCCGTAATCAAGTGCACCCTACGAAATCAGTCAGTTGGCTTAAATTACTGCCTAAAGTTTTATATATTGTGTAAAGGTACATACGTGGACAATCTCGTCGATGTATTGCAGTCCTGTGAATAAAGAGAATGTTCGTGTTAATAATGTGAACGCAATTTTCGTCTCGTATGAGTCTTTGCCAGAAAGAACGTTTTTAGTAAGCAAACTATTTCGAACATGACAAAAATTTTAAGCAATTAGATTGATAACTTTCTCATATGAATTTTAAAAATCCATTTGATTTTGACGGGACTTGAACTCGCGGCCTTTGCCTTATTAGGGCAAAGTTTTGACCACTGCAAAACCAATTTATTTAACTAAGCATATAATAAAAAAGTAAATTATATACATATATTAGCAGAGACTAAAAAAGATTTTAATATACTAGAGGAGCAACATACGTTTCCTGAACCAAAAACCAATTAGTTCAAGTAGGTAGTCTGTGTAACTGTAAACCTTATTCTTGTAAAGTAACAATGTTTTTAGTCATTTTACTGATGCTTGAAACATTCGAATAAATTTAACGAAGAATTTAAACAAGTGAAACAGAACAGGCATTAAGCAGCGGATTTGGGATTGGGAATTTTCGGCACGTGAAAATGGGACCTTAATTTAATACGTTGGGTATACAAACTCTCTCTCGCATACGTAGAGTCGCGTTAAACACAGCTTTTCCCAAGCGAAAGTATAGATTTCATGCCCGTTTTCCTCCGCGAGCTGATCGAGGCCAGTGGCACAGTGGCGTGGTGGCGGGAAAACAAGTGCGCAGTTTATGTGAAAACCGGGCGTTACAGCCACAGTAAAGAAAACTGGGCAATAGAAAAGTCAGACCGTTCCGCAGGGTTTCAGACGCTATCGTAACAATAAATTATATGGATGGGAGCCACCTTAATTTTTTCACTGATTTTAGTATTTGTTGTTACAGCGGCAACGGAAATAAGTCATCTGTGATTTCAGCTCTCTAGCTATCACGGTTCCTGAGATACAGCTTCATGCATGACAGACAAACCGCGATGTCTCAGTATGCGGGATCAGTTTTTACCCTTTGGTTAAGGAACCGTAAAAACGAGTACTAATTAGTGTTCTGTAGGAGAATTTAGAAGGTAATCGGGTACAGGGTATGTAAAAAAGTCCACCATACCACTATTCATCTCAATAAGAACAGAAATACATATTGTGGCTACTTTTGGTAGTGTAATACATCGCTAGCTACCTATATAACGTCTATCCTGGGGATGTTCTTCCGAGGGCTTACCCAGGGCTCCCATTGTAGGCAGTAGGTAGGGAACGTGTTGGTTTTTATTCGTTAACGAGTCCGGCCTATCATCCAAGACAAATTTTCCACACGTAAAAAAGCTACCTAACGTAGAGCCAATATAAACTTTTGTTTGCAATTCTCTCCGCTCGTTATTGAAACAAGTTACCTAGGGTAGTTTATTAGACTAGCGTTCAGACAGAGATTCTGACTGACGTGGTTACGGAATTCACTTTTTAATAGGAAATAATAACTCACAAACGTTCTACTTCGTGTCACTTTGTAAAATTAAATTTACATTTCAACTTTGAAAGTTATTATATTCTTGACTGTCGTTATTTAAAACACAGACCGTCTTGACATTTTTGCGTGTATAATTATTAAAAACATAGTCCTGACATTTTTACAAATAATCCTTAACAATTGTTTGCCCAGAACCATACAAATTTTACTTCCGTATTAAACTTCCCCTCATTACAAAGACGAATAAAACAAGATTGAATTATTGCACAATCATCCCCATTTTTGTAACACAAGAGAATAGTACAAGATACTACCATTAGACATTCTTGCCACATAAAAATGAAAGATTAAGCCATAAAGTTGTTACAGCTGAAAGCAAAAATCTGGCCGCTTGTTTACGTAAATCTCCCCCGCAGATACGTCTTCAATCCCAAAACAAATTTATGTAATCAGAAATTGATATATGAGTCAAAATAAAAATTCGCCATTTTATTTCTGGAGGCGCGGTAGCCCTATTTAGGCAATCATTCATCTTACGGTCTTAAGTTAAATTGTTTTATTGTTGTAAATATAAAGCATTTTTCACTTTTACACATTATTTAGGATATTTTATTTCTTTTTTATTGGTTGCTGCTTTACTTTTTAACACAATATGTGGCTTTTGAGACATAAGGCACACATTACTTTAACACAGGACAATATTTACCTTAACGCATAGTATTTCCAAAGATAATTAAACATTTATAGTAGGTACCAAGTACGTATCTATTATTACAGCTATATTTAACCCCTGTCATCATTACAATTAAGCATTAAAAGAAAAATAGAATGCCATTGTAATGAAAGACTTTTAACGCATCGCGTTTAACAAAAGTTGAAAAACATTCCAACCAGTTTGAAACTCCGGGCTATAAATTAAGTGAGTCGAGTCACTGTTAGTACTCTTTATACTGTGGTCGAGTCGTCAGAACATTGCGGTTTAAGGGGAATCTCTCAGCCATTCTTCCATACAAACTTACTAAGACTGTATAGATTAGTATGGACTTCGAAAACTTTTTTATGAAAATTATAAGGACTTATAGTTTGCGTTGAGTAAACGACAAGACAAAACAATTGTTGCCTACAACTTAAATTACGATTTTCATATTTAACATCGTACATTGACATTCATCGGTTCTAACGACGCATGTGCCTATTCACGCTCCGCTTCATGAACCATGAGTTGTAAGAAAAATAAGACGCGCGTAGGTTTAGCATTTCAAGTTTTTATGTTACGACAGAGAGACAAACTTTGTCTTGTGTGAGAGAGACACTACACACAGCTCGCGTATTTCGCGATGGAAAAGGTAAGGGTGGAATTTAGTTGAAGAGTTCTTCAGACAACTCCCTGTGGAAGATTCAAAAAAAAGAATGCAGCCAGAACCGCTATAGCTCTACGCTACGTCTACCACATAGAGACAGGTGGCGCATGAAGAATGGCCTTACTTTGGGACCCCCCTCCCCAGTTTCCACGAGGTTGGTACAAACGTATACGCCTGTGTTTTGCAGGCATTGAAATCGACGTTTATACTACAAAGATTTAATCAATCTAGTAAGTAGGTATGGATGGACAGCATAACAGATAGACTTAACTTAATTATACTGTAATTTGGTTAAACAAAAATAAGAGGCATTCATTGATATAAGTAGATGTTTTGTTTGGCCAATACTTACAGGTAAACAGGTAAGTGCCTCGTCATTAAGTCAATTAGTACCGCTGGTCAAGGTGAATTGCCTCTAATCGTACACCGTACGTTTACAATTAGAGCAAGTAATAAGGAATCGCTCTAACTAAAAAACAACAGGTGTACCGAGAACTTCAGGGTCTAAGTAAACCTGCAAATGGTGCACTTGCTGACCAAAGAAGAGCGAGCAGTCGGCTTCTTGACAGGTCAGCCGTCAATCGCTTAAAATATTTCCGTAAATTGGACTTCAAGCTCTCTCAAACTTCAAGCAACAAAGAAGACGTTAAGGTACTAATATCATAGTAGAATCTACTCTTGGCTGTATTCTGTGAGTCAAGTAATGGTGTATTTGGTGTCACGTCGCAAACTATTTGCCAGATGAATAGAAAGATCATTAACGATACTTTATTAGTTTTCTCACCTATTTACTATCAAACTATTCTACTGATAGGACGCCACTGAAAGCTTACACAGAGAAGATTATATTGGAAGATATACGTAATTTGGATTACGGCAATCTTTTAAGCTTGCGGTTGCCCTAGAGGATCTGCTAGGTAATTACGTGAACCGATCATCGTTAACATAGTAGTCTAAGAACGTATCGTCTGGCGTTGTGTGAGATGTCCGTGAATATTTATTATTATTATTATTATACACTCGGGAGCAATAAAATCGCTCATAATGTTTTTTTAGTTCTTTTTGCAGAAATATGTACTCCACTGAAATAATAAATTATCTCACAAAATATATAAAACCAAAGTTAAGTCAAAAAATAAGCGGTGTCCCCATACAAAAAACCTGTAATACGCGCTACAGAACCGGCCAAGGGTTAAATTATACACAGAACAGAAGTAAATCTACATGACTAGTTTTCTTTACAAAAAGTAATGATATCCCACCAAAAACATAAACGTAAAAAAGGAGAGCCAAGTTCAATACAAAAATTATGTTCGGCTGTGGGCTTCGCCGCAAAAAGAATGGAGATCTAAATGAGTGCCAAGGCCTATGCACAATCCAAATATGTATTTATAAGAACCAAATAACATTATGAACAAGTATTAAAATCTATATCTTTGCTTTATTGGATACCTATAACAATTGCTGTTATTTAAAGAAAATGTAAGATCTTAAAGCAGGTTAGATTTGACTTGGCCAGTTTTTATCAGAATTAAAATATGTAACGTTTTAAATTACTGATGTAATGAAATCTGGCCAAGTCGAATCTAACACTTTAAGATCTCACATTTTTATTAAATAGCAGCAATTGTTGTAGCTATTCAATAAAGCAAAGAAATAGAGTTTAGTACTTGTCCATAATGTTATTTTGTTCCCATAAATACATATTTGGATTTTGCATAGAACTTGGGACTCATTTAGATCTCCATTCTTTTTGCGGCGAAGCCCACGGCCAAGCATAACTTTTGTATTGAACTTGGCGCTCCTTTTTTACATTTATGTTTTTGGTGGGTACGATAATACATAAACGATTTTACAAAATACCAATAGTTCATTTAAACGGGGCATTGCATAATAAAGGGCTAGTCAAGTCTTTTGAGTTCAAACTCACGCGATCATAACACCCGCACTTTAATAAAATTAATCTATTCGAAAAGGTTGATGTAGTTACTTTACATATCTTAATAAGAAATTAACACTCAATCTACCAAACACTTCTGAAGTAGAAACTTCAAAACGTGGGTTTCACACCCACAAACTCGCTGAACAACTCCGAAACAATGTTAATCTTTAAACTGTTCAAGCCGTAATAATTAGTCGGTTAATTTCCTAAAGTAATACCCAATATTGTGTTGGATACTGAAAATACACCCGACTTAACCTCAGTAAATGAAAGTTAAACAAAGTCGGTTGACGTTAATCCTACATTAATTCGGCTTTTCATGGATACCGAGATATTCCAACGCTAAAAGATAAGTGAATAACATTTACATAGTAAAATAATTACAATACGAATACAATAAGTAAAGAGAATAGAATACATTTTATATAACCTACTAATATTATAAAGAGGAAACATTTATTTGTCTATTTAAACTTTCATGGTCACTAACACTATTATTAGAGTTAACGGGATATTTACCATGTCTTTTTGAGTATTTCCGATATTTCGGCGCTGTTGCAAGTGCCAAAGATGCTGTCGACAGAACGCCATTATATACCAAGAATGGTTAGGGAAGCGATTGAAATTAAAAAATATAAAAATTTCAATCGTGAAGACGGGTTTCAGTTGCCGAGCGTCTGGCATCCAGTGGTCCGTGTATGCATGAATAAAAGTAAATATATCCAACCGAAACCGCGTGTAGATACTGTGAGTGTTGTGTGTCGCGACCGAGTTCCAGTGCGACTGTACAGTGAAAGTGAAACCAATAGTAGTGGTGTTGTACGACACAAACGAGTGCGAAGGAGGGAAGATCGATATATATGTGCTAAGACTTTTACTTTCAACCGCCAATACTTCAGTTCCTCCGTGATCATGGCACTTGCAACAGCGCCGAAATATCGGAAATACTCAAAAAGACATGGTAAATATCCCGTAATAACTCTAATAATTTATTTGTCTATTTGTAATCGATAATCTCTTAAAGTAGTGAATCGATTATAAGAATCTTTTAAATTATTCTAAAGTTACACAGCGTCGTTGCACCTGACAAGTTCCATATGTGCATTTTTTTGATTTTTCGATTCAGGAGTCTACCTACCTTGAAACCTGATTTGAAACGATGTTATCCGTCAAAATACCAGAGTTATCGACATAGCTCTCAAAGCATGCGTTTTGATGGTAGGTACACATCTATGGAAGAAACGATAGCCGAGCTTGATGAACGTAGGATGTGACGATCCCCCTTCTGATGGCTCAACCGCCTGAAAAGGTCACAGAGAGTGTCTGAACGCGGAAGACATAGGACGGTATGTTCCGGCGTAATTTGGGAGAAGCCTACGTCCAGCATTGGACTGAGCACGTTTTCTACAGACATAAGATCGTACGTAAGTATTATAATAGTTTCAACCAAAGGGGGGATTCGCTACAGTCGCGGCCGTCAGTCCGGTCATGGACGAGTGACTGGAGAGGAGACACGGTGCTCTCTCCTACCGGTTGACACAGATACTTGCCGGGCACGGTAGCTTCAGTAAGTATCTGTGGCAAAGACACCGGGAAACCACGGCCGAGTAGCAGCACTGCGAGGACCGCAGCGATGACACCACGCTCCACACGCTGGTGGAGTGTACAGCGTGGGCGCAACAGGGCCAGGTCCTCGTAGTGGGTCTGGACGTGGACACTCTCTCGCTCGAGACTATGGTGCGAGCCATGATCTCCAGAGGGAGTAAGTGGGACTGCGCCGCCTCTTTCTGCGAGCAGGTCATGCTCGTGAAGGAGGCGGCGGGGCGGGTAAGGGAGAGAACTCTCCCACCCGAGTTGCGGAACTCGGGTGGGAGGACTTTCGTTGGCCGCTCACTGCGGAGTTAGCGGCCTGGGCGCCGCCGACGTGGCTTCGCCGAGGACTATCGGCCTCCATGACCGGGGGTCTGAGGACGGTGAGAGGGTCGCTCACCGTCCTTAGGGAAGCAGGCCCATGACGACAGCGTGTCGTGAGGAACTCACGCACGCCCCCCCTTAGAAGCGGGATCACACCCAAACCACCCTCTGGGCGAGGCCGCAGCGGCGGCCGTAGGTCTGTTGCGCCGGTAACAGGTTCATAGTCATGTTTGACGCAGTTTCCAGAATGTCTGGTGGTGTTCAATTACCACCATCCTCGCTTTAAGACATGTTTTAACACAAAAACTAATTTATTTTACAAACAAAACCAAACTTTGTTTAATTTAAATGTAAAATGTTGGCGCCAATGCGCAAACATCGATTGCGCATGCGTGTTTCTTTTTTTTCAGGCTGCGGAGGCACTACTTTTTTTTTAAGTAGAGATTCAAACTTCTTTTTCCAACTGGAGGTTGTATAGCTGTATCGTAACGATTAAAAAGTTATATTATGATATAGGTGTCCATACAAGACCTGTATCGTAATAAAACTTTTTTTTTGGCCTGTGCGTAATGTTTGTCATAAGAGTATTGATTTCAATTTAATAATCTTTGTATTATAGTATCAGAGTAGATAAAAGAGTTTATAATGTTATACAAGTACAGAAAGCGAACTATCACAAGAAGTCGATTCTTTCTATACAATCTTTGGATGGAGAAGCTTATTACGAATTACGGGAGAAAAGATTCATGAAGACGGTTACAATATGTTGAGTTTCATCATCCAAGAGGTTGCACCGGTTGCATTTGAAACTTTCAGTGTTATTATTACCTTAACTAGCAATTCATGAATTAACTACTGAAAGCACTATGCAATTCATGATGTAAGCTCATAAGATACACATAATACACAACAAAACACGCACACTGATGCTACTGAAATACACAGATTTATTCCTTACGTTACTTTCCTCTAACCACACTAACTTGTTCACTTGCAATATTTACTAAAAGCATTCTATTATGCATGACGAGTGTCACGTCTGGCCCTTCGATAGTGTACAAGATAATGAAGAAAGCGCATTTTTAGGGTACCGTACACCTAGGGAAAAAACGAAACTCTATTTCTAAGACATTGCTGTCAGTCTTGTATGTCTGTAACCAGGCTGTATCTAACGAACCGTGATTGCTAGACAGCTGTTGATGCTGTAACAGCACATACAAAAATCGAAAAAAAAACTTGAGGGGTCGCTATACAACAAACGTATTGTTTTTGCTGATTATTTTTGTACGAAACACTCCGTGTACGAATTCGACTCGTACTTTCGGCCGTTCTTTATAGATTTAGTAGATATGGATATAAATGTAAATTCTCGTTTATATTCAAGAAATTTTACTTCAAAGAATAAAGTGCGCCATGTTTTCTCAGCTAAAATTAAGAGGGTTAACGCACAAATACATGATTTCACGCGTTTGAAACGTTTGTTTCTGAAGAAACTACCAATGTTTAGTAAGTATGATTAATGTGTAAGAGTAATATATTTCCTTGTCTAAAAATTGTTCTAATCAAAATAAACGTGGCATAACTAGGTTTTTATTAAAAACAGTGTTTACACACCTCGTTTGAAGAAATTCTACGAATCAAGGCATCTTTGCCAATCGGGTGGTATAAAATTAATTGATGTACACAGAAACTAAAGCTTCTATAAGTATCTTCGTATTGTCTTCTTTAAAGCCGCCTAAGAAAATTATACCGAAATATATTTCTTATCACCAAAACATGACAAATAAAGTTTCCAAAAAACGTCGTACTTTGATGAACTTCATCACGATTTTTGGTACACTTCTAGTTTACAAAATGGTGATCTTTTTACATTTACAGACTGATCATGATATCACCAATTAAATACATCAGTAATATTCTAGAAACCTCTTTAAACATATCTATAATAACGTAATAAAAAGAGTCCTCAAACTCGATGCACGGGCCGCGAGAAATTAGTACCGGCCGAGGCCTTCCAGAGAGAGGAGGTATCACTTTATTTCCCGCGTTCCCAGTCAGGTATTATCGTAATATTCGAATACTTTGAGTGTGCTCAACGCCACTTGATACTTTTTCAATTTTGTCCGCGCTGGGTGATAAACCCTCTTAACTCTGTACCGGTAGATATTGAGATTAAAAGCTAAGCATCGAGAATGGTAACGAGCTACATCAGTCTGTATAATTCCTGAATCTAAAAATCAGATCTATTAATTGCAGGCTTACGCCAGATATACGCTGTAAATTTGACGGAAAGATCTTTTCATTTTATTATTTACCGAAGTTTTTTAAATAAATTTAGAATTATTTAACTGTCTTATAAACCACGGCCAGTAGTACCTACCCTAGTATAGATATAAGACGGCTTTTCGGGATAACAGTAGCCCACTCTTGACATAAAACTATGTATAATAGAAAAAAGTCATTATTAAAGTGGAATTTTTAACAAGACGAAGTCAATCGACAGCAACTAATGTCATTTCGTCAGATAATGTTGCATAATTTGACAAAGTGACATTAGCTGCTGTCAATTATTGACTTCATCTAATTAAAAATTCAACTATACCTTTTAGTGTGAGAGACGAAGAAACAATCACACTTTCATAGTTATGGAAGGATGGATAAATGGAAATATATTATTTCAAAAGTTGGACATCTATTTATCGCAAAAATTATATTGCAACTCAACGAGGCATTGAAATACGACCTTTTAATATGTGGTTGGGTTCTCAGGTGGTCGAGAAATAAAATGACTGTGGACTGTATAGGTTCGCTGATGTAATTAGAGAAAGCAGGAACAAGTACAATGTGCTGTATGTCGAGCGGTGGACCGGTGCGTAAGTAATGCTTGTCGGTAGTGCACTTGATGCGTGCCGATGATGTATTGAATGCGGTGCCCCCGCTCCTCTCCGCTCCGCTCCGCTCCGCCGCAGTAAGGGCACGGTGAGACGCGCGTAGGCAGAGCGATGTTGGGAATAGGTTCGATTCTCAACATATTCCCCCGCAGGTGACGTTAGATGTCCTGTACTGGAAGAGGGCAAATATTATTGAAGGCTCTTCGGATCGTACCCTTCCTGGTACGGATGTCGACGACTCTGTTGGCCCCGTCAATGCCCGGGAAGACCTTAACAATTCTCCCAAGCATCCATTGCAAGGGAGGCAGACATTTATCTTTGACTAGCACCACGTCGTCAAGACTCAAGCGCTGGTTCGTAGGCGTCAGCCATTTTGACTTTTGCTGAAGAGTCGTTATGTACTCCTTATAAAACCTGGCCCAGAAGTGCTGCCTGATGTACTCCAGTCGCTTGTAGCGCTCGGTGCTGGTCACATCTCTATCGAGCACTTGTGGATGTGGAATTGACGTGAGTGGCCGTCCGATTAAGAAATGGGAAGGAGTGAGTGCAGTTAAATCGAGGGGATCCGTAGATAAGGGAGTAATGGGGCGTGAGTTTATGATAGACTCAATTTGAGCCAGAGAAGTGGTCATCTCCTCATAGGTGAAATGAACTGCCTGCAGCAATCGCCTAAGATGATGCTTCGTGAGACGTACCGACGTTTCGGACATCCCGTTAAAATGTGGACTATAGCATGGTGTAAATTTAAAATCAATACCTTCCTGTGCCATGTCGTATTGTATATTAGACTCGGCTAAAAACCTGTGCAAGTCGTTGCATGCACCCACACAGTTCGTCCCGTTGTCGGACGATATGCTTTGTGGCTTGCCCCTACGAGCAATGAAGCGATGTAACGCAGCAATGAAAGCTTCCTTTGTGAGATCTGTAACAAGCTCCAAGTGAATGGCCTTTACCGAAAAACACACGAAGATACACAGGTAGGATTTCAAGAGCCTGCAGCCTCGACCCTTGCGGTCAGCTATCAGTATTGGTCCCGCGTAGTCGACACCGCAGTGTAAAAATGGAAATTCTAAATTAGTTCTATTAAAAGGAAGTTGCCCCATGATGGGCTGAGTAGATTGAGCCTTAAACCTAAAACATTTAAGGCACCTTTTAACTATGGATTTCGATAAATTTCTACCATTAAGAGGCCAATAAGTTTGACGCACGTTTGCAAGTAATAATTGAGGGCCTGCATGTATTAAATTATTATGATACATATGAAAAATAAGCTTTGTTAAGTGATGCTTGCTACAAAGTAATATGGGGTGCTTAACATCATAAGAATAAGGTGAGTTGTCCAACCTTCCACCTACAAGAATAATACTATTTTCATCTAGGAATGGGGACAAAGACAATAAACGATTTTTATTTGGTAAAAGCTTTCCAGCCTTCAGTATAGAAAACTCCTCAGGAAACATTTCAGACTGAGCTTGACGAATGATAACATCCAGTGCGTTTTTTAATTCTAAAGTAGAAAAACGACCGGTAAGTGTATCCTTTTTAGTTTTAATTTGTATAAATTTTAGTATGTAAGAAACTATTCTTTGTATTTTATTTAGGTTAGAATATTTGTGTATTAGGTTAGATATTATGTTACAATTTTGATTATTATGTTTTGATTGATTTATAGATAAACATATTTTTTCTGTGTTATCAATTTTATTTGTATTGGGATTTTTTGGCCAGAATTCATGATTTAATTCTAAAAACGGAGGTCCGTGCCACCATAATGTGGAATTATTTAATTGATCTGCTGATAAGCCTCGTGAAACTAAATCTGCAGGATTTAATTTCGTGGGAACGTAACTCCATGTATGACCTGACGTGATTTCCTGTATTTCGTTCACGCGCTTGCTAACGAAAGGCTTGAACTGGCTGACACTAGACGATAGCCAACCTAAGACTACGGTCGAATCACACCAAAAGTGACAAGAATGTACGTTTAGGGTTAACGCGGACATAACCTTAGCACACAGCCTTGCACCTAGTAAGGCTCCACAAAGCTCCAGGCGCGGGATGGTGACTGGTCGTATCGGCGCTATTCTATTTTTTGATGTTAATAAATGAACATTAATATGACCTTTATTGTCAATAGACCTAACATATAAGCATGCACCATATGCGCTTTCGGAAGCGTCCGTAAACGTATGAATTTCGATCCTACTGCAATCGGTACATAAAACCCAACGAGGTATTTTTAAATTATTAAGAAAATGTATTTTATTGGCAAATGAGACCCAAAGATTAATTATTGTGTCAGATAGTTTTTGATCCCACGAGTACTGTTTTATCCATAACTGTTGCATGATAATTTTCGCCTCGACTACGCAAGGTCCAACTAAGCCTAGTGGGTCAAATATTTGACTGATAACGGACAAAATATGTCTTTTTGTTATCTTTTCATTGCTAGCTATATTTATTTGATATGACAAGAAGTCTAGGTTAGATTCCCAAACTAATCCTAATGTTTTCGATGTTCCCTGAATATCTGAAAAGTTATGAATGGTGGGTGACTCACCATTAGAGATTGCATTTAAAATCTGGATATTATTTGATTGAAATTTTCTTAACTCAAATTTAGCTGATGACAAAGTAGAAATGACACCTTTACATATTCTAATTGTGTCATTTATCGAAGAGCTGCCACTTAAATAATCGTCCACGTAAAAATCGTTCGTGATAGAATTTTTTATGTCGTTATCATTAACAGTGGACGCTAGACTAGACAAACACTTTGTGGCTAGATAAGGTGCTGAAGTAGTGCCATACGTCAAAGTGTTTAGAGTGTATGTCTTTAAGGGCTGATTTGAATCATGTCGAAAGATAATTTGTTGTAAGGATCGTTGACTTGGATTTAAATTAATACATCTATACATACGAGCTATATCTCCAGAAACTACATATTTATGCTGTCTGAAACGCAATAAAATACAATATTACTCGTCCTGTACAGTGGGACCTACCATTTGCAAGTTATTCAACGAGTATCCCGTAGTAGTTTTCGCCCAGCCGTCGAATACGGTACGAAATTTTGTCGTAGTACTGGACTCGCGAATTATACCGTGATGCGGTAAAAAGTAGCTGACTGTTGAATTATCTTCTGGTAATAATTCTTTGTTCTGTGTCATATGTCCTAAAGATTCATATTCACGCATAAAAGTAAGATATTTTTCTTTAAATAAAGGGTCACGTTTGAATCTTCTCTCTAAAGAAAGAAAACGCACCTTTGCTAATTGAAAAGAATTTCCTAAAATTTTAGAATCGAGTTTTAAAGGCATTGTAACCACAAAACGACCTTCGTCGTCACGATATGTATGTTTTGCAAAGCTTTGTTCGCACTTTTTCTCTTCAGCCGTCAAAGAAGGCGGAGTTTCGAGTGTGTCAAGCTTCCAAAAGCAAGAAAGATCGGGGTTTGATTCCCCATGAGTAAAAAGACAAGTGTTATGAGAAGTAGGTGTGGTTAAAATGTGTCTTGTGACTAACCAACCCAGTTTTGATTCACGCAAAGTTGGCATATGTTTACCTAGCTGTATACTTTCTCTGCCTAAAATGTCCCAAAATATGTCAGCGCTTAAGAGAATGTCGATATTAGATGGAGTATTATAAGACGGGTCCGCGAGAGTGACACCGCTAGGAAAACGAATACTACTGACATCGATGTATGATGATGGAACTAATGGCGTAATTTTAGGCAAAACAATGCAATTTAAATCAGTTTCATAATTAGTACAAATTGATTTTATCCTAATATTGCAAGACTGTGTGCTAGTGGTTACGTAATTATTAAAACCTGATACCGCCGTATTCACGGAGCGCCGATTGAGACGAGGCTTTTCGCAGCAGCTTTCCGTAATCAAGTTGATCGCGCTCCCGTTGTCCAACAGTACCCTCGCGGTATGTTCCTTGCCGCGGCCGTCCCTCACTCGCACGATCGCTGTGGAAAAGAATATACGTGGCGCAGTAGTATCTGCGATGGTGTCGCTGGCAAGGACAAGACCTTCTGTGTTCGTTCTAGAGGACGATGTTTCGATTCGATCAAGGTGTAATTTTGTGTTATGCTTATGCTTGCAGTATTTACAATGAGACAAATTGCATTTGTTACTAGTATGACCTGGACGTAAACAATTTAAGCAGACCTTTAACTGTTTGGCCTTTTCTATGCGAGATTCTATAGAAAGAGAATTAAATGATTCACAATGAAATAAGGCATGAGACTGCTTACATAATGGACATTGTGAAGTATGAGCTTTGCTAGTCTCATGTAAGGGAAAATTAGGTTTTGATTTGCTATGTGAAGAATTAGTAGTAAAATTATTGTAATTATGATGATCCTCTAGACTTTCAAGCAAGTCTGCTCGGTTCCTCAAGAAGGTAATAAAAATATCTAGTGTGGGGCTGTCACTTAATTTATTTCTATGTTCTTCCCAATGACGTAATGTGGTTTTATCTAATTTTGAAGATGCCATAAAAATAATGAGAGTATCCCAATACTGTGTGGGCTGTTTCAAAGTAGTGAGCGCCCTAATATTTTTAGTAATAGTATCAATTAAGTTACAAATAGACTTACACGATTCTTTCTGTAAAGGATCTATGTTAAATAAGGCCTGTACGTGGTTGTTAACAAGCAGACGATTGTTATCGTACCGCTCAAGCAACATATCCCACGCAGTTTGATAGTTTTCGCTTGAAAAATTAATATGTTTAATGATTAAGGCCGCACTTCCATGAAGAGAAGCGCGCAAATAATGGAATTTATTGATGTTGTCGATATTATTATTGTTGTGAATAATTGACGTAAAGACATCTCTAAATTCCAACCAATGCTGATAGCTACCACTGAAATGGGGTAAGTCAATTTTGGGTAATCTGACATTAGTGCCCTTGAAATCCTCACCTGATGACGCGACATTTGAACTCTTTACAGGATCAGGCCGCTTGGCAAGCAGGCAGCGCGCGGTGGCCACCAGCGTATAGTATTCATTTTCAAACACCTCCCGTTCCCGTTCAGAGCCGGCCTCACCACTTTCACTGCCGGCGTCGCAAAGCGCATCAATTTCGTCCTGTAACGCGTCGAATTCAATGTTTAAATTTTCAATGCGGCTAAGACGGCACTTTAGTTCAACTATCTGCAGATCACTCAAGCTTGCACAGGTTTTTACGATGCTAAGATATTTATCAAAGCCTGTAAGCTTTGATTTTAAAGAAGATCTTTTCTTCGTTAGGGATTTTACAGTGTCAGCAGGCATAATGCGAAAAAGAAAGACACTAAACTGTGTTTTAATAGTTAAATGCAATAGTTAATTGCGTTAGAAGTATGTATGTAGGTACGATTGAATGAAATGTATAAAAGCTACGTAATTTAACAAAGGAGTAGCTAGCCGTTCGATATGGGCGCGTCGTGCCACCAGATAACAAACCGGTTTGCTAAGCGGCGCGCAGGCGAACAAATAGCTAACGTTTCTAGAAGAAATTATTCATAAGATAATTACGTGCAATAAGGATATGAATAAAGGGCTTTATTGATATAGAAGTATAAGATTATGATGAAAGTTGAAAATTATTTTAGTAAAATAAGTGTTTGAATATATATAAGTAGGTAGTAAGAATAATTCATATGTATGTTCTAGAATAACATATAAATTAAATTACCTAGCTATTATGTATGATAATGATCACTATGACTGACCCAAATGAGCTATTTGAAGTAGGTATGGCAAAAAGAAATGGAAATATGATGGTAAAAGAGATAATTAGCGGGAGCAATTAGATAAGGATAAATCGGAACGAACTCACCGCGTCTTATCCAACCACAAATATTTCTCCTCTTCGCCTTTGTTCTTGAAGATGTACTACGCCTTTCAAATGACCTCTTATGTCAACGGTGCTTTTGAAAAAAAAAGACGGTTCCTAAGTCCTCTCGTATACAGCTTTCTTCTTCCAAACTTCCTTCTTGGCGACGAAGGACCAAAATGGTTGGGTTCTCAGGTGGTCGAGAAATAAAATGACTGTGGACTGTATAGGTTCGCTGATGTAATTAGAGAAAGCAGGAACAAGTACAATGTGCTGTATGTCGAGCGGTGGACCGGTGCGTAAGTAATGCTTGTCGGTAGTGCACTTGATGCGTGCCGATGATGTATTGAATGCGGTGCCCCCGCTCCGCCGCAGTAAGGGCACGGTGAGACGCGCGTAGGCAGAGCGATGTTGGGAATAGGTTCGATTCTCAACATATGGTGTAGCGAATTGACAGGCATTTCATTTTATTTGGTTAATTTGGTGGTAAATAGCTTTTACATCAACAAGGACAGTTTTATGACACTGCGGCAAAAATGTAGACACTTTGTTAACTGAATTTGGTTAGCTTTAGGGACGTTAAATTTATTTTTATGTTCCTTGTGAGTAGAAAAGTAATAACTATCTTTGTGTAGTGCTTGACCAATTTCAAGGTATGTGTTTCCTTCGACTCACAAAATATAATAATATATCTGGCGCTACGAGACTGCTTCCGCAGCTCGCTCGCTTCGTTCACTCGCCTTCGCACGCATTCAGTCCGTATTAATTTATTTTTAAATTATAATAGTGATACAATCAGTATCATCTGATAAGTTGATTCAAGTAACAAAAGGTTCCAATTAGTTGCTAAAGACACCCGAAATTCATCAAACGAAACTTGATATTTTCTTATTCTTATCTTAATGAGATGGCACTGTTTGGAGTTCCTCTCCAGTCTTGATCCACAAACTCATTAATATTTGTACGCAAAATGTTACTGCTTAGATCAGCCGGATACAAGTATTCTATGATCGTACATTTGATCCGTGTAATCGATGGATTCCCGCTATCGTTATTATTTAAATGAATTTTTTATTAGTAATTTTCATAAAGGTACCTATCTAATCTATATGAAGGTAGGTTTGGTAATTCTTACTTCAGAGGTTTCACAATTCTAAGAAAATCAACAAAGACTAAAATATATGCGCCAGAACGTAGTTTCTCGGTTTACGGGTTTTAAGTTGGTTTTGTTTTCTTTTCCGAGACGCTAATTATATAATTTTCTTTTATGGATAAAATAAAAAGACTGACATAATGCTGAAGTCTTTTTTATTCGATCATAAAAAGTTAGTATTCTAACAGAATGAAAATAAAACAGTAAAGCTGGATAAAATATGCTAACGAAGACTAAACCCTAACAAAAGAATTAATATAACGAAACCAAAACAAAAGATTCTGAGAGCCAATCTAACAATCAATTGTAAAAGACAAGTCTAACATTAAACAAAGACGTATAACAAATTATTCCACAAGATATATTAAATTACATTATTTAGTGTATTAACTATGTTACTGAACATTTTACTTGCCTTTTTTTTTACGTGAGGGAAAATTCTCAAAGAATGTTATGCCCGACTCTTACCGACTAAAAAACCTCACGTAACGCCCAACAGCCTGTGGTGAGCGTGAGTTGCTCACGTCACGCTGCCGTCATGGGCCTGCTTCTGTAAAGACGGTGAGCGACCCTCTCACCGTCCTCAGACCCCGGTCATGGACGCCGATAGTCCTCGGCGAAACCTTTTACTTGCCTAGTTGGTTTTATTGTATTTTTAAGGTTTTATTTTACGGTACTTTTTGTAAATTAAATTAAAATTAAATAAATTTACAATTCTTTCTAAAGTACATTCAACATATTAATATATTTTTCTTCATAGGCCTCCACAGGCTTTATATCGTCGTGTTTATAAAATTGGCTTATAGTTCAGAGTATTTGGTGCCCGAGTGCAGTTGGCGTTGGTCACTAAATAGTACAACTTAGAAATAAACTTTTTAACTAGATGCATTGTGGTTAATATTTCTGTACCTATTTTAGGAATCTTGGACGGTAAATCAGAGGATGTCAGTACCTGGAAAATAAAAAACAGACTTAAGTATGTTTGATCAAATGGAAAACGACTAAACAATAAAGTGCATGATATCGAGAAAACTTCTCCAAGCAACACGGCCAACCTTTATTTGCTTTTTTGTGTCAATATTTTTATTTAATGTGCTAAACCGGCGTAGACTGTAAAAAAATAAGAAGCCGGTCAAGTTCGCGACAAACTCGCGCCCAGAGGGTTTCATACCAAAGAACGGCCAAAAATAAAGTTTGTAAAATAGGAGCCTACAAATAACAATTCTAATTCTTATTCCTAGATGGGAGTACGCCTTTCAACCCTCTATTTGATAATTATTATATTTGTTGTTATAGCTGAAACCAAACCACATCATCTGTGTAAATTTCAGTTCTCTAGCTATCACGGTTGCTGAGATACAGCCTCGAAGCGGACAGACAGACGGGCGCAGAAGTCTCATGAATAGGGTCCCGTTTTCACCCTTTAGGGCAGGGAACCCTAATAAATATAACCACCACACAGTACCTAGATTGTTTACTAAGAAAGTATAACAACTTGTATTAAGGCGGGAGAGTATTTCTTTGTATCCAGCGCAAAGTAATTATTACATTTCTCAATTAACATTATTACTATTGAAATTTTTAACTAGACCTTAAGTACTAACCTAGTCTTTTGGGCACAATTCCAGGGGGGGGGGGGCTGAAATTGTGCTCAAAAGACTAGCAGTATTCTCCCTTTGAATAGCAATACCTATTCGCTGAGAACAAAACTGCTAGCCTTTAGGTCACCAGTCGACTCAAGTAGGCGCTTTCTTCATAATTTTAGAAAATCTGTTCGCATTGGGGAGTCCATGGACCTCGAGTAGTAAGGTGGTGAGCCTATAATAGTCATTACAATAAATATACAATTTAGTCCCCCGTATAATGTAATTGATATACTCGTAGATACAATTTCTAAGATAGGATCTTTCCATATTAGTTTTTTAGAAATAGGTCGTGTACATTCTTTGATTATGTAGCTATTCGTCATTATTAATTTATGGCCTAGAAGGCTTGGCGCTGTCATGTGAGGATTTATCTCCGAAAAGATTATAACATCGATCACACATATAACATGAGCTTTAGTTGTCGAATACAGCTGTTACATTATAACAAGAGTTTCGTGATGCGTGTTGCTCAATAAAATACTTTTGTACCTACGAAAGAATGAGTTCACTCAGCCTGAAAGCTGAAAGTATATACGAACTTTTTAAAGTGCCTCTTTTTTGTTCTTACTCGTTCCCTCCCATTTCAAATAGGTCCTCGAGAGCGTAGCGACGCAACACGAGCATAGTTTACTTCTACTGGAGCAGAAGGGTTTGTTCATCTGTTGTCCTTGAGGAGAGTACTATTACGGGATAGAACTTATAGGAGTCACAGTGGCTTATCTCACAGTCTATCCTGTGATTCGGTAAAGGAGAGTCAAACAAAACAACGATTTATTGAGTAAACTAGCCTCTCTTTATAGCTCTAACTACGCCACGCTGTTCTGAGTCCAATTGCATCACGTTTTTTACGAAGTAAATTTCTGCGTAGATGCTATGCCGGACCCCTACCGAATATAACCACACGATGCCTTACAATTGTCTATGGTCGGGAGTCTCGGGTAAGTCCTCGGAAGGATATCTTAGGGTTCCCGGCAGAGCTTGGCTACCACTACGGCCTCGCCTAAGGAAGGCCACGTATCAAAAAGAAAACCTCTACCGTACTCAAGTAGGTATAACCAGCAGTTTCCTTTACAGTGGTCGCCATAATTTGAAACTTGGTAAAACTACATAGCAAAACAAACGAGTCACCTGGAATATATTTACAACCTGTTTTTAGGGCTGCGACCTATTTTCATCGAAATAAAATAGGTAATCCCTTGACGTCATCTATTCCTCTGTTTCCAATAAAGGCTAGTAACAATAAAGTAGCTTTTATTTACTGTACCATAAAGTGTTTTATAGACCTATTTGTTTGGACAACCAGATTTATTAGCTGTAATACCATCCCCACTTATCAAACGAGCGTTATCACCGAGTGTCGTTTTCTGACACGGCATTAGAAAGTTTATATTGGAAAACTGATCTTTTAATGACAAGATATTGGTTGGTCAAGAAATTGCGTTTTAATATTATGATAACCAGATAAGCTATCTTGATTCTGTTTTGGTAGATAAGGTGGAACTTCAAAAGTTCTGGTTGCCTAACTTACAATAAGCTGGGCATCCGATACTTGTGTATATGCTGAACAGGGAACGGCAATGCTCACTGTTTCTTCCATGAATCAGAAACATTATCAAAATCTGTTCGATAGTTTTCACTACTGTAGAGCACTCGTATGTATACTCGTATGTATGAAGCGCTCGTGGCCCCGCGGACTCAGTGTTCTGTAAACGATCACTGCAGTAAGCAACATTTACTATGGCCGGATATGGATGGGTGACCACCACGTGGACCACTTTGTGACATTTATTTACGAGCGTTTCCGTGCTTCGGAAGGCACGTTAAGCCGTTGGTCCCGGTTGTCAGTAAAATGACAGTCGTTAAGCCAAGTTGAAGGCCTTACGGGCGGCTTGAAAATTTTCAACTGTGGGTCGTCACAACCTGCGCCCGGGTCGGCAGCGCGTGTGTAGCGTCTCTGGTGTTGCAAACGTCTATAGGCTACGGTACCTTCCGGTGGGCCGTAAGCTTGCCTGCCACCCAAGTAATATAAAAAAAAACTGATAGCATAAAAATATCCAAAAATAAAATTAGGTTCGAAATCGTTTAACTGACATGACGACAATGTTAATATTTACAAATATTTCTATTGTACAAAGCTGATACAGCATAATTATCTACAATTTCATATTTTTTTACTAGGTACCTATTTACGGAAACAAAATACAACTACATAAAAGAATCTCATTTTTCACAACAAATTTATAAAACAATCTGTTTAAGATACCTACCTATAAATAAGTCTCCAATGTCCAAATGTAATCAAGTTGCTAAATGAAATAACTTTGAATTACCTCGTAAAAGGTAATACGGCAGGAAATAATAGGACCATTGTCAACCTTTAACTATAAACCTAACATCAAAAGTCTATTACTAGCTCGTCCGACAAAATTACGATTTCATTACAACTGACAGAGAAACAATGTTTTATAAACAACTATTCATCGGATTATGGCAAATTTGTGACTGAAGTATAAAATAAGATTAGACAAAGCACTATTATATTCTAGTGACTCGTTGATCGTCTAAATTGGGCAGATATTTATAGAAGGAAGGTTTATGCTTTTTTTTGCGTGATGAATTAATCATGAATTCGATTCCTTCCAGTTCTTCCATCTACCTACGGTCGTTAGTCCCGAGTAATTCGGAATGATAAACCCTGTGCTCCCGACACAAGGTGTATGCCCTTATTCTCCATATAAACTTTCATGTGGTTCTCTCAAGTAAATATTGCTTCGCATATTATAAGCAAGACATCAAAATAATAGGTTACCTAACAAATCATCATTCTATTCTCGCACACTCCTAGATATCTCAAGATGTCTTTGGTGGCAACATTAGCTTAATGTTTTTACGTTGTGCTCAAAATAAGCCGTGGAAGATCCTGCTGTAGAAGAGACAGAAGACATCGAGGACTGTACTCTCAGAGCGCTTCTATAAGCGTGGACTTGGCTCGCGTAGCTTTAGAAAGTTGAGGGTGACTCACAGTTCACAAGAATATTAAAAGTGGCAACCAAGTTGACTGCGCAATGATGTATCCTTTGACAATCCTCTTGAACCCGGGATAAAAGAGCACCATGTTACAATGCAGTTGCCATTAAAAATGCACTTATGCAGATCTTAAACGGCTACGCAGCAATACTATTTATCTTTCAGGCAATTTATGTAGGAACATTAAAGGCGATGGTGGTATTCTCACGGAAGTTTGAAACGGATCATTAAAGTAGCGGATAAGGATGTCAACACGCGTCGTTTGTCGACGCCGCGCCGCCAGGTCCAGCTCTCGTGAAATACTTCAACCTTACAAACTGTCGAACACAGCGGTGTGGAGCTCGTTCAATTTGCTATTTGACTTTGTTAAAATACCGAAAGTATTTTCATTCACAGTAATTACCGTAGCTATCATATTTTCTTTTTCAGGGAAAATTCTACGAAACGACATTATAACTTTTGAAAACTTTTCTATTTAAATTTATTTTTGCGGCATTTGTACCAAGTTGTCTTTTTACTTTATAAAACGTGTATAATAAGATATGAAAATGTTAGCATACTAACTGCTTTTAAATTTACTTTATTTACCATTGAAAATTGTATAAAAAATATTCTATACAAAATATCGAATATTTTGCTATTATAATCACTGTAAAATAACTTTTATAAAAGTCTTATTCATTATGATCTCGGTAATTACAAAGCGATTTGTACCTTTAAAATGTAGTTTTTTACCATCTTTGTCTTTTTTTTTTTTTTTTTTTTAACGTGAGGGAAAATCCTCGTAGGATGCTATGCCGGACTCTTACCGACTAAAAAACCTCACGTAACGCCCAACAGCCTATGGTTGAGAGCCCCGGGTAAGCCCTCAGGAAGGATGTCCCGTGACTCCCAACAGACCTACGGCCGCCAATGCGGCCTCGCCCAGGGGGTGGTTCGGGTGCAATCCCGCGTCTATGGGGGATTTCGGGTGTGACCCCGCTTCTAAGGGGGGGCGTGCGTGAGTGCTCACGTCACGCTGCCGTCATGGGCCTGCTTCTGTAAGGACGGTGAGCGGCCCTCTCACCGTCCTCAGACCCCCGGTCATGGAGGCCGATAGTCCTCGGCGAAGACACGTCGGCGGCGCCCAGGGCGCCGACTGCGGAACTCGGGTGGGAGAGTTCTCTCCCGCACCCGGCCCGCCGCCTCCTTCGCGAGCATGACCTGCTCGCAGAAAGAGGCGGCGCAGTCCCACTTACTCCCGCTGGAGAGCATGGCTCGCACCATGGCCTCAAGCGAGAGAGTGTCCACGCCCAGACCCACTACGAGGACCTGTCGCTGTTGTGCCCACGCCGTGCACTCCACCAGCGTGTGGAGCGCCGTGTCATCGCTGCGGTCCTCGCAATGCTGACATTCGGCCGTGGTTTCCCGGTGTTTTCGCCACAGATACCTACCGAAGCTACCGTGCCCGGCAAGCATCTGTGTCAACCGGTAGGAGAGAGCACCGTGTCTTCTCTCCAGCCACTCGTCCATGACCGGTCTGACGGCCGCGATTGTGGCGAATCCCCCCTTTGGTTGCTCAAGTCGCATCTTCCATGTCTCCAGGGTTTCCTGGTGGAGCAGGGTCCGCTGGGCCTCGATTTCTCGAGACGCAGGCCTTTGGCCCCGCTCCAGCGCCTCCTTGCGCCATCTGAACAGTGACGCAAGGGCTCTCGCTTCCAGGTCCCATGGAGGGGTCCCGGCTAGGAGACATGCCGCCTCACCGGAGATCGTGCGGTATCCTCTTATCACCCTGACGGCCATCACTCTCTGCGGGCTCATCAGTCTAGCCTCATTGCTGGCCGTCAGGGTCTCCGCCCATACGGGAGCCCCGTACAGGGCCATGCTTCGCACGATCCCAAGGTACAGCCTCCTGTAGGGAGCGTTGGGTCCCCTGATGTTGGGCATCAGCCGCGCGAGTGCGGCCGATGCTCCCCTCAGTTTTGGGACCAAACTTCGGAAATGATGTCCGAAGTTCCACCGGCCATCGAGTACGAGCCCCAGATACTTCATCGAGGGCTCGATGCCGATGCTGACGCCCCCCACCTGTAGGCTGGATCCCGCAGGTGGCCCCATCCGAGGTCCGTGGAAGCACAGAGCCTCGGATTTGTGAAGGGCGACCTCAAGACCCAGCCGCCGAATCCGACCCACGATCTGAGCAACCCCTGCCGTGGCCTTAAGTGCTGCGGCACGGTGCGTTGCTCCCCGCGCCGTAACGAGGGTGTCGTCGGCGTAACATGTTACGCCGACCCCTCTGAGCAACGGACCACGCAGCACCCAGTCGTAACCGATGTTCCACAGGAGCGGCCCTAAAACCGATCCCTGTGGAACACCGCACGACACATCTCGCCGACCCGGCCCTAGCCAGCTCGGGTAAGTTATGGCTCTCTCGGAGAGATAAGCCCCGACAATTCGACAGAGGTAGGGAGGCACTCCATGATAGATAAGCGCCTCCCTGACGCAGCTCCAGGGCAAGGTGTTGAATGCGTTGGCGATGTCGAGAGACACCGCCACCACCACCTCACCCTGTGAGACTGCTTCCTCCGTCAGGCCTCTAATGCGCATGATCGCGTCCACGGTGGAGCATCCCTGACGGAAGCCAAACTGGCTATCCGCCAGATCAGGCCCCACGCGTGTGAGGTGCCCGACGAGGCGTTGTGCAATAATGCGCTCAAAGAGCTTGCACACCTCGTCGAGCAACACGATCGGCCGAAACCCTGATGGGGAATTTGCCGGCCGCCCCGCCTTTTGAATCAAGACCAGTTTCCCTGTCTTCCAGACCTTGGGAAACTGGCCTTTCTCGAGGCATGCGCTAAAGAGCCCGATTAGTCGAGGCCCAAGCTCTTCGAGAGCCAGGACCCACGCTCGGCCTGGAATGCCGTCGGGTCCAGGGGCGGTGTTTCTGCGGGATTTAAGCCGCAGTACAGCCGCCCCTAACTCACCCTCGGTGACTACGGGCACGTCGTTCTCGCTGCCTTCCGCGTTGGGCGCCTGAGACGGAGCCATGCGCGGAGAAATGTGTTCCTCCGCTCTCGACGGGAACAAGGAGTCCAGGACCTCCTCCAGCCGCTCCGGCTGGAGACTCTGAGTCGGTGGGGGCGCCTTAGGGCGTAATTTGCCCCTTACCGTAAGGTACGGGCGCCCCCACGGGTTCCGCTCCAGAGTCTCCATCAGCTCATCGCGGCCCAACTTTTTGGACCGCTTGATGGCCGTTTGGAGGGCCCTCTTGGCTTCCTTGTACCCATCATAAAGCTCCGTCTCTCGGGCTGCCGCATCGTCTGGGCGGCGACGCCTCCGGCGGAATCTGGTGTACCGGCGGCGCGCGGTAACGCACTCCGCGCGCAACTGCGCGATTTCCGGCGTCCACCAGTACACCTGCTTCCTCGCCGGTCTGGGCCTAGCCCTGGGCATCGCCGCATCGCAGATGTGCGACATGGCTCTCCCGAACCACTCCACTTCGGCATCAACATCATCGGCAGGCCCGTCCGCTGTCGGAATCCAGGCCTGCACGATAGCCGCCTCCAGGAGAGCCTCCCGATCCAGGCGGTGGAGTGCCCAACGCGGTTCCGGGGGATTCGCGATTGTTGGCGGCAGGTTAGGTGGAGGGGAGACGTCGAACCGAATATATCGGTGATCTGACGACGTCTCCTCCTCCTCCACCACGCGCCATCCCTGGACACGGCGGGCGAGCTCAGGGGTCGCAAACGAAACGTCTATGACCGAGCTGAGCCCCCGCCGCGTCCAGGTTGCGACATTCCCCCGGTTCAGGATGACTAGGCCACGTGTTGTGAACCAGTCCTCCAGTATCCTCCCCCTGCCTCTGGTTTCCCGGGAGCCCCAAGCCTGCGACCAGGCATTGAAGTCTCCCAGGACCAGGACAGGGCGAGGCCGGCATGCAGCGAGAACGACGTGCAGCTCAGGGAGCCATAGCTCAAACTGATGCTGGTCGAGGCTCGGCGAGATGTAAACGGCCACGACAGCCACACCCTCATATTCCGCCGCGACGCAACCCGGGCCCCTAGCAATAAGCGCTAGGCGCGAGTCGTCCGCGCCGGTCCCCCCAAAGATAGTCGCCAGGCCGTCCAGATCCACCGGGCTTCCTGGGTGAACCCAGTACGGCTCGGCGACGACAGCGATGTTAATGGACCACTGCCTGATGCTCTGGTACAGAAGGTCCTGAGCACCAGTGCAGTGGTTCAAATTCACCTGCAGGATGCGGATATGGGTGTCCATTAATGGACGTCCATTTCCGCACCCTGCCGCGGGCGTGCCACCTCATTCTCACCCCCCCGTGCGGACGGACGGGGCCTCGGCCTTGAGGCAGCGCAGGACTTGCTGCCTGCCCGGTGGTCGGCCTCCTTGCCCTCCGCCACGCATTTATAACACCGCGGCGGGGCGTCACAGGCAAGGGCCTTGTGACCGGGCTGACTACAGCGGAAGCACCGATCGCCCACGGTGACTTCCGCCGCACACTGCACTCCCACATGCCCCACGACCAGGCACCTATAGCACCTGGCTTCGCGGGGCTGCAGGAGATGCACCTGCGCCCTCAAGAAGCCCCCAATAAGGAGGCTTCGTCCATCCGCCACTTTCTGGACCGCCGCGACGGGGCAGCTCACGACTGCCGACCCGTGACCGGTGGGGCCAAAGCGAATTTCGCCTGACCTCACCTGATCACGGGGACAGCCGCTCGCCTCCACGACGGCGGAGATAAGCTCGTCCGTCGTGGCCGCGTCATCCAGACCCGAAATGCGCAGCGCGGCGCATTTGTTGGGTCTGGACACGCGGACATCGCCCGTATTCAGCGACTCCCGCAGCTTCGCCGCTAAGGCATCCGCTTTGGGGCCGCTGGTGGCGCCGGAGACCTCGAGGAGGCGCGCTCCGGTGCGCGTCACCTTGCACCGGAGCCCTCCCTCAATCTCGAGGGCCTTGAGGTCTACTGAGGCTTTCGCCTGCCTCAGTACCTCGGCATACCCCACGCCCTTCGCCTTGCCCTCTGCCGTCACCGTAATGACGACGGCAGTGGAGCGAGGAGCGCGGAGCCTCTTCGGCGCCTTCGCCGCGGCGGCCTTTGCCGCTTTAGCGGCAACTTTTGCCGCCTTCTTGGCAGCCTTCGCCGCCTTTTTGGCGGCCTTAGCCACTTTCTTCTTCGCTCCTACTACCTCCCAGATCCCCTCTTTTGAGGTAGTCTGAGGTGCAGCAGGAGCGCTGGCTGTTGGGGGAGCGGGGTTGCCACTTCCCCCAGGGGCCATCTTCTTGGGGGCGGAGGCCCTCGGCTTGGGACCAGGAGTGCCACTGGATGCAGCCGTCGTTGCAAATGACGCACCGACGGAAGCCGCCAGCGGCGGGCGGTATGCCCGGTCCTCAAGGACGCCAAGGCGTCGCTCGATGGCCTCCAGCAGCTGGACCATCGAAGGTGTTGTCTTGGGTGGCGCACGAGGAGCGGGGGTTTTCACACCCCGAGCATCCCCGGCGGCCCCCTGGACCAGCTGCGTAAGCTTGCCGATCTCCTCCCGCATCAGCTGTTGCTGGTTGCGGGAATCGGCAAGCTCCTTCTCCAGGCTCGCAACCCGAGCCCGGAGTTTCCCCTCCTCGCTGGAGACGCTCCTTTCCAGGAGCTCCTCCAGCGCGTTGGCGGCGCCTGTGACCGCATCCGCCACGACCCTCTTCTTTCCCGCTACATTCTTGGCGCCTTTTACGGCGCCAGAAATGCGGGAAAGAGCCGCCAAAATGTTCACCGCCGCCGGCACCTCCGTGACCTTCCCACTTGGCAGTGGGGTCACAATCGCCGTCGGCTCTGCTGCTGCTCTGCTACCCTTCGCTCTGTAGAGGTCGGCTTTCCGACCTCTACCCGCAGTTGTAGCCGCGACCTTTCTAGGAAGGTCCTCCTCGCTGCTTGAAGATTCGGACCCAGGCCGACGGAACAGGCCTTTGCCTGGTCCGCTTGACCTAGGTCTCTTCCGTCCAGCTTCTTCGGCATGGAGACCGAGGGTATCCTCGGTCTCGGTACCCATATCAAGTGCCGACTCCATCTCGGAGCCGGCACGGGTTGACGCGACCTCCGCGTCACTGGGGGTGGTTTTGAGGCACACCCCTGGGCCTGAACTATGGTGACCCCTCCCATATACCACCTGGGATGAACCCTGGCGGGGGTCGACATGACGGATCATGCCAAGCGATTCCCCGGACACTGTCCGGGTGCGCTCCTGGGTAGTTACGTCTGTAGTAATTTGCTCCATAGTTTAGATTGTGCGTTTCGCGTCCGCCGACGTAAAGTTTGGGAATGAGGAGGTGGGAGTGGATGTGAGGATGGGAAGGGTGGAAAGGTGGGAGTGACGCCCTAGACACTGAGTTCCCCCCAGCGATACATCAAATTGCCGGGCGTCAGAGCGTGAGATTTAGGGTAATTTTTTATAGAGGTTTTCTTCCTCGCAACTCCAAAGAGCCACCGTGCCCGTCTGTTGCCAGACGGGGTTACGGCTCGGCCGAACGATGGTCCCCATGGAACCGTGTACTTCACCACTGATCGCTCAGTGGCGAAGTACTCGTCGCCCTGAGAGTTCTCCACTAAGTACGCTCTGCATAACAGAGCGCATGCGGAGAACTCCAAACCGGCCATAAAGACCCCCCCTCCTTGGTGGACTATTGGCCGTGGGCGACGACGTGCGCCTCAGGCGAAGTCCACATCGTCGTCCACGTTACCAGGATGCACCACGTGGAGGTTGTCCTACCCAGCACCCCTTACCATCTTTGTCTACTAATGCCAACACAATGATCACGGGTCGGGAGGAGATTTCCCCTATCAGTATTTCTTTTTCGATTTTTTTGAGACAGGAGCTATAATATTGTTATTCATGCCAAATTAAAAACTTTAAACACATGTTAAAATAATTTCGGCTATCACTCAGACTGTTAGTCAATTATTCACACAAGAAAACATTAAGTATACCTACCACTTTACCCTTTACCCAAAACAAAGCCGCATCAATGGATCAGTTAATTGGTTACCACTACATAAAGTGAAAAGGTTCTTTCAACAAGTGTTTCAAGATTTAGCAACATAACGTCTACTTTCAATATTCTTACTTGTAGTAATTTTGTTTAGAACACTCTGTCGTCTTTTCGACTGAACTAAGCGATAAGGGATATAGAATATGCGTGGTTGCATGGTTGTACGCGGTGAACAACCATGTACTCGACTTCCGCCCACACCCATGTCTGTGCAGCCCCTTTATTGGAAGCATTGGCACCAAACAGCTAAATGTAACGTAGATGAAAAAACTATAACCCTTTTCAAGACTAAATAACCTTAAAAAGCTAAACCTGTAATCACTCAGAGAACACTGAGCAAGCAGAGCTAAGAGTCCATCTTTCGTTCAAGCTTCAGAAAATAAGGTACATAATGCATACAGTAAGTAGTATACGATGTCTTATTACGTAAACATTTATCTGGAGTGTAAGCTCTTTTATTATGATTTTTAGTTGGTACGTACATTTAATTTGGATTGATACGAGTATCGCAATATACGATGAATACCAAAAAATACCATTGATTTATTCATTGAACAATATTCAATAATTCTTTATCAATATAAACGCTTCTTTTTATATGTACGAATCCTATTATATTATCAAGTTATACACATAAGTCAATTATGATAAGAATGTCCGTACGTTTATTATGTTTGGATGTACATAGTATGACATAGAATATATTATATAATCTGTGGTATGACTTATATTTTGTCAGGTGTGGTCGAAAAGATGATCATTAAATTTTATAGCACTCAACTGATCTGATAGTAAGAGATAACATTATAACTAAACGATTATACAGGGAACAGCAGTCTAACTAAACTACATTTGTAAAAAAAACGGGCACCTAAGCAATGAACCATTTCAAATGTTAATATTGCTTTGTTTGATAATTATAGGTAGTTTTATCCTCACAATTTGGTAAATTAATAAGAAAATAATCGTTTTTATCAGTGTTTCATAAAATTTTGTTACAATTTATGGGAAATAATGCTAAACCTCGCTAGTAGTGTATGTTCGCTAGTAGTGAATATGCTCATGAAGTAAAAATAAAAAAGTTTTTTTGTTTGTTTTTCTTTAATAAAGTAAAAGCAGATAAATGTTTAGTATCGAGTGTGACCCCCTCTAAGTAAAATCACAGCTTGAATTCGTCTGGGCATGCTAGCGAGTATATCCCGGATACTTGCTTGCGGAATACGTTCCCACTCCGCAGTAATCACATTCTTCAGCTCTCTGATGGTCTGCGGAGCCGGGTGTACTGATCTCACACGCCGTTTTAGAACGTCCCAGACATGATCTATGGAATTGAGGTCGGGACTTCGAGCTGGCCAATCCAAACGACGAATGCCGACCTCTTGCACATACGCATTAACATCGGGGGATCGGTGGGCGCGAGCATTGTCGTCCATAAAAATCGAGTCTTGACCTAGAGCGGCCAATGCGGGTTGTGCATGAGGAATTAGAACTTCCGTTATGTATCGATGCCCAGTCAGTGAGCCGTTTTCAATGAAGACTAACTCTGTACGTTCCATTGAATTTATTCCTGCCCAAAACATAACAGAGCCCCCACCATAAGGTGTGATTTCTTCGAAACATGCCTCTGCAAAGCGTTCTCCTTGTCTTCTTAGCACTCGCCGACGTCGATCTTCACCGAACAGAGATATCCTGGTTTCATCAGAGAACAAAACCCTATTCCAATCTTCTTGAGTCCATGATTCACAATTTCTAGCGAACCTAAGCCTGTGAACTCTGTGCTCACGGAGTAATTTGGGGCCGCGGGCCGCGCGGTGACTGCGTATATTGGCAGCGAGAAGCCTCCTCCTGACCGTCCATAGACTAATATGCACATTTCTTACTTCTTGGAGATTGTTCTTAAGATCCACATACGAAGATTTGCGATTTCTCAATGCGCGAATCACAAGAAAACGATCATCCCGTGGTTGGGTACATGGTTTTCTTCCAGAACAAGGCCTTCTCTCGACGGAACCAGTCTCCTGATATCGCTGCCAGGTCCTTTGGACCGTCGACCGACTAACGTTTAGCCACCTAGCCAAGAAACATTGGCTGCAACCCTCTTCAAGCAGCGCGATAATTTTGGTAGCTTTTACCACTTTATCTACCATTTTTGATACAGCCAAACAGCAATAAATAAAGCTTTGACAGTCAAGGATATGAAATTAATCGATAAAAATTGAATAAAAGTTGTGAAAGTCGATGTTAACTTCTGGAACTTCGCGCCAAAAATGTAGGATAAAAAGGGGTTTTCTGTAAAAATGAGCATCCATTGAAAATTTGAATTTAGAACGTACTTTTTTAAATACCACGGCATTTTTAAAACCGGCCAGTAACGTGTACAAACGATTGAAACCTTTTTGGTATTGTATCTTTTTAAAGATGAATGAAAATCAAAACCGCCCGTTTTTTTTTGCAAATGAGTGTATATATCTTAGCAGTCTCACATTATATAACTTTGCAGAAGATCTCCACGAGGTCCACGAAGGTTTGAGAAAAATAATAGGTTGTCATATGTTCGCGTGATAATAATAAAGAGAAAAAAATGATTTTATATGAGGATATTTATTTAAATTAAGGGTGCCCCTGTCAAGTGGGGTCCGGCCACCTCTGAAAATCAGCGCTGTCTGCCTGTTAGCGCAGGTGGACAGCATTACGCTGAGAGGTGGCCGTTATTCTACTTTCTGTGTTATTACTTTTATTTTTTATTGCCATTATTATGTATCGTCGTTGCGCCTGACAAGTTCCAGATGTGATATTTACAAGGTTTTGGGAAACCCAAAAAAACATGTTTTTTCAAAAAGTGTGTAAGTAATCAAAAATCTCTACACGCAGTATTATGAACATACATTTTTTACATAATATATGTAAGATATACATTTGAAATGCAATGTTGCATATATTGAAAGATTTATTTATTTTTTTCTGTAAATCTGCACATACTTGTTTTGGCACCGCGCATGCAAATTATTCATGTGCCATTTTCATGCACATATGGGATAATGTTAACACTGTTTTCTCAAAAACTAGTCTATTATGTAACATTTCGGTATTAAACATTCAGTGTACTACTTTCATTTTCACAATTATTGGTCGGTCTTTTTGTAATGTATTAGTATTAAGTAAAACTTCTGGTGTTCATTGTAAAAGTTAAATTAAAAGTATGTTAAAATATCTAAAAGTCACAATATAAACTCCTCTATAAAGTCCTTAAACCACTTACACGAGTCCAATGCCGAGTGCAGAACAAAATAGATGGAGCTTAAACTTTTGAATAATTAGGTACGATCTTATGTCTGTAGAAACCGTGGTCAGTTTTATGCCTATTCTTAATTAGGTAATCATATTCAGGCAATCAAAATTACGTCGGAACATACGGTCCTGCGTCTTCCGCATTCAGTCACTCTCTGTGACCTTTTCAGGCGGTCGAGCCATCAGGAGAACGATCGTCCTATCCTACGTTCATCAAACTCGGCTATCGTTTCTTCTATAAATGTGTACCTACCATCAAAACGCATGCTCTGAGAGCTATGTCGAGAACTCTGGTATTCTGACTGATAACATCGTTTCAAATCAGGTTTCAAGGTAAGTAGACTCCTGGTCAACCACAAGCTTCAATATTTCGATTAGGATTAGTCCCTGCTACGTAGTTTCTTTACGGTGAGGCAATTTGTGACACTCGCGCACAAAAGACATGGGGCAGGTCTTGTCATCTTTTTAAGATCAGAGTCACCACACTCCCTCTCCCCGCTGTAGCCGTCTCTTCCAGCCGGAGAATGAAATTTAATACACTTTAAGGACCTGAGTCCCACCAAATTTAAGGTGTTGTTTATTAATTCCGTCCTCTCAAGGGGATTTATTATTTTTGAGTTGCTCGAGAGCCGCGCTGATTTCGCTCTGATCGATATCTGGGACATTGGTGCGTTAATGGAACCCTGTGGCCATCATTTCTAGGCTAATGAATCCGTGATAATTATAGGTATCTGTAAAAGCAGTCCATTTCCTTGAGAATATTAATGAAATTAACCTTGAGGGTACAATTTTGCTACCTGTGGCTGTTTGCTGCTGTTGAACTGTTGGGTACAGACCATAGTGCCCCTGTTCTACTCTATGGTAGCCTCGAAAACACTGGTGTTATTACGTCTGAGGTCGTGTCTTATCAGCTTTAGAATTTTCACGTTAAGGTCAAACCGTTCTGACGAATACGCAGGCGTAGGTCTCATTTCCTGTCTAATCTTCATAACTTCGAGAAGCTCGAGCTATGAACACCTTTTTTGCCATTGCTGGACAAAAATATTTGAGCACTTGTTGTAACGTTTTTACCACTGTGTCGGTTTTATCGTTGTCAGTGATTTCTAGCAAATCGAAACAATTTCTAAGTTTCAATTGAAACCTTTCGGATCCCAATTCTATGTGGAGCGTAGTAGGTCAAAGAACAGGCTTTATTACCTGGACTCTTTCTGAAAATACTGGGACAAGTCAGTGATCACAACCGGCATTAAACTACCTGACAATCACAAAGTCATCACTTTTGTCCGTTATGATAAAGACTTTTTCATTAATTGTGACTTTGTCGGGGCTTCACCAAATCTACTTTATATGGGGCCTCATATTAAAGAAAGAATTCACCAAGACGTGACCCTGAGATTGGAGGGAAAATCAACAAGTAGGTATGTGCCTCAGTCATTCCGTATCACGGTTTTACCGCGACCTTATACCCTACAGTTTGGCGTTGAAAATCCCCTTTAACATTGTAGTTGGCAGTGCCTTGTAATATCTTCGCTATGTCTTCATACACAGCCTCGATTGCCTCTTTCGTGCTTCTCGAGTAGTGGCAAACACCTGTATCACATTCAGGGAGTTTCTGTCGGTGAATTCCATTATATGACATGCTACCCGAGCTGATACACTGCTGACTTCCACACCACTGCTAATGAGGTCAATTTTCACTATAAAATGCACCAAAAATAGAGCATTTCATCTGGTGTGAGGGTTGGCGTTTTCCAGTGTTCCTTGATTGAAGTATGTAAGTGAAGATACCCTTTATTCGGACCTCGCACAAGTCTAGTATGTCTTTGCGACTCACTTCTACCTCGAGTTTGATGAGATGCTCGTTCAGCTATGGAGTGTACCTAAAGTGCGTCGTTATATGGAGCCAGGATCAGTCGTGAATGGTACCCTGTCTAAGCCCGTAAATTCTTTGCACTTCCCTCCTGCCATTGTTGCGACTGCTACCGCGACCGGAACAGCGCAAGTGCAGGGAACTGTGGGCCGTTTATTTTTATAAGCTTTCATATTGGTAGGGGTTTGGGCCTTATTGTACGACGTTGACCAGACGGCTACGTAGTGCGTAGTGTTTTATTTTGTTTGTTTTTCTCTTCGTCATGACCTCATACGTTAATCAGCAGGAGTTATCAAATAATGATAATAAATAAATAAAAAGCACATTACTTACGAATTTCGACACACTTTTCTTTTCAATACTAATTAAAATGATGCTTAACGTCACATTAGACTATGTTTGTCGCCATAATGTTACATATTTTTCATGTTTTCCGCGCGATACTGGCAAGATCACATATTCCGTATGTGCGTGTGTGCACATAACCTTTTTTTTTCCGAAGCTTAAAACCCATACGGAGTTTTGCAAAATTGGTTTTAAGCTAAATATTACACAAAGGATTTTACTAGCATAATGTAGATTAGACGGAGATCATAAATATGCAAAAATTGAAAAATGGAAAAAATGCACATATGGAACTTGTCAGGCGCAACGACGGTGTTTTATAAGTGGAATAAAAAGCTTTTTCTTTCTTCTTTTTCTTTCTTTCTTTCTAAGTCGGATCTTATGCCGCCCGCATCCAGTAGACTTCCGTGACCCTTATTAGGTCTTCCGTACACCTTGCGGGAGGCCCATCCATTCTGCGTTTAGTCACTTTACAGTCATGTAGTTTTATGACTATGTTCAATCTTTTTAATCTAGATGATGTTGTGTGAGAATGTCCAACAATATTAAAAAAAAATCAGTCTAAAGCAGTCCACTGCTCGACGTTGATCGCTCCCAAATTACGATTGTTATTTGGACGGCTTTTGACTTTTAAACATTAATGGGCAGGACTACGTGATAATGTAAAACGCTATTTATATAAATAGCGTTTTACATTATCAATAACATTTATCTAGCAGTACACCTGCTTGTACTTATATCGGTATTAAAATTTTAAAGTAAATATTGATCATTGATTTATTGCTCGCAACCAAATTTTGAATAGTCAAAAAAACAGCGCCTTGGATAGCTATTCGGTATGAAGCTATTTTCGGATTGAAACTACGGCTGTTATTTATATTGTGTAATCCCTTTCTGACGACACACAAATAATTGCTTAATCTATTATAGACATTGTTTGCTTTTCGATTATTAAATTAAAGAAATGGCTATAGCTTTGATATATCTCCAATTGGTTTGGAAATGTGGAGGTCTGATGGCATTCTGACCGGAAACCTTGTCGGTCGAAAATCTCCGAGTATGATGCTGATATAACAAATCGCTAACTTGAGAAATAAAAAAACTTCTGCCATGAACTTGCCCAAGTCAGGTGGCTACTGATCACAATAAACCGGCCAAGTGCGAGTTGGACTAGCCCATGAAGGGTTTCGTAGCAACAAGTAATATAATATAAAAGTTCTTATAGTTCGTTGTAACTTTGATTGATGTTTTAACACGTTCGCAGTGGTAGTGATTTTTCTAACCGAAAATTGCGGTTTATGACGTATTAAAAAAAAAAACTACCAGCTCTATCTCTTTCGAACTAATTTTCGTTGGTAGTTTTTATGACAATGTACATGATATAATTTTTTTAGATTTATCATTCTCTTAGTTTAGAAGTTAGAGGGGGGGGGGGAGGGACACATTTTTCCACTTTGGATGTGTCTCTTGCGCAAACTATTCATTTTAGAAAAAAATGATGTTGCGAACCTCAATAGCATTTTTGAAGACCTATCTATAGATACACGTATGGGTTTGATGAAAAAAAAAATTTGAGTTTCAGTTCTGTGTATGGGGACCCCCAAAATTTACTTCTTTTTTTCTAGTTTTATATAAGAATCTTAATGCGGTTAACAGAATACATCTAGTTACCAAGTTTCAATGGCATAGGCCTTATAGTTTTGGAGAAAAATGGCTGTGACACACGGACGGACAGACAGACAGACAGACATGAAGAATCTATAAGGGTTCCGTTTTTGCCATTTGGCTACGAAACCCTAAAAATGTCATTTCAAATTTGCACAGCGCAGCGCAACTTTTCAAATAACATTGGAAAGCTCAGTGCGTTCAAATGTTAAAATTATAGAAACTGATTGATAGTAGGTACATAATAGTAGTTTATGACACTGTTGCATAATAAGGGTTCAACACGAGTATGTTTTAAAAAAACGAGCCGTAGGCGAGTTTTTTTATACTATCACACGAGTGTTATAAGACCAAGTTATGTACAGTGTCATACACTACTTTATCTACTCTAATACTAAATACCTGATTTCATTTTGTCATATAAAGTTGCTCCTTGATTTCGCCGGTAACAGGTTCATGGTCATGTTTGACGCAGTTTTCAGAATGTCTGGTGGTGTACAATTACCACCAACCTCGCTTTAAGACATGTTTTTACACAAAAACTAATTTATTTTACAAACAAAACCAAATTTTGTTTAATTTAAATGTAAAATGTTGGCGCCAAGGCTCAAACATCGATTGCGCATGCGTGTTTCTTTTTTTTTTCAGGCTGCGGAGGCCCAATTTTTTTTTTAATGTAGAGGTTCAAACTTCTTATTCCAGCTGGAGGTTGTTTATGGTGTATCGTAATAATTAAAATGTTTTATTATGATATGGGTGTCCATACAAGACCTGTATCGTAATAAAACTTTTTTTTTGGCCTGTGCGTAATGTTTGTCATAAGGTCATAAGAGTATTGATTTTAATTTTATAATCTTTGTATTATAGTATCAGAGTAGATAAATTTACTTACATTTTGAACGCACAGAATTGCATTTAACAATTTTTATTCAGAAACTTTCAGCAACTTGTAGGATAAAAGCTAATAAGAATCGTGATATAGTTGACATTTTATTCGGATTCGAAATTATCGTTTTCGGCAGTAACATGAGCATCACGATCGACTTTTATTGGGAGGGTCGGCGCTATACTGAGACTTTCTCCTCTTTCAAAGCTTACTCCAAATTGCTTTTGTAGTGGCGTATAATGTATACGATTTCCCCCCGCAACATAATGACAAACAGATATGTAAAGAGCAAAAATGCTAAGTATACTCCCTTTGTACCTACTGGTCGCACTGCTAAAGAACCAGATTGACAGATCTAATGGACGTTACCAATACCTAGCAGCACTAAAAGGCTTTGTTTAAATACTGACTTTATAGCCGTGTTCACATTGGTTCACATTGAATTTTGAAGATATTGGTGACACGAACTGTCACCCGTCTCAGGGCTGACCTTAGAGTAAGATGCTTAACACGGTAATCGATTACAGAATACTAAGATACTAGAGTTTACAATTTCCTAACTTTATTATAACTGAAACTTAACATACTCATTGAACTAAAACTTATACCAGTCATTGACTTATTCCAAATTACATTCAAGTTCAGACTCAACTCCGAGATATTTACCATACGTTTACGGCATTTGTCGAAGGATTATTGGAAGCCAGGCATCCTTAATGAGAATAATATGGGAATACGAGACCATTCATATGCCGAAAATTCCTACGCACAATAGCACTTAATGACAGCGGAGACTGAAGTGACGTCGGTATTCAGTATTTTAGAAGAGTGCTTTAGGATAACTCCGTGGTGTTATCAGCATAATATTTCAAGAGTTCATTGTCATTTGAATTTGAACTCATTCAATAAAAAATGACGGGTTTATTTTGCTCATTAAAGCATAGATCACAGCTTGGTCGGGATAAAATAGATTTCACAGCTAAGATCTAATGATCTAAGAGCCCAACGCTGTTTCGTGAAACCTGAAAAATGGACTGAGTAGTGGTTATTATATTTTTTTAACTTATTTATTTCAATATTTGTGGAAATTCTCACACAACATCATCTAGCCCAAATTAAGCTACTATAAGCTTGTGCTACGGGATCTAAACGACTATTTCATTAGCTACGACGGAATATTTCATTAGCTGCAAGCTTGTCTTGATTGCTTAGCGAGCTAAAGTAAGTATTTCAACAAGGGTGAAAACCCGAGTTAGAATCGAGCTTGAATTTTTTCAAGCAAAGGAAATGAGGAATGACGAAGTTTATGATTATTTCTATTTTTTTATTAATACGCGAGTTATGTAGAACGTTGATTGTGATGCCTTATATTTTCTGTCAGAAATTTCCTAATGAAGGCCAACGACGCACGCGACGGCGCCAGAAGCCCCTATCACTTCAGTCTCAAATTGATTAAGAGATTGCTTTGTTATTCGATTGCAATTGATATGATCATGAGCATGACATTGAATTATTTGATTGTTATGATGGCTCTGATTTTTCTTCTGAGCTCGGGTAGATCCAGAGAAATTTATAAATCTTAATATCACCAAAATTTCAGAGAACTGCGTAAATTACTTTCAAAAATAGCTCTATTACATTTCTAAAAAGATAATAGAGCCCACTTAACTATTGTTTTGAATCATTCATCGAGAACGTTAGTAATTCGCTGAAATCTTTTCAGGCATAAATTGGATTAAATATTCTGAGATAAACAATGAAATTTAATATTGTAACGTTTCTTAGGAGGCAATCGTCTACAGTAAGTAATTCAAGAGATTAATGAAGCTCCCAATGTCTGGAAAATACTGAAGGTTAATAGGTACCTAACACAAATAGTTTCAGATACCTTTAAAAAGATACTAACTAAATTACAACTTTCTGATTAGCTCGTATTAACTTGTAAACAGTTCCATACAATAAATATACTTATTTTTAGGGAGATATAAGAGGTAATTAAACGTTCCATACTACTTCAAGAAAGGTTTTGTAAATTCGGAAGCGCGAGTGCCGCAAAATTGGTGTTGCGAATCCACATGACCACTTTCGATCATCAGGTGGGCCGATGCATGTCTGCCGAACCTCCCTTATATCCCTATGAATTATCGAAAACGAACTAGGTACGTAAACTTGGTTTCAGTAGGCCTATGTCCTGTTGGGAGTCCTGCGGAATCCTTCCGAGGGTTTACCCGGGGCTCTCAACCGTAGGCTGTTAGTTAGGATACGTGTGGTTTTTAGTTGGTAGGAGTCCGGCATAGCATCCATGTAGGATTTTCCTCAGGTTAAAGAAAAAGTAGGCCTATGTTTTATATTCCTGTTCTTCCAAAGGGACGAGATTGATGTACTCAAGGTTACTTTGACGGGATATCTGTGCGTAATAACGCCGTCTACTGTACTTTACTTTAAAAAATTACAAGTTTTTTGTTTGGGACGGAGTACGTAATTTTTATAAAGAATTTTATGTTTCTAAGTATATACCAAATTTAAGCCAAATGCTAAGAACTGTGCTAGGAAAGAAACTTATGTCTAGGATTCCTGGCTAAACCTAACCATAGCACTATAAAAGTAACATTTTATACTTACCCTTTACAATATTTGTACCGGAGAACATGAATTAGACGTCTAGACGAGTGTCGTAAGTTCGGTTCCCAATAATTCGCTTTGAGTTCATCGTCAACGCTCTTTCATCAGACATAGATAGCTTGATAGATAGCTTGACGAACGGCTATTCATTGACACATCCATTCAATTTTCAAGACGTGCAAAGCAAATGAAAGTCATTCTGGATATTACTGATACGAAGTCAAACACCACTGTGTTGGTTTTGTATCAATTGTGGTTTTGTCACTACAAAACCACAAATATTTAATCCTATATTAAATTAAACCAGATTGTACTCCCTATCTTTAAAAGTAAAGTGTTTAACTTTGTTGTTGTTTTAAATGTATGATACTCGTGTGTTGTGTATTTCGGCGAGCAGCAGACTTCTCGAATATTTAAATAAACTATAGATGTACCTGAAAACCTTTTTAAAAAAGTAACATCAGTATTAGATATTTAGGAAAATGCCTGCGAACTAGCCAACGACAAAAATCATTCACCGAAACATTCACGAGCCAAGTTTCATGAAATTGGTTGAGAAATGCGACCAGTCAAAGACAACTAACACACACATACATACGCGATTGCACAAAAGCAAATTTGGTCATTGGAAATGAAAAGTCTCACTGACTACGTACGTTCGCACAGTCAATAATTTGGCACTAAGCTTCAAACCCGTACCTAAATTTTCTACAACAGCACTAAAACTAGATATATGCCAAATGCATCCAGTCAATACATGTTTACTGGTTTTATAAATATTTCTTGCTAGTGCAAACTCCTTTGGTTAGTAGCAATGAGGTTAATTCCATCCACTCCTCCCCTATTGTGATTTGTACTTGTATTTGGCATTGTTCACACCCGGTAATTCTCAGTGAAGCTAAGCTGTCTTGGAATTTAAAATGAATTCACACTTACCAATGTTGGTTTCCACATTCCAAAATGGCAGAAAAGCATGCATCCCACCTGATCCAAAAGACCAAAAGTGCTTTCTGCTTTTCCAGATTTAAGGGTAACAATAATTCTTATGTTTAATTTTTACACAAGTAAGACGAATAATATTCATGAAATGTAAATTAATAGCAAATATTATTAAAGGACGGGTTGGAAGCATGTTTTTCAGCCTTAAAATATGAAAAATAAATTCAATCAGTAAGTCTAATGACCGAAGTTTCAATTACAAAAACCTTGCTTTTGTAAGCCAGGCTTGAAGAAAATACACCCCTTTCATAGACTCGGATAAACAACGGGACCACTCGAGCAAGCCGAGCCTATTTAAATTAGGGTAACAAAATGAGGGTAAATAAGCCTTTTATTTACCTAATCTCACATTATAAAACCCTTGCTTAGTGGTTGTTTTACTTTAACTACCATGGAAAACAATAAATTATGGTTTTGCAAAATATTAAGTTCTGGGTACTATTCGAAACGTTTTAATGTTTTCGAATAAATATTTTGTAACTTATACAATTTCATTTAACCTCACTCCTTTGCTCATCTTTTGTGATGATATATTTTTTAATTTGATAATTTTAAGCAGGTGGAAAAAGACCAATGAAGTCTGTCATGTGCCCTATAGGCGACAAAAAAAACTTTGTGGTTTAGACGTGAACGTGTGCACGAGACTTGACTTGAAAACATTGTTAGTGCGACTGCTTTATTATAAGTGACGCCCTTTCCTGACTTATCCCGATCCACACTCGTGTCGAACAGGACGACGTCGTGCTACAACTATACTGAACGGTTCAGGACATCTTTTTCGTACCATTACCGAAAAAATCAACTCTTTTGTACTAGCAGTATATTTCCCTTCTGCTACAAATCTAAGTTCTTCAAGTTGAGTATAAAAATTCATTCTTAGGGTCATCAACGTGATAATTCTATAGGAAACAGCCCCAGGCAGATTGAATCCCGAATGAAAATTCTATTAATATAGTAGAAACAAAATCAAAATCAGTAGTTCTTTATGCCGCCATGACAGAGTTCAGGGTATGTTTTACCAAAGATAACAATTATAATAGTTCCACATACCTTCCTACTTTTACCATAAAAATATATTGTGACATTTTAATATTTATTGGGAGGTAATATGAATGACCACAATCTGGCCACCCACCAGGATAGCAAAATGCTGACAACGCCTTTTGGTGACGCTCACTAGTCTAGGGGTTAATGTAAATTTAATTCAATTAAACACACTGTGCATATGCACAGTGCAGCTGAACCATGAGATTGATACATGAAACCCGACCCAAACAAACTAATACGATTCTGTTGATAGCGGAGAAGATTACTTGACATTCTAGTCGTAGAGTGTCTAATTTTAATTAATTTCTGCTAACCTATCTTACGTAAGCTTTCAACGTAGATCATAGATTTAATATTGGTATAATGTCATCTTTATTTAATGAATTTTTACAAAGTTGTTTTTTACGTTAGAAAATCTAATTATAATCGAAAATCGAAGAAAAAGCTCAAAATGAACTATGTTTAGGTACTTCTAATATAGAGAGACAAAGAGTCCAAAAGTCAAATATGACTGTCAAATGAAAGTGAAATGTGTCTGCCTCTTAGGCATTATCTTTACTGTCCAATAGGGGTAGAATGCGGCAAAAAGTATCTTAAAACAAAAAAGTCCATGTTCGACCCCTTGGGGGTAGAACGTAGACTACATTTAGGGGTTGAACACAGACGGGGGTCAAAATTTGGGGGTTGAACATGATCTAAACCCAACAGCACGTAAATATTAAAACAAATTGCAGCCATATGGCAAGAACAGTCAAACAAAATGCATAAATACTTTATGGAATTGGAAGTTGTCGAAGAAAATACAACAAAAACAGCATGGCGCCATGAGTCTCGAGACGCAGTATTCATGCAGAAAGCAACATGCCATTAGCATAATATTATGATATGACTAATAGGTATACCGTAAATAAGGAATCGGAAAATTGGTAGCTTTCAAGACAGTATTGACGTTAGGGGTTTCGCATTCCCAATAGTTCTACTAACAAGAAATTCTCAGAGCTCAATAAAGTTTGCCAAGTTTATCACTCAAATTTCAAATCAGCGAGATGGCATTTATTTCTATTATCAAGGGAGTAATTAAGTCTACTACCAAATTGTCCTATATTTCACGTATTAGTGGTTATTTTAATCATGGATACAAAGTAAACTTCGGCCTTAAGTGGAAATTTCGTACAAAACAGCGTTTCGTCTGGGATAATATTCGCATAACGTTAGACATAGCTAGTTTACGAGTTTATCATTACATTTGTTAAAGCTAAAAATATATCCATATCATATGTTTGAATTTCCTATTGACTCAACATCTTAAGAAATGGCACGTTTCTTTTTCAAGATCTGAAAAGCTTTTACAGCATTACTCAATACTGTCAACTATCCTATCGAACCTCAATAGATAACTGGCGTTGCTCTCGTTTCACGGCTCACTTGCCACAACCAAGCTTTTCATTTTACGCACGTCAATACATTAACCTACATACTAAAAGTATTATTATGTGTTTTCCGATTAGATGCCGAGAGTTTAAATGTTCAATTTCAAAGACTACCTTGAGATATAAATAAAGTAAAATATCGTTGCACATAATGTAGTAAGCAACCTTTCACTACGGCCAGTCCTTGCATGAGTGACCATCCATGTGACCACTTTGTGACATTTATTTGAGCGTTTCCGTGCTTCGGATGCCACGTTAAGCCGTTGGTATCGGTTCCCAGTAAAATGGCAGTCGTTAAGCCAAGTTTCGGTACGATACATCTCCCTGTCTCAAACCTCTATCCACTGCAAAACGAGTAGTACACTAATTCTGAGCATGAAGCTGCAGAGATCTCAGACACCAGGAATTTAAGAAAAATGCCAGATTTCTTATTTTTAGGGTTCCGTAACCAAAGGGTAAGAAACAAGACCTATGTTAAACGTATCGTGTTAATAATTTCATCATTTAAATGCCATCAATAATCTGAAAAAGAAATTAAACATAGAGTTCACGAACTCTTTTGGAAATACATACTGTACCTACCTTAACCCTAGAAGCCCAATCTAGGTAATTTATACCTACACACAAAAGCAAATTTGTTATCCCTTTCGCACCCTTTCTTCGATCGTCGCGATTGATCAAACTAACTTAGTACATGCCAAGGACTAACAGGAGATGTCTGTGTCACTTTGGTAAGTATTACCATTTTGTACTTATTGTAATGCTGTAGGTCAAGTTTACCTATGTTTGGTCTTTCTGTAAGTTTTATCCACATGGTACATTTTAGGTTAGGCAATTTTAATTGGATTGAACGTTGTATTTTCTTTTGTTTCTAATAAAAAATATTATTTTTAGGTAATATAACAAAATGAGGTCCTTACGACCGACTCCATAACTCCGTTTAGTAAATATTTTACTTATCGTAAGCTCGAACTCTTTAGAGATGCTTTAAATTAAGATCACGTAGAGCATAGGCGTCGTATTTCGTACCCTTAGTCATGTGAAATGACAGCGTAAGACAGTCCGTACGAAGATGATTCACATCAGTTCTTTTTGTTAGAAGCTCAAAAATTTCCGAACATTTATTTATGTTGACGCCGATTTCCACTTTGTCAACACGACCACACATTAATCGCCTAACTAAACGTACTTAGCATTGTATCGAGTCATACTTTCCATAAATCATTTGCTTTACACACCTACATCACCTACCTGTCACATACGCATATCCAACCACTACTCGGTTCGGTTACACACAACCGTCACGCCTCCAGACTGCACACCATATTGGCTGTACTTCCTACCTACGAAGATTGAAAACAGCAATTATTAATTCGTCGTGAGAATTATGTAAATAGTTTCACTCTTCAGCACAGTGACTTTAACTGCACAAAATAACGTTATACTGTGATATAACGCTAAAACAATATTTCGTAACTGCTGTAACCACAGAAATCAGAAATTCTGATGTCTGTGGCTCTAGCCTTTTAACAAACTTGTGAGTTTCAGCGGCCCTTATTAACCCAAATTAAGTTAATTTAAGCTTGTGCTGTATCTAGACGACTGAAAGACATACTTATGTGTTGCTAAATACATACATATCATAAATAAATCAGGTAACCGAATATCGCAAACAGCTCGAGTGGCTCCCAATTCGCCTTCGACGGAATGCTCATTTCCTCTCTATGCTTTACAGTATTCTGTTCAATCCACGTTCCCCAACTTATCTCAAAGAACGATTCATGTTCCTTAATGACACACATTCAAGATCCTTGAGGTCGTCGGAAAATTTGACACTGGCTATGCCTACTCACTCTACTGGTTTTTACGATAAATCATTCGCCATACAGGCTGTGCGGGTGTGGAATGCGCTGCCTGAAACTATTAGGAAGGCCCAGTCTTTGGCTGTCTTTAAGCGTTTGGTGAAGGAACACTATTTGACCCGGTAGGATGTTCCTTAGCATAATAATTGTTTTCATGTATATGTATACCTATATGTATGTGTATATGTATGTATATAAATATTTATTTATTATGTATGTATGTATATTGGTATGTACCTGTATATGTATTGTATTTATGCCTGGATGTATTATATTATATATAGTATGTACGTCTATATTCATTTACATACCAACTGGTATGTATGTATTGTATTGTAGCTTCATATTTCTACACCTAACTACCCATCTGTCTTCAATATCTTTTTCTGTCCATCCCAAGGTTGCCTGTAAGAAATTGCTTTTTAGCGATAAGGCCGCCCTTTGTACAATATCTTACGATTATTGGTTTTTTTTTTTGTAAACTATAACTTGGTGTACAAATAAAGTTATATTCTATTCTTTCTATTCTATTCTTTTTAGAATTTGTCCCACGTAATAGGTGGTGACTGTTGAGACGTATTGCCGTGTTGAGATGGGCAGGCGCAGGTTGTAACTGCCTGCTGTTGAAATTGTTCAAGTCGCCTAAAAGGCCTTCAACTTGGCTTAACGACTGCCATTTTACTGGGAACCGAGACCAACGGCTTAACGTGGCATCCGAAGCACGGAAACGCTCAAATAAATGTCACAAAGTGGTCACATGGATGGTCACTCATGCAAGGACTGGCCGTAGTGAAAGGTTGCTTACTACATTATGTGCAACGATATTTTACTTTATTTATACCGAAACGGTAAAGTCGATAAAGACGACAAAGACGCTATAAAAAAAGTGCTATTACTAAGAATATAATTTGATATGAAATTATGAAAATCAAATTATACTCACACCAAGAAAAAGTAAAGTGAAACTGGATGCTGATAGCGCAGGATCGTGTATTGTGGTGTTTTAGGATTGTGTATGGAGTGATTTAGGAGAGGCCTTCGTCCGGCAGTGGCCTACTACAGTCTAGTTTGATTGATTGAGTGAAATTATTTTTTACTGACAGTAGGGATATTAGATTCAAATACATTTACTTTGTTGACATTTGCGACGACAAATTAGTTACAAAATTACTTTACCCTTCAAAGCAATAGCTTTTAATAAAACAGGAGGCCAACAATATTTACATAAATATGAAATGTAGACATAAAATGAGCGTATGACAGCGGTACTAATAAATTTATGTATGTTTACATAAATAATACATATACCTGGTATGTCGACGGGACTCCCACTTCGAGAGAAATATTTTCATCAACATTCGTATCAGAATAAAATGCTCGGGTTTATTGTGGAGTAAACGCTCTTGATATTTCCGAACATCTACAGTAGAAATGGGATTACACTTTCAACGAGGTGAACCATATGCTTGTCTACCACCACAACGTTTTTTGACTGTTTTACATCTGAAGCTGGCTTGAAGCGCTCGTGGCCCCGCGGACCCAGTGTTCTGTAAACGATCACTGCAGTAAGCAACTTTCACTATGGCCGGTCCATGGATGGGTGACGATCCATGTGATCACTTTGCGACATTTATTTGAGCGTTTCCGTGCTTCGGAAGGCACGTTAAGCCGTTGGTCCCGGTTGCCAGTAAAATGGCAGTTGAAGGCTTTATTTCAACAGCAGGCAGTCACAACCTGCGCCTGTCCATTTAAACACGGCAATACGGCTCACCACCTATTACGTGGGACAAATTGTGGGTGAAATGTAGGCATATAATATGCCTCTGCCTACCCCTTCGGGGATAAAGGCGTGCCCGTATGTATGTATGTATGTACATCTGAAAACATAATTAAATTGGTAAGAATTTCTTATTTTCACTGCTAAGAAAAGAAAAATTTATACAAGACATACTCATTTGAAAATTAAGTGCAAAATATTCTAGAAAAATTTTGCCTTAGAGCAATGCGGTTGTATGATAATGTCAACGAACATTTTCCTAGCAAAAGGAAAGCTCCGTAAATAACATATATATTATTATTCAAACTATCTAAATAGCATCTTGATCATTAATATTTTTTGACTCATTATTTTGTTTCAAGCTCTTCTCGTGTGAGAAAAATTGTGACGGAAAATTTTAAAAGAAATATCGGAAATGTTTCGAGAAATTCTAAAAAGTGTTTTAATTTTTTTTAATACTGTGTATTTATTGAGTGTGAGGGAAATTTGAATCGGTCTTGATCTAGCCCATAGCAATGAATACACACGTATATAGAAGAGTAGTTCTTAAGGATTTTTTGTGCCAATTTTGTTGGGGGCATGCCCCCAGCTCGTGGTAGTTCCCAGGTGGCGGCGCTATCGGCGCATTTCATTATCGCAGTTCGTTGTCAAAAAATAGTGGACAAAAATAGTAGGTACATTTTAAAGTTTTTAATGGGCTATATTCGGGGGTTGTTTATTAAAAATTTTTTCACGTCCGTTTTATTTAAAACTATTAAATCTATAGATGTTTACAACGATTTATTTTATTGTTTTGCACGCCGCCAAGCGGCAGTTTGTGACACAGAAAGTTGGTCTTCAGAGCGGCCTTAGGAATTACTCTTCTATACACGTGTGTGTTCATTGTCCATAGGCAACGGTACCCTCGTGATATTTTAGCATGTGGATAAACCTGATCTCTGGTTAATATGTATTCGTATTTTTTTGAAGTGAAACTTCTTTATCGGCGTTGGAAAAAAATTTGCGTCACGTCACGTCACGTCACGTCACGATTTTTGGTTACGCGCCATCTTTGTTCTGTTCCTCACCACGGTGGATTCGAATTAAGAGTACTTTATCCAGGGATAGCATGTCATTTAAGGGTTTTTGGACTTTTTGACTTTTGGGCTTTTGGACTTTTGGACTTTTGGATGGGACATTGGTACTTTGGGTCTTTGGGACTTTGGAACTTTGAGACTTTGGGACTTTTGAACTTTTGAACTTTTGAACTTTTGAACTTTTGGACTTTCGGACTTTTGGACTTTTGGATGGGACCTTGGTACTTTGGGTCTTTGGGACTTTGGAACTTTGGGACTTTGGGACTTTGGGACTTTGGGACTTTGGGACTTTGGGACTTTGGGACTTTGGGACTTTGGGACTTTTGGACTTTTGGACTTTTGGACTTTTGGATGGGACCTTGGTACTTTGGGTCTTTGGGGCTTTGGGACTTTGGGACTTTTGGACTTTTGGACTTTTGGACTTTTGGACTTTTGGACTTTTGGACTTTTGGACTTTTGGACTTTTGGACTTTTGGACTTTTGGACTTTTGGACTTTTGGACTTTTGGACTTTTGGACTTTTGGACTTTTGGACTTTTGGACTTTTGGACTTTTGGACTTTTGGCCTTTGGGACTTTGGGACTTTTGGACTTTTGGATGGGATCTTGGTACTTTGAGTCTTTGGGACTTTGGAACTTTGGGACTTTGGGACTTTGGGACTTTGGGACTTTGGGACTTTGGGACTTTGGGACTTTGGGACTTTGGGACTTTGGGACTTTGGGACTTTGGGACTTTGGGACTTCGGGACTTTGGGACTTTGGGACTTTGGGCCTTTTGGACTTTTAGGCTTTTGGACTTTTGGATGGGACCTTGGTACTTTGGGTCTTTGGGACTTTTGGATGGGACCTTGGTACTTTGGGTCTATGGGACTTTTGGACTTTTGAACTTTGGGACTTCGGGACTTTGGGACTTTGGGACTTTGGGACTTTGGGACTTTGGGACTTTGGGACTTTGAGACTTTGAGACTTTGGGACTTTGGGACTTTGGGACTTTGGGACTTTGGGACTTTGGGACTTTGGGACTTTGGGACTTTGGGACTTTGGGACTTTGGGACTTTGGGAATTTGGGACTTTGGGACTTTGGGACTTTGGGACTTTGGGACTTTGGGACTTTGGGACTTTGGGACTTTGGGACTTTGGGACTTTGGGACTTTGGGACTTTGGGACTTTGGGACTTTGGGACTTTGGGACTTTGGGACTTTGGGACTTTGGGACTTTGGGACTTTGGGACTTTGGGACTTTGGGACTTTGGGACTTTGGGACTTTGGGACTTTGGGACTTTGGGACTTTGGGACTTTGGGACTTTGGGACTTTGGGACTTTGGGACTTTGGGACTTTGGGACTTTGGGACTTTGGGACTTTGGGACTTTGGGACTTTGGGACTTTGGGACTTTGGGACTTTGGGACTTTGGGACTTTTGGACTTTTGGCCTTTGGGACTTTTGGACTTTTAGATGGGACCTTGGTACTTTGGGTCTTTGGGACTTCGGAACTTTGGGACTTTGGGACTTTGGGACTTTGGGACTTTTGGACTTTTGGCCTTTGGGACTTTGGGACTTTGGGACTTTGGGACTTTGGGACTTTGGGACTTTGGGACTTTGGGACTTTGGGACTTTGGGACTTTGGGACTTTGGGACTTTGGGACTTTGGGACTTTGGGACTTTGGGACTTTGGGATTTTGGGACCTTGAGACCTTGGGACTTTGGGACTTTTGGACTTTTGGCCTTTTGGACTTTTGGACTTTGGACTTTGGACCTTTGGACTTTTGGACTTTTGGACTTTTGGACTTTTGGACTTTTGGACTTTTGGACTTTTGGACTTTTGGCCTTTGGGACTTTTGGACTTTTAGATGGGACCTTGGTACTTTGGGTCTTTGGGACTTCGGAACTTTGGGACTTTGGGACTTTGGGACTTTGGGACTTTTGGACTTTTGGCCTTTGGGACTTTGGGACTTTGGGACTTTGGGACTTTGGGACTTTGGGACTTTGGGACTTTGGGACTTTGGGACTTTGGGACTTTGGGACTTTGGGACTTTGGGACTTTGGGACTTTGGGATTTTGGGACCTTGAGACCTTGGGACTTTGGGACTTTGGGACTTTGGGACTTTGGGACTTTGGGACTTTGGGACTTTGGGACTTTGGGACTTTGGGACTTTGGGACTTTGGGACTTTGGGACTTTGGGACTTTGGGACTTTGGGACTTTGGGACTTTGGGACTTTGGGACTTTTGGACTTTTGGCCTTTGGGACTTTTGGACTTTTAGATGGGACCTTGGTACTTTGGGTCTTTGGGACTTCGGAACTTTGGGACTTTGGGACTTTGGGACTTTGGGACTTTTGGACTTTTGGCCTTTGGGACTTTGGGACTTTGGGACTTTGGGACTTTGGGACTTTGGGACTTTGGGACTTTGGGACTTTGGGACTTTGGGACTTTGGGACTTTGGGACTTTGGGACTTTGGGACTTTGGGACTTTGGGATTTTGGGACCTTGAGACCTTGGGACTTTGGGACTTTTGGACTTTTGGCCTTTTGGACTTTTGGACTTTGGACTTTGGACTTTTGGACTTTTGGACTTTTGGACTTTTGGACTTTTGGACTTTTGGACTTTTGGACTTTTGGACTTTTGGACTTTTGGACTTTTGTACTTTTGTACTTTTTGACTTAATTTAAGGTGAGGTGAAAATTAAGTTTATGAAGAAGTTTCACTTCTTACGTGTGTACACTAAGTACACGCAATTTTTTTTTATTTAGGTACCTAGTGACAAACAAAACACCGGGCACATATTCATTGTAAAGGAATAAGATGTGACTATACTTATGTATGTAGGTATTATTTAACACTTGCATTCCCAATGAAATCGAAAATTGTTGACTTAGCAATGACTATGTATAACAAACCTATAAAAACTGAAGCGTTGATTTAACCTAAGCCCCTATTCTTGGACAGACGCCCGTAAAATCCGATCCTATAAAACGATAATACACGTTGCTTCGAACTTTCGACGATCAATTCCAAAAACACAAATTTAGACACCGATTTCTTGTAGGTACTGTTTTGTCTTAACTTTTTCAATGTGTATAATCTCGCCAGACAACTATAAAATAAATTTAAATATATTTTTTTATATGTTTCATAGGTCAGGTGGGAATATTGCCGTGTAAGGCTTGTAAAGTCAGGTTTGATAAATTGAAGTTATACCTACCTACTGTAAGAACGAATTCACTACATTTCATGTCTTAAAGAAAATATTAACACTAAAACACGCACCTTACCGAAAAAAATCGTATCACAATTTACATAATATGAAAATATTGGGAAGCTTTATTACGGCATGAGGACAGTAACTTACCTACGAATATTGTTTATGGCGTCTATATTTTTGTTACTTAATCACCACGTACGCAGTCATAAATACGAGTTACGCACGTTTTTATTAACCCTAAGGATAAACTCCATTTGAGTTGTTCGGGTAAGAAACTTCTAGAACTTCTTCTATTGCTACTAATAAACTTAGGATTTATTAGTAGCAATGAAACGGTTAAATGATAGAACGGTGCACAATTGGTGTCGACTGTGTAGAGGAAGTAGTAAACCATTGGTACATTTATTGCACACAACTATGAAGGTTTACATATAAGATTTTACACATAGGTAACTATAGCTTTGGTTTACAACGTACTCGATTTTATAACTATGTTTTTTTATTTTCTTAGGAGTTCGCATTTTGTGGATAAAATTCATGAATAGTTCAGCTGTTGATGTTTTTCAATCCGCTCATGAGGTTTTTAACTTGCTTAACAACTGGCGTGTTAGTGACAATCGGGGCCAACGGCTTAACGTGTCATTCGAATCACAGAAATGCTCAACAATGAAATGTCACAAATGCAACGTGTCACACATCCAAGCAGTAGCAGTAAGTAAAAGTACTGCAGTGACCGTCTATAGAAGCTTCTTCAAAACTTAAAGTCAAATAAGTACGTAGCTAACGGTATTTTACATTAATACAAGATTAATCAACTACCCAAAAGCAAAACAACTCTAGTCGGTACTAAAAATCAAAATTCAAATCTTTATTGTTTTCATGTGTGTTTACAGTTGTTGCTTATTAATCTATTTAAAACTGCGTATAATTTCTTCAAAAGGGGATTCTAAACTTAATTAACACCCAGCTAATCTATTTCTGGACAAACCATTTGGGTTTTGAGAATTATGTTAGTACTTATTATGTATGATTACTAGAACCATATTAAACAATTTATTCCAGCTACTTTAATGCATTGATTCGTTTTATAATTCAGCAATTGTGAACACTAGTTCCTACTATGTAAGATTTCATTGTACTGCGGTTGTGTTCACTTGAACGATTGAATTTTCAATCATATTTCGATTACATATAGAGTTTGGTTATTAAATTATTCTTTTGCATAGCTTGAAACCTAACTCTAGATACATTATGAAGTAAAATTTAGCTTATCGCTTCTGTTTTAATTACCTTTTTTTTAAATAAATATACTTACGTTTCAAGAGATAAAAAACGTCAGGAAAAAATCAACTGTATAATACTCGTATTTGCAGCGAGTATGTAGCCATTATTGAATATTTTTTAAAATAACTTGGTACTGTATACTAGATACTGAGAGAATGAAGTCAATATATGGGAATTATTTTCCCTGTCGTAAGCGGCAAAAATTTGTAATTATTTTGTGTTATTTTAGAGTCTAGTCTTATAACATTAACCAATTATATTTCGTTAATTTTCTACAGGTACTTTGAATCTGCTAAGAGCACCTTGATCATTTCAAATAAGAGTACCTACCTACTCAAACAGTTGCTTAACAAGTTTCAACATCTTCCTTACAAAGAATTAATTGGATAATAATCCTTACTTAAACTTTTGTAGTAGTGTGTGTTTAGCCTTTGGAAATAAAATTTTCGTAATAATTTAAATTTTGTAGTACACTTTAATAAATAGCTGTCCGCTTCTGCAAGTTCGTTTCGTCTTAATAGTTGAATGAGAAAATGTTGTAATATTAAGTTTTGCAAAACGGTCGTAAATATAAATGCCACAACGGTTGCCCATCTCAGTATTAACAGTCAGTATTCAAAAATCTTGCAAACAAGACTTTTACAGAACACCAAGCACTAAGAGGAAATATTATAGGAAATATTATAGAACATAATACAAATAATTTTATAAACTTTGTCGCCATGACATTATGTTGCCATTCTTTTGTGTTACATTACTTTGTCCCTATAAATTACACCACTAACTTGTAATTTAGTCCCCTGGTACATTGCCAAAACATTCTCGGAGAATAAGATACAAAATACGCATGTAGTCAATAAATATGATTTAGATTCTTTAAATATGGACAAATAGAAGCTCTTGTAGCCGCGCTCTGACTCAGTGTTCTGTAAACGATCGCTGTGCTAAGCATCTTTTGATATGGATAGTCCTCAGATGGGGGAAAATTCTGTGTGACATCTATTTGCTAGCGTTTCCAAGCTTCGAAAGGCATGTTAAGCTATTAGTCCCGGTTACTAGTAGCATGGCAATTGAGAGCCGTATATGCGCGATTCAAAAAATCGAGTTACATACTACTCGGTATTGAAATTGTATAAACCTGCATCTGGACATGTCAACACAGCGGTGAGCTGACCACCATTACGTAGAACAGAAGTTATGGTGAAAATATGGGCGTATGGGCTCTATGGTGCGACAATATTAGCTATGTAACGTATGTATTGACACGCCCGCGCTGGGTGATAAACCCTCTTAATATCTATTATAAAATGTGATAGTTTATAAAGGTGTTTCGATTTTTGCTACCTAATGACGATCTAATGGTGTGACAAATCGGAGGCTTAAATTTGTAATAGTTGTAGATTATATTATTCTACTAGAATAACACATAGTTTGCTTTATCCCTGGAATTATGTTACTATGAGGTGCAAGAATAGTCGAATTCCAATGGAGTTAAGCCGCGCGGCCACCATAAATCCAAATAAAATGTAGTTTATGAGCGATTTTGTGTGTAAATGAAGCGAAATTGAAAAAAGTGAGTAACTTCCTTTATTTTAATATGGGACCCGCCATCACCCCATTTAACTTAGCAGCCAGTTTCATAATAACGTGATTAGGTTAGAATAATTAACAAAATACATAAGCGCCACTATATTTAAATTTTAAGAGAAAATTAACAAATCACCAATTTTCAAAATCCCGAATCCTTTTTAAGCAAAAATTATCAAATGACTGAGCAGTAGTGTAAAATTATTACAGTGTAGGTACTATGATAAATATAGAGCTAAAAATATAATAGTCTGAATTAAAACCCCTTTGAAAGCAAAAGACCAAACAATTATGAAGAATTCGTCACCATGATGACGTCGAAGTGAGCCGCCGGCTAGTGTGTGTGTAAAAAGAAGAGAATTTAAATATACATTTTGTTTCATGACACACAATATTACCATCGTATTGGACCTGCTTTTCTCTAGTGTTTGCGATAAATTAAATATTGTCATCGTTTCAGTTATGATGTACTCGTGCGGTGTGGACGTCGAGGCGACGGGCGACCCGACCGTCGGCCAACAGTCGGCCGACTGTCGCGTCGCCCGTCGCCTCCGCCTCCTCTTTTTATTTAGATTTTAAAGTATTCCGTTAATTTTACTATGTAAGAAAAATTTAAACTGTAGCGGTACAAAGGGAAAACGAATCGGTGTGCGTCGCAATGTGATGGTAGAAGTGTGGGGTTCGTGTCGGCTCACGTTGTGTTGTGTATATCTGCGCGTGTGTGTGCGTGCGTGATAGCGTCCGCACCTTTCCGATACATTTTAATGTAAATTTTTTTCAAGTATAAGATATTTATAAAGTACGTGAGGAATAAAAACTACTTAAAAATCCCAAAAAAATGTAGCGAACCTCGGGTCGGCCCGGCCGCCCTACTCCGTGTACATTATGAATCGTAATAAATGTTTACATTTACCTAACTCGGTAAACGAATAATTAGATTTATCGGTACTGCATTAATTGTATTGTATCTGTAAATGACTTGATAAATATTATATTTCTATAGTCGGTGAAACTAATTCTATCCAAAGGAAAGTAATCCGCTCTGTTATAATCTTACCACGTTTGATTCATTCTGTTATTAAATTTTACAAAAGACATACTGAAAAAAAAAAAATAGATAAGGTTCGAAAACCACAAACACAAACCTTATTCATATCAAAAGAAAACTCTTTGGCATGAAAATATTTGGGCGAAGTTTAATTTACTTTCATTCTTTGAGTTTAATACCTTTTGCCGCAAAGGTGAAAGACAATTTTTTTAAAAAGGTGAGCTTTCAAACGAATTGCGTTCTAATTTTAAGTGGCACTTCCTCATTTTTTTTAGGGTTCCGTAGAAAACTAGGACCCAACTCCATTCATCTATATATATAAAAATCAGTGCCACTTTTCGTTGTAATTTTATAACTCAAGAACGGGGTCACCTATCTAAACCAAATGTTTGGGCTTTGTTCGGACTATTTAGTAGATGGTTTATGTGAAGTTTGCACAAAATCGGTCGAGCGGTTCTTCATCTATCACGGGAACGAAGTTGCGCGGGTCAGCTAGTACTTTATATAACCACCTGACCGTAGTCTAGCTCAGAGATCTTTTGCACTGGAAACTGCAGTTCGGCAAAAATATGTCATAGTAGACCGAGCGAGCGAGAGTCTGCAATTCGAAAGTATGGTCGATTTTGCTTTTGCCCGGAAGTCTGTCAGTTACGGTCTAGAGAATAAAAAATTTTTCAATAAAAAATAAAACCGACTTCAACCAATTCCTGAAAAATAAAATTTACTTAGCACAAAGAAATATGTATTTTGATTTATCAGACTTTATTCAATATCATATTGAAGTCGACGCCAAGTAAACCCATAGTTTTATGTAGGTAAATAAATATTACTTTGTGCTAAGTAAATTTTATTTTTCAGGAATTGGTTGAAGTCCGTTTTATTTTTTATTGAAATTTTTTTTTTTCTTTTCATTATTTTAAGTGACGGGTGAACCGAAAAATATATCTATCTAGGTGAAAGTTCTCATCAATACAAATCAATCAAGCCCAAATACAAGGTAGCTGCTGTAAATCGTTAAGGAGTTCCCTCGTCTGTCTTTCGGTTCCATCATCAGATCGACTCCAGACATTCATTAAATTGTAGTACATTAAAGCACTGAATCAAAAAGTTAACAAACGCACTAATTGTCCCTACAATTTTCGGTGGTTGCCCTCGATTTATCCTGAATCCCATCATCAGATCCTGACCTGGTGAAATTGGGACCACCTCAGAAGTGAACTCTATCCAACAAAAAGCAGATTTGAAATTCGTCTATAATTGACGAAATATCGGTGAACATACATAAAACATTGAGAGCTTCCCTTTTTTTTAAGTCGGATCTATCAATCTAGGTGTAAAGTTCTCATCAATACAAATCAATCAAGCCCAAACACAAGGTAACTGCTGTTAATTGTTAAGGAATGCTCTCCACTGTCTTTCGACTCTATCATCAGTTCGACTCCAGACCTTCATTAAATGGAGAACATTAAAGCACTTAATTAAAAAGTTAACAAGCGCACTAGTTGTCCCTACAATTTTCTGCCCAAACATTATCTCTAATGTTTGGGCAGGTCGAATGATTATATAGGTGCAATTCTATACATTCGAGCCGTGCAACTTAACTAAGTTACCGGTAGATGGTGCCTACGTCGCCCCAAGACGTAATGAGGTGAAAGAATTTGACGGTCGAGAGCAGTGTCTCGGTGGTCTAGTTGGTTAAGGCGTCTGGTCCGGCAAACCAGAAGATGCGGGTTCAAATCCTGCTCGAGATCAAAAATTTTTTCACATTAAATTTGAAAATTTATTTGGTTCAATTTTTTAGTTCAGTATCAAAGTAAAAAGGCCTCACCTTATATTTTGATAAGCAACTATAGTCTTTAAAACGACAACATATAAAAAATCCGCGTATCCCTGCGGGTTGGGGATCCACAATGCTTTAAAGTACACAGTTTTTCTGTACTTAGTGTATTTAGTATCAGCATTGCACCCGTGCCAAGCCGGGGCGGGTCGTTAGTTTTTAATAATAGACAGTGAACTCACTAATCGCTTTATAAATTATAGGAATTTATAGGACTAGAACTAACCTTGTAGGTACATATTTCAAGCAACTTTTTTAGAAGTGATTCGGAGGGGCTTGTGTCGGTGCTTACTTTTAGTAGTATTTCTCTTTGGATTCTGGTCAACGATTTAAAGAAAATTTAAATTGTTGCCTTGTTAAGCAAAACTTAATATTTTATAGGAATATGTGAAAATCTTGACCCAACGACAAGAAAATCTAAAATACAACAATAACTTCTTAAGATTCTCTTTGAAATTCTTTGAAATGAATTGAAATTAATGCAGGGTGTGCTATGTTGCAGTATCCAAGTCAAATTTGTACAAAAACTAGTTGACACATGAGTTTAGGTATCAAATGACATTAGAAAAATAAATTGTACAACGCCCTTTCTAAGCTGACCCTTGAGACAGTTTTTCAGATAAGGTTTTATACAAGTAGGTTTAAACAAAAAAAGAATCATAGTGGTACTATACGACCCGATACTTGGGATTTAAAATGTACAAATATCTGTGTATATTAAAAATAAATAACTATTTCTGGCCATTTATTTATCACCGTCACTCACTAAACTAAGAAAATATAAATACTTGTGTTGTGGAATCTTGTTTAGATTTTATAACACAGCATCGGGTATCTAAACACAAAATAACCCACTCTCTCTTAAAAGAGTCGATAAAATTAATTGGAGAGTACTTCGTTAAAGGCGATGTTTTAGGGTTCGATACCCAAAGAGTAAATACGGGAGTCTGTAACTGAGACACCGCTGTCCGTATGTCTGTCTGTCACCAGACTGTACCTCATGAACTTGATTACGGTTCATGATATACAGCCTTTCGTTCGTTTGTTTTTTGGCACACCTTCTGTGATCAAATCCGCCCATACTTGTGGGTTAGAAATGCTCGCCAGAAGTGCTACTCTTATACAGAAACTCGTTCTTAGCTTTACCGGCACACGTGAGCACTTGTTTTAGAAGACCAGGATCTTCAAGTGGAGTATGAAGAAACAGATTAAGGGCCGCCGTCTTGACGGCTGCTGTCTTTCCAACTATGATACGGGGCCCACAATCTTTGGAATGCCACGGTTTTTCATCACTTGGAATCCCATCATTTCATTTTGATGAGCCAAACATAAAAAAGTTAATTGACTGCGATACTATTATTTTCACAACCATTAATATTCACAACTTGATTAAGATTGAAACTGTTGACTTTACTGTGATATCAATTTTTTAAAGATTCTGCTTGATGAAGGGAGTTCCCATGAGGGCTGTGATTACTTAGGACCGAAAATACACTCAAATTACTCTCGAATCACATCATTTCAAGTAATGAGAAAAATGGCAAATATTGAAATAAGAAATCTTAAACAACTCAAGAGTAAGCAGTCAAGCGGGGATCGGTTCACAAACAACGTGGCATTTTATAACATCTCAGATTTTTTAATATGGCCATTTATAGGTTGACTAGCTTTCATTTCCTAAAATAAAATCTGCCTGAGTTACTTCTTATAACAGCTCTCATCTGCCAGTGGAAGTCTCGTTAAAATCAGATCAGCTGTTTTCGAGGTTAGTCAGATAATTGTGTGTTTGTCTTTGAACATGTTTGCATACCTGTTGAACAATATACACCAGTTTTTAGGTGATATAAATTACTAAAGAGAGAAATCAACGTCACGATTAATTTTCAAGTTATATCGTACGTTAGTATCGAAGCTCACACGATGAAATATTCATGAAGACAATGTAATTTGCCGCCGATATTGGCCCTGTATGTGCTCTTTATTTTACGGTGTGTGCAACGGTGACAAAATCGAGCGAGTTTTTGAATATAGCAGGAAATATATTCAGCATAAAAATACAAACGTGTTGATCTATAATTTAACTAGCGGACGTCACGCGGTTTCACCCGCGTAGTTCCCGTTCCCGTGGGAATACGGGAATAAAATAAAGCCTACGTTCACCGCAAAGAGTGTAGCTTTCCAACAGGGAAAGAATTTTTCAAATCAATCCAGTAGTTCCGGAGCGTATTCGTACAAACAAACAAAAAAACAAATCTTTCCTCTTTATAATATTAGTATAGATTATTATATGTATAGATATACTATAATCACGCATATACCCCAAAAAGTAGGCAGATTATAATATATAACATCCACATTTCACCATTATTCCACATAGAAAGTAGTAAGTCTATATCCGTAGTAAAATTGACAGCCGCTGGTTGTAACTACCCACTGTGGAATATTTTCAAGCCACTGTTACGATTTTCCATTGGGTTTACGACTGTCATGTTTTTGTCAACCAGGAAGTAGTACTCTTTATACTGTGACCAGGAGCAATGGCAAAGGGCACATTAGACTTTTGAAGTACAAAAACGCTTGTAAATGGAAATAAAAATAACTGAGTCCTAATCTGAGTACCATCCGTAGCGTAAAGTGATGAAAGCAGTGACTGTAGTACTGAAAACTTATTCAGCTTTTCTTAAAATACTCGATAAGTCCATTGATTGTGTAAATTGTGACAATGAAAAAGGATTAACGATGGCACTCCAGTTGATTGCTGAGGCAACGTCTGCCACAGACACTGTGACATTAAGACCGAGATCAAATAAGCAACGCTGAAAGGAATGAAATCATTAAGACTCTTTGAATAAATAAAAAGATTAAAACCCCCTCTCTAAGGCTGAAGTATAAAGTTAACAGTATTGATAACCAAGTTGTGGTATTCAATAAATTTGTGCTACATAAATTTGGGTTACCGACAATAACAGAAGTAATTTTGATTTATCTTTGTAGATTCTGGTATCTTGAACACACAGTTACCTAGAAAAAGTTACTTACTAGCCAACATGCCATAGGCATCGTTTTGAGGGTTTACACGGTCACTATTACGCGGTATATCACGGTATTTAGTAGACTGAGGGGAGTAGCTATATTTTAGCTTTTTAATTGTTGGAAGTTACTGCCGTCTGTCTCCCAACCCCTTAGGGACACCTGCACCAGTCACCGGGAGGTCCGCATTGATACTATGTTGAGTCCACACAGTTATCACGAGTCTAATATTATTTACAGTAATATTTGGTTGTTAAAGGAGCAATACCAGGTAGATATTATAGGTACTAAGCGCATCATTTTGAAGATTTTTAAATTCTTTGTAAAACTGATGTACGTATACTACGTAGGTATATTATCAAAATAATATTTCAGTTCAATTTATTTACAGAATTTGTGCTGACACGACTAAAGTTGTACCCATTCGATTTTATGTTAAAATTATACTTAGCGGAAAAGTTGTTTTGCGCCAACTCTCTCAGTTTTTTTCCGTACGGTGGTAGAATCACAAACAGTAAACAAGTCTGGCCTATCTTGTAGGTATTAAGTGAAATACACAAACAAACTTATTGGGTTAGTGTGTCAATAGCAATAGGCGAAATATACAACCCCGTAAAATTAACTTGTAGCGTTTACTTAAATGCATTCGAAAAATTCTTCTCTTTGACAGTTCTGCTTCCACTCTCTTCATGCATGCTTGCCGGGTGTGGAAAAAGGATCATTGGTGCACCGTGGAACTACGACTACAGGTGCAGTGATAAGCACTGTATGTTTTAATCAAGGTTACAATTTTCTGCAAATCGTCTTTTATCTCGAAGCGGTCGGGGATCCTGCAAAAGTATGAAAGTAGTATACAGTAGTTTGAAAGTTTTGAACCTCGATCAGTTAAGTGGAAGCAGTAGACCTTGGTTACTAGAAATCGGCTGTAGTGCAAGCAATTAGCTCCCACAGCCAACAAAGGTAGTAGATTTTTCATAAAGACAAATTTCAGCTCTCTAGCTATCACGGTTTTTGAAATACATCCTCGTGACGGGCAGACAGATAGACGGACGGAGATATTTATTTATTTATTTATTTATTTAATATTTATTTAAAAAAAAAAAAGAAGTATCATGAATAGGGACCTAAAAAAAGTTCGTTCGTTTGAAATGTGGGTATCTATACTAATATTATAAAGAGAAAAGATTTGTATTTTTTTGTTTTTTTGTTTGTTTGTTTGTAACGAATAGGCTCCGGAACTACTAAACCGATTTGAAAAATTCTTTCACTGTTGGAAAGCTACACTCTTTGCGGTAAACATAGGCTATTTTATTCCCGTATTCCCACGGGAACGGGAACTACGCGGGTGAAACCACGTGACCTCCGCTAGTATAATATAAATATGCATCTGCCCACACCTTCGGGGATAAAGTCGTGACCATGTATTGTAGGTATGTATCATAAACATTAAGTTTCAGTGGCGTTTTCTGTTTGAAATGGACTAATGCATTTTCTGCATTACATTAAATTTATAATGCTACGAAGTCTACCAACTTTGTAGACGTAGATGTCCCTGTAGGATAAAATTACTACAATATTTCAACACGAAAAAGCCCCACAAATTTTCATAAAATTCTACCAACCTATCCTCACTTGAAAGTTTGTTAACCTGACTGTCTGAATGACAAAGATTGAGAACTTGCAAAAATGAAGCCTTAAAAGTTATAATTAATCTCACCAAATTACTCTTTCGAGGTCTTCTTGTAGAGTAGTTTGTACTGTGCGTAATAGTTTGAAATTATGACACAGCTTGTTCTGACACAGTAGCTTGCCACAGACAGGTTGTTCATTCTCAGTCACTTTGCATCTGCAGCTATAGGCAATTTCTTCCGAGTTTGTTAAGTGGTACATAATCTGTTACTATTATTGTTAACCAATCACGAAGACGAATCACGAAGATCACGAAGAAATTTCTTTCTTTCTTTCTTTCTTCTAAGACGAGATATATGTTATAAGTTTAACCTGTGTATCTGTTTGTCTATGTATGTATGTATCTGTCTGTTTGTGGCATTATGACTATCCAAGGGATAAACCGCTTACTGCTGCGCTACCGAGTCAGTGAGGTCATCTTTTTGTATCTAATCTTTTACAAAATTTTGAGAATGTGTTTTATTATTGTTAAGTAGGTATATTCGTTACTAGCTGAACAGTGACGCTGTGTAAATACAACGTTATGTGAAGGGCCCCGTGACTTTCGGTAGATCTATTAGCAACAGGCATGAATAAATACACCGTATCGATTTCCAGAATCGGTCAAACCGTTTGAGAGGTACGCGACTAACAAAAAATAATCAACCTTTCCGATCATCGGACCCCCTGAGCTGCTCCCCCACGGGGGATGGTGGGGTTTTTTTGTCACACGGCCAAAGCAGGTGAATTTTTAAAAATCTTTAAATGCAGTATTACTTACTTTTGAAAATAAAGTAAGGTGTCCTTTCAACATAATTTGCCATCATCAATATTAAGGGTTGGTTCCCTTGGTTGGAGGCTGAAGGAAAAGTTATTTTATGTATCTGGCTGGACTGCCTCTGTGGCGCAGTTGGTAGTGATACCGCCTGCGGCGCTGGAGGTCGTGGGTTCGATTCCCACCGGAGACAAATATTTGTGTGACCCATAAATAATTGTCTTAAGAGTCAGGGCGTTTCTATGTATAATATGTATGTATTTAAAAATTATATAAGTATTAATATCCGTGGTCTCTGATACCTATAACACAAGCAGGTTTTTCCTTGCTTACTTTGGGATCAGAGAGCGCTGTGTGAAATGTCCGTGAATATTTATTTTATTTATTTATTTATTGCACTCGCACATTGCAAACAAAATTATTTTATCAATTCGGGATGAAAATACTAAACGCGTGTTCTACTAAAGTTAACAAAGCAAACTGCTTGCTAATAATGCTACTGGTTGGATAAACTACACGAGTCGTGCTGCGAAAGAAAAGTGTCTTTTTCCAAATGCTGCTTTTCAACGAAATTCGACACAAAGTATAGTGAGGCAAAAATGTTTGTTTGAATTTTACATGGATTTTTACTTAAGACTTTTTTGTTCTTCTCCTTTTGAACTTTTAATGGCCTGAGTATTTTCCATTAAAAGTTATCTTATAAAAACCATATTGTTTGAGTAAATACCTCTACCATATTATACCAAATAACGAAATTTCAAAATAAGTATGAATTAGGTATATAAAAATAACTTTGTTTTGCACTTTAAGCTCTTCTGATTATGATTAGATGGAAAACATCTATTAAAACTTAATTTATAGTTTATAACTGTACATGTATAGATTTTATTTATTTATTTAATAATTTATTGTACACACATTATTTGAAAATGAGATACACAAACGAAAACTAGTACAAAGGGTTGATTAGGTTGATTTCAGTTGCCAGTACCTAACATGGCAGTTTTTAAGATAAGTTGAATGCGGTTTGAAATTTTATAAACAATCGAGTTCGTAGCCCAACTGGCACCATTGAATTTCAATAAATAGAAAGAAGCTTATTTCGGAACTTATGAGTATGACATAATTTAAATTGTTAAACTGGAAAGATTACTGTACTTGTGTTTATCCCTGTAAGGTGTAGGCTGTAGGTGTAAAACGTCCCTTCAAGTTATAGGTATTTCGAAAGTTATATTGTAGAAATCTAATTTGATTACGGAAATAAGGAGAGAATTCATAATTTCAATGCAATTTAATTTTGTTGTGTTTGTTATTCTAATTTTTTGAAAAAAAATCATTGATACACAAAATTTGCTGTTCCTTAGGCTCTCTCTAACTAAAGAACAAAAATAATGGAAATCAAACAGAATTATTAGGTACTTATAGATACAAAATTTTCTTCTATATTTTAACAAGAGGTGAACAGTTTGTTGTCTCTTTATCTTTTGACAAAAAGTAGATCGCTGGTCACAATTGAGGACAATCGCAAATAAAATAAAAATGTAAAATAAATTTTATTGACGCTGTGAAAATGATGGCAGTTCTGAAATGTCTTTGTAAAGTTTTGCAACCGGCAATATATCATTTGTCTTTAAGTTTTTTCTGCCTACTGGTTTTGAAAACTTGAATTCTGTGGTGTGAAGTTAAAAAGAACTTTTCAGTTGACTTTTTATGAAAGTGTAAAAATTCTCATGGATATTAGCACTTTTAAGAAATATCATAAATACTATGGCATATTTTCTGCCATGGAATGTTTAAAGTGTAATTAGTATTTAATACGGGTATTGATTCGTTTCAGTTTAATCAAAAATGGTAATAAAATTGTCTATAAAGTTCCTACGTAGTCAAAGACTGCTTAACCCGATTCCTGACTATTTTGGGAGGAACCTTTTCTTTACAACTGCTCACCTCCACCCATCATAGAACCAGATGAGACATATTTTGATTAAATTTCATCTTTACGTAGTAAGTACGTGGTTTCGACCGCGTAGTTCCCGTCCCCGTGGGAATACGGAAACAAATTATGGTCTTATACTACTTGGGCATAAGGTTCCAACTGTGAAATGACTTGTAAAGTCAGTTAAGCAGTTTGGGAGCCTAATTAATGCTAACAAACAATAAAATCTTTTACCGATATACTATTACAGTATAAATAAAAATGAAAACGTGTTATTTTTTGTTTCTGTGCCCTTTTCCGAATTTTCGAATTTTTGAATCCTAGTGGATGCTATGACGGACATTTTCAGACTGGCATGACAAGTTTACCTGTCTGTGCGGTTAGATCTTTTAAACTACTCAACGGATTTTCATGCAATTTTCAGTTATAGATAGAATGGTGCAAGAGGAAGATATATATATATATATATATATATATATATATATATATATATATACATATATATATATATATATATATATATATATATATACATATATATATATATATATATATATATATATACATATATATATATATATATATATATATATATATATATATATATATAAAAAACCCTGGGGGACTTCAATGGTCACCACATTGAGTGGTTGGGGTCCCTCAAGACAGATCCTGCAAGACGGGCCACCCACGCCTTCGCACTCTCCCATGGTCCCAGGTGGTACGCGGGATTACGCGCATACCGGACAGGTCAGACCATGAACCCGCCCTGCTGGACTTACTGCTGACGAGTAATCCAGCACAGTACAGTGTGACGGTTAGCGCCCCACTGGGTACATCCGACCACTGTGTTGTGCGTGCCCGCCTGCAGGTACCGTCCCCTGCAAGGGCAGTAGAGGTGCCGCGGTGACTGTGGCACTACTCGTCAGCAGACTGGGACGGACTACGAGAATACTTTGCAGCCGTCCCGTGGAGTCAGCGCTGCTTTGCAGGGAGGGCTTCATCAGAAAGCGCCTCTGCGGTTGCTGGTGAAATCACATTAGGTATGGAATACTACATTCCATACACTGATGTCGCTAGCATCCGCAAAGCCCGCCCCTGGTTCGGGCGTGAGTGTGCCGTAGCTGTTCAACAAAAACAGGCGGCTTACCGCGCCTGGATCAGGGCTCGAGCTGTGCGCGACCCGAATGTGGCCCGCCTCAAGGCAGCGTACAACAGAGCCCGCATATGGAATACTGCTGTCACCTCTGGGCGGGGGCACCCGAATACCAGCTTCGTCCATTTGACTCGGTGCAAAGGCGAGCTATGAGAGTTGTCAACGATCCCATACTTGCAGGTGGTGTGGAACCTCTTAGTGACAGGAGAGACTTTGCTTCTCTATGTGTGTTCTACCGCCTGTACAACGGTTTGTGCTCTGAAGAATTGTTTGATATGATGCCTACGGCTACATTCTATCATCGCACCGCTCACCATAGACAGGGTGTTCATCCTCACACGTTGCGTCCTGAGCGCTCGAGCACGGTGAGATCTAATAGAGGCTTTCTTCCGCGTACGCTTAGGTTGTGGAATGATCTCCCTGCTTCGGTTTTCCCGGACGCCTGCAGTATGGGGTTCTTCAAAAGGGGACTTAGAAGGTTTTTAAAGAGTCGGCAGCGCGCTTGTGGCGCCTCTGGTGTTGCAAACGTCCATAGGCTGCGGTGACCACCGGTACATCTGGTGGGGCCGTATGCTTGTCTGCCACTCTAGTGGTATAAAAAAAAAAAAAAAAAAAAAAAAAAAAAGAGCCGCTAGGTCCAGTAAGAGAGCCTTCAAGAGAGCGGACGCCCAGCGCGTCACGCGGCTTGGTCAGGAGCTCACGTCACATCCGACGGGCAGCCGTGGATACTGGCAACTGGCCAAAGCCGTGCAGGCCAACTTTTGCAAGCCCTCGCTGCTGCCGCTGCGCCATCCTGACGGATCACTGGCTCACAAGGCCCAAGAGAAAGCGGAAATGCTGGCCAAGCTCTTTGTGGCTAATTCCCGGGTCGATGACTGTGGCAAGCAACCTCCCACTATCGCCAACTGTGGAACCACGATGCCGGAAATTGTAATCCGGCAGTGCGATGTGCGGGCGGTGCTACGGTCACTCGACACGCGGAAAGCCAGTGGTCCTGATGGCATTCCGGCCGTGGTGCTGAGGAATTGAGCAGCTGAATTGTCTCCAACGCCAATACGTCTGTATCGCCTTTCGTATTCGTCGGGAGAAGTGCCGGAGGCTTGGAAGGAGGCGAATGTCCAACCGATCCCCAAGAAAGGGGATCAGTCGGATCCAGCCAACTATCGCCCCATAGCCGTAACCACCGTCATCTGCAAGGTGTTCGAGCTAATCATCAACAAACAGCTCATGCGCTATCTGGAGGATCACTCGTTAATTAACGATCGCCAATATGGCTTTAGGCCGAAACGATCAACGGGTGACCTCCTAGCGTACATAACGCACACCTGGGGTGAGGCTATGGAGAGGCACGGCGAATCTCTGGCTATTGGCCTAGACATCGCAAAAGCCTTTGATAGGGTATGGCATGCGTCGCTTCTTTCCAAGCTGCCGTCATATGGATTATCGCATCAGTTGTGCCGCTGGTTGGCCAGCTTCCTGAACGGGCGACGGATTCGGGTTCTTTGTGATGATCAGGCTTCCTGTTTTTTTCAGGTAAATGCCGGAGTACCACAGGGATCGGTATTGTCCCCAACTCTCTTTCTTCTGCATATCAATGACATGCTGTCCCTTGGGTGCATTCATTGTTATGCGGATGACAGTACTCTTCATGGGAGCTATTCTGGCCGTCCAGCGGCAGGGTGAGGCGACGTGGATGAGAAGAGACGACAACTCGTGGCGGATCTCGATCTGGACCTGGGCCGCATTGCCCAATGGGGTTCAGACAACCTGGTCGAGTTCAATGCCAGAAAAACACAGGCGTGTGCGTTTACAGCTAAGAAGTCCCCATTCCTACCCCTGCCCTCTCTTCAGAGCATTACAATTCCACTAAAGGACAACCTGGAGATCCTCGGTATAGACGTCCGGCGTGAGCTCAATCACAAAAACTACATAGAGAGCTGAGGGGCAAGTGCGAGTTTTTGCGTGAGCTTGTCGACATTCACGGCTCACCAATTCGTTTGGAATCGAGACCCCGCCACTTAGCTGTAAACGCGGGAACTTGTCTCGATCCCATACAAATCGGTGATAACGCGCTCGTTCGTGAATGTCGACAGGCGCTCACCGGAACTCGCACTTGCCCCTCAGTATTGGTCTGGCCTCGCGGAAACTGGGAATCCTGAATAAGGTGAGACGGTATTTCACGCCACATCAGAGATGTTTACTGTACAAGACGCAGATTCGTCCCTGCGTCGAGTACTGTTCTCACCTTTGGGATGACTCCGCGAGGTACTTGTTAGACGCGCTTGACGCTATGCAGAGACGTGCTATCCGAATAATTGGTTGTCCTGAGGTGACGGGAGGCCTCGAACCTTTGTCGCAGCGAAGAACCATAGCGTCCTTGGCTGCCTTCTATCGAATGTATCACGGCGAATGTTCTGAAGAGCTCTTCAACCTGATCCCACCATCTCCTTTCCGATCCCGAACAACGCGTGCCGGGCAGAGATGCCACTCATACACAGTGGAGAGAATCTTCGCCAGAACCGAGCGTTTCAAAAGATCGTTCCTCTGTCGAACTATAAAAACATGGAACGACCTGCCCGCACACGTCTTTCCCTCATCTTACAATCCCGGGTTCTTCAAGAGGAGCGTGAAGAGGCACATCACAGGGCCGCCAACTTGAGGACCACTGTAAGAAGTGGCCCCCAATCGCTAGATGCGCCACTGCTTTCTTACCATCAGGCTGGTGGCGACGTCAATTTGGCGAGCTGAATATAAAAAAAAAAAAAAAAAAAAAAAACCCGCCCCTGATCACTCCCGGCGCTGGATTGCGACGGCCAGCCTCTGCACCAAAAATGAGCCGGACCGAGAGTCACCTGTAGTAACCGCGAGCCTATATCCTATCTCCCTTACAAATTCCTTGGCCTCCCTGCCCCAGCTCCCCAGGGTCTCCACTGCTACGGGGACAAAGTAGTAGCGCGGCTCCAACTCGGTATATTTATTCTTTTTCCTTATGCTGGCCTCCTCCGCCGCAGCAGAAGGGGTGTGAACTGTGCGACTAAGATGGCTGGCGGCGACAGTGCTGACACAGGTTGCATCCCAAATAAGGCATCGGCCGTTTTTCCAGGGGATCAAAGTCAGCCCATCCGGTCTTTTACCGTCCGACCTGCTCAGACCTGGAGGCTCAAGCACGCAAGGTACATTCGCCGACAAAAGGGCCCTGCGGACGATATCATTCAGTGCGTGGTGTCGCGAAAACCTTCCAGTGCACCGCCGACAATTCAACGCATGATGGCCATCTGCTTACACCATGGAACCGCAGGTGCATGAATGGGGTTCGCACACTTTACAGCCCAGGCGCAAAGCTACTGCCACACGCAGGGAGTCGCCATCAAGCAGGGTACCCAGGTGAGGTGAAGGTAACGCCAGCAACCACGCTCCAGATTCAGGTTGTGATACCGCCCGCAGTCTCGCCTTATCAGCCCCTGTAGCGCCCTCTAATAATTGGGCTTGAAGCCGCCCTACTCCCACATCATCCCATGCCCGCTGAAGGTGTCTCGCCTCAGGAACCGACGCACCCCCACTGAGGACCGACCAAGCTGACATAGCATCCGACACAAAAGGCATGCTTCCCCCGTTACCATGAGAATTGAGTAAATTAGTAACAAGGTTTGCCACCCCATGCGCAGACGCCAGGAAAGCCGGCAGGCCCACATCACGTGCACATCACACCCCGAGACCACCACATCGGACTGGCAGAGCAGCCTGAACCCACTGGCTCTTATCCATAGAGATATTGAGGATTGCTTCCAACATCTCTTTCAATTGACCGTCGAAGGAGGATACCTCCTCGGTACAGAGCCAAGTTGGGGCGGTCCTCAATAAATAATTTACTTTTGGGAGAGCGAGACACATGCGCACCAAGATAATCGCGACATGCGCGGATACACCACTAAGACGTTCGTGAGCGGCAAGAAGAAGCTGCTTTCGGGCAGTGATGGCCTCCGGAACTGCAGAGAGAAAAATTGGTGATCCTAAAAGGTTGAAGTTAGAAGAAGAAAGTTCCTTGAGACCAGGGAGAAGAGAGCTAAAATGAGAAAAGTGTGTTCGAGCCGCAGAGCCACAGGAGAAGAATTCGCACTTCGAGGGATTCACCTCCAGACCCAGGTCCCTAATACTGGGAATTAAAGCTTCTAGATCTTGAATCACGTCTTCGGGTTTGCCCCCGATAGTGCCATCGTCCAGGTACCAGACGTTAAGAGGGGATTTGAGACCACGGATTGTGTTATGAATAGCTAGACTGAACACCAGCGGGCCTAGAGGATCCCCCTGTTGGGCTCCCACTTTTGAAAGAATAAGATTTTTCTCCAATAAAAAGGTTGGAAGGAAGTCGGTAGACTTGATGAAGGAAGGGATTAACCTTTGACGTCACATTGCCGGACGACTCCCTCGCAGGCACTCTCAGAGCTGTATACGCGAAAGAAAACAAAGCGCTCCACTCATCCAAACCGTTGTGCGCAACGCAGGAGTCTATAATGTCACACAACCTCCCGGCCGCCTGATTTCGGGCCCCCTTAGGGATGTGTCGGAGAACCGGTATACTGTCCCTAAAAGAGGCCAGCCTGTCCAGGCAAGAGTGACCAGGCGATGTAACCAACGGGCTCCGCCCCGCAGGGTCAGCTGCGTCGGAGACGGTAAATGGTATAAATAATAATTATATTATAAAGAGGAAAGATTTGTTTTTTTGTTTGTTTTTTTGTTAGTAACGAATAGGCTCCGGAACTACTGGACCGATTTTAAAAATTCTTTCAATGTTTGGAAGCTACACTCTTTGCGGTGAACATAGTCTATATTTTATTACCGTATTCCCACAGGAACGGGAACTACGCGGGTGAAACCGCGTGACGTCCGCTAGTATTTAATAAACGTTCAAATTAATTTTAAACTAATAGTGTTCAACATAACAAATATGCCATAATTTAAATATACGGTGCACTTTTTAATGTTAAAAAATATGTATTTTTTATTATTATTAGGGGTTAAAGTATGAAATTGCCGATTAGTACCGAAAATCTAAAATGGTTATTTTTTTAATTTTTAACAAACTTATTTATTCAAAATAGTTACCATTATTATCTATACATTGCTGCCATCTAATAGGAAGGTCATTTATGCCTTTGCGATAGAACTCTAAGGATCTAGACTGCACAAACTCTGTGAAAGTATTTTGTACTGCCTACTGGGAAGAAAACTTCTTGTCACGTAGATAATTGTCCGAATCACGAAAAAAATGGTAGTCCGTTGGAGCAAGGTCTGGCGAATACGGAGGATGATGAATGGTTTCTAAACGCAATTCCTGTAGGGTTAAAATGGTTTCTCGTGCTGTATGAGGTCTCGCGTTGTCATGGAGCAATAATGGTGAAGATCGATTCATGAGTCGGACACTGTTGTGGCGTTTGACCTGGGGTCAGCCATTGCATTTTTCTTTTACGGTTATCATAAAGAATTCACTTTTCATCACATGTTACAATTCGATCTAATATTCCTTCATTTCTGTACCGATTCAACAAGGCAACACAAGTTTCAACACGCGTTTCTTTCTGCAGATCGGTCAAATCGTGAGGCACCCATTTTTCGTATTTTTTTATTTTATTAATTTGATGCAAATGAGTCAATATTGTGGGTAAGGTAATGTTAGACCATGCCGCTAATTCCTGGGTAGTTTGACTAGGATCGTCTTCCACCATCTCTCTTAATTCATTGTTATTCACATGTGTGGGTGGTTTTCCTCGTGGCTCGTTCTTCAAGTCGAAGTTTCCTTCGCGAAAGCGTTTAAACCAAAATCGCACGGTGCGTTCATTAATAGACCCCTCTCCAAACGCAACATTGATATTGCGGGCTGTTTCTGCCGCGTTACTTCCGCGTCGGAACTCGTATTCAAAAGTTACTCGAATTTTGGCAGTATCCATCTTTCTTGTCTAAGTTGAATATCAAAAACAATTGAAAGTCGATATTCAAATGTTTCACATGTTTTAAAAGAAGAACATCATAGAAACTATGTTAAAAAAGTTTCCTTCGAAAACCTCAAACCACGAAGATTCCATGTCAATTCAAAGAACCTATTGCAATAAAACGGCAATTTCATACTTTAACCCCTATTATTAAAAAATGCACCGTGCATTATAGATGAGATGAGATGTTACATTATCTAGTGTGGTTGGTGGGGGGCTTCGGAACATCAACGAGCAGGGGTGGACGAATATTGGAAATAAAAATATTAATAAAATTTGATGTTATGAATATTTGTTCCTCGTTTGTTGCTGGCTCAACGAAAAGGAAAAGCATTTCAATTAAAAAATACAATATAAGCTCAATTTAAAAGCAATTCGTAGCCTGGCAGATTCTAAAAACGTTTAAGAAAACAGCAAGTAAGAACACTACTAAAAACTTACACGTAATTTGCTTTTCTTTGGGAATGAGTTAATAAATAAAACAGTACCCTAATAATAATAATTCAACCTTTGTATCTCATAAAGAAAAATAATATTCAAATATCCTCAGAATGTCATAATTTATAACAACAACAATATTTTTTAAATACTTTAATGTCTGGCTTTAAGAAGCCTAGAAATCATTTAAAAAACTCGAAAAAAATACCGAAATAGTTTCTCTTTGTACATCTCAAAATACATCGCCTCTTTGCTTCAATAATGTGTTATCACGAAAACTGTAATTTTACAGGAGAGTGATTTTTTACTTAAAAAGTACAATTTTCGAGAAACAAAGATATTTTTTACTGTCGATCCTTGCTTTATTATTTGACATAACAATTAAACTGTCTGAAAAGTTTAAAAAACCTTGTCAATTTGAACATTTAACCAGAAATTGGCTTCAATTTGAAAAACGGGTAATATATATCACGTTTTTCTTGAAAATAATCTGTAATATAAGCGTTACAACGTAAGTTGTTGCGTTGTAGATAATATTACAGTTGTTATGACACTGAGTTACGTCATAAATAAACATTGTTTAAGCGAAAACTTTAAGATTTAAAAATATTTTTTATTAGGAAAAGAGGAACTGCAACCGCACTTATTATAATTTCTATGCTAAAAATAAATTTAATAAAGCAAATAATCACAATTTGTATTGTTCACTTAAAGATAATCACTAGTTATAAAATCGGTATCCTTTTAATATAACATCCATCAGGCAGGGTCTAGTCAGCATGACGACCAAATGTAAAAAAAAACAATCATACTTTGACAATAATTGTGCATTATTGTATTATAATCATGCATTATTATTTTAATTATTCTCATCATATAACAGTAAATTAATAGGCAGAACATGACTATTCAATAGTGTTTAAAATATTTGACAGACAACAATAACACTTAAGTATTGGTATTTCCAAACAAAACATAATAATAAAAAATATACGTAATGAAACATTATTATCAGCAAGACTTAAGTAGTCAAAACAAGGAACGAAATAACTAATCAAATCAAAATAAATCAACTATAAAGTTAACTAGTTGTAACATCACTGTGCTTTGTAAAAGAACCACAATTTTACTTATAATTATTATTATCTTAAAAACAAACATACACAGTCTTGGTATTTTTTGACGTAGATATAAAAAAATCAGTCGGCATATATTTTTGAAACCGCTATTCCGCTCAGTTCAAGTGAAAATTCTTTCAATATAACTCTTGTGATTGAGCTCGTGCCGGACATTTATGCCATGGATGCCCAGATTGTCCGCAAGAGAAATCGTCGTATTCTGATGAGAGAGTAAAGGTTGGAAAGGGGATTTTTAGCTGTAAACACACACGCCTGTGTTTTAAGGGCATTGAACTCGACCAGGTTATCGGATCCACATAGGGAAATGCGTTCCAGGTCCCCGTCAAGATCAGCAACAAGTTGCCATCTCTTCTCCTCAACGTTGGTTCTCCCGGCCGCTGGACGGGTCGAGTAACTTCCGTGCAGGGGTGCTATCGTCTGCATAGCAATGTATCCTCCCGAGCAAACCGACCAGAAGAAAGAGGGTTGGGGTTAATATAGATCCCTGTGGTACCCCGAAATTAACCTGCATAAAACAGAAAGCCTAACCGTCACAGAGGACCCGTATCTGTCGTACGTGCGAAAGTTGGTCCATTCAGCTGTGCAATTGGGGTGGTAGTCCATATTTAGGAAGCTTCAAAAGTGGTGACGCATGCCATAGTCCATCGAAGGCTCTCGCGATATCGAGAACTATTGCCAATGACTCGCCGTGCCTCTCCATAGCCTCACCCCAAACATGCGTCTCCTACCCTCCAGGAGGTCACCCATAGACCGTTTTGGCCTAAAGCGGTATTGTGGATCATAGAGTAGCGAGTGATCCTCGAGGTAACACATGAGCTTTTTGTTGATTATCAGCTCAAATATTTTACATACAATTGTGATGACGGCGCTATGGGACGATAGTTGGCAGGATTGGACCGATCCCCTTTCTTGGGAATCAGATAAAAATTAATTTAAATAAACACTCTATTATATTTAGGATGATAATTTTGACAGCTCACTATGTTTACATCAAGAATATCTCATAAATTACCGTAGCACATAGACGAGCACCGCCCACTTATCGTAGTCAAGCGTCTTCCAAGGATGCCGCTCAATTAACTAAAGACCAATGAATGGAATACATAGAATTTAAGTACCTATATTAATTGAAATGCAAGTAAAATTATTGAGTAGGGTCAAAATATAATCCTTAATTTAACCCGGCGTCAGCATGGTAGAAAATAGGTACAGCAACTGCATGGTGGGTCATAATTACCCGATTTTAAACCGTATCTGATTTTTACCATTTGAATGACATTTAGAGCAAATTTGTGTTTAACTTGATGAATAGTTCTTAAATTATAATATTTTAGAGACGAAATAAAAAAATAAGTTATTTATAGATCTTTGTATGTATTCAAGAGCTCAGAATAAAATTTATAACAAAAAATTAAACTTCTAGAAATTTACTAATAAAATAACAAAAAATAACAAATTAACACATGCTTTTAACTTTTTGGAATAACAAATGTCAGATATTTAAGAAAATATATGTAAAAATCATAAAGAGTCTTAGTGTTAATCACTATTAGCTCCGTCATCTGCGCAACCGCCACAGAAAAAAATTATGTCTTCAGGGCAGATGATTTTGTTGAATCTTTAACAGGTATGGGTAGTTTTCTCTGTCGTTTATAGCGGGACATATATGGCATTTGTTTACAAACACCACGGCATTTAGCAGGGAGCTCCTCTGATGTTTCTCGCTAACGTGATCATCTTCCTCATAATCTGAAGAATTTTCACCTTCCGAGCCGCTTTCTTCTAATATTTATATATTCGCTGTATTTCGCATTTCTCTTTATCCATTATTTAAATATAACCTAAGAATAACAAAATATAATGCAATACGCAATGACGGTACAAATAAATAATCGAATTAATCAAATAATGAACTCAACGTAATTGGCATGAAATGGTATCATCGAATGTATAGTTGGGTCATATTTACCTTTTTATTATTTGAGCGCGTCTATCATCCTGCGCAGGCGCACACCGTCTAAGTTGACATAAGAAACGAGGGAGGCGGAGCACTAACCGCAGCTACTGAGAAGCGTGGTAACGTTGCACTATTGTTTTCATAAATACCCGCATTTAAAAACATCACGGGTCATTATGACCCAACCTAGCAGACGCCGGGTTAACAGTGTTACAAATGAACTGATATCCGAACTTATTCCCTACATTTTGTGCATTATTTAAAGACTGTAAGATAGAACTAATATTAAAGCTAGACGTGCAGTAGTTCTGAGCAAATCTTAGTAGTTCCTCTAGCTTAATAACTAAGATAATATGGCAATAGGTACACTCAAATATTTACCCGCACTTGTATCTGGTTCAAGAATTTTCGCATTATCTGTCGCTATTGCAAGTTTGTCAAGTTTTTGATATTATATCTAGAGTCCATCTGCAAAATTTGGTAAAAATGGCTATTAGTTTTAGTATGTACAACGTATCATTTGGGAATATTATAAAATAAATACATTTCTTTTCGTTCAAAAACGGGACATTAACAATTATCTACAGCTTAAATTTTGTATTAGAAAAAATTCATCACCAACAATGATACATCTTAAGTCAACACAAAACAAAACTCACATTCTTTCGACAGCAGTGTGACATACTTAATAATAACAATCAGCTCCCGCACTATTTTTCAACATCAGTGTGTCAAAATTATAGATCACATTGTAAAACTAAAAAGCATAATTAAATTGAACCTTACCTTTGCAATCAAAACGTGGTATCATCGTTATATCACGTTTTTTGCAGAAATTCGAGAGCACATTTCACTGCAATTGCGTAGTGGCTACTGTTCGTTTAGTCGTTTTCGCAACAAAACTCTCTGCATAAAGAGACAACGTGATATTGCGATCTGACACAGTGGCGCTATCTCTTTCACTCACAGATTAGGTATTTTACGCGTAAAACACACCACGTTTTTTGAGAAAATAAAATCAAACACGACGGTTTTAATTATCAAAAAAAAAATATCGACTTTTCGGATATGTCACGTTATTGAAGCAAAGAGGCGACATGGAGCCCGGGGAAACAATAGACCATTGCAGAAGCCTCTGAAAATGAAAAAAAATGTAAAAAATTAGTAGTAGAATGAAACCCGTTGCAAAAGAAAGAAAAATGTGACAAAAATAACAGGAAAAATAATTTACGGGCGATCTGACGTCGGGAAGTGAAAAAATGGGGGTTTTAAGGGGAGAAAGGGGTTTTTTTTTTTAATTTCCGACGTAACTACAAGTCCTATGGAATAATGTTCAATAAAAAAGTTGTAGGAAATAAAAAAAATATACAACTTTTAGATTAACACTTTTTTGACATAACCTCAAAAAGTAAATCAAAAACTAAAAAAAACCCAGACAGATTTTTGTAAAAGAAAAAAAGACATAAACACAAAGTTTATGTTTTTTTTCTTTTACAAAAATGATTTTTTTTTCATGAAATTTGGCAAAAACCTTTCTTATTATGTTACTAATACACTGTAATTTTTTGATCCAAAATGTTTATTCTTTCTCCTTTTATTGACTTAATATCACAAAAGCATTTAAATTTTCTATCGAAAAATCACCCGTCAAAATATCAGATATTTTAAAAAAATTACAGGTCATTAAGAACATCAAAAGAAAGGTTTTTGCAAAATTTCATGAAAAAACTAACATTTTTCTAAAAGAATAAAATCAAAAACCCAAAATTTGGGTTTTTTGAGTTTTTGACATACTTTGGTTATGGCAAGGTTATGTCAAAAAAGTGTAAATCCGAAAGTTGTAATTTTTTTTCTTTTCTACAACTTTGCCATAAAATATTTTTCTATACGACTTGTAGTTTTGTCGGAAATTGCGAAAACCCATTTTCCTCCCTTAAAACCCCCATTTTTAGGGTTCCGTAGCCAAATGGCAAAAACGGAACCCTTATAGATTCGTCATGTCTGTCTATCTGTCTGTCCGTCCGTGTGTCACAGCCAGTTTCCTCCGAAACTATAAGGCCTATGCTGTTGAAACTTGGTAAGTAGATGTTTTTTGTTGTTGATCGCGGCCGTCAGACCGGTCATGGACGAGTGGCTAGAGAGGAGACACGGTGCTCTCTCCTACCGATTGACACAGATGCTTGCCGGGCACGGTAGCTTCGGTAGGTATCTGTGGCAAAAGCACCGGCAAACCACGGCCGAGTGTCAGCACTGCGAGGACCGCAGCGATGACACGGCGCTTCACACGCTGGTGGAGTGCACGGCGTGGGCGCAACAGCGCCAGGTCCTCGTAGTGGGTCTGGACGTGGACACTCTCTCGCTCGAGACCATGGTGCGAGCCATGCTCTCCAGCGGGAGTAAGTGGGACTGCACCGCCTCCTTCTGCGAGCAGGTCATGCTCGTCAAGGAGGCGGCAGGACGGGTACGGGAGAGAACTCTCCCACCCGAGTTCCACAGCCGGCGGCCTGGGCGCCACCGACGTGTCTGCGCCGAGGACTATCGGCCTCTATGACCGTGGGTCTGAGGACGGTGAGAGGGTCGCTCACCGTCCTTACAGAAGCAGGCCCATGGCTGCAGCTTGACCTGAGGAACTCACGCACGCCCCCCCTTAGAGGCGGGATCACTCCCGAAACCCACAAAGACGCGGGATAGCACCCGAACCACCCCCTGGGCGAGGCCGCAGTGGCGGCTGTGGGTCTGTTGGGAGTTCTGGGACATCCTTCCGAGGGCTTCCCCGGGGCTCCCAACCACAGGCTGTTGGGCGTGACGTGAGGTTTTTTTAGTCGGTAGGAGTCCGGCATAACATCCATGAGGATTTTCCCTCACGTTAAACCAAAAAAAAAGAAAAAGTTGATGTATTCTGTGAACCGCATTAAGATTTTTATACAAAACTAGAAAAAAAGCAGTTAATTTTGGGGGTCCCTATACTCAGAACTGAAACTCAAAATTTTTGAATTTTTAACTCTAACTGAAACTTTACCACAATGAAACAACAGCTGAGTTCTGAAAATAGGTTATTGGCGGGTAAACTAAATACTCTTGAGGAATTTCGGGCTATTAGAGATGATTTAATGGGAAAATTCGATAAACAAGAACAAGAGTTTATGGAACAAGAAATGAAGTATAAGAGAATTCTCTACAATGCTGAAAAAAAAATTGTTATAGGGAAAGACAAACTGAAGAAAGAAATGGAGGCAAGACTATTGCAGTTAGCACAAGATTATCAAGATGCAACTGAACTTAGAATCGCGGCATCGACCCATAGAGTTATCCGGGATAATATAGCTATAAATAATGAATTCGAGAGAATTTTAAGCACCCAATAAAAAATTTGTGAAGAAAATGAAATGTATAAAAATAATGCTAGAGCCGCATCTATAGCAAGAGAATTAGCTGAAGAAGAGCGCGATACAGCTATAAACAAAAGTATAGTTCAACTTAAGATTATCAAACAACTCACGTCTACTATTGATAATATTAAGATAGAAAAAGGATTATTTGAAAAGAGTAATTACAATTTCCAAACTTTACAAGGAAAAATAAATAAACTTAGTAAAGAAAATGATGATTTAATATTACAAGTGCGTATTCTCGAACAAAATTTACACGCGAAGTTTTGTGATCGGAATAAAGCGAATGCAGGTTCCTCAAAATTCGTAAAGAGCGAGATAAACTTCGAAAAATTTTACACGATACTGCTTTTGCTATCAAGGCTGCTTTGAAATTTGATCAGTGGTATCCTACTAACTCTGAGCAACCAGAAATGAATAGACACTCTGTTCTCCAGAATTTACTTGAGATTGTATCAAGATTCTATGAGATACAAGGAACGGACTCATTAGCTACAATTGCATCATTTAGTAAAATCTACAATGAGGGTGATTTAGGGTTTGTTCCCAAATTGTCAATTAAAAAAGTGTCTGAACATTCAGTTGCACCTAGTGCATATCGATTGCGAAAAGATTCTCTCAAGAGTGAAGCGATAAAAAGTGTCAATACTGCGTCATCATTATCAGATGTTTCACTTGACAGTAGTATTAAAACAATTCCGAGTTTCCAAGTCTTACCTCCGTCATCATATATAACTACCATATCTGAAGTTAAAGCCAGTCTTGAATCTTTTATGATATCGACTCAATCAATTACTTCAGATAAAGAAGAATCCGATCATGATGATCATGGTGAAACTGAGCTAGAAAAGAAATTATTAGCCAGCAAACTTGAAATTCAAAAATCAATATTGAAAGACCTAGCTTTTTCTCAATTAACAATGAAAAAATCTACCGAGGCATTGCTTGCAAAACCCCGTGAATCTATAGTGTTTCGAAAAACAAGTGTGTCACTCACACCAGGGAAATCGGTAACTATTTTAGAAAGCAATATAGAAACAAACGGAGTAAATTCGCCTTTACAAGACATATCATCCTCGATTTCGGCAGATACAATAGTGACAGATGACCTGCAGAAAAACATAGATGATACTAAAGTAGATCAATCAGAAGATGTCGGTGATAAAAATACTATTAAGTCACCTGAATCTACAATGGAGAAAAATAAGTAAATTTTTGCATTGACCTTGAACACAACACGACCGTTTTAGAAGGTATTTTTATTCGTTTTATATCGTAATACTTTTGTATTATTTTTAGTAACTTTTATTTTGATACATGCTTATTGTATTGTATATTTTTAAAATAAAATACAATTATATTTTTGCTGTTTGTTTCATAATGCTTCATTATTTAAAATAATTAATTAACAGTATTACAAATTCAATACCTAAATAAAGTAAAATAATATTATAGTCACATTTTATGCAACGTAAACTCAACTCCCTTCAGCTGCCTACGAAACCGTTGCCTCGCATAACTAACGTGTAAAACTCGTAATTGACGTACGTACCAAGTTCGGATCCCAGCTCGAATCAAATATTGTAAATATTATATACGAAGTTTGGATGTTCGATTTAATGTATTTATTCAGAAACTTTTAAGGAGTATTTAAACAGCATTAGGTTCGATAAGCACTAGCTTAAATTAGCTCAATATGGGCTAGACAACGCGACATAATGTGAATGACCAAAAAAATTTTAAACAAATAAAAATCATTAGAAATACTGCGTTTTCTCTGCCAAAATGTAAACTTTGAAAACAATAGCTATGCTTTAATGCAAATCGGCGTTGTAGATAACGACCTCTCAAAACGAGGCCTGTGTTGATTTCTGTAATTGCAAAAATTTAAGCAGGCCTACGGTTTATAGTGAACTGAATTTTTAATTACTTACATATATTGGTATCTAATCACTACGATGGGTATTTGGTGTAACGCTATCCGGCCAGGCGCAAGACGAATAGATAGTTTTAGTCGGTTCGAGTGCGGCAGGGATACGTACAAGTAAAAGACTATTACTATAAACATAATTATTTATTTACTTATAGGTGCTCTGAAACTTCAATGAGTAGACGTATCGGAAATAAGGGCACTACAATGTATAAGTTAGAATAGACATTAGACTGTAAGTGTGCTCTAAAGACGAATTAAAACACCAAGGGGCTTTTTAATTTTTTATAAGTCTTACCGTTTAATAACAGTAGGTAGTTACGTAAGAGTAGACAGGAGAATTTTTTTATTTATTTAAAAATAAAACATTGCAATATAGCTTAAGTCTAACGACGATGATTGGAAGCTTAAGAATAATCTTTTAGTAAGAGATTAAAGCGACGACGGTAACAAACGATCGCTACCATAAACTAAATTACTTTGAAAGCTTATTTTGTACATGGTCTCAAATACCTGCACCTATGTAAGTATATGAACTTCGCCTTTAAGCTTTGTATAAATGTACTGCATGGGTTGAATTCATGTTAATGTATTCATGTTTGTCTTTAGATTGGGCAGACAGCTTGGTAAAAGATTATGTTTCGAGTTTTTCTTCTCATAACCATAAGTCCTGCAGCAGGTGCACTACTGGTCTTATAAATTACTAGCTGACCCGCGCAACTTCGTTTGCGTTACATGAGAGTGAGAAAGAGAGAAGTGTTAACGTGATGTAATGTTTCCCGTCGCTTTTACTTCCGCCCATCTGTTTTTTGGTACCTATAGAACTCAGCGTGTGCGGGTCCGACTCGCACTTACCGGTTTTTATCGTTTAGTTGACTGGCTACCACTGCAGACCACGTTTACTCCCGTCGCGTCGCTCATACTTTAAAGAGGGTTATTGTAAATGAGCCTTAAAAGATAGGCATTTGCTGTTGAGGACTTTTTTTTATAACGTTTTAAGAGGAACAAATTTGTAGTACACTATTTTACGTAACTTTAATCATTTATGCAGCGTACGCAATGGAAGCTCTCAAAAGAAAGATATTTTCCCCGTTCTCGAAACATTACTCATGGCTGCTCCGCTCCTATTCGTCTTAGCGTGATGTTAAATCACCATTGGCCATCCTCAATAAATGGACTATTAAACTGTATAACAATTTTTAAATGCAACCAGTAGTTTCTGAGATCCTAGCACAAAAAAACTCTTCAGTTTTATAATATCGTGAGCGAACCTTAAGAGATAGACAAATTAGGTTATTGTGAGCGATCCTTAAACGATAGACATATGCTGTCGCGGACTTTTTTTTAGAACTTTTTAAAAGAAACAATTTAGTAATACACCATTTTTACGTAACTTTATCCATTTACGCAGCGTACGCCTCGGAAGCTCTCAGACGGTAAAAAATATTCCCCGTTTTCAAAACATTATAGCTTGCTGATCCGCTCCTGTTCGTCTTAGCGTGATGTTATATAGCCTATAGCCATCCTCGATAAATGGACTATGAAACAGTAAAAGAATTTTCGAAATCCAACCAGTAGTTCCTGAGATCCTAGCGTTCATACAAACAAACAAACAAACAAACAAACAAACAAACTCTTCAGCTTTATAATATTAGTATGGATGTTTACTTCACAGAAAAAGAACTAACAAAGATGTCAATTCTATTTATTTCAGTAATTAGTTATTCAAGAATAAAGTAGAGTGATTTATTTGCGCCACCTTGTATTAAAGTGCTACTAAAGGGTGTTTTTTTTCGAGGTATAGAACTTTGAAATGGAATAAAACGAAAGTGATTGTTTTTATTGATATGGAAATGACTTTATTCGAAAGGAAATCTTCTGGCATTATAATTTAAATATGATTTCTGGCATATAACCGCCAGGGCTGGCTCGGACGTAGTCTAATCTAGAGGTCCAATTTTCGATGACTTTCCCAACATTTGTGGCCGTATAGCGACAATATCGCGCCGAATGTTATCCTCCAAGTGGTCAATCGTTTCGGGCTTATCAGCGTAGACGAGCGACTTCACATATCTCCACAGAAAATAGTCAAGTGGCGCAAAATCGCACGACTCTGGAGGCCAATCCACGTGTCCAAAACGTGAAACTATGCGGTAACCAAACGTTTCCTTCAATAAATCAATTGTGGCACGAGCTATGTGACATGTTGCGCCGTCTTGTTGAAACCACTACTCCTGCACATCATGGTTGTTCAATTGATGAACGATAAAGTCAGTAATCTTCGCTCTATAGCAGTCACGATTGACTGTAACATTCTGGTCAGCATCGTTTCTAAAGAAGTACGGACCAATTATTCCACCAGCCTATAAAGCACACCACACAGTCAGTTTTACTGGATGTAACGGTGTCTCAACATACACTTGAGGATCATCATCACCCCAAATATGGCAGTTTTGTTTATTGATGTATCCATTCAACCAAAAGTGAGCTGCACCGCTAAAGAAAATTCGCTTATGAAAATCACGATACGCATTTCGGACAGAACCATGATTTTCAAAATAAATTTGCACAATTTGGAAGCATTGTTCAGGCTTCAGTCTATTTATGTTAAAATGCCAAACCATACTAAACATAAATCACTTTACAGCTGACAAAAATACCGCCGGTTAAAACAGCTAGGCCAACTTAAAGTTCTATACCGCTAATAAAAACACCCGTTATAACTTGTGAGATAGTAAGAGTATCAAATAAAGTCACTATTCACCGTAAATATTAGATTGATAGGCTGTAGTCTGTTTGACTTCGAACTGCAACAGGTTTAGAATCCATAACGAAAATCTTCATAGCTTTAAAGTTCAGAAGAAAAAAAAGCTTGACTAATTTAAATCCGATTTAAGGTATTTGCATAAATTTTTACAGAATTTACAAAAAAAAGTTGTGACCGAAACTTAGAATTAAAATTGATTTCGAGGCCTGTGTTGATTTCTGTAATTGCAAAAATTTAAGCAGGCCTACGGTTTATAGTGAACTGAATTTTTAATTACTTACATATATTGGTATCTAATCACTACGATGGGTATTTGGTGTAACGCTATCCGGCCAGGCGCAAGACGAATAGATAGTTTTAGTCGGTTCGAGTGCGGCAGGGATACGTACAAGTAAAAGACTATTACTATAAACATAATTATTTATTTACTTATAGGTGCTCTGAAACTTCAATGAGTAGACGTATCGGAAATAAGGGCACTACAATGTATAAGTTAGAATAGACATTAGACTGTAAGTGTGCTCTAAAGACGAATTAAAACACCAAGGGGCTTTTTAATTTTTTATAAGTCTTACCGTTTAATAACAGTAGGTAGTTACGTAAGAGTAGACAGGAGAATTTTTTTATTTATTTAAAAATAAAACATTGCAATATAGCTTAAGTCTAACGACGATGATTGGAAGCTTAAGAATAATCTTTTAGTAAGAGATTAAAGCGACGACGGTAACAAACGATCGCTACCATAAACTAAATTACTTTGAAAGCTTATTTTGTACATGGTCTCAAATACCTGCACCTATGTAAGTATATGAACTTCGCCTTTAAGCTTTGTATAAATGTACTGCATGGGTTGAATTCATGTTAATGTATTCATGTTTGTCTTTAGATTGGGCAGACAGCTTGGTAAAAGATTATGTTTCGAGTTTTTCTTCTCATAACCATAAGTCCTGCAGCAGGTGCACTACTGGTCTTATAAATTACTAGCTGACCCGCGCAACTTCGTTTGCGTTACATGAGAGTGAGAAAGAGAGAAGTGTTAACGTGATGTAATGTTTCCCGTCGCTTTTACTTCCGCCCATCTGTTTTTTGGTACCTATAGAACTCAGCGTGTGCGGGTCCGACTCGCACTTACCGGTTTTTATCGTTTAGTTGACTGGCTACCACTGCAGACCACGTTTACTCCCGTCGCGTCGCTCATACTTTAAAGAGGGTTATTGTAAATGAGCCTTAAAAGATAGGCATTTGCTGTTGAGGACTTTTTTTTATAACGTTTTAAGAGGAACAAATTTGTAGTACACTATTTTACGTAACTTTAATCATTTATGCAGCGTACGCAATGGAAGCTCTCAAAAGAAAGATATTTTCCCCGTTCTCGAAACATTACTCATGGCTGCTCCGCTCCTATTCGTCTTAGCGTGATGTTAAATCACCATTGGCCATCCTCAATAAATGGACTATTAAACTGTATAACAATTTTTAAATGCAACCAGTAGTTTCTGAGATCCTAGCACAAAAAAACTCTTCAGTTTTATAATATCGTGAGCGAACCTTAAGAGATAGACAAATTAGGTTATTGTGAGCGATCCTTAAACGATAGACATATGCTGTCGCGGACTTTTTTTTAGAACTTTTTAAAAGAAACAATTTAGTAATACACCATTTTTACGTAACTTTATCCATTTACGCAGCGTACGCCTCGGAAGCTCTCAGACGGTAAAAAATATTCCCCGTTTTCAAAACATTATAGCTTGCTGATCCGCTCCTGTTCGTCTTAGCGTGATGTTATATAGCCTATAGCCATCCTCGATAAATGGACTATGAAACAGTAAAAGAATTTTCGAAATCCAACCAGTAGTTCCTGAGATCCTAGCGTTCATACAAACAAACAAACAAACAAACAAACAAACAAACTCTTCAGCTTTATAATATTAGTATGGATGTTTACTTCACAGAAAAAGAACTAACAAAGATGTCAATTCTATTTATTTCAGTAATTAGTTATTCAAGAATAAAGTAGAGTGATTTATTTGCGCCACCTTGTATTAAAGTGCTACTAAAGGGTGTTTTTTTTCGAGGTATAGAACTTTGAAATGGAATAAAACGAAAGTGATTGTTTTTATTGATATGGAAATGACTTTATTCGAAAGGAAATCTTCTGGCATTATAATTTAAATATGATTTCTGGCATATAACCGCCAGGGCTGGCTCGGACGTAGTCTAATCTAGAGGTCCAATTTTCGATGACTTTCCCAACATTTGTGGCCGTATAGCGACAATATCGCGCCGAATGTTATCCTCCAAGTGGTCAATCGTTTCGGGCTTATCAGCGTAGACGAGCGACTTCACATATCTCCACAGAAAATAGTCAAGTGGCGCAAAATCGCACGACTCTGGAGGCCAATCCACGTGTCCAAAACGTGAAACTATGCGGTAACCAAACGTTTCCTTCAATAAATCAATTGTGGCACGAGCTATGTGACATGTTGCGCCGTCTTGTTGAAACCACTACTCCTGCACATCATGGTTGTTCAATTGATGAACGATAAAGTCAGTAATCTTCGCTCTATAGCAGTCACGATTGACTGTAACATTCTGGTCAGCATCGTTTCTAAAGAAGTACGGACCAATTATTCCACCAGCCTATAAAGCACACCACACAGTCAGTTTTACTGGATGTAACGGTGTCTCAACATACACTTGAGGATCATCATCACCCCAAATATGGCAGTTTTGTTTATTGATGTATCCATTCAACCAAAAGTGAGCTGCACCGCTAAAGAAAATTCGCTTATGAAAATCACGATACGCATTTCGGACAGAACCATGATTTTCAAAATAAATTTGCACAATTTGGAAGCATTGTTCAGGCTTCAGTCTATTTATGTTAAAATGCCAAACCATACTAAACATAAATCACTTTACAGCTGACAAAAATACCGCCGGTTAAAACAGCTAGGCCAACTTAAAGTTCTATACCGCTAATAAAAACACCCGTTATAACTTGTGAGATAGTAAGAGTATCAAATAAAGTCACTATTCACCGTAAATATTAGATTGATAGGCTGTAGTCTGTTTGACTTCGAACTGCAACAGGTTTAGAATCCATAACGAAAATCTTCATAGCTTTAAAGTTCAGAAGAAAAAAAAGCTTGACTAATTTAAATCCGATTTAAGGTATTTGCATAAATTTTTACAGAATTTACAAAAAAAAGTTGTGACCGAAACTTAGAATTAAAATTTGTATAAGATAAAAAAATCTAATAGTCAAATGTTCATTTTTACTCTGCTCGGTTTCACAGCAAGATAATTATGTAAGAATCAGTAACAGTAGATTGATAAAACATTAATTCAATGGCAATATTTAATATAACATTTCTTTTTATCAATTTCAACTCTCAACTCATCGTTGCACGTTAGCTCCAGTAAATTGAAATCTTTAGGGTATTTTTTTTAAACATGGAGCTATACATCTTAAAAGGTTTCTAACTGTCTATAAAAATCTTTCGGAAAAGGTACCCGTGTCTCAGTACAACATCTTCCCTAACGGTCACTTCAAAAACATCCGGTGGGAGGCTGGCATGAAGCCGTTCACACTCCAGCATTTCTGCCATTAGCGGATGTTTTACACGGGAACACCCAAAAATTCCGAAATATGTTTTTCCGAATTTCAATATTCCGATGTTCAAAATTCCGAAGATTATAATTCCTAAGAAACAAAGCTCCGAATATTCAAAAGGACGATATTCATTTATCCGAAAGTCATAAGTACGAATTTTTATTTTTCCTAATTACATTAGTACGAATAATCAAAAGACCGGACTGTTATTTTCCCGAAAAACATTATTCAGAATTTCAAATATCCGAAAATTCACTGTTTAAGTTTTTTTTAATAAAGTACGGTCAAGTCTAACTACCGAAGATATTATTTCCAAGTGAGTGTCCGAGTCGAGGTGTTAACCATAATAAGTGAATGGTTAACACCCCGACTCAGAGTACCCCGACTCGGATAGGTTAGGTTAGAAGGCTAAGGCGGGAGCGAAGCGGATCGGAGCTCCCGCCTTTGCCTTCGTGGTTATTTTTTTTGTTTTGTCGTTTGCCTTCCATTCACTTGGAAATAATATTTTCGGTAGTTAGACTTGACTAGTATAGTCAAGTCTAACTACCGAAAATATTATTTTAAAAAAATACCGAAAATTTTATAATCTCTCCTATTAAAAAAATGGGTGGAATCGGGAACATAAATAATCATCTTTAATGATAAGTTTTCAGGTTAAAACAGGAACGGGTGGAAACGACATTCACCCTTAGTATTTATGATATTTCGGATTTTTGATATTCGGAGTTCGTATTTATCATATGGCGGATTTTTAATGATTCGGAATTCAACGGTTCGGTTTCTTGAAATTCGGCATTCTGACAGTCGGAATTGTAAACATTCGGAATTTTAAAATTATGACTTTTAATAAAAAGGATTTATGAAACATCGGATTTTCGACTTTCGGGATTTCGAATCATTCGGACTTATGAAATTCGGAATTATGAAATTCGTGATTGTAACTTTCGGAATTAAGTTTTTCGTGTTAATGTAGTGTACCCGTTTTACACAACTTTTTCCCACATGTCTCGACTACAATATAATTATATTATTATTTTTTTTATAATAATTAATAATGATTTATTTATTTCGTACCGAATTACATAGTTGGCACATTTAACATTCACTATTGAATTCATGTTCTAAGACTATTATACTTAGTTAGACTATTACACAGTAATACAATAGCATTCCAAAAATAATTTTATTGTGAGGCATATTAATACAGAAAATGTTTTTTAAATTCTCTGCAAGCCGAACTAGGCGAGAGCCTGTGTTTCGGCGTGCAGCACCCAATTCACAGTGGACGTGTTTATGCTGCTAACCAAAAGTCATGTCCTCGTTTGGTATAACTATGTAATAATATTACCTATATTATCTTTGATGTAACTATCAAACGGCTTGGCCGATAGTAACGCGACTAAATAGTACGAACGTACGGTGATACACACATTATAGGGTTCCACAGAAATGCCAATTTTTTACGAACTAGGAATAAAAATATTCAAGAAAGTGTTTAAAAAACATAGTAGAGTAAGCGAAAATAACAAGCTCATTCAAGAAGCATCAATACCTACGTGTCAAAGAGCACCGCGTACACGCGTACAGTACAAGGGGATTAGACCTCTTACACTCGGAAAGACTAATTCGTAGTGTGCCTAACTCGTGTTACGTTTAAATGCCATTATAATTCGCTTTCAGCCTTAGTGGCTGTATGCCCATAGAGCTGTTGGCATAATTATTTGCTGAGCATTATCAGGAAATCGTATTCGTATACGCAACTACATAAGCAATTGGCTGTCACTTTGAAACTTATATAAAATAATTCACTAATAATTTCAGACACACACATACTCGTATTATATTTCTTATGCCATTTGGAGTACGCTTTGCCAGAGGGAAAAGTCTCAGTATGGCGCCTCCCCTCCCAATAAGTCACAGGTCGTGTTGCTCTATGCCAGTCTTTAACTACGTGTAATCGAATGAACTAAGCACAAACAAAGAATTAAAATTCCTAAAGAACTTTTAAAGAATCAACAAGGTGAATGTAAATTTGAACTGAATTATCGGGCTACAGTCGTTCTCTGTAATGAGTTACAAAGTTACGAACTCGCCTTCAGAGTTCAAGTTATTGACTTTACGAAACATACAGTGATCATAAGATCGTGATGTTTACTTGTTTCTAATTTATTAACTCAATATTTCTCGACGCACGAGCTCAATATTATTTTCGTACATTTTTTTTCTGCCGTATATTTTTTATTTTATGCTAAGCGCTCGTAGTCTTGCAAACTCGTGTTTTGTAAATGATCACTACAGAAAGCAACATTCCGTTGAATGGTTTTCGGATTGGTGATCACGAATCATTTCCGTTTGGCATTGCAGATCCAATGCAAGTTAAACCGGGTCCAACCCAGTTATACGTAATATAGCGCTCGTTAAGGCAGGTTGTAGGATGGGCAACTTAAAAAATTTCAAGAGCGACCATTAACATCCTACTACTATCAACTTTTGGAAAAATAAAATCCGTATCAAAATCGGTCCATCAAACAAAATAAAATCCGTATGAAAATTGATCTAAAAAACTAACGCAGATATGTACCTACACATTATACATAGTTCAAATTTAGTCCACGTTTTTTTCGGGCGTTAAAAACAAAATATATTATCGCAAGTGCAAAAGGAGTTCCTAAGCAAACGTGTCTACATGAAACCATGAATAACGTCCTTGACTCCTAGTTCCATTTTATGACCAACCTCAACTAGAAAAGGGTATGATCATATATTTAACGAAAAGGTTCAACATCATAAACATGCCTTTTGACTTCTTGTCTGCATAAAATGAGCTTAGAGTATTTCAACCAAGTGACGTCATAGATTTCGTCACTTGTTGATTTTTTTACTACGTATGGTTGGTACTTGCTTAGAAGGTTCACTCACACGGTCTTTTTGAATAATTAACAGGAGATGCTATTTCGGAGCCGTACTTTAAATAAGTGATTCATGACTAGCCTCGTTGCTTCTTCAGAATGATGTCTGAAAGTACCTCAAAAGGGCTGTATAATTCTACATGTATAGTTGGAGAGATTCCTAAAGTACATAAGGAGTAGTGTTTACTGCATTGTGTAGGCCAATAAGACACGTATTCTCAATCTTTGTCTATGACTTACGTAGTTCCAAAATACAACATGTTCACGTTACTTCATAAAACATCAGTTATCTGCCAGTGACGGCCCTGTATCCGAACAAACCGACAAGGAATTTTTAAGAAATGGTGTTAGTTTTATGTACCTTACATACACAGGTACCGTATATACTTTTATTTTGATCACAGAAATCTGTTAATTTTAAATTATTACATACAGACTTAAGATTGCAATAAGTGCTGAAATTTTAATGTTACGGTCATTTCTTGGTCATGAGTTGATTTACATAAAAATAGAGATTTTCAGCGGTAGTTGAGAGCACCAAACCAACATTAAGACTTACCAACGTTTACATAATTTTTTTGAAAAAATTATTCACGTATGAACTTCCCATTTGTAGTCTATGATTTGCAGTATACTTCATGAATTTAGTATCGTCTGTAGTAAGTGATCATTGTATGTACTTATTTATAACATTTACTAAGCTAATGTCATTTTTTTCGTACAGTAATGAAATAGTGGTCAATAGAATCGTATTACTCATCTCCCAAATACACCACATTATTAGAAGACCCTGCCAGGATTAGAATCTGGAATCTTCGGATTGATCCTGGAATCTTTGCACAAAATATTTTAGATTTGAAATCAATTATAACATCTTGAGATCAATACGAGGGCGTTCAAGTTGCGTAACGCTAAACCGCTTAAGTTGTAAAAAAGTGAACGTTAAGTTTAAAAAATATTCAGATTACATATCACAAGTAAAATATACAAAATTAGTTAAGCAAAAGTAAGTTTAAGTCATAGCCAAAGATATTCGGAAAATATAGGTAATCATATTATGAACAAGTTCATATAATCGCTTCATGCCACGATAAATATGCTGAACGCTGAATATAGTAAACACTGTTTGTGTACATACATCAGTAAGCGATAATTAGTAATTCCTTTTTAAGTGCATTGAATTGCTTTGGGCAGATATTGTTCATTTGAGAAATTCATGCAAGTTGGATCATTTTCATTTACATAAATAAAATAACGTTTTCTGATTCTGCATAAGTAAGTAAGCAGGTAATAGTAAAAGTAAGTAAGTAAAAAACTCTTTATTGTACACCAGGAATAACATATGAACAAAACAGTTATAATTACACTTATTGGCATAACAATTGGCGGCCTTATCGCACAAGGCAATAAAAGTGAGACTAAGCTTTGTTGGTGATAGTAAATTCTGCGATGACGCAATGAAGAAGGTTTTGGATCGATGATCACTACAAGAGATGCTAAAGAGCGAGAGAAATAAAACAAAACGAGTAGAAAGAAGGACCCTTTTCTTTTTTTTACGTGAGGGAAAATCCTCAGAGGATGTTATGCCGGACTCTTACCGACTAAAAAACCTCACGTAACGCCGAACAGCCTGTGGTTGGGAGCCCCGGGTAAGCCCTCGGAAGAATGTCCCGGGACTCACAACAGACCTACGGCCGCCATTGCGGCCTCGCCCAGGGGGTGGTTCGGGTGCTATCCCGCGTCTTTGGGGGGTTTCGGGTGTTATCCCGCTTTTAACGGGGGGCATTCGTGAGTTGCTCACGTCACGCTACCGTCATGGGCCTGCTTCTGTAAGGACGGTGAGCGACCCTCTCACCGTCCTCAGACCCCCGGTCATGGAGGCCGATAGTCCTCGGCGAAGACACGTCGGCGGCGTGCAGGCCGCCGACTGCGGAACTCGGGTGGGAGAGCTCTCTCCCGCACCCGGCCCGCCGCCTCCTTGGCTCGCTCGAGATAGAGTATGGCTCGAGATAGAGTATGGCATGGTCTCGAGTGAGAGAGTGTCCACGCCCAGACCCACTAAGGAGGACCCTAGGTGCCACGAGGAATTCGGATGCGATCTCACTTAGTGCTAGGATTCTAACAACTTAACAAACGCTCAATTTTTGTCGAACAAAAGACCAACGAGAGTACAAATATTTTGCATAGATTCGAAAAAAATTGAATAATTTTGCAATCCCGAATAATTAAATTTACTCTTTACTGCAATTTAGGGATTCAGGACTAGAGCAGTAATTTGCCATCGAATACAGTAGATTTAATTTCGCTGAAAGGGCCAAATTAAAATCTTAAGAGCAAGGCGCTCCATTTGACATTGAGAACGCTTATTGGAGGAAAAACCCTCAATAAATCAAACTGAATTCTTTTGTGAAAAATATCTTACTCGATTATAATGATAGGTTTCAAAGTTACAGTTGAATGATTCACACTTCCAATATTTTTAATAGGCCGACACAATTTTAATTGAGTTGACCTTCTAGCACAAAATTAGGACATGAAATTAAAAGATCGTAAAAATTCAGCAGTTTGATTTCCAGATCGAATTACAGACGACAAAGCCCGTATCAAATTGTTTTTACGATAGGGGGGCCCTTTGTACATTTTAATTACTGAAATTTCTTAATAGATAAAATAAAGTATTTGCTTATTTTTGAAAAGCAATTAGTATGCCAGTAGCGAAGGCTCCATACAAGCCGATTCCCGCTGACTTCCCTTTTCAGAACTGACAGCAACGTATATCAATTTTAAATTATACTCCTAAATTAATCTAAAATATACAATTTACTTAGATTATAAATGCACTCAAATGTACGAAGTTTCATTAAATATACCAAAAACATTAAAAAATATCAAACACCTACTCCAAATTAATCGATATTCGTAAACCACGCCGTTCGATCGAACAAGAGCGCGAAAATAATCCGGCTTACAGACTCATACTACCACAGTACATGGCTCGCGTTGTTCAATAAATTAACGCACCAGGCTCTCCTTAGCGAAAAGGGTGGCGCTAGGAGCGTGCGTGAAAGCCGGAACGACATAGCTTATTTTTCTCCGCATGTGCTCTGCAGGAACTGCAACCACAGAGTACATTTGTATACTATGAGATAGAGACGTCACTTGACTTATTGACGACATCAGCGGCGCCAAGCAGTTTTTGCCGGAAACTCGCCGGCTGCTTGTGTGTTTATTGTATCTAATAAATAATATTTATAATTTTATGAAACTAGAATTAAAAATTATATTTAAGTGCAAGTTACAAGTAATAAATATTGCTAACGGAGTGTAGTGTGGTGATGTGGAAGTAGGAGAGGATAAGTATCTTCTTTTGTTACTTAAAAACATGAGAGACGCCTATTCATTGAATTGATAATGTTGAGGCATTTTAATTACCATAGCTAAATCTAGATGGCGCCAGCCAAAATTATAGAAGTCGGTGTTGAGAGTCTCCACAACCTTAAGACTACTCAAGAATTATTTTTAACATAGATTAAGTACAGTTCATTAGAACTGTGTTTTTATAAACCTTATTTCCTCCCGCGATAGATCGGCAGGGAAAATTGCGAGGAAAGGAAATAAGAAACTTTAAAATAAATAATAAAATATAGATAAATATTTTTTGACCTTTTTAGGCCATGTCCGTCCGTACCCATGGTGGATAAAAAACGGGACTCTATTTTTATTCATAAGACTTAGCTTGACTTAGCCGTCCGTCTGTCTGTCTGTCCGTCAGTGACTTACAGACCGACGCGACGGACCGTCACGCGTCACGAGGCTGTATCTTATGAAAACGGTGATAGCTAGAGAGCTGAAATTTTCACAGATTTTGTGTTTCTGTTGCCGCTATAACAATAAATACTAAAAACAGAGAAATTATAGTATAAGGGGGTCTCTGTTACAACAAACGTAATTTTTAGCCATTTTATTTTTTATATTAATAACGGCAACAAGAAGCCGCTTGAAATGATCACAGAACATTGAGCTGTATATTTTCATAAAATATAAATGATTCATTAAAATAAAATTGACATTTTAGGGGGCTCTCGTACAACAAACGTGATTTTTGCAGTTCATTGGTGCGCGAGTCCGCTTCGCATTTAGTAGGTTTTTTATATCTGCTTTTATCATGCACGTAAGACATTGTCGTGTATAAGTGGAGGTGGCAAAGTCGCAACATCGGGGTATGACCTAATGGATCGCAATTACATTACATGTACGTAGAGGCAGGTATATCTAGTATCTACTAAACTAAACTAGGTTTATTTGCTACTAAGGGCAAGACCATTTATTTTTAAATTTTCGGCTTCACTTTTGAAAATAATCAGCCTACGCCACTGCTACATAGCCAAACCCAAAACCTATAAAGCTAACATTTGGACAAGCTATTCCACTATGTGACGTAGCCTTTCAGACTGGATTTTAGTCCACCCCTTTGGGTAAAGCTTGGGTGTAAGGAGATTCAAGTGAACCCTAGATTGCAAATCCAGATAGGGTTTACATCAAACCGGGAATATGCTAAGATGAGGGAGGAAGCCGTTAGCAAACATTAAATAATGAGTTACGCCTTGAATAATGCTAGCATGACATTATGACAATTGTTGCGCTGCATTTGAAACGTGACAAATTTAGCGCCCCACGTAACTGCATGATAATAGCATACACAACTGGGACACATTTGTAGCGGGTGCAATTTGTGGTGGAAAACCTCACGCGTTGCCTGAATTCACGATCAAACATGCCCATTGTTATTTTATAAAGTTTCAAATCGGTATCAACTTTGCTTAAATAATTAGATCGTCCAAGTGTCACTGTGTGCCTAATAGAATACCAATCCAATTAATTGGGTTCTACTCTCACAGCTCACAAGATTACTTACTGTGGACTTTTCGTTAGCGGCCCTTCGCGGCCTCTTCAAGCGGAGCACCCCTTAAAGAGTTCGGGTTTTAATAGTAAGGAAACAAAAATATCTAAAGTTACTGACCATTACTTATATAAATACTGAAAAAATAACATTTAGATCAACTGTAAATGAAAATTTGGATCATGTTTTTGTCTAGTTATGCGTATAACTAAACTCTCAAGAGACGTTAAACTGTATTTTCTTCTGCATAAATAAACCTACATATTTCTATTTTTTCCCGAAATTAACAATGCAAATTAATAAAAACTCTCCTCCGAAAATCTAGTGAAATAATTAAACGTTTCTCACTTTGGCAAATTCAACAGTATTAATGACCTCGTTTCATACTTTGCAAGAAGTACAAAATAAATGCGTGTTTAATTTCTGTGGCCAAGTTCAAATTACAACGAATCTTAATTACAAAACTGTGGTGGCAAGCGATTAGAATCGCAAGGCTTTTAGATAATGAAGCCTGTTTACAACGGCGGCATAGCTTGAAGCATTGGGCGTTCGCCAAACGCCTTCTATACGCCGGAAACAAACCAAAGCGTCATGCTAAATGAGAATTACTTTTCTGACAGCCATTCTTTGTACGTTTACTGGCCGGAGATTGTTGTGCCATACTGCCGACGTCAACAAAGAACCAGCTTCTCTTTGAATCTTGGCACAAATGTACCTCTGAAAATAAGCTTATTCAGATGAGATTCCTGTAAAAAACATAAAATATATTCTGAACTGAAATAAAATTCAAGTTTCTATAAATAAATAATTAGTAACGATACAATATTTTGTTAAGTAATTAGCATAATGTTAGACTTAAAATACAGTTTATTTATGATTCTTTTTTAGGGTTCCGTACCCAAAGGGTGAAGAACGGGACCCTGTTCATGAGACTTCGCTGTCCGTCTGTCTGTCTGTCTGTCTGTCTGTCTGTCTGTCTGTCTGTCTGTCAGGAGGCTGTATCTCATGAACGGTGATAGCTAGAGAGTTGAAATTTTCACAGATTATGTGTTTTTGTTGCTGCTATAACAAAAAATACTGAAAACAAAAACATAATAATATTTAAGGGGGGCTTCTATACAAAAAACGTGCTTTTTAGCGATTTTGTCTTATATATTCGGTAATAGGTATCCTTCTCAATTTAAATACGTTAGTTAATTTGAACATTTCATCAAGATCATTCATTCCCTTTACACCATGCAAATTAAATGAATACTTTAGGAGGTATAGCACAATCAAATGTTGCTCAATGAAATTAATTTCGTGTCGCCATGATTGAACATTATACGGGTCACATACTAACTTATTTTTCGACTTTCATCGTAAATATTTTTTCTTTAAAAAGTGAACAACGCTTTCAGCAGATTACTTTAGGTAGATGTAATATTTCAAAGATAGCTATTTCATAGGAAATAGTAAACAAATAGTCCATATTTTAGATTTTTCTCCAGTATAAACAATTTACGTACAAACACACAATTCGCCCTCCCCGGCGAATAGTATGGTATTGTGGTATAACGACAATTTAGGTTTTATTGCATTTTCGGTTTTTAGAGCATCGAATACACATTGTAAATTTTTTTTGGAATTTTTTAGTGGATATTTTTGAAAATACAATAATTCCCATAGGTCCATAATGAACATAACAATTTTATTCAGTTAAATTAGTAATACAATTTGCACATGAATAATACCGTAAACGATAATGCAAAGTTATTTTGTCCCGTTAGTATCCGTAATGTCCTTTACAGTAAATTACAGATCTTAATAAAAAGGTAATGTTTCTTACCGTATCATATAGATAAAATTCTAAAAGTAAGGGGTTTTACATTGAAATATTGCAATTATGTTGGAAGGCAATGCAATAACACACTACTATTTTCGGTAGTATTAGCGGAGCAAAAGTGCTCGCGTATTTTGTTCGCTTATTTATAGTGACCAACCGAAGTTTCGGTTTCGGCCAAAATAGGCCGAAACACAGGTTTGTGAATTTTGAGACGATCGCTCTGCTTAATTAGCCTGTGACGGTTGTGTTTGTCTGTGAAGCTGTACCTATCACAAACACCGTGATACTTGAACAGTTAAAAGTTTCACACAACAAATAATAAAAACAGACAAAATAACAATATTAAAGGGGCCTCCCATACAAAAAACGTGACGTTCTTGTTCGAAACTCCACGTGCGCGAGTCAAAACCTTATTTGTCCATTCAAAGGTTGCTGCTGAAAGAAATTGCTTTGAGCGATAAGGCCGCCATTTGTACATTTTCATTTTATTTTATATTTATTTGTCAAATCTCACTGGTGTGTCTACAATGAATTTACTTACTTAAGACCGGCCAAGAGCATTTTGACGTTTTTTTAATTCGATGATGCAGTAATAAGAGGGTATAGTATTGTCTCCGTTGAGCAGCATATCTTCTTTTAGGGACCACTCAATGGAAAATACATAGCCTAATGAAATTTAAAAAATGGAAGCGAGAGCACCTTGCGACGTTATTTAAAAGGCGTTGGAGTAAGGCCATAGGTCAGCGCCCAGCGAAATCGAGACTTACCGGTCCCCGGTCTACCAGGAAGTCATGGACACTTGGAACGGATGCGATTTCAGCAACCAAGGCGGGGAAATGCTACAATCGAGGCATACAATCTCATACCGCTAGTGACAGATAATATCGGGCACGAATAATTCGCTAAATATCTGTGGCAATACACCCGCAGACCACAGCGGAGTACCAGTAAGGTGAAGAAGCAGCTAGGACACAGAATTCCACTCATTGGTAGAGGGCTCAGCGTGGGATTAGCGACCTGGCAAGTCCTGAGGCGGACATTCTCTCACTGAAGATCATAAAATAAAATAAAATAAAATTTATTACCTTTGAAATTTTAAAAAAAAATATTTAGGTATGTCAATTTTTTTGTGACTCTACTGGGGGTTCGAAAGTGCTACAGACTGAGAAGAACACCCCAAGAAACTCAGTCCGGTCCCTCACAAAATTCATCTTATTATCTAATAGGTACAGTTTATTTTAATATGTAGAAAGGAGCAATTCGTGTCACTGCCAGGCAGCCTTGTATTCTAAAAAGTCTTTAATGCTATAATAAGCTTTCTGGCACAATTTAAATTTTACAATTTTTTTAAATTTATTAACTGACAAACCTGTTAAGGCTATTGGCAATGTATTGTACATTCGAATACAATTGCCCGCAAAAGAATTGCTTATTTTATTAAGCCTAAATCTAGGTACAGCCAATTTATTCTTATTTCTTAAGTTTAGGTTATGGATATCACTATTTTTAATAAATTTACTGTTATTTTTATGGGTATATAATAAGTTTTCATATATGTACTGTGAATACACAGTAAGGATGTTGATATCCCTAAACTTTTCTCTTAATGACTCCCGAAACCCCATACCATAGATAGCTCGGACAGCCCCTTTCTGCAACACAAAGATACATTCGATGTCGGCAGCGTTACCCCATAACAGTATGCCATAGGTCATGACACTGTGGAAATAACTAAAGTAGACAAGACGCGCTGTTCTAATGTCTGTCAGTTGTCGGATCTTTTTAACGGCATAGGCTGCAGAGCTCAGTCTGCCCGAGACTTTCCCGATATGAGGCCCCCACTGCAAGTTGGAGTCTAATTTTATGCCCAGAAAGACAGTTTCAGCGACCAATTCTACTTGATCATCCCTAATCTTAATACTAGTATTAACCAGCCTAACATTTGGCAAGGTGAATCTAATACATTTTGTTTTAGTTTCATTTAACAATAAATTATACATAGTGCGAACCATAAGCTCCAGCAGAAGTAAAGAGGACGCCGACTCTTGTTTCTATGAGCAGGTCATGCTCGTGAGTGAGCACACTCACTAGCATGACCTGTCACCTGGCAGGGTGGGAGCGGAAGAGAAATACCGAGTTCCATAGTCTAGAGCGCAGGCGCTGCATCTCAGGTCATTTCGTCTTCTATCAGGACTATAGGTCTCCATGACCGGGGCCAGAGGACGGCGGAATAGTCGCTCGCCATCCTTACAGAAGCCGGCTCAAGACGGTGGCATGACGTAAGAGTTTCATGCACGCCTCAAGCCCCAAATAGCGGGATAACACCGAAATCAACGCTTAAGATGCGGGATAGAAACCTTATTCGAAACGGCAGTGCTAGCCAAGGTCTGTCGGGATGCGATGCGATATGAACACGCCTTCATCTCCGAAGGGGTAGGTAGAGGCATATTGTAGGCCCACATTTCACCTTTTTTTTTACGTACTAGGTGGTGAGCCGTATTGCCGTGTAGAAATGGACAAGCAAAGGTTGTGCCTGCCTGCTGTTGAATTTTTTAAAGCCGCCTAAAAAGGCCTTTTTTAACTTGGCTCAACGACTGCCATTTTACTGGCAACCGGGACCAACGAATTAAAGTGTCTTCCAAAGCAGGGAAACGCTCAAATAAATGTCACCAAGTGGTCACATAGATAGCCACCTATCCAGGGACTAGCCACAGTGAAAGTAGCTTACTGTAGTGATCGTTTACAAAACACTGAGTTAGCGGGGTCACGATCGCTTCAAGTGCGGTTGGAAATCATGAGATATCCTTCCGAGGACTTACTAGGGCCACCCTTCGTAGGCAGTAGCAGGGCAAAGTGTAGTTTTAATAAGTAAGAGCTTGCAATAGCATCCTAGAGTAATTAAACACGTAATAGAGAGAAAAAATAGAAATATCTCCACCTAAAGAAGTTAGGTGGAGATATTTCTATCAAATCCATGATAGATAGAGATCTAAATTTTTCACAAGTGATGTATGTCTGTGTTTGTATGTATGTACCAACTAAAAGTAGAAAAAAGACAATAAACTGGGACCACTGGGGCCAAAAGTTCAGTTTCGGTTTCGGCTTAAAAACCAGTTTCGTTCGGACTCTATTTTTAACAAAGAAATCTGCAGTTTTATTTATTTATTTTATTTGAACAGAAAGAAACAGTCACTTATAACTATTTTAACACAGAAACCCTTATTGAATAATAGACCTACAGTTTCCTAAATTTCTAACATCATGAATAGGTACAGTATTCAAATTTAATGCATTGTATTTCTTAAATATTATTTATGATTATTATTTAAATAAAACATGTAGTACGAATATCAACTGCCTCTAATATTGCATATTATATGTAATTTTATTAATTAGTACTGTATTATTTCATAAAATATTATATTTGCAATATAGTATTACTAATAATCAGTTGACACTATATATTGATGAATAGTTTGCAAAGTAATATTACCGTTGACACTATCACATGCATTTCCCCAAATAATATGGTAAAGTTCACGTGCCGTAAACGTTTTTAGCTCCATATTTACATGAACAATACTGTAATGCATTATTACTGACCACGACAGCAATGGGAATAACACACGAATAATATGGTAATGATACATTGCGTCCTATACTTTTTATCTACAATTTCAGTAAAATGTTTTTCTTAAATTACTTTATTCCAATATCCTTTTAAAATAAAATTAACAAAGAAACTAGTCTGTACAAAAATTAGCTTTCTTTTGACATATAAATTATTGCCATACAATCTACCTGCACTGAGATATAAGCACAAAACAGTTATTTCCTTCTCCTGTAAAATTTAGAATTTGCGATTACCATATTATTCGCCGGGGAGGGCGAATTTATGTTGTAGACGTAGATATCGTGTTTTTAATGTCACCATTCAAATGTCATCAATATTCTGAAAAAGAAATTAAACATAGACTTCACAAACTCTTTTTAAAATATATACCTACTGTACCTACCGTAGAGTATCTATACAGGGATAGTTAACACTATAGAGCAACGCGAACTGTCTAAAGACGCGCTTTGTATAACCCTATAGAGCAACGCGAACTGTCTAAAGACGCGCGTTGTATAGCACTATAGAGCAACGCGAACTGTCTAAGGCGCGCGTTGCTCTGTTAATAGGTAATGAGGGCAACCAGTAGACGCTTGAAATGCCTTGAAATACTCACAGAATATCGAGCAGTGTATTTTCATAAAAAAAAAATAATTAAAACAAAATGGACCTTTACTGGGACATCCTTTCGAGAGCTTACCCGGGGCTCCCAACCGTACGCTGTTGGCCGTTACGTGGAGTTTTTTAGTCGGTAGGAGTCCGGCATATCATCCATTAAGGATTTTCCATCTCGTTAAATAAAAAGAAAAAAGGGGGGCTCCCATGCAACAAATGGGTACGATTTTTTGTTGTTTTATGGTTCGGAACCCTCCGTGCGGGAGTCCGACTCGCACTTGGCCGGTTATTTAAATATTCAGTTTGTCTGAATCCAATCCAAAACCAATGACCTAATAAGAATGAAACATGATATTGGTGGCCAATTGGTGTGTTGCACTTTACGTTTGCATTATTTTCAGCTTTTAGGAAAATACTAAAAAAGAAGAAATGTTAATAGGGTGAACTTTGTCAATTATACAGAACTAAAATTGAAGTAATTGCAACATCGAATCCAAAAAACTGAACCTCGCTCTCCAAAAATATAGGATGAAAAAATATTAGCTAGTAGGAGTAGGAGTATTAGTTTTCTGTACTACAGGGAATGAGAAGAGACATTACACTATACTCATAGTACAACACTGGCCTATTTTAAACTATACCTACTAATTTAATACTGTTAAGTTTTTAATAAATTCAACTTACTTGTCTTTGTGCCACAAGAATAGTATCCCATCAAGTTTATTTTTATAGCTGACCGGAATATACAATAAACATACGGATACGGATGTCCGATTTCTAAAATACCTATCAATATTTTCGGGCTATTGTTAAAAGCTTTATTCAGATTCAAAAGAACGCATTCCCAATACAATAACACATGAATACATTTTAGGTCAATACCATTTTGTAACCACTTATCCTTGTCGTCTTCTCGTGTAATGTATCGAGAGGGCAGCAGTAAAATGGAATCGAATAACTTTATAGAATTTGTGTAGATAGATAGTAATATATATTAATACGGGCATCCACAAGATATGAAAAAACGTATTTGTAAGATGTATTTTAATAAAATAAGTCATGTCACTTAATAGTCCTGCAAGCAGAAAATAATGAATAGTAGTTTCTGATGTGGATCGGATGCGGAAGGCGCAGGTTTGTGTATTGTGGAGTAATTTGGGAGAGGCCTATGTTCACCAGTGGACTGCCATAGGCCGATTTGAGTGATTAATTGATTTGATAATCTGAGTCTGTAACGTTGAACGCCACGTTAAAATATACTACTTTTCATTGGGGCCACGCGGCTCACCGGTGAGCCGAACCCTAATGTACCATTGGAGCCACGCGGGTCACCGGTGAGCCACTCGACGACTTAAACTTTAACATGTTTTGCAGGCCACTACGCGCTGATATCATACATAAATGTTTGAAGCGTGAGCCGCGTGGCCTCCTGCAACACACCATTCAACTTGGTTTGAATATCTTGCAAAAGACTTAGAATTTATTTACAGTTTTCTATACTTTGTGGGATGATTCTCAACTCTAACAAATAAAATGTGTAAATGGGTTATTAACATGGGTATTTTGCAACAAAAAATAATTATTTATTAGGTTTTAATATATCTTTAATAAATGAATTAAAATTAAGGAATTACAAAAATCTTAACATGAATTTTTAATATGGCACAAGTCTCTGGAAGTCTTATTAATAAGCTTTTTTTTTCTCTCTCGCTTGTTTTCTTCTTCGAGATGATATTCAAGTCGTCATCATCTTCGGCAAAAGTAAAACTTTTATCCAAAAGATTTATCTCGACATTTTCTATTTCTGCTAAGCCTTCTTGTATAATAATAAAATCGTCAAACATATCTACATCCATATTAACCAATAGCCAATATAATTACTTCAATAAACAAATACTTGGCACTACAAGTCAGCAGACTGGGATGGACTGCTAGAGTTCTATGCGTCGTACCCGTGGTGGCGGCTTTGTTTAGCCTCAAAGGATCTGGATTCTTGTGCTGTAGCAGTCGCTGAGGGGATCTAGGAGGGTAGGTATGGAATGCTACATTCCCAACCGCTGGATCCCTGTAGGTGCAAAAAAGCGACCGTGGTTCAATCGGCTCTGCAGAGAAGCTCTAATGCAGAAAGAATCTGCCTACAGAGCTTGAACCACGGCTCGTACAAATTCAGATCCAACCCTCCCTGAGGTAAAACGCAAATTAAATGCCGCCTCGAGGTCCAGTAAAAGAACAATTGTCAGGGCCAAGTTCGATTTCGTCGGCAGAATTGGCGAACGGCTAGCAGGCTACCCTTCAGAAAGTCGTGAATTTTGGTCGCTTGCCAAAGCTGCCGAGAGAAACTTCTGTCGGTCAGGTTTACCACCCTTGCTTAAACCCGACGGCACCCAGAGTGCCAAGGAGAAAGCCGACTTTTTGGGTAATCTCTTTGCCTCTAACTCGACCATGAGCGACGGGGGTGCTTTACCGCCGGGCATTCCGAGTTGTGGCACTTCCATTTCGGAAGTTAAATTTACACAGCGGAATGTCCGATGGGAGCTTCAATCCCTGGACGTTCATAAGTCGAGTGGGCCAGACGGCATTCCCGCGGTGGTACTTAAGCACTGTGGTCCAGAGTTGTGTCCGGTACTTACACGTCTTTTCACACTTTCATATTCCATGCGACAGGTCCCGGCGTCGTGGAAGATCGCGTATGTACATCCTGTACCCAAGAAGGGTGACAGGACCGACCCAGCCAATTACAGGCCTATAGCCGTCACCTCCCTTTTATCCAAGGTGATGGAGCGTGTAATTAATACACAGCTCCTGGGGTACCTTGAGGAACACGACCTGCTCAGTGACCGGCAGTACGGTTTCCGTCACGGTCGCTCGACGGGCGATCTTCTTGTGTACCTAACACACCGATGGGCGGCGGCTATCGAGAGTAAGGGTGAGGCTCTACCAGTGAGCCTCGACATCTCTAAAGCATTTGACCGGGTCTGGCACCGTGGTCTTCTTACAAAATTGCCCTCATATGGACTACCTGAGAGATTATGCGGATGGGTGTCCAGCTTCTTGGCCGGTAGAGGCATCAGGACCGTCGTTGACGGCAGCTGTTCAGACTGCATGGCCATAAACGCTGGAGTACTGGAGTACCGCAAGGCTCAGTGTTGTCCCCTACTCTGTTTCTGCTGCATATCAATGACATGTTGTCTATTGACGGCATTCATTGTTATGCTTGTTTGTGTTATGCGACACTTGTTACACGGGCCGCCCCGGTATCTCTCGGGAGTAGTGGAATATTGGGCATTCTGTCCCACTTTAAGTTCGCATCGTCGCTATCGCTCCTTGCTCACGTGGGACAGATCGCCCAATATTCCACATTTTAAAAATGTAACCTAACCAAACATTTTTATAAAAAATAATTTATAAAATAAAACTTGCTGAAGCAAATCACCATCTCAACCTATCGCTGTCCACTGCTGAACATAGACCTCTTTAAATGATTTCCAGCCAGACCGGTTCATTGCCACCTGCATCCAATGAGACCCAGCAATTTTCACCAGGTCGTTGGTCCAGCTGGTAGGTGACCGTCCCACACCGCGCCTGCCGGTGCGCGGCTTGAGTGGACAAGGATCTTTTTGCCCCATCGACCGTCCGATCTTCGCGCTATGTGGCTGGCCCATTGCCACTTCAGCTAACTAATCCTGCGAGCTATGTTAGCAACATTAGTTCTTCTACGGATGTCCTCATTCCTGATTCGATCACGTAGAGAAATGCTAAGCATAGCCCTCTCCATAGTTCGCTGCGCGACTTTGAGCCGTCTGAAAAGACCTTTTGTGATGCACCACATCTCAGAACCATAAGTCATCACGGGTAATACACATTGGTTGTACACCTTTGTTTTAAGACACTGAGGCTGAAGCAAATAGGTATCTTTTATGTTTCAACATACGTCAAACGTAAACACATCACTCATATCAAATTTCTCAGTTTTAGTTAATTTAATTGTTGAATATTATATTACTTTCCGTTTCCGCTTAAACATTTCAACAACAAGATTTTTGTGAAATCATCCATTCATCATATTTTATGTCTAATTAATTTTATGTGATCGAATTCTTTTCCTGTTTAAATTGGATATAATGTTATCGGACTCTTTTCCTGTTTGAATTGCATATAATGTTACATTCATAATAAATAATTTTCAACATACCTAGTATAAAAAATGCAACTGCTGATATTTCAAATAACAGCTTTTGACTAAACGTGTAAGAATATATAATTATATGATACAAATGCTTACATGTGTTTTCAAATTAACAAGACAGCTAGCGTCATCTAATGGTCAGGGGAGTAAATGTTTCAACAAGTGTGTCCAATATCTGTTAGATGGCGCTGTGCCTCTCTCATTATTGTTTTTCAGCGTCTAAAATATTACATATAAATAAAATAAAAGTGTGTGTGTGTGTGTGTGTGTGTGTGTGTGTGTGTGTGTGTGTGTGTGTGTACTTAATTTTAAACAACAGCTTTTGACTAAACGTGTAAGAATAAATATATGATACAAATGCTTACATGTGTTTTCAAATTAACAAGACAGCTAACGTCATCTATCGGTCAGGGGAGTAAGCGTTTTAACAAGTGTGTCCAATATTCGTTAGATGGCGCTGTGCTCAATCTCAAAAATAATTTTAATTGTTTTTCAGCGTCTAAAATATTACATATAAATAAAATAAAAGTGTGTGTGTACTTCATTTTAAACAACAGCTTTTGACTAAACGTGTAAGAATAAATATATGATACAAATGCTTACATGTGTTTTCAAATTAACAAGACAGCTAACGTCATCTATCGGTCAGGGGAGTAAGCGTTTTAACAAGTGTGTCCAATATTCGTTAGATGGCGCTGTGCTCAATCTCAAAAATAATTTTAATTGTTTTTCAGCGTCTAAAATATTACATATAAATAAAATAAAAGTGTGTGTGTACTTCATTTTAAACAACAGCTTTTGACTAAACGTGTAAGAATAAATATATGATACAAATGCTTACATGTGTTTTCAAATTAACAAGACAGCTAACGTCATCTATCGGTCAGGGGAGTAAGCGTTTTAACAAGTGTGTCCAATATTCGTTAGATGGCGCTGTGCTCAATCTCAAAAATAATTTTAATTGTTTTTCAGCGTCTAAAATATTACATATAAATAAAATAAAAGTGTGTGTGTACTTCATTTTAAACAACAGCTTTTGACTAAACGTGTAAGAATAAATATATGATACAAATGCTTACATGTGTTTTCAAATTAACAAGACAGCTAACGTCATCTATCGGTCAGGGGAGTAAGCGTTTTAACAAGTGTGTCCAATATTCGTTAGATGGCGCTGTGCTCAATCTCAAAAATAATTTTAATTGTTTTTCAGCGTCTAAAATATTACATATAAATAAAATAAAAGTGTGTGTGTACTTCATTTTAAACAACAGCTTTTGACTAAACGTGTAAGAATAAATATATGATACAAATGCTTACATGTGTTTTCAAATTAACAAGACAGCTAACGTCATCTATCGGTCAGGGGAGTAAGCGTTTTAACAAGTGTGTCCAATATTCGTTAGATGGCGCTGTGCTCAATCTCAAAAATAATTTTAATTGTTTTTCAGCGTCTAAAATATTACATATAAATAAAATAAAAGTGTGTGTGTACTTCATTTTAAACAACAGCTTTTGACTAAACGTGTAAGAATAAATATATGTTACAAATGCTTACATGTGTTTTCAAATTAACAAGACAGCTAACGTCATCTATCGGTCAGGGGAGTAATCGTTTCAACAAGTGGAAACGAAGCATCTAAAATTCCTCGAAGAGGTAGGCACAGGCATACCAACCAACATAATAGGTGCTGAATTCATCGCTAAGATCTCAAACAAATTTCTGGATTCGAAACCATGACTTTGGTTGACAGATAGTTGGTGTAATAATGTATAATATTAGACTACTTTTATCCTGAGAATATATTTCACCGGTAAAATATCAGCCACGGACGCCCACTAGTACCAGTTATAAAAGACTTAAATTGATTCGGTTTGTTTAAAATATGATTCATGATCAATCGGGCGTAAGCAACATAAATATAATGATACACTTGCAAATATATTTTATTAAGGTTCAATTTGTAGTGAGGTAAATTATTGCTGAATCGAGATTTTATTTGTATAAAACTCGGAATTTTTGAATGAAAAATCACATTCGAACCAGTATCTCACAAGTGACAAGTGACAAGAAATAACCAGATTTCTATCATGTGAGTAAGTTCTTCTTTTAATAGTAGAAATGCTCAGCTATGGACCTAGTTTTTGTCTGCTAGCTGTGTTCATTTTCATCTTCTCTTCATCTTAGTGCATTCTCAGTAGCTACCAAACCCTACTGGGATTTGGAGCCTGGGGTCCAGTTTTATTTGGTTGCTAGAGCAGCTATTGTTTGACTTTTGATTTTCAACATTGATGGTAGCGATTGCTGTCTAACATCCCAACCCCCTAGGAATGCCTTTATCGTTCCCTCATCCGTTAGTCAACAGGTGCACCGCTTAAAGGTGAGGACGCTTGGACCTCATGCACCCATTTTCATATCCTATCTATTCCTCATGATGTTGTTCAGTTACGAACCCGGTTTTTGTCTGTCGGCTGTGTTAACTTTCATGTCCTATCTATTCCTGATGTACTGAAAATCTGAGAATATTTTATTTATGATTTGATTGTATCTTAACAGGTCTGATTCGGAGTTTGAAACGTGTTCTGTAGTGGAGTCTGTTGCACCAAAGAAACGTAAGCCGGTGGAGAAAAAGCAAAAACAATCGAAGATCCTCACTTCACCTCCGTTGGAGTCAGACAGCGTTCGACGAAAAAGAAATTCATCTGACCTTAAAACCACACAGAGGTAGGTTTCACTATGTTCTTTTTTTATACTACTAAGGTGACAGACAAGCTTACGACCCACCTGATGGTAAGTGCTCACCGCAGCTTATAGATGATTGTAACACCGGAGGCGCTACACCCACGCTGCCGACTCTGAACGCCGTATTGCCATGTTGAAATGGATAGGCGCAGGTTGTGACTACCTGCTATTGAAAATTTTCAAGGCGCTCAGAAAAGCATTCAACATGGCTTAACGACTGCCATTTTACTGACAACCGAGACCAACGGCTTAACGTGCCTTCCGAAGTACGGAAACGCTCGCACAAAGAATTGATACAAATTGCTCACCCATCGAGGACCAGCCACAGCGAAACTTGCTAACCACAGTGATCGTGTACAGAACACTGAGACCGCGGGGCCACGAGCGCTTCAAAACTTCAACTTTTTTCAACTAAGTTTGTGTTTTGATTGTTAACATTCATACTTAGTATACTTTGATCCCAAGTTCTTAGTCACTTTGATTCAGTACGTTTATAATTAACACTTTGTTTCTTTTACAGAAAAAATAAACCAAACTTCCTGAATATTTTGCGGTCCGAAGAAGCCAGTTGCAGTGAACCAGAACGACGTGAACTAACTTCCAGTTTCTCGAGCCGTGTTGCAACGGGAACGTCCCGTCGCTCCAAGAAGACGGGAGGAGGGTATGTGATTGATTTTAAACTGTATAAAACTAATGACTACATATCACACGCCGCTGATGTGCGCTATAGGACTGCCCTTGTGACTGTAAAACTACAGTGTGACGAGTCCTCACTATCTTGGGAGTCACTTCAAGAGTTTCTAGGACTCGCATTTAAAGAATTTCAAGACACTGAACCAGTGCATTATTCTGATAAGATTTTTATAAAGTAGTTTTATTCTCTATTTTTTATAAATTAAGCTATAGACTGAAAAAGTTTCGTATGTATTCGGTTTATAAATTGGGTTATATATAATAATAATAATAATAATAACGCCTTTTTGTACTACGTGTAACACATCCGAGGAGGGTATGTGATTGATTTTAAACTGTATAAAACTAACGACTACATATCTGTGGTGACTGTAAAACTACAGTGTGGCGAGTCCTTACTATCTTGGGAGTCACTTCAAGAGTTTCTAGGACTCGCATTTAAAGAATTTCAAGACACTGAACCAGTGCATTATTCTGATAAGATTTTTATAAAGTAGTTTTATTCTCTATTTTTTATAAATTGAGCTATAGACTGAAAAAGTTTCGTATGTATTCGGTTTATAAATTGGGTTATATATAATAATAATAATAATGCCTTTTTGTACTGCGTGTAACACATCCGTACCCAGTAAATCATGGATAGGACATTTACGAAGTAGTTTGCATAGGAAAAGTACTCATACAATAAAACATAGTGATGGAGTAGAAATCGTAAACTCAGCGTTTCGCAATCGTATATTAACATATAAAATATTGTCTTGCGATGAACTTCAGGGAGCGTCAGTAGAATCTTTTTTTTTAAATATTCGTAACCAATTAAAATCTCTTCTAATCGAATTTCTTGCTAAGCATAATTGTGTTAAGGTAAACTTTGAGTATTTTGGTACATTTTTAAAATTCAAAGATAATTCCCAAGAAGTGAAATCTTTTGGAACCAAAAATAAAATATTGTATTCTAATTTTGATTTCGAAAAATTTTATATTGAAACAGTTAATTATTTAAAAACAAATATTGAAGAGTTTGAAGGTCGTGATAGTGGTTGGACATTTATAAACCATTTGTATGTTGAGATGAATCTCAATAAATACCAACCACTTGGTGGGTCGAGTTTCATCAGTTTACCCAAATCAATTCATTAGCCTGAAAAGCGTGTTTGAATATTATGAATAAAGATCGATATTGTTTTTTATGGTGTGTAACAGCGGCTTTATATCCAACTAAAAAGCACCCTGAAAGAACGCATTCTTATCCTAATTTTCGAGAATTATTTAATTTAAAGGGAATGTCTTTTCCCGTGACCTTTAATGATATTAAAACATTTGAAAGAAACAATCCATGTATTAAGTTTATAATTTATGGTTTAAAAAATCATAAAACCTTTGTAGGTCCTTTGTATAAATCTGAAATCGATAAAAAGTACAAAGGAAAAATTATTCATTTACTGTTTCTTGAAAATAACAGCTCTTCTCATTATTGTTTGATCAAAGACTGTTCTAGACTTTTTAGAAGTCAAGTCACATCTCATCACAACAGATTACATCTTTGTGATTTATGTTTAATATTTTTCAATACCGCTGACGAACTTAACAACCATTTATGTGGAGGTATAATAACTCTCCTCCCAAATAAAGGTTCAGTAATTAAATTTAAAAACTATGAACGCAAACAAACTATGCCTTTTAGTATTTACGCAGATTTTGAATCGATGTTACAAAAAAATACTGAGCCTAATAATAATTGTTCTAGTAAAAATACGAATATATTCCACCAACACGTGCCGGTTGCTTTTGGTTATTATATTGTATGCTCTGATGATCCTCGTTATAATCGTTACGTGTCATATCGAGGTAGAGACTGTGATAAGCGCTTTGTTGACTATATAACTAAAGACGTACAAAAAATTTATGATATAATTAAGTCGCCTGCTGCAATGATATTTTCCTCGGAGGACAGGTGTGATTTTGAAAATGCAACACGTTGTCATATCTGCCAAAACTTTATTTTTTTGTGACAAAGTCCGCGATCATTGTCATCTTACCGGTCGTTATCGAGGAGCTGCGCATTCGTTCTGTAATTTGCAATATAAAATGCCCGCATTTGTCCCCATTTTTTTTCATAACTTAGCTGGTTATGATTGTCATTTATTTATTAAAGCGTTGGGTGACGTCCCTGGTGAAATAAAAATAATACCTAAAAATAAAGAAAACTATATCTCATTTACGAAATTTGTATCAGTTTCAAATAATAAGTTTTTTCAAATGCGTTTTCTTGATTCATTTAAATTTTTGGGTACAAGTTTAGACAAATTAAGTAAAACTTTAACACCAGAAATGTTTAAACATTTACAAAATCACTTCCCTGTTCCTGATGAATTCCAACTACTTACTCGCAAAGGTATTTATCCATTTGAATATATGGATTCGTGGAAACGGTATGATGAAAATTTTTTACCTCCAAAGAAATACTTTTATAGTTCCCTTAATGATGAAAATGTTTCTGAAGATGATTACCGGTATGCAAATTTAGTTTGGTCAAAATTTAGAATTACTAGTTTAGGTGAATATACGGATTTATATCTAAAAACTGATGTGCTTTTATTAGCAGATATTTTTGAAAATTTTAGAAAGACATGCAAACAACATTATCACTTAGATCCATCTTTTTATTTAACTGCACCCAGTTTATCTTTCGACGCTATGTTATTAAAAACAGGTGTTGAATTGGAACTAATTAATGACTTGTCTATGATACGCATGTTACAAAGTGGTATAAGAGGAGGAGTGTGCCTCTGCTCTCACAGGCATGCTAAAGCAAATAACACATACTTAGCTAATTACAAATCTTCGGAACCTGATTCCTATATCTCTTATATAGATTGTAATAATTTGTATGGGTACAGTATGTGTCAATACTTACCATTATCTAATTTCAAATTTCTCACTCAACAAGAAATTGATAATTTAGATATAACTAAAATTGCAATTGATGCTGATTATGGTTATATTTTGGAAGTGGATATAGCATACCCTAAGCATTTGCATAACTTGCACAACGATTTACCATTTTGTTCCGAAAAATTTATACCCCCCGGGGGAAAGAGTTCTAAGCTAATACCTAATTTATATGATAAATTTAATTATGTCATACATTACGTGCATTTACAAACTTGTATGAAACATGGGTTGATATTGAAGAAGATTCATAGAATAATCAGTTTTCTACAAAGCCCATATTTAAAACAATATATTGATTTAAACACCAAACTGAGACAAAAAAGTTCTTCCACTTTTGAACAAGACTTTTTTAAGCTCTTGAATAATAGTGTATTTGGAAAAACTTTAGAAAATACTGAAAACAGGGTTAATGTCCATTTAGTTTCTCAGTGGCAAGATATCGAAAACATAACTAAACGAAGAAAATGCGCTCAAAACCTTATTGCTCGTCCAAATTTCCATAGTGCAACGGTTTTCACAAAAAATCTAGTAGCGGTGCAGTTAAATCCTGAACAAATAGTTTTGAACAAACCAATATATATTGGATTTGCTGTTCTAGAATTATCAAAAAGTCATATGTATGACTTTCACTATTCAGTCATGCAACCTTTTTACAAGGATAGGATACGGATGTGTTACACGGACACAGATAGTTTTGTTTATCATATACAAACCCATGATTTCTATGAAGACATAAAAAATAACTTTTTATCTTACTTCGACACCAGCAATTTTTGTAAAAATAATGTGTATAATTTTCCCATACAGAACAAAAAAATACCAGGCTTATTTAAAGATGAAATGGGTGGTAAAATAATAAGCGAATTCGTTGGGTTGAGATCAAAGTTATATTGTATCAAAACCATTGATAGCACTATTAAAAAAGCCAAGGGTATTAAAAAGAATGTTGTACGTGACATTAACGTTTTCGATTACAAAAAAACACTTTACAACAATGAAATTGTTCATAAAACAAATGTTTTATTTAAGTCAATAAAACATGACCTATTTACATGTGCTGTAACAAAAATTGCGCTGTCTGGTGATGATGATAAACGAGTTATTGCAAAAGATAAGATTTCAACTCGAGCATGGGGTCATACCGATATTTTTAATTTTTAACAAAAATTAGGTGTGCTATCCTGTCTTCACATAGTATTCGCAAATTATAATTATTGTAATCAACTAAACTAACTAAAATTGTAAAATTTATATTCAGTTTTGTATTATTATAAGTACCTAATCTTAAGAAATTAAACCAAGTAAGAGCATGGGGTCATACCGATATTTTTTATTGTGTGCTATCCTGTCTTTACATAGTATTCACAAATTATAATTATTGTAATCAACTAAACTAACTAAAACTGTAAAATTTATATGCTGTTTTGTATTATTATAAGTACCTAATCTTAAGAAATTAAACTAAGTAAAACTGAGAAATTTGGAATAAATGCATTATTATAAATATAGTATTCTGTTTTTTCTTTAATTTCCTAATACATTTGCAATACCTACTATCATGTACCATGAGAGATTTTCGCGGTCGCGGGAAACCGCTGTCGCGCTGGCTATGCCCGCCATGAAACTTGTATGTCAGGATCGTAGTAAGTGGAAATCCTTAGTCTCTGCCTACCCTGATGGGAAACAGGTGTGAAAATATGTATATGTATGTATGTTATGATGTCTTAAGTTACATACTTCGAAGTAAAATTTCTTAGAAATGTGAAATAGGATATCTATGGTTAGTAGTAGTGGACTATTGGACATTCTGAAAAAAATCTTCAAAACCTGGGACCTTGGTAGCGACAGTCACAACCTCATAACACCTGATGATATGCATCATCATTCACGTTACAACACGTTTACAATTCATAAAAATTTCGCAACTTAAGTAAGTACATAACAATGTGCATTACATCATTCTTAAGACATGTTTGAACATGTTCGTCATAGTGAACGATGACACTTGCAAACTTGTAGGGAGTATCTCGTTACAACTTATTGCAAAATAAACTAAATCAACAGGTCAGAACTTGAATTAATACGTAGTACAGTGTATGTGTCACTAGCGGGTCATGTTTCTATTTAATTCACCTATTACTCATAATTACATTCAGTTTCATACTTGTTCTCTTTACATTCACACAAAGCAGTCTTTTAATTAATAATGTTGAAGCAACAGCAGTGCATCTCTGAACCTCAAACCAGTTACTTTGCTACAAGGAATAGGAGGATTCCAAAATACGTAATTAAAATAGATGTATTAGAAGCTGAAGATACATCAGATAACGAAGTAGAAATACATACAAGAGTGAAAACCCAATATATTGTTTACGATCAGTGGGATGAAATATATTATAAAACAGAGAAATTACTGAGCCAAATATTTAAAACGTTAGAAGATCGTGGCAGAGGAGGACGAGGCCAACCAGATATACCTCAACATTAATACATTATAAATAATGGCAGATGCATATGGTGACGGTATTGTTCAATACGCTCAAGACCCCTTTGACTTCTCACATATTTTACCTCTTTCTCCTACGCAAGTTGAACCAAAAAGAAGAAAACCAACTATTTGTAGAAAATCTAAAAAGACAGCTCATAAATCTTTTGTAATCAGCAACCAACCAAAAGGAGTCAAGCTAATTCAGATAAAGATCTTGGACATCACCAACGACAAAGACAAACCTTCGTTGCCGTTTTGTGAAGATAGTGACAGTGTGATACTTAGTGCTCAATACGTAGTTCATGATACAGTTGATGAAATCATGGACATGGCTGAAGGTATTATTAAGAAAATATCTAAGAAAATTCATGGTGATAGCTTATCATTTTAACTAATGTGTTTTTAGTTTTAAGTAAGTTATACATCACCTTAATACTTAGAGATGTACTGCTGACGCTTCAACATTTTGTACGCGTCATTTTTTATCATTGTGTTAGGTTTAAGATCAATGTAATTTTTTGAGACATTAAATAAATGGTATTATGATTAATTTTTTTTTTCATTTCAATTTCGACTTGGGTAGGAAATAGTATGAAAAACAAACACAGTATAGTAATAAAACATTTATTCGGTTTATTAAACTTATGAAATACAAAAATTATTTTCTAAACACCATTGTTTAATACACAATACATTCCTTAAAGCACAATAGTTCTTATGAGCAAAACAATTATACAAAAATAGGTCTTTACAGTAAAGATCACTAAGAGTCTTTAAGTTAGGAATACTTTTATTTTTACATATGTCGGAAACATTATTATGACCACATAGCTCTTGAACCCAATTAATTTTCTCACTACCTTTAACAAGAACCTTTTTTTCCTTCAAATAGGGTTTGATTATTCTAGAAAATTCTCTGTAGTCTATATATCCTTCGCTCCAGCGGTAACCTCTATTCCTTTCAATCCACCAAATGTGTCTTCTTTCTTCATCAGTTAGCGAGGATAACGGGTAAGGAGGTTTTATTAAGAATATATGAGTATGTTCCAACGTAGCTACAGCTAATTCTTTGACTATAAAGTTATTATAACGATCTTTAAAACCCTGAACATCTACTATAATAGTATTTTTGTTCATGATATCTTTCTGACGACGCTACTTAACGGCTTATACTCGATTATACAGTCGTTCAATATAAGACAATATGCTGAAGTTTGATCTGGTATATCAATATCACTTTCAATTTCCACTCTAACATCCACAACAGGACCTGATTTAAGATTATCTGGTTGTCTAGAACAATCTACTACAAATAACGGAGCAATATTTTTAAATTGTTTCTCATTTAATAATGGCTCGGCGCGACGTCCATAATACGACTGTTGAAATCTAGTATATTGTTCATATATTAAAGCAATTCGATTATTCGAGAAACTTGAATTTAAATTTTCATAAGGGAAGTAGGTTGAATTTAGGTATACTCTAACATCACGAACATCACAGTGATCAAACTTAGACATATCCAATTTAGAATTATTTTTTCTATTTGTTTGCAGACCAATAATAACAAATCTTGGTTTCTCTATTTGCGACGATGTTTTTATGGACCAAGTATGCTTAGTAGTTTTTGGTAAAGCCGGATATTCATATAAATCCCAATTCCTAAATATCATCTGGAGTGGTCGATCTTTTTCTAACAGTTTTAACATATTTATTTTTTCCCTATCGGACACTTTGACATGTGGTACACGCCATATTATTTTATTTATAATAATATCTTCTACAGTTTCACCATCGTTAAGTTTTAGGGCGTTCAGATTAGTATTACTTCGTAACAATATTAATTCATGTTTGCTGTTTATCACTACTTTCTTGAAATCTTCTGCAAAACCAAGAATGTTACAGAGGGGTATAGAAGCAGAAAAGCTTCCCCCATTTGCACTATTTATGCCTTCGATATTCCATCCCCAAGCATTAGATGCTTTAGCCTCGTTTTCGTTCATTGATATTAATGATTTCATTGTGGTAGTTATACCAGCGTTTTTTATTTTATCTATTTCCACTCCATTTATCTCATACCTTATATCTTGAAACAAATAAAGTAGACTATTGTTTGTGAAATGAACGTTACTGACTCTTTCCTTCGAATTTCCACCCTTGTTTACAACAACAGTTCCTTCCAAAAACAAAGTGCTTGCTGATGGTAATATATACAAGTCTTGTTGATTAATAGGTATCCTGATTTCATCGCTTCTATTGAAACTTGTTACGTAAGGCTTGTAAGAGTGAAATTCAATTCCTTCCACAGCGTTGTTGTATGCAGGAGTGGACAAAACATCTAGTATATTCATTTCAACAAACCGATCGCTTTAAGAAATGCTTTATTATTGTTATTCAATTTTATAACCCTTTTGGACCGAGCTCTTATTGGTTTGATAGTTTTAGTAGAACTGTTATTTTTAGTTGGATGTACCACATATTTATTATAATCTATCATTGTTTTCTTCTGATATGTAGATACAACTGCACTTCTTCACCTCGCAAATTTATTAAGTTATTATTTATATCCAACAACCTTATCTGTATGCAGCTTATATTGGTTTGATTTATTGGAAAGTAGATTGCGTTTTTCGGAATTTCTATAATCCTGTATCCAGGTGGAACATTAAGTGCAAATTCGTGTAAGATGTGACTGGATTGACCGTTTATATAGGAACCGCTAACTATGTCACATTCAATCCTTATGACAGTCGTTGGCAAAATGTTTACTGGAAACTCTGATACATGATATTTATTTGCTTCTAAGATCTGCTTTTTAAATCCCAATAAACTTCCAAATGTATCTTCTTTAGTAAAATCTATAGTTGATGTACAAAATAACACAGTTTTTAAGGTGTTGTTATTACAATTGAGTGTTATAGATGCATCTTTTATCTCAGTTTTTAAATAGTCACTAATATCTTGTAATTCATAGGTTCCTTCAGGTATCTCAATAACATTTTTAGAACCATAGTATAATTTATTGTTTGTATTATCAAAATTTGGAATAGAATTATATGTAGAGAAATGTAATAATGCACATTCATACTCCTCAGCTAATGGCAACGTGTCTGGATAATAGGTAGATAATACCGATGAGTTTCCAGTTATCGATAAGGTGAGTGACATCTTGCAAATGATGGAAATGAAAGAGTGGTATAAGATTTATAGTATTTTTATTTAAAGTATTATAATTATAATAAAGATTTATAGTATTTAATCCAAAAAGTTTGCAAATAACTTAAACACATATGTCCACAAACTATTGTGTTAAATTGTTGATATCTATCATAGTTATAATGAACATCACAGTTCTTAAAATATAGCATTAACTCTCTTGGCGGTTTTAAATCACCATAGCTATCAAAATATTCACAATAATTGTTTATTTTAACATAAGCTACCCAATGCGTTCCATCATTTCTCGAATTATCTAGGTTAACTATAGCACATTCAATTCGTTTAGGTGTTTTTGGTAACTGATCCTTCATATAAACTCCTCGAAAATGTGGAATACAATGACCATACTTCTGAATATCGATATTAGTTAAAGCGCGATTAGGTAGCTGATCAATTAGTTTTTTGATGGATTTATAAACAATCCCTGACCTTGCTTATGCGGTTTAATGTATAGACCTTTACCTATTGCTATAGCCTCCATAGTTTTATTATGACGTTCAGTTTCTTGTAATTTTTTGTGACCATGTTTATAATCATTCACAGTTTTTGCAATACCAGCTGCACCACCAGCTAATGCTCCTAAAGCAGATAAACCAGCAAAAATTGGGATTAAAGGTAGAATGCCTCCAGTTTTTGGTATAGGTATCTTTCGAGGTACTCGAACTTTTGGAATGCATGGAACTAATTTTCGGGCAACCATATAAGCCATATTTATTAATGACTTATCATCTTTAGGTGAGAGTTTTTTGATTTTTCTTTTTATTTTTTTAACAAAGTTATAAAAGGTCTTAACACCAGCACCAGACTTCAATTTAGCTTTCATAACTTTGTTTACTATCCACGAACTAATCTTTTCCCCTGTTCGAGCATCTTTTGCTTTAAGTCTTTGCTTAGCCATATCTAAAAGACGTAAGTCGGCTTTTTGACGGTTAGGCAAGTCTGTGTAGTTTGCGTATGCAATATCGTGATGCATACAAGCTTCGTCTAACTTATTTACACCTTTATCACCACGTAGTAATCGTTTCGAAAGCTTTGTTCCTGGTCCACAATAGTTATAACCAGGTATGTGTAGTTCGAATGGTAAATGATTAATGATATTGTTTATTAGTCCACCACCTTGCATCGTCCAAAGAATAATGAATATACTTTAAAATTACATATCACTTATATAATTAACTCATTCCACTATTGCAGTATTATCAATCCAACTATTCTCTTTGTTATTCAAACCCAACCATTTTACAAACAGTTTGTTTCCTTTCTTTTTTAATACCTTTTCTATCAAATAGACACCAGGACAGGACGACTTTTGAAGCTCTTGTTCGTAAAAAGTTCCTAATATGACTTGTTTTTGATTATCTTCGATGCGATATGTTATTGGTATAGTGTTATTTATCTTTTTTATAGTAAATAATTCTGTTGACCAGTTAGGAGTGTATCCTTTCTCGAATATATGTTTGTACTTGCTAATTCGAACTTTGTCACCAATTTTAAACTTTGGACGACATTTTTGGACTACCTTTATCATGGAATTCGTAATATTATTTTTAATGTTAGTTTCATTAAACTTATTGACATTAACAGGTGCAAATTTAATAGTACGATGTTTTGTGTTATTATATGTCTTCACAATACCGTTCAAGCCACCATCTATCCACTTATAGTGTCCGTTCAAGCTAAAGTATTTGTACAATTTATTTTTAATAGTTTTAATAACTCGTTCTACAATTGAAGCCTTTTTGGTTGAAAATGTAGAGTAGTGATTAATATTATAGTTCTGTAAAAGCTTTTGAAATGTAGAATTATAGAACTCAGTACCCATATCAGTTTGCAGATGATTTGGTATCCTGTGATTAGAAGAAAGTATTTTTTCAAATGCAAGAGAGACATCATGTTTGGATTTAGTTTTTAATGGTTCCACCCAAACGTACTTGGAGAAGCAGTCGATAACTATTAAAATATAGTTATATCCTTTATTAAAGGTTTTTAGGTTTTGCATATCAGCTAAATCTGCTTGCCACAAATCATCAATACCTTTTAAAATTACAGATCGTCGAGGAAAATTTTTTCGTGCTGCTTTATGTATTTCATTGACGATTTGTTGTTTCGTCATTTTAACAAACTTTAAGGGCTATGTTTTTCGATCTTTTAATATAGATTGAATTGCGTCTTGAACTAGTTTATCAACTGCTTTTCTTGTGTAAAATTTGCTTTCCAAATGAGTGTCTATCTCAGACATTATTGTTTTTAAAGCTTTCTCTATGTGGTTTTGAACACTATTTGGAATAGAACTTTGCAATTTTCGTAAGTCACGGATTAGTACACCTTTCAATTCATCTACATATGCTTTATTTACTGCATCATCTGCGTCTTGAGGAGGTTTAACACCTTTTAGCCTCGATGTCTTCAAGTCATAATCTCCATAATCAGATTTTATTAATGCGTTATCATTAAAATCAAGTATTTCTGATATCCGCATTCGCTTATGAATATAATGTCCAAATTTGTCTACATTCATATTAAAGGTATATTATGTTGAACGGTATATAGTAAAATGACACACATATAACATTAGTAGATCTATTTATTTAATGATTTTGCTTTCACGTAGTTCTTCAATGATAGATATTATTTCATTGTCTAGTCCTGTGTTCCCAGCATCTCGAGAAGCAATTAATAACTTTAATCTATCAACCAATTTATTGGGATCATCCCAATATACAAAATCTGTGTTTTTTTTCCACATTTTTGTTGAAGGTAATCCTTTTCCTATTTTCTGTCTACAACTTGGACTTCTACTTTCTTGATCGAAAAGTGGTTTAATAACTTGCAAATATTTTTGTCCTTTATTACTTTTAATTGGTTTTTTTGAATCGAAATCACGACGATGTGCATTCGTTACAAGTAACATTGTCTTATAATTTTGCTTGTCACAGTCATTAACCAAGCTCAGATCAATGTCTTTTTTTAACAGTAACTCTCGCAACCCAGGTGTACTTTCGTATTTGTGTCCGGCTACAGTAATAACTTTATCCCCAATAGTTATGTTAGAGGAACCCAACATTAGCTTTCCACGTTCATTTCTTATACCAAATGGAACATCTGATAGTACTTGTGAAGATAACGACCAAGATGATGCATCTGGATTAGTACCGACTAATGACTGAAATGAAGAGTCCGATGAGGGTTCCGATTCGTTACTAGCAATACTGCTATCATCTGTTTCTTTCATATCTTGGTCTTGCGGTTCATTGGGTTCTACTTTTTCCTCCTTTTTTGAGAGATTCTGTGACAGGTTTAAAAACTGTATCAAGAGCATGCTTATTATTATCTTCAAAATCCTTCATTTTACGTATTTTTTTCTTGACAGCTTGTGTCGCATCAACAATTTGTTTTTTTAATGATTTATCCATTATGTAAAATAGGTGGTAATCGAATAAGAATCAATTAAAGAATAACAATAAACAGACTGCAGTCTACTTAAATATTCAAATTTCATCTAATAATACAAATGTGTCAAACGTTTTTCTATAGCAACCATTGTTTTTAGAACAATCTTTATTAATTACCACATAATCAAAAGGTTCTTTCCATATTAAGGAACACATTTCTCGAAATTTCAACCATGTCATATCGGTGTTAACATGTTCTTCATAAACATGTTTCAAATTAACTTCATCTTGCTTAAAAAGCACAATTAGGTTAGCATTATCTCTTACAAGTTGTTTAGGTATTTTGGTATAAGTTTGATTTAAATAAAAACTATCAATCAATTTATGTCTTCCCATGGCAAAATAATCACGTATATTACTTTGATTTTCACATGCTACATCATCAAAAATAATCACAGAATTTGGTTTTGCATCTGAAACTTTTAAAACGTCATCATTTGTCTGATATTTATGAAGAGTGATACCTGGTACTCGTTGTAAAACCTTTTCTAAAAAGATGTACTTTGGTTGATGTAGAGTTTTAGAGTATACATAAACATTTTTAAATGTCAAGCCATTTTCATGCAATAGAAGACCAATTAATAAATTAGTTTTTCCACAATTTGATGGTCCACAAATGATGCAACGTACAGTATTCGGTAATAATTCTCCATGACGTAATTTGTTTTTTGTCAAATCGTCACAGATTGTATTGACCTGTAACGATTGTCTTTGTTTAACGAATTTCATGTTTGCTATGCAATACTGATGGACTCATAATGAAAAGATGAATTTATAACATAAATATTTATAACTACAAGTAGTCGAACCCAACTGGATACAGAAAACGTTGTGGGTTATAAATGGTAAGTAATGAACATGGAGGGAGCTTCAGCAATTTTTATTTTTTAAATTATTTTTTATAAAAATGTTAGGTTAGGTTACATTTTTAAAATGTGGAATATTGGGCGATCTGTCCCACGTGAGCAAGGAGCGATAGCGACGATGCGAACTTAAAGTGGGACAGAATGCCCAATATTCCACTACTCTCGGGATATAGTGGAGGAAAATCGTGAACAGCTTGTGTCTGAAATAGAGGCTACTCTTACTAGAGTGTCCGATTGGGGTGGACAAAATCTTGTCCAGTTCAACCCTTCCTAGACGCAAGCGTGTTTTTTCACTGCTAAGCAAACCCCAATTACTGTAGCGCCGCAATTTTAGGGCACATCTCTTCCATCTCCAAAAGTATAAGGATCCTTGGCGTTGACATCTCCAGTGACGTTCAGTTCCGTAGTCATTTGGAGGACAAGGCTAAGCTGGCGTCCAAGAAGCTAGGTGTGCTCAACAGGGCGCGGCGGTACTTCACTGCGGCGCAAATACTGCTTCTCTATAAGTCGCAAGTGCGGCCGCATATGGAGTACTGCTGTCACCTCTGGGCGGGAGCACCTGAATATTAGCTTCGTCCATTTGACTCGGTGCAAAGACGAGCTGTAAGAGTTGTCAACGATCCTGTACTTACAGCTGGTGTGGAACCTCTTCGCGACAGGAGAGACTTTGCCTCCTTATGCGTGTTCTACCGCCTGTACAATAGTATGTGTTCTGAGGAATTGTTTAATATGATGCCCACGGCTACGTTCTATCATCGCACCGCTCACCACAGACAGGGAGTTCATCCTCACACTCTGCGTCCGGTGCGTTCCAGCACGGTTAGATCCGATAGGTGTTTTCTTCCGCGCACGCTTAGGTTGTGGAATGACCTCCCTGCCTCGGTTTTCCCAAACGCCTACAGTATGGGGTTCTTCAAAAGGGGTCTTAGAAGGTTTTTACAGGGTCGGCAGCGCGAGTGTGGCACCTCTGGTGTTGCAAACGTTCATAGGCTGCGGTGACCACCGGTCCTTCTGGTGGGCCGTATGCTTGTCTGCCACCTTAGTGATATAAAAAAAAACTTATCACAAGAAATTGCGCGTGATTTACTCGTATTGCAAACGGTCGACTAATTTGCAGGCGGGTGGTTGGTGCGCGGGTGAGCCACAGCGTGACCCCCGCGGCCCCCGCGGTAGTAAGATCGCGTTTCCTTCTGATGTGGCCACGCGGCCCACCAGTGAGCCATAACTCTTAAATGCAGTATTTATGGCATAAAAATCGATTGTTTTAAATGGATATAATATTACTTCATCTTTTTTACGGATTACGTGAAAAAAACACTATTATGAAAATTGAAAGAAATATCATTTTCACTTTGGCCTAAACAAGTTTTCTCAAGCGGCTCACACGGTGAGCCACGTGGCGTTCAACGTGTTAATGAAATTATGAAGAAGGAATAAGAAAAGAAGATATTATAGGGAAAATGTGCAGCGTAAACTACACGTGAAGTACATGTATTGTTAGCTTATTATTTGCCAAATACCTAATAAGTCCAAATTAAAAAAAATGTATTTTTGATGACTTTTCAGTTTATTATTAGTGGCATGACAAAAAAACTTAGCTTGATATATTGAGGTGTTTAGGACCTTTAACCTACCAACAGACTGCCATTGTATTGTAGTTCAGTTGCATTAAAATTATGCAATCTATTAAGACCTATTTTTAATTAACAATCTTAAGTAGGTACAGCAAAGGCAAGACTGTGCAACAGAATATTCATTTCACCCTAAACACAACGACAATCTCTGGCAACGTCGAACTATCGAAGGAACTATTATGGCATCTTAAGGCGACACGAAGAATGTCATAAAATGAGCGATCGTAATGAGACACCCATTTGCCTTTATAAGGTTTCAGTAAAGTGTCGCCTTTATGTTCTTCAAGATATGTACAGCTTGATTTTCATATTTTCATGCTTGAGTTTCAATATCCATCGAGTTAGTCAAATAATTTTCATATGATCAGTGCATGCTCAAACATTGTGGAGCAAGTTTTTCAATTGCTCGTGCATAATAACAAAGAATGAGGATTAGTGAAAATGCTCACAACATACAAAACACTTCACAAAGCGTTCCGTGACTAACCTGTGCTCACCTTACGATTTGTTGTTTCGTCATTTTAACAAACTTTAAGGGCTATGTTTTTCGATCTTTTAATATAGATTGAATTGCGTCTTGAACTAGTTTATCAACTGCTTTTCTTGTGTAAAATTTGCTTTCCAAATGAGTGTCTATCTCAGACATTATTGTTTTTAAAGCTTTCTCTATGTGGTTTTGAACACTATTTGGAATAGAACTTTGCAATTTTCGTAAGTCACGGATTAGTACACCTTTCAATTCATCTACATATGCTTTATTTACTGCATCATCTGCGTCTTGAGGTGGTTTAACACCTTTTAGCCTCGATGTCTTCAAGTCATAATCTCCATAATCAGATTTTATTAATGCGTTATCATTAAAATCAAGTATTTCTGATATCCGCATTCGCTTATGAATATAATGTCCAAATTTGTCTACATTCATATTAAAGGTGTATTATGTTGAACGGTATATAGTAAAATGACACACATATAACATTAGTAGATCTATTTATTTAATGATTTTGCTTTCACGTAGTTCTTCAATGATAGATATTATTTCATTGTCTAGTCCTGTGTTCCCAGCATCTCGAGAAGCAATTAATAACTTTAATCTATCAACCAATTCATTGGGATCATCCCAATATACAAAATCTGTGTTTTTTTTCCACATTTTTGTTGAAGGTAATCCTTTTCCTACTTTCTGTCTACAACTTGGACTTCTACTTTCTTGATCGAAAAGTGGTTTAATATCTTGCAAATATTTTTGTCCTTTATTACTTTTAATTGGTTTTTTTGAATCGAAATCACGACGATGTGCATTCGTTACAAGTAACATTGTCTTATAATTTTGCTTGTCACAGTCATTAACCAAGCTCAGATCAATGTCTTTTTTTAACAGTAACTCTCGCAACCCAGGTGTACTTTCGTATTTGTGTCCGGCTACAGTAATAACTTTATCCCCAATAGTTATGTTAGAGGAACCCAACATTAGCTTTCCACGTTCATTTCTTATACCAAATGGAACATCTGATAGTACTTGTGAAGATAACGACCAAGATGATGCATCTGGATTAGTACCGACTAATGACTGAAATGAAGAGTCCGATGAGGGTTCCGATTCGTTACTAGCAATACTGCTATCATCTGTTTCTTTCATATCTTGGTCTTGCGGTTCATTGGGTTCTACTTTTTCCTCCTTTTTTGTTAGAGCTAAGTGGTTATTAGTGTTGGCTATTAAATTGAGAGATTCTGTGACAGGTTTAAAAACTGTATCAAGAGCATGCTTATTATTATCTTCAAAATCCTTCATTTTACGTATTTTTTTCTTGACAGCTTGTGTCGCATCAACAATTTGTTTTTTCAATGATTTATCCATTATGTAAAATAGGTGGTAATCGAATAAGAATCAATTAAAGAATAACAATAAACAGACTGCAGTCTACTTAAATATTCAAATTTCATCTAATAATACAAATGTGTCAAACGTTTTTCTATAGCAACCATTGTTTTTAGAACAATCTTTATTAATTACCACATAATCAAAAGGTTCTTTCCATATTAAGGAACACATTTCTCGAAATTTCAACCATGTCATATCGGTGTTAACATGTTCTTCATAAACATGTTTCAAATTAACTTCATCTTGCTTAAAAAGCACAATTAGGTTAGCATTATCTCTTACAAGTTGTTTAGGTATTTTGGTATAAGTTTGATTTAAATAAAAACTATCAATCAATTTATGTCTTCCCATGGCAAAATAATCACGTATATTACTTTGATTTTCACATGCTACATCATCAAAAATAATCACAGAATTTGGTTTTGCATCTGAAACTTTTAAAACGTCATCATTTGTCTGATATTTATGAAGAGTGATACCTGGTACTCGTTGTAAAACCTTTTCTAAAAAGATGTACTTTGGTTGATGTAGAGTTTTAGAGTATACATAAACATTTTTAAATGTCAAGCCATTTTCATGCAATAGAAGACCAATTAATAAATTAGTTTTTCCACAATTTGATGGTCCACAAATGATGCAACGTACAGTATTCGGTAATAATTCTCCATGACGTAATTTGTTTTTTGTCAAATCGTCACAGATTGTATTGACCTGTAACGATTGTCTTTGTTTAACGAATTTCATGTTTGCTATGCAATACTGATGGACTCATAATGAAAAGATGAATTTATAACATAAATATTTATAACTACAAGTAGTCGAACCCAACTGGATACAGAAAACGTTGTGGGTTATAAATGGTAAGTAATGAACATGGAGGGAGCTTCAGCAATTTTTATTTTTTAAATTATTTTTTATAAAAATGTTAGGTTAGGTTACATTTTTAAAATGTGGAATATTGGGCGATCTGTCCCACGTGAGCAAGGAGCGATAGCGACGATGCGAACTTAAAGTGGGACAGAATGCCCAATATTCCACTACTCTCGGGATATAGTGGAGGAAAATCGTGAACAGCTTGTGTCTGAAATAGAGGCTACTCTTACTAGAGTGTCCGATTGGGGTGGACAAAATCTTGTCCAGTTCAACCCTTCCTAGACGCAAGCGTGTTTTTTCACTGCTAAGCAAACCCCAATTACTGTAGCGCCGCAATTTTAGGGCACATCTCTTCCATCTCCAAAAGTATAAGGATCCTTGGCGTTGACATCTCCAGTGACGTTCAGTTCCGTAGTCATTTGGAGGACAAGGCTAAGCTGGCGTCCAAGAAGCTAGGTGTGCTCAACAGGGCGCGGCGGTACTTCACTGCGGCGCAAATACTGCTTCTCTATAAGTCGCAAGTGCGGCCGCATATGGAGTACTGCTGTCACCTCTGGGCGGGAGCACCTGAATATTAGCTTCGTCCATTTGACTCGGTGCAAAGACGAGCTGTAAGAGTTGTCAACGATCCTGTACTTACAGCTGGTGTGGAACCTCTTCGCGACAGGAGAGACTTTGCCTCCTTATGCGTGTTCTACCGCCTGTACAATAGTATGTGTTCTGAGGAATTGTTTAATATGATGCCCGCGGCTACGTTCTATCATCGCACCGCTCACCACAGACAGGGAGTTCATCCTCACACTCTGCGTCCGGTGCGTTCCAGCACGGTTAGATCCGATAGGTGTTTTCTTCCGCGCACGCTTAGGTTGTGGAATGACCTCCCTGCCTCGGTTTTCCCAAACGCCTACAGTATGGGGTTCTTCAAAAGGGGTCTTAGAAGGTTTTTACAGGGTCGGCAGCGCGAGTGTGGCACCTCTGGTGTTGCAAACGTTCATAGGCTGCGGTGACCACCGGTCCTTCTGGTGGGCCGTATGCTTGTCTGCCACCTTAGTGATATAAAAAAAAACTTATCACAAGAAATTGCGCGTGATTTACTCGTATTGCAAACGGTCGACTAATTTGCAGGCGGGTGGTTGGTGCGCGGGTGAGCCACAGCGTGACCCCCGCGGCCCCCGCGGTAGTAAGATCGCGTTTCCTTCTGATGTGGCCACGCGGCCCACCAGTGAGCCATAACTCTTAAATGCAGTATTTATGGCATAAAAATCGATTGTTTTAAATGGATATAATATTACTTCATCTTTTTTACGGATTACGTGAAAAAAACACTATTATGAAAATTGAAAGAAATATCATTTTCACTTTGGCCTAAACAAGTTTTCTCAAGCGGCTCACACGGTGAGCCACGTGGCGTTCAACGTGTTAATGAAATTATGAAGAAGGAATAAGAAAAGAAGATATTATAGGGAAAATGTGCAGCGTAAACTACACGTGAAGTACATGTATTGTTAGCTTATTATTTGCCAAATACCTAATAAGTCCAAATTAAAAAAAATGTATTTTTGATGACTTTTCAGTTTATTATTAGTGGCATGACAAAAAAACTTAGCTTGATATATTGAGGTGTTTAGGACCTTTAACCTACCAACAGACTGCCATTGTATTGTAGTTCAGTTGCATTAAAATTATGCAATCTATTAAGACCTATTTTTAATTAACAATCTTAAGTAGGTACAGCAAAGGCAAGACTGTGCAACAGAATATTCATTTCACCCTAAACACAACGACAATCTCTGGCAACGTCGAACTATCGAAGGAACTATTATGGCATCTTAAGGCGACACGAAGAATGTCATAAAATGAGCGATCGTAATGAGACACCCATTTGCCTTTATAAGGTTTCAGTAAAGTGTCGCCTTTATGTTCTTCAAGATATGTACAGCTTGATTTTCATATTTTCATGCTTGAGTTTCAATATCCATCGAGTTAGTCAAATAATTTTCATATGATCAGTGCATGCTCAAACATTGTGGAGCAAGTTTTTCAATTGCTCGTGCATAATAACAAAGAATGAGGATTAGTGAAAATGCTCACAACATACAAAACACTTCACAAAGCGTTCCGTGACTAACCTGTGCTCACCTTACGATTTGTTGTTTCGTCATTTTAACAAACTTTAAGGGCTATGTTTTTCGATCTTTTAATATAGATTGAATTGCGTCTTGAACTAGTTTATCAACTGCTTTTCTTGTGTAAAATTTGCTTTCCAAATGAGTGTCTATCTCAGACATTATTGTTTTTAAAGCTTTCTCTATGTGGTTTTGAACACTATTTGGAATAGAACTTTGCAATTTTCGTAAGTCACGGATTAGTACACCTTTCAATTCATCTACATATGCTTTATTTACTGCATCATCTGCGTCTTGAGGAGGTTTAACACCTTTTAGCCTCGATGTCTTCAAGTCATAATCTCCATAATCAGATTTTATTAATGCGTTATCATTAAAATCAAGTATTTCTGATATCCGCATTCGCTTATGAATATAATGTCCAAATTTGTCTACATTCATATTAAAGGTGTATTATGTTGAACGGTATATAGTAAAATGACACACATATAACATTAGTAGATCTATTTATTTAATGATTTTGCTTTCACGTAGTTCTTCAATGATAGATATTATTTCATTGTCTAGTCCTGTGTTCCCAGCATCTCGAGAAGCAATTAATAACTTTAATCTATCAACCAATTCATTGGGATCATCCCAATATACAAAATCTGTGTTTTTTTTCCACATTTTTGTTGAAGGTAATCCTTTTCCTACTTTCTGTCTACAACTTGGACTTCTACTTTCTTGATCGAAAAGTGGTTTAATAACTTGCAAATATTTTTGTCCTTTATTACTTTTAATTGGTTTTTTTGAATCGAAATCACGACGATGTGCATTCGTTACAAGTAACATTGTCTTATAATTTTGCTTGTCACAGTCATTAACCAAGCTCAGATCAATGTCTTTTTTTAACAGTAACTCTCGCAACCCAGGTGTACTTTCGTATTTGTGTCCGGCTACAGTAATAACTTTATCCCCAATAGTTATGTTAGAGGAACCCAACATTAGCTTTCCACGTTCATTTCTTATACCAAATGGAACATCTGATAGTACTTGTGAAGATAACGACCAAGATGATGCATCTGGATTAGTACCGACTAATGACTGAAATGAAGAGTCCGATGAGGGTTCCGATTCGTTACTAGCAATACTGCTATCATCTGTTTCTTTCATATCTTGGTCTTGCGGTTCATTGGGTTCTACTTTTTCCTCCTTTTTTGTTAGAGCTAAGTGGTTATTAGTGTTGGCTATTAAATTGAGAGATTCTGTGACAGGTTTAAAAACTGTATCAAGAGCATGCTTATTATTATCTTCAAAATCCTTCATTTTACGTATTTTTTTCTTGACAGCTTGTGTCGCATCAACAATTTGTTTTTTCAATGATTTATCCAGTATGTAAAATAGGTGGTAATCGAATAAGAATCAATTAAAGAATAACAATAAACAGACTGCAGTCTACTTAAATATTCAAATTTCATCTAATAATACAAATGTGTCAAACGTTTTTCTATAGCAACCATTGTTTTTAGAACAATCTTTATTAATTACCACATAATCAAAAGGTTCTTTCCATATTAAGGAACACATTTCTCGAAATTTCAACCATGTCATATCGGTGTTAACATGTTCTTCATAAACATGTTTCAAATTAACTTCATCTTGCTTAAAAAGCACAATTAGGTTAGCATTATCTCTTACAAGTTGTTTAGGTATTTTGGTATAAGTTTGATTTAAATAAAAACTATCAATCAATTTATGTCTTCCCATGGCAAAATAATCACGTATATTACTTTGATTTTCACATGCTACATCATCAAAAATAATCACAGAATTTGGTTTTGCATCTGAAACTTTTAAAACGTCATCATTTGTCTGATATTTATGAAGAGTGATACCTGGTACTCGTTGTAAAACCTTTTCTAAAAAGATGTACTTTGGTTGATGTAGAGTTTTAGAGTATACATAAACATTTTTAAATGTCAAGCCATTTTCATGCAATAGAAGACCAATTAATAAATTAGTTTTTCCACAATTTGATGGTCCACAAATGATGCAACGTACAGTATTCGGTAATAATTCTCCATGACGTAATTTGTTTTTTGTCAAATCGTCACAGATTGTATTGACCTGTAACGATTGTCTTTGTTTAACGAATTTCATGTTTGCTATGCAATACTGATGGACTCATAATGAAAAGATGAATTTATAACATAAATATTTATAACTACAAGTAGTCGAACCCAACTGGATACAGAAAACGTTGTGGGTTATAAATGGTAAGTAATGAACATGGAGGGAGCTTCAGCAATTTTTATTTTTTAAATTATTTTTTATAAAAATGTTAGGTTAGGTTACATTTTTAAAATGTGGAATATTGGGCGATCTGTCCCACGTGAGCAAGGAGCGATAGCGACGATGCGAACTTAAAGTGGGACAGAATGCCCAATATTCCACTACTCTCGGGATATAGTGGAGGAAAATCGTGAACAGCTTGTGTCTGAAATAGAGGCTACTCTTACTAGAGTGTCCGATTGGGGTGGACAAAATCTTGTCCAGTTCAACCCTTCCTAGACGCAAGCGTGTTTTTTCACTGCTAAGCAAACCCCAATTACTGTAGCGCCGCAATTTTAGGGCACATCTCTTCCATCTCCAAAAGTATAAGGATCCTTGGCGTTGACATCTCCAGTGACGTTCAGTTCCGTAGTCATTTGGAGGACAAGGCTAAGCTGGCGTCCAAGAAGCTAGGTGTGCTCAACAGGGCGCGGCGGTACTTCACTGCGGCGCAAATACTGCTTCTCTATAAGTCGCAAGTGCGGCCGCATATGGAGTACTGCTGTCACCTCTGGGCGGGAGCACCTGAATATTAGCTTCGTCCATTTGACTCGGTGCAAAGACGAGCTGTAAGAGTTGTCAACGATCCTGTACTTACAGCTGGTGTGGAACCTCTTCGCGACAGGAGAGACTTTGCCTCCTTATGCGTGTTCTACCGCCTGTACAATAGTATGTGTTCTGAGGAATTGTTTAATATGATGCCCGCGGCTACGTTCTATCATCGCACCGCTCACCACAGACAGGGAGTTCATCCTCACACTCTGCGTCCGGTGCGTTCCAGCACGGTTAGATCCGATAGGTGTTTTCTTCCGCGCACGCTTAGGTTGTGGAATGACCTCCCTGCCTCGGTTTTCCCAAACGCCTACAGTATGGGGTTCTTCAAAAGGGGTCTTAGAAGGTTTTTACAGGGTCGGCAGCGCGAGTGTGGCACCTCTGGTGTTGCAAACGTTCATAGGCTGCGGTGACCACCGGTCCTTCTGGTGGGCCGTATGCTTGTCTGCCACCTTAGTGATATAAAAAAAAAACTTATCACAAGAAATTGCGCGTGATTTACTCGTATTGCAAACGGTCGACTAATTTGCAGGCGGGTGGTTGGTGCGCGGGTGAGCCACAGCGTGACCCCCGCGGCCCCCGCGGTAGTAAGATCGCGTTTCCTTCTGATGTGGCCACGCGGCCCACCAGTGAGCCATAACTCTTAAATGCAGTATTTATGGCATAAAAATCGATTGTTTTAAATGGATATAATATTACTTCATCTTTTTTACGGATTACGTGAAAAAAACACTATTATGAAAATTGAAAGAAATATCATTTTCACTTTGGCCTAAACAAGTTTTCTCAAGCGGCTCACACGGTGAGCCACGTGGCGTTCAACGTGTTAATGAAATTATGAAGAAGGAATAAGAAAAGAAGATATTATAGGGAAAATGTGCAGCGTAAACTACACGTGAAGTACATGTATTGTTAGCTTATTATTTGCCAAATACCTAATAAGTCCAAATTAAAAAAAATGTATTTTTGATGACTTTTCAGTTTATTATTAGTGGCATGACAAAAAAACTTAGCTTGATATATTGAGGTGTTTAGGACCTTTAACCTACCAACAGACTGCCATTGTATTGTAGTTCAGTTGCATTAAAATTATGCAATCTATTAAGACCTATTTTTAATTAACAATCTTAAGTAGGTACAGCAAAGGCAAGACTGTGCAACAGAATATTCATTCCACCCTAAACACAACGACAATCTCTGGCAACGTCGAACTATCGAAGGAACTATTATGGCATCTTAAGGCGACACGAAGAATGTCATAAAATGAGCGATCGTAATGAGACACCCATTTGCCTTTATAAGGTTTCAGTAAAGTGTCGCCTTTATGTTCTTCAAGATATGTACAGCTTGATTTTCATATTTTCATGCTTGAGTTTCAATATCCATCGAGTTAGTCAAATAATTTTCATATGATCAGTGCATGCTCAAACATTGTGGAGCAAGTTTTTCAATTGCTCGTGCATAATAACAAAGAATGAGGATTAGTGAAAATGCTCACAACATACAAAACACTTCACAAAGCGTTCCGTGACTAACCTGTGCTCACCTTACTAGTAAGCACCTAGTTTCCTCGACTTTGAGCTCATTCGATACACCATGTAGGTACATAAAGTGAATAATCAAGCAAACATTATCATAGTGTACCTACCATTGAGGTAGTTGTTTGTGTTACAATAATAATTTACCATAAAACAGCTTTTAGTCAATTTTATTTACCTAGATTATTTAGATTTAATAATTTTATCTTCTTCTTAAATAAATATATTATCATTTTTATTTACTAATATAAGTGTCACATCACAGTCAACACAACACCTGTGCGATAGTCACAAGTCAAACCCACGACTTCAAATCGCGTTCTCACCCAAATCGTTAGCACAATCAATACAATCCAACTCTTACATGTGTACATGTGATAATAGATAGCTTTTATTTGAAAACTGTTTTATCAACATTCGAATAATTTTGACGTTGTCTTTTTATATGTGAGTTACCGTCTTTGTTGCTGATTACATTCAATCACAATAAAACAGGTAGGGTTACAAAATACTTTTGGGAATATTCCAGAATTTGACTAATATTGGCTATGCACGACTTGCCCTTTGGATACAATGCCGAACTTCAGACTCTAATAAAAAGTTGAACGTATTGGTAAAGACTTTACTTCAGTCCCCCGCCGCTACGACCAACACAAAGTGGTTATAGGCACTGAAGCAGCTTATGTTTTATAATGTTTTATACCGTAACATGTCATAAAATTCACTTTACGGTGTAGGCGTAAACAAACGATAATGAGGTTCTTAAAACATAGAGATAATGTTATGGTATTGCATTATAGAAACAACTAGGGAATGCCCGTGACGACACACGCGTTCGCGTATGTTTTGGTTATGCCACTAGCTTTGTTATAGCCTGTTAATTATACATTTAAGCATAATGTACAGCCTTATGCAATTAGAAAAATTATAAATATGAAACAGAAAGTCTCTATAAAGAAGAATTATATTTATTTATTTACAAAAATCTAGGTCTAAACACACTTTGATCAGAATATCATAAACAATAATGAAACCAGTTTACACCCAGCAGCAATGCCTGCGAATATGTACTTTAAACATCTGAAAGACCTTTTAATGGTGACAGATTTCATTTTTCTGCGTCATAGTAACTATCTATATAACTAATTCAGCGGATCAAACTGTGCGTTGACAAAACAGCCAGTCACGATTACCTTTTATAGGTATAAATTCCTCAGGGGCACATAACTTTTCTGTCCTCACCAGTTGTCAAACTGTGAAACTAAAAAAACCTGTTATTTATGTGTATCGCAGTTGCTTGAAAAATTCTGCTTGACAGGACTGCAAGTGCAAACTGAATTGTGATATGAAAGCAAGCACATAGCACACAAATTGCGGTGTTGCTAAACTGTGGGACTGAAGCGAAAAAAATATTTTTACCCTTTAATAAAATGTCTGATAATTATCTAGTATTTACAACAGACACCATTATTATTATAATATAATAAAAATAAATTATATTGTTTATTTTTTATTTTATTTATTTATTAAGGTCTTCCCACAGCTTGTGCGTACAATAATTTATAGCTAAACTAGACAATTTGTAACAGGCTTACACACTAGCCAATTACGGGATAACCAACATTTTTTAACATGCGCAACATTAAATTTCTATAAACACAAGGACAAATACATACAGACAGATCCGATACGTAAATCTCAAAGTGTAGGATTATAATTCCCTATCGTTCAACATGGGTACTGCTTAACAAATAAATAGGCATCTCGTTACTACATTGTACTAAAACTAGGTATACTTAAGGATACAAAGTTAAACTTCTTATTAGTCTAGTTACCTAGAGACTGTAGGATTTTGGATCTAAAGGAGCCCTGTGAATCGTGGTGTATGTCGGCGTCCGGTACAGTTCCAAGAAAAGTATTCATGCACCTACTCATTCTTATCAGTGGTGAATTTACTCCGATATTCGTTTTGCTGGACCCTACATGATAAAACTTAGTAATGGGGTGTCTCGGTAATTTGTAAGGCACATCAATATTTAAACGCGCAACAAGTTCATTACAGTCAAGTAGACTATTTGCTAATTTATAGAAGAACATCAGATCTTTGAATCTTCTTCGTTCGCGTAGTGAGTTCATTTTAAAACTTTTTATACGTTCCTGGTACGGACATCTTGGGGTTACTCTGTTTGTAGTATATGCAAGGTGTTTGGTGAAAGCTCTCTGTATTCTTTCGATTCTTTGCGAATGGACAGCATAATGTGGATTCCAGGCTGCGCTACAGAATTCGAGGTTACTACGCACCAGGGAGTTGTACAATGTTATTTTAGTTCGCTCCATTTTAAAACCTTTAGTGCTTCTTTTTAAAAATCCTAACATTTGTGCAGATTTGTTCACAATGCTACTAATGTGACTTCTGAAATTTAGTTCGCTATCCATTATTACACCCAGATCTCGCACCTCGCTAACAGTACTCAATTGGATACCATTCATGTTATATGATGCTAATTGAGATTGTTTTTTTCTCGTGAAACGTATATGACTGCATTTTTCAACGTTTAGTTTCATATGGTTCAGCGTGCACCAAGCCTCGATCCTCAAAAGGTCCTGTTGGATTAATTTGGAGTCATTGTCAGAGTTCACGGTTTTGTATATTTTTAGATCATCGGCAAACATCAAGTATTTACAGTTACGTATCTGGCTAGTTATGTCGTTGATAAAAAGTGAGAAGAGAACAGGTGCAAGATGGGAACCCTGGGGAACTCCTGAGATGGCATAATAAGGATACGATTCATATCCATTCAGGGCAACGAGTTGGGATCTACGAGATAGATATGACGTGAACCATTTGAACAGTGAGCCATGCACTCCGTTATATTCCAGCTTTGACAACAATATTGAATGATTCACTTTATCGAAAGCGCTACTAAAGTCTGTATATATAGCGTCAACTTCTAATCTATTATCAAGAGCCAAAGATACATCTGACACATATTGCACGAGATTGGTTTCCACACTTCGGCCAGTCTTAAAACCATGCTGAGATGTGGAGATAAACTTGTCAAAGTGATGTGTAACGACCGCACAAACCAATGACTCAAGAATTCTAGAAAAACATGACAGTATCGATATTGGCCGATAGTTCCTAATGTCTGCAGGGTCTCCTTTCTTGTAGACGGGCGTGATCCTGGCTTTTTTCCAGGCTTCAGGAAAGATGCCTTCGCTAAGAGAGGCATTGAAGATGATCTGCAATGGCGTACAAAGGCAACCGCCGCAGCGCTTAACGAATGAGGGAGGTATTGAATCAGGCCCTGGGCCCTTAGAAGAATTAATTTGCTTCAGTTTTTTTAAAATTTCCATTTTTGTGAATTGAACATTACCTATAGTATTATTAGTCATTAGAAAATTTTGTACATTTTGTATATTTGTAGAAGATTGATCACCGAACACCGATACAAACTGATCTGCAAATAAGTTGGCCATGTCACGACCATTATCAGCAATTTTGTCATTTAGGAACATTTTAGCCGGTATGGAAGACTCGCCCCTACGTTTGTCTTTGATATAGCGCCAGAATAATTTAGGGTTTTTCGTTATTTCATTTTCAAGTTTACGTTTATAATCAGCATGGCATTTGTTTATTAATTTATGGCATCTACTGCGCAGTAGTTCATAGGTAAGTTTGTCTCGTGGATTATGGTATTTGCGGTATTTTTGTCTATATTTTTCTTTTTCAGATAAGGTTCTAATAAGCGAATTTGTGAACCAGGAAGGGAACTTAGATTTAGTCTGCTTATATTTTGGGATAAATATTTCAAATAATTCTTGTAATAGCTCGTAATATTTCTTCACCATTTCATTTACATCCCTGCATACGCCAAACAAATCATCCCAATCTACACCGCTCAAGTAACATATTATTGCCTCGTAGTCAGCTTTAAAGAAGTTATACCTAGTTTGATACTTCGGTCTTAAATACCTCATACTACTAAATGGAATTGTAATAAGCAAGCAAGGGTGACGGCGGTCAATCTTACTTAATGCATCCATGGCTTGTGTGACCGATATATTCGATATGTTACTTAACACGAGATCCAAAATCCTACCTTCCACATTAAGAATTGTATTAAATTGATATAATCCATTCATAGAAATAAAGTCAATCAACGAGTTACCAAGTGAGTTCTCATAGTTTGACGGTGTTGCATATAAAACATCCTGGCCCTTTGTCCAAGCAATGAACCTAAGATTGAAGTCTCCAAGTAGGAGGACGTCATCTACGTTATTTAAAACATCACTAACCCTATTTAAAAAACCTGACAAGTAATCCAATTTGATCGGTGGAGGTAAGTAAACTACACATAGTGCAATTTTCTTTGTAGTGTTACCAACGTTTATTTCAATAGTGACCCATAAGTCTTCATATTCACTCTCCCAATTTTTAATTCTTACTGACTTAATTTCTCGCTTGACAGCTATTAAGACACCTCCACCGTCCTCTTTGGTCTCCCTAGAACACACCCTATCTCTTCTATACACTACATATCTTGGATCTATAAACTCCCCATTTGAAATTCTAGACTGTAACCACGTTTCAGTTATGACTATTACATTATAATTTGAAAGCAAAATGTTTTTATGTACATCATCAAGTTTCGTTTTTATTCCCCCCATATTTTGATAATAAATATCGAACATTTCTAAAACAACATCGCCCAGAGCATTGTTAAAAAAGATAGGCATAAGTTGTTTCCATCTTACTCACTATCAAAATTTTTCATACGTTTCAGACTTTCTGGATCCCTGATATATAACGATTTAGAATGTATGTCTTTTCGTACAAAAATTCGGCCATTACGGATCCACACAAACTGATATGACAAGTCTTTGGCTAGTTTACGCGTTAAGGCATGTAGCTGTTTACCAGAGGGACACAAATGCTCACTTACAAAGATAGGTACCTGACTTCCCTTTACACCTAACTGAACGGAATTCAACTTATCTCTAGGATGAGCCCTATTGAAGCCGGAAACTGACGCCAGCAGAGTGTCGCGTAGGCGAGGACTTTGAAGCTTCACTATTACGGATCGCGGCCGATTACTCTCTTTATTTAATTTGGCTACACGTGTTACCTGCAATATATCGCTGTCGCTAATTTTACTATCGGTTACACTTGCCATTTTCAGCACCATCTCAACCAGATTCTCCGTCTTATCCTCTGGCAAACCGTTGATCTCAACATTATTTTCACGGTTGTTTTGTTCAGCCATAGCCAAACGTGTTGAAAGCTCACTAATACTTTTTTTAAGATTCAAGTTTTCCTCTTTTAATTCGTTTATAATTGATTCTTTTTGGTCAAAACGTCTCCTGAGATCCTCAAAGCTATCGTTAAAAAATGCAAAAGAAGTCTTGAATTCAGCTATATCCACTTGAATAGGTTTTAGTTGACCCGCAATCAGCTCACCAAAGCCATTTTTCAGTGCCAGGGACAATTCCTGCTTTATGATATCCCTTAGAGTACCCTCTGAAACTGTATTTTGGTCGCTTTTCCAACCCTGTAAAATTCCATTTATTTCGTCCTTGAATTGGTTAAATTCATTTCGTGGCGATTGTTCAGAGTTTTGTAAGCCGGAATTCATAGACGTTATCTGTTAATTGACTTTTTTTTTGAACTTCGAACTTATCACAGACATACGTTTATGAAAAGGGGGTGGGGTTCTTCAAAAAGTGTCTTAGAAGGTTTTTATAGAGTCGGCAGCGCAAGTGTGGCGTCTCTGGTGTTGCAAGCGTCCATAGGCTGCGGTGACCACCGGGACATCTGATGGGCCGTATGCTTGCCTGCCACCTTAGTGGTATAAAAAACTATTAATTAATTCACTTAAAGAACTCAAACACTCAAATGATGATATTATGCGGAAATCGTTCGAGGCGTGACTATAATAATGTATGTATGTATTGTACCTACCTTCTTCAAGGCATTCTTTGGATACAATGTCACTAGGTAACACGCTCGAATGATGATTATGAGGCAAGTTAGGCAAGCGAATAGTATGTTACCTGTGAATTTATTTTCAGCATAATACATACTTACCTACAAACTAAATCATCTAGCATATATAATACAGAATTTATGACTGTATTTATTAACCCAAGAATAAACTCTATTTGAAATGTTCGGGCAAAGAACTGTGATCGATCTTTTATATGGAGCAATATAAGGACATTAAAGATAAAATGGTTTCCAATGGATTGGAGGAAGCAAAAGTATTGGGACTTTATCAGTTTTCAATAAAATTTATTAACATACCTAAACAAATAAACTTTAGCAGAGATTAATTTCTTTACTTTTCTACTTTTCAACGTTATGTGAGTAAATAATCATCAATCAACACATATAATAAAATCGTAACAGGTCGCTGTCTGTACATCTTTACTTACTAATATTATAAAGAGAAGATAAGATTTGTTTTTTTGTTTGTTTGTTTGTTTGTAACGAATAGTCTCCGGAACTACTGAACCGGTTTGAAAAATTCCTTCCCTGTTGGGAAGCTACACTCTTTGCGGTGAACATAGGCTATATTTTATTTCCGTATTCCCACGGGAACGAGAACTACGCGGGTGAAGCCGCGTGACGTCCGCTAGTGAAAGATATATGAGAAAAAATAATATAGGGGGGCTTTATGAACGCAATAGAACCCAAAACAATGATTTTTAGAATTTTTGTCTGTTTGTCTGTATGTCTGTATATCTGTTTGTCTGTACGTTTGTGCACGCTAATCTCAGCAACCGCTTAACCGATTGCAATGCGGTTTTCTTTATTGTGTTAAAGTTAGCTCCGCTTAACATTTAGTGTTTATTTCATGTCAATCGGTTTATAAATAAAAAAGTTATATCACTTTAAAGAATCATACATAGACTTATGAATCTAATAGTTGGTAAATCTAAGCCAACAGGGCAGTTTCACACGCTGTTTGATGAGTCTGATGAAGAAGTAGGGGAGCGGGCCCCATTATGGGATAGTTTTGTATGAACATCTGTTTCCCTAAAACCTGTAATGCAGTTCTACTCCAACTAAGAACGATTTATTCGAAATGTTATATTTTACATTGCTATGAAATTGGATTCTTCTACCATTTTTTTTTTTTTTTTTTTTTTTTTTTACGTGAGGGAAAATCCTCATGGATGTTATGCCGGACTCCTACCGACTAAAAAAACCTCACGTAACGCCCAACAGCCTATGGTTGAGAGCCCCGGGTAAGCCCTCGGGAGGATGTCCCAGGACTCCCAACAGACCTACAGCCGCCACTGCGGCCTCGCCCAGGGGGAGGTTCGGGTACTAGCCGCGTCTTTGGGGGGTTTCGGGTGTGATCCCGCTTCTAAGGGGGGGAGGGGGGAGCGTGCGTGAGTTTCTCACGTCACGCTGCCGTCATGGGCCTGCTTCTGTAAGGACGGTGAGCGACCCTCTCACCGTCCCCAGACCCCCGGTCATGGAGGCCGATAGTCCTCGGCGAAGACACGTCGGCGGCGCCCAGGCCGCCGACTGCGGAACTCGGGTGGGAGAGTTCTCTCCCGTACCCGCCCCGCCGCCTCCTTCACGAGCATGATCTGCTCGCAGAAAGAGGCGGCGCAGTCCCACTTACTCCCGCTGGAGAGCATGGCTTGCACCATGGTCTCGAGCGAGAGAGTGTCCACGTCCAGACCCACTACGAGGACCTGGCGCTGTTGCGCCCACGCCGTGCACTCCACTAGCGTATGAAGCGCTGTGTCATCGCTGCGGTCCTCGCAGTGCTGACATTCAGCCGTGGTTTCCCGGTGTCTTCGCCACAGATACCTACCGAAGCTACCGTGCCCGGTAAGTATCTGCGACAACCGGTAGGAGAGAGCACCGTGTCTTCTCTCCAGCCACTCGTCCATGACCGGTCTGACGGCCGCGATTGTGGCGAATCCCCCCTTTGGTTGCTCAAGTCGCACCTTCCATGTCTCCACGGTTTCCTGGTGGAGCAAGGACCGCTGGGCCTCGATTTCTCGAGACGCAGGCCTTTGACCCCGCTCCAGCGCCTCCTTGCGCCATCTGAACAGTGACGCAAGGGCTCTCGCTTCCAGGTCCCATGGAGGGGTTCCGGCTAGGAGACATGCCGCCTCACCGGAGACCGTGCGGTATCCTCTTATCACCCTGATGGCCATCGCTCTCTGCGGGCTCAGCAATTTAGCCACATTGCTGGCCGTCAGGGTCTCTGCCCAAACGGGTGCCCCGTATAGGGCCATGCTTCGCACGATCCCCAGGTACAGTCTCCTGTAGGGAGCGTTGGGTCCCCTTATGTTGGGCATCAGCCGCGCGAGTGCGGCTGATGCTCCCCTAAGTTTTGGGACCAAACTTCGGAAGTGATGTCCGAAGTTCCACCGGCCATCGAGTACGAGCCCTAGATACTTCATTGAGGGCTCGATGCCGATGCTGACGCCCCCCACCTGTAGGCTGGATCCCGCAGGTGGCCCCATCCGAGGTCTGTGGAAGCACAGAGCCTCAGATTTATGAAGTGCGACCTCGAGACCCAGCCGCCGAATCCGACCCACGACTTGAGCAACCCCTGCCGTGGCCTTTAGTGCTGCGTCACGGTGCGTTGCTCCCCGCGCCGTAACGAGGGTGTCGTCGGCGTAACACGTTACGCTGACCCCTCTAAGCAACGGACCCCGCAGCACCCAATCGTAACCGATGTTCCACAGGAGTGGTCCTAATACCGATCCCTGTGGAACACCGCACGACACATCACGCCGACCCGGCCCTAGCCAGCTCGGGTAAGTAATGGCCCTCTCGGAGAGATAGGCCCCGACAATTCGACGGAGGTAGGGAGGCACTCCATGGTAAATAAGCGCCTCCCTAACGCAGCTCCAGGGCAAGGTGTTGAAGGCGTTGGCGATGTCAAGAGACACCGCCATCACCACCTCACCCCGTGAGACTGCTTCCTCCGTCAGGCCTCTAATGCGCATGATCGCGTCCACAGTGGAGCGCCCCTGACGGAAGCCAAACTGGCTATCCGCCAGATCAGGCCCCACACGTGTTAGGTGCCCGACGAGGCGTTGTGCAATAATGCGCTCAAAGAGCTTGCACACCTCGTCGAGCAACACGATCGGCCGGTACCCTGATGGGGAGTTTGCCGGCCGCCCCGCCTTTCGAATCAAGACCAGTTTCCCTGTCTTCCAGGCTTTGGGAAACTGGCCTTTTTCGAGGCATGCGCTGAAAAGACCTATAAGTCGAGGCCCAAGCTCCTCGAGAGCCAGGACCCACGCTCGGCCTGGAATGCCGTCGGGTCCAGGGGCGGTGTTTCTGCGGGATTTAAGCCGCAGGACAGCCGCCCCTAACTCACCCTCGGTGACTGCGGGCACGTCGTTCTCGCTGCTTTCCGCGTTGGGCGCCTGAGACGGAGCCATGCGCGGAGGAATGTGTTCCTCCGCTCTCGACGGGAACAAGGAGTCCAGGACCCCTTCCAGCCGCTCCGGCTGGAGACTCTGGGTCAGTGGGGGCTCCTTCGGGCGTAATTTTCCCCTTACCATAAGGTACGGGCGCCCCCACGGGTTCCGCTCCAGAGTCTCCATCAGCTCTTCGCGGCCCAACTTTTTGGACCGCTTGATGGCCATCTGGAGGGCCCTCTTGGCCTCCTTGTACCCATCGTAGAGCTCCGTCTCTCGGGCTGCCGCATCGTCTGGGCGGCGACGCCTCCGGCGGAACCTGGTGTACCGGCGTCGTGCGGTAACGCACTCCGCGCGCAACTGCGCGATTTCCGGCGTCCACCAGTACACGTGTTTCCTCGCCGGTCTGGGCCTAGCCCTGGGCATCGCCGCATCGCAGATGTGCGACATGGCTCTCCCAAACCACTCCACTTCGGCATCAACATCGGCAAGCCTATCCGCTGTCGGAATCCAGGCCTGCACGATGGCCGCCTCCAGGAGAGCCTCCCGATCAAGGCGATGGAGTGCCCAACGCGGTTCCGAGGGATTCGCGATTGCTGGTGGCAGGTTAAGTGGAGGGGAGACGTCGAACCGAATATATCGGTGATCTGACGACGTCTCCTCCTCCTCCACCACACGCCATCCCTGGACACGGCGGGCAAGCTCAGGGGTCGCAAACGAGACGTCTATGACCGAGCTGAGCCCCCGCCGCGTCCAGGTTGCGACATTCCCCCGATTCAGGATGACTAGGCCACGTGTAGTGACCCAGTCCTCCAGTATCCTCCCCCTATCTCTGGTTTCCCGGGAGCCCCAAGCCTGCGACCAGGCATTGAAGTCTCCCAGGACCAAGACAGGGCGAGGTCGGCATGCAGCGAGAACGACGTCCAGCTCAGGGAGCCATAGCTCAAACTGATGCTGGTCGAGGCTCGGCGTGATGTAAACGGCCACGACCGCCACCCCCTCATATTCCGCCGCGACGCAACCCGGGCCCCTAGCGATAAGCGCTAGGCGCGAGTCCTCCGCGCCGGTACCCCCAAAGACAGTCGCCAGGCCGTCCAAATCCACCGGGCTTCCCGGGTGCACCCAGTACGGCTCGGCGACAACGGCGACATTGATGGACCACTGCCTGATGCTCTGGTACAGAAGGTCCTGAGCACCAGAGCAGTGGTTCAGGTTCACCTGCAGGATGCGGATATGGGTGCCCATTAATGAACATCCATCTCCCCACCCTGCCGCGAACGTGGACCCTCAGCCACCCGTGCGGACGGACGGGGCTTCGGCCTTGAGGCAGCGCAGGCCTTGCTGCCCGCCCGGTGGTCGGCCTCCTTGCCCTCCGCTACGCACTTGAAACAGCGTGGCGGAGCGCCACAGGCAAGGGCCGTGTGACCGGGCTGGCTACAGCGGAAGCACCGGTCACCCACGGTGACTTCCGCCGTACACTGCACTCCTACATGCCCCACGACCAGGCACCTAAAGCACCTGGCTTCGCGGGGCTGCAGGAGATGCACCTGCGCCCTCAGGAAGCCCCCAATAAGGAGGCTCCGTCCATCCGCCACTTTCTGAGCCGCCGCGACGGGGCAGCTTACGACTGCCGACCCGTGACCGGTGGGGCCAAAGCGAATTTCGCTTGATCTGATCTGATCACGAGGGCAGCCGCTCGCCTCCACGACGGCAGAGATTATCTCCTCCGTCGTGGCCGCGTCATCCAGTCCCGAAATGCGCAGACTCGCGCATTTGTTGGGTCTGGTGACGCGGACGTCGCCCGTGTCCAGCGACGCCCTCAGCTTTGCCGCTAGGGCATCAGCTTTGGGGCCGCTGGTGGCGCCAGAGACCTCGAGGAGGCGTGCTCCGGTGCGCGTCACCTTGCACCGGAGACCTCCCTTAATCTCGAGGGCCTTGAGGTCGACTGAGGCTTTCGCCTGCCTCAGTACCTCGGCGTACCCCACGCCCTTCGCCTTGCCTTCTGTCGTCACCGTGATGACGACAGCAGTGGAGCGAGGAGCGCGGAGCCTCTTTGGCGCCTTCGCCGCGGCGGCCTTTGCCGCTGTTGCGGCAACTTTTGCTGCCTTCTTGGCGGCTTTTGCCGCCTTTTTGGCGGCCTTAGCCGCCTTCTTTTTTGCTCCCGCCACCTCCCAAGCCCCCTCTCTGGAGGGAGTCAGGGGTGCAGCGGGAGCGCTGGCTCTGCTGGGGGAGGCGGGGTTGTCACCTCCACCAGGCGCCGTCTTCTTGGGGGCGGCGGAGGGGGCGGAGACCTTCCGCCGGGGACCGGGAGCCCCACTGGGTGCAGTCGTCGTCGCGTACGACGTGACGACGGGTGCCGCCAGCGGCGGGCGGTATGCCCGGTCCTCGAGGACACCGAGGCGTCGTTCGATGGTCTCCAGCAGCTGGACCATCGTTGGTGTCGCCTTAGGTGGTGCACGTGGAGCGGGAGTTTTCACACCCCGAGCCTCCCCGGCCCCCTGGACCAGCTGCGTTAGCTTGCCGATCTCCTCCCGCATCAGCTCTTGCTGCTTGCGGGAATCGGCAAGCTCCTTCTCCAGGCTCGCAACCCGAGCCCGGAGCTTCCCCTCCTCGTTGGAGACGCTCCTTTCCAGGAGCTCCTCCAACGCCTTAGTGGCACCTGTGACGGCTTCCGTCACTACCTTCTTCTTACCCGCGACATTCTTGGCGCCTTTCATAGCGTCAAGAATCCGGGCAAGAGCTGCAAGGAGCTCACGCGCTTCAGGGACGTCTTTGTTCCTGCCGCTAGATAGTGGTGGAACACGCCCAGGCGGTTTCGTTGCCCGTCCCACAAGTTCGGGTTCCTTACCTCTCCCTGAAGTGGTGGCTTGTATCTTGGCCGGCAGGTCATCTTCGCTAGATGATACCGTTCCCGGCCGTCGGAACAGGCTTTGACCAGTTCCAGTGGGTCGTGGCCTCTTCCTCCTAGTCTGGATACCAATCTCCTCGTTCTCGGTATCCATGCTGAGGATCGACTCCGCGTCAGTATCGGCGGGTGCAACCTCCACCTCAATTTGTGGGGTGGTGTTCTGCCGCGGTAGCGATACTCGCACCTCCCTCGTAGGTTCAGGAACCGAAGTACTCGACCTTACTTCCCGTTTTTCCTGTTCAAGGTCATTAGGCAAGTCTGCGTCCAGATTGAGTAAGCCGAAGTTGTTTTCGTTTTCCGCTCCGATTGTATAAATAATATTTTTTTCCATATTTAATCCCACGAGTAGAGACGATTAAATATCAACTCCCTGGGTGACGCTCATTCCAGGAAGCGGGATATATACTGTAGGGTGCTCCAGGTGCCCTACAGGCCTTTACGACTTTGCTCTCGGGTTTTATAGACTGTCCTTGTCTCGGGCCGGCCAATTAAGGCAAGCCCTCCGGCCCCTAGGGCCATCGCGTACCAACTGGTGCCATCAGTTGGATAGTTGCAATAACACTAGGGGTTACGGAACGCGAGGAGGGTGGCTGGTCCTCCCCAACTCCGACGCTGGCACAAATGCCTGTAGGTCCCTGCGTGAGCAGCGGGCCTACACGCCCTGCGGTTTCTCCGCTCAGTACGCTCTGCTTATCAGAGCGTAGGCGGAGCAGCCCGAAGTAGCCTTTACGGCTCCCTCCTTGGTGGACTATTGGCCATGGGCGACGACGTGCGCCTCGCATAAAACGCACGTCGTCGTCTACGTTACCAGGGTGTACCACGTGGAGGTTGTCCTACCCAACACCCCAATTCTTCTACCATTCATACTTTTGTAAATACCGATGAAAATGTTGCAATTGAGAAAAAATACTAAAAAATAAAGTGTATCTCAATATGGGATACCATATACCCCCATCATGGGATATTTCATATTGGGGCATGTACCTATTATGGGATATCCCACATTGGGGAATGTACCTGTTATGGGATATCCCACATTGGGATATGATGTATGAGAAATTTGCATGGCGATTCATCCCTAACAATAAAATAAAATAAATCGTATAAAATATTTATTAAAAAATGTACACCTAGTCTTTACAAAGATCACAACAGAATGTAATGCGCACTGATGTGTGCGGCTCTACACCAGCACACAACTCATGACACCACCGGAAACATCTAGTACACCTGATCCACTTTTCTCCAGCAATGTCGTTAGACCATTCACTAAGGCAATAAATGCACTGCGCGTCTTCACTAGTGTGGCTTTCGTCGGAACTCATCAATAGCAGCTCTTCCTCGTCTACTTCACTGGATGAACTACTTTGTAAAATCTTCTTCTTTACAGCTATCTTCTTTTTTTTATTTCCTTTATCATTTGTCTTCTTTTTTACAGTGCTCTTTTTTTCGTTTTCTTTAGCAGATTTCTCCTTTTTCTTAACAGTTTTTTGTTTAGTCGTTTTAGTATTCTTTTTATTAAGTTTCTTGGTTTTTGTATTACTTTTAGAGGTCCCTGGTATTGCTTGATTTTTGAGGAGCTGTTCTTGTAATTCATTTTTGTACGGTGAACTGGTCACCAATAAAGGTTTTCCACCTCGGAGCTGTGTTTCTTGGCCAGGTTTCTTGCATTTTGACTGAATTTTGGGTAAGGGACTGATGTCGGCCGGTTTGACACAAAATTTTGAAACTAATGAGCGTGTCACGCGTGTGACTTGTGGGCGTGTGACTTGTGGCCCTGTTAAAGTGGATGAGACCGAACTATCATACAATTCATTATTGAAAGTCGATGACGGTAACATTGGTGATTCAGTATGGGGCAAAATTGAATGTGGAGTTGGTTCAACTACTAATCCCCGTGAGAGTTTAGATTGTAGTACAGTCAAGGCGAGTAATGCTAGACTCGATGGAGCTGAACGTGAAGAGGATGGTACTAGCAGTGGAGACTTTTTAGCACCAGAATTTGACGGTGGTGTGGTTTGTGTGTCAATTAATGCAGGTGCTAATGGAAGGTGCGCTGGTTCTGCACTTCTAGTCATCAGGAGCACACCTGATTCAGTAGCTGAAGCGGTTTGAGACATCACTGGGACGAGAGATGATTCCTCATGCATACTCCTGTCATCATCTTCTTCGTTGTGTACATCAAAAGTAGGTGGAGGATTCGCTAGTTCAAAATCTGTATTTTTCTCAACATTGTCGTCATCTTGCACTGCAAAGTCATGGTCTCTGAAATGATTGCGGTCAAATGGGAATATGCCACTTTTACGGAATCCATTAACGGCGACCTCTAATGTGGCAGCCCTCAATTGTATGCCTTCCCCACTAACTCTGCTACCTGAAATGCAGTCACCACGCGTCCTGGATGATTTTTCAACCAGGTAACTACATTGAGGTTCTTATGCATACCTCTGATGTTGCAAAGGCCCATGTAAAGTGTGGACGACGATGCCGCTGTGTATACTCGTTCTATTTTTCTTCTTCTAGCCATGTTTTTTAAGAAAGGGGGGTTAGAAAAGTGAAGGGATGCCTGTGTGCCGGTGGCGCAAGAGACTAAGTGAGACTCTAACTAACCAAAGGCAGACAGAGGTAGTGCGGTAGATTGGCACGGCGTACGGAAGGGCCCCCGGTCCTCCCCCGATGCAGTGGCCACGTCCACTCCGGTATCCTCCTCCGGCACGACCACAGCACCAGGGACTTTACACAGGCTGCTGGTTCAGCCTCCTGGGGCGGAGATTATGTAATCCCCAGGTTCGGGTTCCGTACAGCCTGCGGGCGGTCAGCGGTCAACCGTTTCACCGGGTCTCCCTGACCGCCGTACCAATATTCCGCGCCTCTATCCGCCAATGGAGACAGATTAAGCCTCTGGTCTCACCGTCACCGGCACAGAGTCACCCCAATGAGCTCTGGAACCCTGCTAACCGACGGAGAACATAACCCAACCGGAGTCAGGCTACTATTACCGCGGTCTTCTGCAGGGCGGAGGTACTGCCCCAGGCGGGCTGCTCACCGAACGGAGTACCGTTATGCCCTTCCTCCTAATAATATTATAACATTTTATTATTATTAGGTAATATTAATTCTGACATCGTATTTATTTTATTTATTGTATGTAACTATTTGATTTAATTTGATTTGATATGATTTGATTTGATTTTATTTAATTTTATTTAATTTTATATCATTTTATTTAATTTGATATGATTTGATGTGATTTAATTTACTTACTAAGTTTTAGAATGTAATTTGAATTTTAAATTGATATTGTTGATCATTGTTATATTTTGTAAAAATGTAAACATAATATGGACTGTGTTAATGTCTGAAATAAATGATTTATTATTATATATTATTATAATTTGTAGCAAATTGTTTGCCTACAAATATGTTAAACAAATTTTTGCCCTAAATTAAAAATTAAAGAAGTTATAAACAAACAATTGAAAATAAAATTATAAAAATTTTCTATTTTGCTCTGTGGCGTTTTTTTTAATTTCTCTTAAAAGATCATCTACAAGATTAGTCTGAGGTATTTTTTTTTGTAAAAGTTATATAAAAAAGTTATAAAGCAAAAAAGAAAATTTTTATAAAAAAAATTCTAAAAATTTTGTAAATTTTTTTGTTGTTATATAGGTACACATTTGTAGGCAAAACAATATGCTACAAATTATGCCTCTACAATATGGGGTCATAGGTCTCAAGATCATAAACAGAGATTTATATCCAAATATTGTCTATCTGAAACATTAAGTTTTAAAAGTTACAGAAATATTTTATACAAATTTTGCAACAATTATTTGTAAAAGTAAGTATTAAAGGTTGCTCGGAGGGATTGCTCTCAAAGCAGGGCCTATTTGTTGTAATCTAGACTTTATCGGTGTAAATTAAAATTTCATTTATCAGTTTTATAAAATAAGCATGATAATTTTATTATTATTCAGTACCTACTAGCTGAGCCCGCAACTTCGTTTACGTCACATATGAAAGGAGAGGTACTTCTTCATCAGACTCATCAAGCAGCGTGTGAAACTGTTAGCTTAGATTTACCCACTTTGAGATTCATAAGTCTATGTATGATTCTTTAAAGTGATATAACTTTTTTATTTATAAACCGATTGACATGAAATAAACACTAACCCCCTTATTCATAATCGTTTAAGAAATACCTCTCCTTTCATACACCTTATGTGACGTAAACGAAGTTGCGGGCTCAGCTAGTAGGTACTGAATAATAATAAAATTATCATGCTTATTTTATAAAACTGATAAATGAAATTTTAATTTACACCGATAAAGTCTAGATTACAACAAATAGGCCCTGCTTTGAGAGCAATCCCTCCGAACAACCTTTAATACTTACTTTTACAAATAATTGTTGCAAAATTTGTATAAAATATTTCTGTAACTTTTAAAACTTAATGTTTCAGATAGACAATATTTGGATATAAATCTCTGTTTATGATCTTGAGACCTATGACCCCATATTGTAGAGGCATAATTTGTAGCATATTGTTTTGCCTACAAATGTGTACCTATATAACAACAAAAAAATTTACAAAATTTTTAGATTTTTTTTTATAAAAATTTTCTTTTTTGCTTTATAACTACGATACGAGTAGCTCCCGGTGATTTTTTAAGTAAATTGGAAATACGAACTGTATAGTCGTGATCATGTTACTAAAGTGGAATATTGGTGTTATTGTGCAACTACAAAGTGTTTAATAGTGATATTTACCAGAATTTACAGTGTAATAAAGGATAATCAAAGTGTGAACAGTTGTTGGCAAAAAAATAATTTGTGGGTGACCGCGCATGGGTAAACTGTGTGTCGCGCTCTTTCGCACCCATAGGGATTTCCTATCTTTGTCTCTGTGGCACGTAATTCTGTATTCGAATTTGAAAAAATATAACTGAAAATGAACTGTGCTATTTGCTCCAAAAAAATTGATTTGGGGGATCTACTTAAATGCACTGGATGCAAGGCGGGATATCATTATAGATGTCTAAATATAACCTCGGCGGCATTTAAGGATGGTCAGACCCAGATTAAACGCAGTTATAGATGCGATTCTTGTGCAAATGTAACCCAACGAATACGGGTAACGGATGAAACTCCGGTAAGGAGTCGCGAGGGTTTGACGGATAATTATAATCAATTGAATAGAGAAAGGAATCCTTCATTAGGATCCGAGGATGATAATATGTCAAGCATTATGGAAAAAGTTAATAGGATGGTTGTGGAGAAATTGAGTACTATGGAGACAAAGATTATACAAGAAATTAAGGACACGGTAAGAGTTCTGGTATTGGAAAACAGCAAACTAACCCAAGAGCTGAAGGAAACCAGAAAAAAATGTTTGGCATATGAGCAAGAACTAAAAATACTAAAAATCGAAAAAAATGCTATTAAAGAAAACACTTTCAGTGCTAAAATTGACTCCAAATGTAACAGTCGCCAACAATCAAGCACAACTGTAACTGGTTCCAATACTGTAAATACTTCGCCAACTATCAGAAAAAATAAAAGCAACCAGCAAGAGACCCAGGAGCGACAGGCACCGATTCCGAGACTATCAGTCAATTATGCGACTGTGGCCCAGACACCAGTGGAAGCTAACGGGACTGATACATGGACTGAAGTTAAATATACTAGGAGACGCAATCCTGTTGGAAGAGGGGGTAATACGGCATCTGACTTGTTGAAGGCTGTGGAACGTAAGAAATTTTTACATGTGTGGAGGTTAGAGAAAAACACGACAGAAGACGCTCTAAAGAAATATATTCGTAATGTTCTGCAAAATGACAGTGAAATAATTATTGACAAATTAAAACCAAAGACCGAACGCGACTATTCGTCGTTTAAGATAGGAGTTACTGAAAGTAACTATGAAAAGCTAAGCGATCCGCAGGTATGGCCCGTAAATGTCGAGTTTAGCGAGTGGAGGTTTTTTCGGCGAGCAATCCCCTACGGACCCAGGCCCACCGAAGGACAAACCCAATAAAAGCATCAATGTTCTTTATCAAAATGTGAGCGGTCTCAGAACTAAAACGACACGTCTCTTATCACTGGTAGAATCATCAGAGGCAGACATTTTTGCTATCACTGAGACAGGGTTAAATGACTCCATTCATGATGCGGAATTATTGCTACCAGGCTACCAAATATTGCGATGTGACCGAACGGATGGACGCAAGCAGGGTGGAGTGCTGTTATTAGCCTCACCGCAATTCGAACTGCGCCGAGTTGCGGTCCCCGACGGTACGGACATAGACAGTCACAGGTTTGAGTTCATTTGTGCTACAATTCATAACGATAACCGGTTCCTAGTAGCGTGTTGTGTTGTATATATTCCACCTAGTACAATAGATAGTGAATACATGTCCATGTTTAATTTGCTAGAAAAACTATGTCTTAAATACAAATCTAATTTAATCATACTGGGGGATTTTAATTTGTATTCTAGTAGTGACAATGTCAATTGTTATTTTGAATATTTTATGGCCTTTTGTGAATTCATTCAGTATAACACTGTACCCAACTGTAACAGCAGGCAGCTGGACCTGGTGTTGAGCTCGCGCAGTGGGGTATTCGTGTGCGAGGCGGACGAAGGGCTACAGCCCATAGACCGGCACCACCCGCCCCTGGCCGTCGCCGTGCGCCTCGGGGGCGCGCGGGCGCCGGATTGCGTCCCGTCCGTGTCCGCCCCCTGCGTCCCACCCGGGCGGCGCTCTTATGGTCCAGTAGTTCGTAAACAATGGAACTTTAATAAGGCTGATTTTGGACATTTATATTATTTACTTACCGCATTGAATTGGAGCGATTTATTCAGTTTAAGCGATCCTGAATCGATCCTCAATTTATTTTATAACAAAATATATGAAGTTTTTGATCGTTGTGTACCACGTAGACATAATATCGAAGCAAAGAGTAGACGTAGGTACATCTATCCCGTATGGTATACACCTGACATTATAAAAGAAATAAGACGGAAACACACATTACACAAAAAATACAAGTCTAGCAAGTCTCATGGCGACTACGAGGCGTTTAGTAGGTCTAGGGCAACAGTAAAGGTGGAGACTGCTAAAGCGCACGACCGGTACTGCGAACGCGTTCAAAATCAGCTAGCCATTGACCCGCGAGCGTTTTGGGAGTATGTGCGGTTTAGAAGGGGGAACAGCGGTAATTGTGGACTGATAAAGGACAACCGTACTTTATCAGACTATGAATGCGCTCATGAGTTTGCTCGGTTTTTCCAGTCTGTGTATAGGGGGGAGGTCCCGGTGCTTAGCGTGGAGGCGGCGAGCGCGGCGCGCGCGGCCCCGCCGGGCGCGCTGGTGGCCCTCACCCGCTTGCGCGAGCGGGACGTGCGCGCCGCGCTCGCGCGCCTGCCGGCCAAGCGCTCCACGGGCCCGGATGGTATACCTGCTTTTTTGTTTAAAGACGCTCGTATGGTACTGACGGAGCCGCTGCTACACCTTTATAACTCTTGCATCGAGACTGCGACATTTCCGGGACGATGGAAACTTACTCGAGTCGTACCCGTGCCAAAAGGTAGTGGAGGCCCTGATCCCAGTAATTACAGACCGATTGCAATTCTTAATACACCAGCTAAAGTTTTTGAAACGACTATTTATAACAGTCTGTATGGCCAGGTAAATTCTCAGCTATCAGACGCTCAGCATGGCTTCCGTGCGGGACGGGGCACTACGGGAAACTTGCTCCATTTGATGACGCGTTTGGTGCCGGCGGTGGATGCTGGCCAGCAGGTGGATGTAGCCTACTTTGACTTCAAAAAAGCTTTCGATGTAATCGATAATGACATCCTTTTAACACGATTGGCTGCAGTAGGCTGCACCCCGCACACGCTGGCATTCTTCGCTAGTTACCTGCGTGATAGAAGACAGTATGTTGACTGTGGGGGATGCCTTTCTGAACCATATTTCACGAGATCCGGCGTGGGTCAGGGGAGTAATTTGGGCCCGCTCCTCTTTAATATAATCATTAATAGCTTACCTGACGTTGTTTCCAATTCGACACCTTTGCTTTTTGCGGATGACCTTAAATTAGTTAGAGAGATAACACACAATACGGATCACGAAATGCTGCAAGATGATATAAATAGTGTTGTAAAATGGAGCATGGATAACCAACTTTATTTCAATGTAGCCAAATGCAGCGTGTTATCGTTTACTCGAGCGCGTCTCCAGGATCATTATGAGTACTGCATGGAGGGGGTGCCTTTACGGCGGATATACGAGGTGCGAGACTTAGGTGTTCGTTTCAGTTCCGACTTGAAATTTAGTAAACACATTCATGAGGTATGTAAAAAGTCGTATCGGAACCTGGGATGCATGTTGAGACACTCAAACCAATTTACAAATATCACAGCTTTAAAAGCGTTGTACGAAGCGCTAGTAAAGAGTCACCTGGAAAGCAACGCGATTGTGTGGTCCCCTTATGAAGACAAATATAAAATCATGCTGGAGCGTATTCAGAATAAATTTGTTAGGTTCATTTACTATAAACAATATAGCGTGCACCCAGGGTATCCATTGTTGTATCCCACACTGTTTATTTTGGGCATGGTGGGATATTACAAGTTGGAGGTAAGGAGGGAAGTGGGACTTGCAACTTATTTGTTCAAATTGCTTCGCGGTTACACTCATAACCCAGCCATTCTGCAGGAGATCAGACTGTGCGTACCGAGCGAGTACGTATCTCGGCGACGTCGCCCGCGCCTTCTAGCGCTGGCGAGTGCACGCACAAACCTGCTGAAGCAGGCACCGCTGTCGCGCGCGCTTCTGTTGCTCAATGAGGTAGCAGACAAGATAGACTTATTTTCGTGTTCACTGAATGAGTTCACAAGGGCCACATATTGTGCAGCATCTTGAAAAAGGTAACGTAGGTAGATGCTATTATGTCTTTTTCTATTCTTTTTTGTTATGTGTATGTTTATTGTTTCATAAATTGAATAATGCTTGAAAGTGACATTAAATACCTAATACTTATTTCATGAATTTCACATTTTTGTTGGTTGTATTTTTGAATTAACATTGTAATAAGTAATTGAAATGATATTTGTATAATAAAATTGACATTTGTATTATATAATTGACATTTTGTTATTGAATAGACATTATCTTATTGAATTGACATAATCTTATTGAACTGACATAATCTTATTAAATTGACATTATCTTATTGAACTGAAAATATCTTAGTGAATTGACATTTTTTTTTTTTTTTTTTTAGTTGACATTATCTTCTTGCATTGACATTATTTTTTTGAATTGACATTATTAGTGAATTGACATTTATCTTTTTGAGTTGACTATATCTTATTGAGTCGACATTTTTGTATTATTATACGGACATTATCTTTTTTTTTTTTTTTTTTTTCTTTATTTATTTATAGAGGGTTTGATTACATAAATCATGTCACCCTCATGGTGACAACGTAACTTAAGAATAACATTAATCAGTACTTCTAAGCCTTATACCTACAAGTACGAGCCTGTACAGCATTCTCGCAGGTTCTGAAGTAGGAAAAGCAAGAACGCTGTTGCATGCTCCAGTCTCGTACCAGTTATCCTGTGCAAACAAATCCTGTCTCTGCGATTCGTTACGTACACACTCCATAATTATATGGTAGGCGTCCTCAATGACGTCACATTCCGCACAGTTCGGGGACTCAACTTTACCCATTAAGAACGCGAACTTGTTAAGAGGTAGGTGTCCGGAGCGAAGTCGCAGAGCCGTTGTGATGGTTTGTCTTCCCATGTTGGCATTGTCTATCCAAGCCCTCTTAAAAACACTGGGCTGTATGGCAGCGTACCATATACCTTTGGTACGGCTTCGTTCGTTAAAATACTCTTGCCAGTTATCAAAGCAGCGCTGTTTTACTTTAAAGAAAGTTTCAGAGTAATATGGTAAACAAGTATATCTTTCACCGTCAGTTGTAGCTTCTTTTGCTAGTCGGTCCGCTATTTCGTTACCGACAATACCAACATGAGATGGCACCCACTGTAACACTACAGACTTATTCTTAGCCTTAAGATTACATAACATATCCACAATATCATAAGCGATGGGAATCCCAACCTTAGGTGATGTACAACGACTTAATAGCTGTAAGGCACTACGGGAGTCCGTTAGCACTAGAAAGTTTGTGTTTGATATGGATTCAATATATGACAAAACCTCCAGAATAGCAATCATCTCTGCGTGCATTATAGATACATTAGCGTGAATTTTAAGTTTTAAAGAAGACTTGGTCATCGAATCAAAAAATGAGACCCCAGTTTCATTACCAATTATTGACGCGTCGGTATAGATTGTATAGTGATCTTTGTAATTATCTTGTAAATATTTTTCACTAACATTTTTTAACTGTAAAGTATCATATTCTTTTTTGGCATGTACTATCGAATCAATGTTGGTCTTGATTAAGTCATCTAATTCAACATTACTAACCCATGTGGCTAAACTAAACATTTCAAGTTTGTCTCTGGAAAAAATACGTTCGCTCTTTAGTGATTCATGCGTGACAACCAAAAGTGGCTTCCGTTTACGCTGCCAGTAGGGATTAGAACATAGATTTGAGAGATTTTCCAGAATACAAATAGTAGTGTTATTTTGAAAGGATCTACATTTGAGCCAAAATTTGCTACAAAGATATTCTCGTCGTATATGGAGTGGACTCAAACATAGTTCGTTCTCCATGGCGTAAATTGGGGTACTTTTTACGAACCCACCAATGGTACGGAGGCATAAATTTTGAATTCTGTCTATTTTTACTAATTGGCTCTGACTGCAGTTGCCATATAGAAAGCATGCGTAGTCCATTCGACTTCTTATTGTTGATATGTACAGCCGTCTAAGGAGTTTAGGGTGAACTCCCCATCCAGAGCCAGTCAGCCACTTGAAAATCTTAACAAACTTTAACACATTTTCTTTCAGTTCGTTTATATGTTTATTCCATTTAAGCTTAGAGTCAAACCATAATCCCAAGTACTTTATATTATCGACTACTTCTATAGTTGAACTGTTGACTGTTAAGTTGACATTATCTCTTTTGTATCCTCTTTTGAATATGCACACTTTACTTTTCGAAGGAGATATTTTAAGCCCCAAGTTGTCCATTATATTACTAAATTTATCTAAAGCCGCCTGTAGTACGGACATTATCTTATTGTATTGACAGTTGCATTATGAAATTATCTGAATTCGTGATTTTTTTTCTTTCTTATTTTCGATTAATTTACATTACTTTGCTTTTGTATCATTGCGTAATTTAATTGTGTGAAATGACTATTGCATGGTTGGTGCCTATTGTAATGGCCAGTATTGTTATTGTATAATGCTTGCGTGTAATCTCTTTTGTACAAAACTATTCGTATTTTTGAAATGGATAAACTAGTTGCTTAGATTTATAAATAATTGCTTACAATATCGCATTGGTGTTCAATTACTGTAAGGATGTTGTAATTGTGTGTTATAAATAAATAAATAAACAAAAAAAACTTTTTTATATAACTTTTACAAAAAAAAATACCTCAGACTAATCTTGTAGATGATCTTTTAAGAGAAATTAAAAAAAACGCCACAGAGCAAAATAGAAAATTTTTATAATTTTATTTTCATTTGTTTGTTTATAACTTCTTTAATTTTTAATTTAGGGCAAAAATTTGTTTAACATATTTGTAGGCAAACAATTTGCTACAAATTATAATAATATATAATAATAAATCATTTATTTCAGACATTAACACAGTCCATATTATGTTTACATTTTTACAAAATATAACAATGATCAACAATATCAATTTAAAATTCAAATTACATTCTAAAACTTAGTAAGTAAATTAAATCACATCAAATCATATCAAATTAAATAAAATGATATAAAATTAAATAAAATTAAATAAAATCAAATCAAATCATATCAAATCAAATTAAATCAAATAGTTACATACAATAAATAAAATAAATACGATGTCAGAATTAATATTACCTAATAATAATAAAATGTTATAATATTATTAGGAGGAAGGGCATAACGGTACTCCGTTCGGTGAGCAGCCCGCCTGGGGCAGTACCTCCGCCCTGCAGAAGACCGCGGTAATAGTAGCCTGACTCCGGTTGGGTTATGTTCTCCGTCGGTTAGCAGGGTTCCAGAGCTCATTGGGGTGACTCTGTGCCGGTGACGGTGAGACCAGAGGCTTAATCTGTCTCCATTGGCGGATAGAGGCGCGGAATATTGGTACGGCGGTCAGGGAGACCCGGTGAAACGGTTGACCGCTGACCGCCCGCAGGCTGTACGGAACCCGAACCTGGGGATTACATAATCTCCGCCCCAGGAGGCTGAACCAGCAGCCTGTGTAAAGTCCCTGGTGCTGTGGTCGTGCCGGAGGAGGATACCGGAGTGGACGTGGCCACTGCATCGGGGGGGGACCGGGGGCCCTTCCGTACGCCGTGCCAATCTACCGCACTACCTCTGTCTGCCTTTGGTTAGTTAGAGTCTCACTTAGTCTCTTGCGCCACCGGCACACAGGCATCCCTTCACTTTTCTAACCCCCCTTTCTTAAAAAACATGGCTAGAAGAAGAAAAATAGAACGAGTATACACAGCGGCATCGTCGTCCACACTTTACATGGGCCTTTGCAACATCAGAGGTATGCATAAGAACCTCAATGTAGTTCACCAACATCTCGAAACTACGAAGCCGACTCTTCTTTTCTTGACGGAGACGCAGATCTCATGCCCGGGCGATACATCTTACTTAATGTACCCAGGCTATAAGCTTGAGTACAACTTCAGGCCGAAAGCCGGGGTATGTATGTACGTCCGTGATGATGTCTGTTGTCGCCGTCTTACAAGCCTTGAAGACAGGGACCTGTCTACGTTATGGGCGCGCGTGGATCACGGGGGCCACACCCGGATCTACGCGTGCGTGTACAGGTCTCACAGCGGTAACACGGACACAGTTCGCCTTTTTGACCACCTGCAACAATCGACTGACAAGGTGATTGAGCAGTATCCCACTGCGGAGATAGTGATTCTGGGGGATTTCAACGGTCATCATGTTGACTGGTTGGGCTCCCGGATGACCGACTTTGCGGGGAAAGCTGCACACGAATTTGCCCTGACCTATGGGTTCTCCCAACTGGTTAAATCCCATACGAGGATACCAGACAAGGAGAACGAGCATAGTGCATTGCTGGACCTCCTGCTGACAACGCGTCCGGATGGATACAACGTCTCAGTGGATGCTCCGCTCGGATCGTCGGACCACTGTATCATTCGGGTGCATGTGCCACTCGCAAGGCCTGAACCACCTCGGCCCAAGGAGTGGCGACATGTGTGGCACTATAAGTCAGCAGACTGGGATGGACTGCGGGAGTTCTTCGCGTCGTACCCGTGGAGGCGGCTTTGTTTTGCCTCAGACGATTTGGATTCCTGCGCTGCAGCAGTCACTGAGGGGATCTTGGAGGGCATGGAGTGCTACATTCCTAACCGCTGGATCCCTGTAGGAGCAAAAAAGCGACCGTGGTTCAATCGGCTCTGCAGAGAAGCTTTGATGCTGAAAGAATCTGCCTACAGAGCCTGGACCACGGCTCGTGCAAATTCAGATCCAAACATCTCTGAGGTGAAACGCAAATTAAATGCCGCCTCGAGGGCTAGCAAGAGAGCAATTGTCAGGGCTAAATTCGATTTCGTCGGCAGAATTGGTGAGCGGCTAGCAGGGTACCCTTCAGGGAGTCGTGAATTCTGGTCGCTTGCCAAAGCTGCCGAGGGAAAGTTCTGTCAGTCAGGTTTACCACCTTTGCTTAAACCCGACGGTAGTCAGGCCCAGAGTGCCGGGGAGAAGGCCGACCTTTTGGGTTTTCTCTTTGCCGCTAACTCGACCATGAGCGACGGGGGTGCTGTACCGCCGGACGTTCCGTGGTGTGGAACTTCCATGCCGGAAGTTAAATTCACGCAGCGGGACGTCCGACAGGAGCTTCGTTCTCTGGACGTTCATAAGTCGAGTGGGCCGGACGGTATACCCGCGGTGGTACTTAAGCAGTGTGGTCCAGAGTTGTGTCCGGTACTTACACGTCTTTTCACGCTTTCATATTCTATGCGACAAGTCCCGGCGTCGTGGAAGATCGCGTATGTGCATCCTGTGCCCAAGAAGGGTGATAGGACCGACCCGGCCAATTACAGGCCTATAGCCGTCACCTCACTATTGTCTAAGGTGATGGAGCGTGTAATTAATACACAGCTCCTGAGGTACCTTGAGGAAAACGACCTGCTCAGTGACCGGCAGTACGGTTTCCGTCACGGTCGCTCGACGGGCGATCTTCTCGTGTGCCTCACACACCGATGGGCGACGGCTATCGAGAGTAAGGGCGAGGCTCTAGCAGTGAGCCTCGACATTTCTAAAGCCTTTGACCGGGTCTGGCACCGTGGTCTTCTTAATAAATTGCCCTCCTACGGACTGACCGAAAGATTATGCGGATGGGTGTCCAGCTTTTTGGCCGGTAGAAGCATCAGGGCTGTTGTCGACGGCAGCTGTTCTGACTGCATGGCCATTAACGCTGGAGTACCGCAAGGCTCAGTGTTGTCCCCTACTCTGTTTCTGCTGCATATCAATGACATGTTGTCTATTGACGGCATTCATTGTTATGCAGACGACAGTACGGGGGACACTTGTTACACAGGCCGCCCCGGTATCTCTCGGGACGCAGTGGAAGAAAGTCGTGAACAGCTTGTGTCTGAAATCGAGGCTACTCTTACTAGAGTGTCCGATTGGGGTAGACAAAATCTTGTTCAGTTCAACCCCTCCAAGACACAGGCGTGTTTGTTCACCGCTAAGAAAGCCCCAATTACTGTAGCGCCACAATTCCAGGGCACATCTCTTTCCATCTCTAAATGTATAGGGATCCTTGGTGTTGATATCTCCAGTGACGTTCAGTTCCGCAGTCATTTGGAGGACAAGGCCAAGCTAGCGTCCAAGAAGCTCGGTGTGCTCAACAGGGCGCGGTGGTACTTTACTGCGGCGCAAACACTGCTTCTCTATAAGTCGCAAGTGCGGCCACACATGGAGTACTGCTGTCACCTCTGGGCGGGGGCACCTGAATATCAGCTTCGTCCATTTGACTCGGTGCAGAGGCGAGCTGTGAGAGTTGTCAACGATCCTTTACTGACAGGTGGTGTTGAACCTCTTTGCGACAGGAGAGACTTTGCCTCCTTATGCGTGTTCTACCGCCTGTACAATGGTATCTGCTCTGAGGAATTGTTTGACATGATGCCCACGGCTACGTTCTATCATCGCACCGCTCGCCATAGACTGGGATTTCATCCTCACACCCTACGTCCGGAGCGTTCGAGCACGGTTAGATCCGATAGGGGATTTCTTCCGCGCACGCTTAGGTTGTGGAATGATCTTCCTGCCTCGGTTTTCCCAAACGCCTACAGTATGGGGTTCTTCAAAAGGGGTCTAAGAAGGTTTTTACAGGGTCGGCAGCGCGAGTGTGGCGCCTCTGGTGTTGCAAACATTCATAGGCTGCGGTGACCACCAGTCCTCCTGGTGGGCCGTATGCTTGTCTGCCACTTTAGTGGTATAAAAAAAAAAAAAAAAAAAAAAACAGTCATTTTATAATCAATAACTATAAAATCAGAATGCCACATAATTCAATTAAAATAAAATAAATTAGTTCATTTAAAAAAGTAAATTAAATACACTAAAATGTCATACAAAAATAGTAATAAAACTCATTAAAATGATTCAACATGCCATAAATACACAAAAGAGACAGAATGAATACACTAATTAAACAATTATTATTTATCTTGTCAATATTTCCTCATTTCCCGCTGAACTGGCACATGCCTGTAAGAAAGAAGAAAGAAAGAAAGAAAGAAATTTATTCAGGCACAAACAATTAGAAAAAGAAAAATAATAAATAATAACAATAATCATGCACCCGAAAAGGAAGCCATCTCAGCCAATAGCTACATACCATTCCAAATATTGAAAGGTATGCAGCGCTGATTTTCAGATGGCCCCTACTCGTAAGTTATGTGACATCACGAACAATTTAAAAAAAAAATGAAATAAAAACAGCTAATTATTAATTTACACAGTATCCAACTAACATACCTATTATGCAATACAAACTTTAGCAAGTAGATTACACATGATTATAATAAACAATAACAATACATTTATAATCCATTAATTAAATAAATTATTATTAACAATCCATCATGTACATCATAAATAATCATCATAATATCAATAAATTACAAATTATAAAAATAAAAGCATTAAAATTACCTACCATTCGCGTAAATAAAATAATACATACTAACCTAAAACTGAACTTTAATAAACTAATTTGTACTGATTTAAACAGATATATAATATATTAAAATAATTAAAACATAGCAAAATGACATAATGAACACTTAACCAAATTACTCACTAAAAATTCTTTTTTTTTTTTATTACGTTCTCACGACTTCAACATAGATAAACAGATTCTTTTCGTTTACTACTAATTGTCAGCTGTCATTAAGCAGTCAGCTGTCACTGAGTTGTCAGGCACAAGCGACAAGCACAACCGGCTCATCACAAACAACGTGTTTACGTGTGATTACGTGTGTATACTATCAATTTTATTTGAGTGTTGAGTGCATACGTATATTAAGAATAATAACCTAAACCCAAGCTCAAGCTAATTTTAAATCATGGCGTCAGTAACCAAACAAAAGATTTTCGAAGTGAAAGTGACTAAAAACATGGATACTATTCGGATTGTTGTCTATTTAGCAGCAGAAACTTATATTTTCTTCTAAATGTGTGGACTGAAGTTAGGGCGTAAAATGGTGGTGGCAGGTCGTTCCAAATATGGCTTACCATGAATTTATAGCTTCCGCGATAGAGAGTGGTCGAATGCCTCGGTATCAACATAAGGTAAGCAGACGCTCTTGTTATTTGTGTATTTATGTCTCTCGACCAGGATAGCTTATCGTACAAGTATTTGGGTCTACTCGTCTTCACCACTCCGAATAGGAGTGTGGCAAAATGCAACTTACGCCGTTCCACCATTTTCATCATATTGCCATTGTTCAGGAAGGGTGTTACATGTGAGCGCGGTGGGATTACAAAACAAAAGCGAGCGCAAGCATTCTGGACCCTCTGTATCAGTCGCTCAGTTCTCTTCAGAAGACAACTTCCATACACAGTGTCAGCATAGTTGAGTTTAGAAAGAATCAGTGACTCACAAAGCAGTATTCTTATGCTGACACTGATGTATGGGCGTATTCTGTACAGCAATCTTAACCGGTAGAAACAATTTTTGACTGCATACATGATATGAGTCTCAAAACGAAGCTGCTCGTCAAATATCATACCCAGATTGCGAGCCACAGACACCCGTTCCACGGGGCAATTATCAATCCTCACGTCCAATTGATGTTGGAGAATCTGGCCTCTCACATGTCTAGTACCCAAAACCATAAACTTCGACTTCTCTGGGTTAAGTACCAAAGCGTTCCTACGGGCCCAGTCTGCAATGCTAGCCAAATCTTCATTTATCCTGTTTACAGATTCCAAACTATCAGAGTCCAAAAACGACAAGTGCAGCTGCATGTCATCGGCATACAGATGGTACCCACAATTAGTGACAGCGCTAGTGATGTCACAACAATACAGGACAAAGAGAAGCGGTCCGAGGATCGAACCCTGAGGAACGCCCCTGGTCACGGGGTAATGAGCAGATTCCATGACATAACCAGTACTGCCATCCATTATTTGCACAAATTGGAATCTATTACTCAGGTAACGATTAAACCAATTGACAACCCCTCTAGAGCAACCATAGTATGCAAGTTTAGAGAGAAGCAGCGCCACACTTATCCCATCAAAGGCGCGGCTGAAGTCCAGGAGAGTCAGGACTGTACCCATGCCCTGATCCTGAGCTTTCAAGATGTCGTCCACAACATCTAATAGGGCCGTCGCTGTGCTGTGTCCTTTGCGAAAACCAGACTGCCTAACCGGCAACACATTTGTAAGTTCCAAGTATTTAGTTAACTGATTACTGACCACGCGTTCCAGGATCTTAGATAGACAAGGCAGTATGCTAATAGGTCTTAGATCCTTTGGTCCAGCAGGGCATGACACTTTGGGTATTGGTTTCACCCTCGCTGTCTTCCAAGAGGTTGGGAATGTTGATGTGGTTATGGACACATTGACAATATGTGTTATGATACTGAGAGTCTGAGGAAGGGTCATTATCAGCATATCTAGTGTAACCCCGTCCACACCCATGGCGTTGGACTTCAGCTTCTTAATAATTTTTCCAACCTCTTCCTCTGTTACCAGCTCCAGCTGAAAGGCATTGCAATTAAAACGGTTCCATTCGAAGAAAGTAAGGTCAGAAATGGACACCGCATCACTGCCAGGCACCTTTAAAAAATGTTGGCACAGAACATCAGGGTTACTACAGAAATCAGGTAACTCAGGAACACTCCTACCACTTATTGCAATACTTGACTTAAGCTGATTCCAGAGTCTCCTTGGATTACCAATACTGCTGTTGATATATGTTTTAAAGTAAGCCTGTTTTTCACTCTCAATGGCATTTCGTACCAGATATTTGAGTTCCAAATAAGCTTTTCTATGTGACTCTTGATTAGAGACTTTAAACTTTTGATAATATTTGTCACGAAGGTGCATCATATCTTTAACAGTATTGGTAATCCATGGGTAGGATTTCTCTCTGACTAGAGTTCTTTTCACAGGTGCATGCAAGTCAAATAATGAAATGATAGAAGCGCTCAATGCCTGAACCATTTCGTCAACATGACCCAAATCTACGATTGAGTGCCAATCTATGCTGCCCAGATCCGCCTCAAACCTATCCATTAATATGTCCCGTAAGGGCCTGTATGTAATCCATCTGGGTGTTGGTTTCTCTATTCTAAATTTAAACTCAGCCGAGATCATGGCATGCCGACCAAGCTCAGGGATATGCCTCACCGATATTCCACTTGCCTCAGCATCTGTACATATTAAATCAATCAAAGTTGCACTGTGATCTGTGAAATGAGTGGGCTTTGTGACCAGATTTACCATACTCATGCCCACCAGAAAGGAGTCAAGTAACTTCGTCTTATAATCCTCCCTGTCCAGTAGATTAATATTAAAGTCACCCAGTAGAATCACCTTGTCAGCTTTAGAAAAGGAAGCAATGGTGTCGGCTATCGCATCCACAAACGTGTTTGCATTGAGCCAAGGGGGTCTATAAGCTGTGCCAATTATAACAGACTGTCCGCTCCTGCTTAGCCTCAGCCACATCTGCTCGACATTTGCTGCAGCGGGAAACGGCTCAGCCCGAACATGTATCCCCCGTCGCACGTAAAAACCAACCCCACCGCCACAGCCATCACATATGTAGGTAGGACGCGGGGTGTGACGAAGCCTATAGTTGGGCACCTGAGGTGCGCGACCGTCGCCTGTGTCCACCTTAATCCACGTCTCATTGATTGCCATGATGTCGACATTAAGGTCACCCATAGCGACGATGAACTCCTCATGCTTTGTCCCCAGCGACCCCGCATTGAATAATCCGAGTTTCAAACGTTTTTCCCGTTTACTATGCATTTTTATGCCCTAGTAATATACACATTATCAGTTTAGAAACATTAACATTATTATTACTCTTAATATGATTACAAATTATTACTATACATTTACAGCAAGCATTGGCACTGTCAACCAGCGAAAAACCGTATCTACAAGTAACTGCACCAGCGACCACATACACATGCTGAGACTCCACAAGAATGGGCCCATTATCATGGGCTCTATACAACAACACAAGCCTTAATCGTAGAATACAACGCCTTACAGTACTATAAACAACTATAAAATTTCTAAATAGTGTATAATTTGGTAATCCTGATTCAATCTGTAAATTATTAATTTTTTTACTTATTAATATTGGTATACCTAACTAACTAACTAACTATCTTCACGCCAAATCCCTTGCGGGGTAGGCAGAAAGAACCGAGCGCCACACGGCACGGTCCATACACACCTCACTTGCTTCTTCAACTTTCATTTTTCTTTTCATGCATGCACGTCGGTTCCTACGGCTCTTGACATCACCTTCAACTAACACACGATTAATTTGGTCGTGGTAGGTGTGTCGTGGCCTTCCCCGACTCCTACGTCCATCCACTTTCGCGTTGTATATCTGTTTTGTCATTCTTTCATCTCCCATTCGTTCCACATGCCCGAACCATCGTAGCATGCCCTTCCTTACTTTAACACCGACACTCTCTTTCAGACCAACTCTCTTTCTTACATCTTCATTCCGAACGCGATCTGCGAGCGTTACTCCGCAGATTTTGCGTAGCGCGCGCATCTCGACCGCGTTTATTCTACTTTCATGCGTTTCCTGCCATACCCAACTCTCGCTTCCATACGTTAGCGTAGGTATCAGCACCGCATTGTGTACTGCGAGCTGGGCCTTTTGACTTAAGCCCTTGGTACCTAAAAGTTTGCCTAACGCTCCATTCACACTATTGCCCGCAGTTACCCTCTTTTCTACATCAGCGGTGTACCGTCCATCCCTGCTAAATGCACATCCAAGATATACAAACTCATCCACCTGTTCCAGCACTACATCATTTACAGTTATCCTGGCATTCGTTCTGTCCTCTTCTCTTTCGAATACCATCACTTTCGTTTTAGTCGCGTTCAATTGTAAGCCTCTCATTAGACAATCATCTTTCATCGTTGTGACTAGTGACTGTAGTTCTGATGGCGATTCGGCTATGAGCACGGCATCATCTGCATACAGCAAACAGTTCACAAGTAAGTCACCCATTCGCAATCCAACATTCATCGATCTTACTCTCTTAAGACAATCGTCCAGGTACAGGACAAACAGCAGAGCCGACAGCACGCAGCCCTGTCTGACGCCAATGTTGACGTCAAACCAGGGAGACAGGCTGCCGCCCACCCGCACACATGCCGTACATCCCACATATGTAGACTGCACAGCACGAAGCAGCGCACCATCAATCCCGTATCCTGGCAATATATCCCAGAGATCCTTCCGTACAACTCTGTCAAATGCTTTCTCCATGTCCACAAAACCGCAGAAAACCTTCCGGCCTACAGCCAGCTGCTTCTCTACGATGTTGCGGAGAGAGAAAACTTGGTCCATACATCCCCTTCCATTTCGGAAACCACCCTGCGCCTCCCACAGTAATCCGTCAGATTCCACCCTCATTCTCCTTTCAATAATTTTGCCATACACTTTAGCTGCTATACTGATCAAACTGATGGCCCTATAGTTGGCGCACTCCATACGTGAGCCCTTGCCTTTATACAAGGGCACGATGATAGCACGCCTCCAGTCCATTGGGACCCTTCCAGTCTTCCAGCATAGATTGCTCAATGACCAGAAGGCGTCTCGGACGCAAGGACCACCTAATTTGATCATTTCAGCAGATATCCTATCAATTCCCGCAGACTTTCCATTTTTCAAGCTTCGTATCGACCATTCAATCTCTTCCAAAGTAATATCTCCGCTTGATGCTTGCACCGCAAGATCAGTCATCGACTCCCTCGCAGTGCCCGCATCCGGGAGATATTCATACATTTCTCCAAAGTACTCATTCCACCGCTCTAACACCTCTAATGGGTCCGCAAGAATGTCCCCAGCTTTACTCTTTATCTTATCCATTCTGGAAACTGACGAACAGCTCCGAGACTTCTTGACCTCCCTCCAAAAGAGTTTGGTATTTGTCTCGAAGTTCCTCGTCAGCTTCTCTTCCGCAATCAAATTTATTCTTTCACGCTTCTCTTTCACTAAAGCTTTGGCTTCATTCTTGCAGAGGCGGTAAATTTCTTTCTTCGTGTCTTTCATACTGTCATTCAGTTGCAAAGATGAGACATAATCCAACCACGCTTTCTTCTTTCTTGCTACGCAGGATTGTACCTCTGCATCCCACCAGGCATCACCTTTCGAATGTTCATGTCTCTTTGCACTCCCACATGCTTCTTTTGCACTATCCACTATACTTTCTTTCATAATATTCCAGCATTCATCCACATCTAAGTCGGAAAGGCTCGCGTTTGCAAGCCTTTCACTGACTAAGCCTACATACATACTCCTTACGCTTTCATCTTCCAGTTTTTCACTCTTTATCCTTTCATAGTCTCCGAAGGGGACACGCACTCGCCAGTGCCTCCACTTCTTGAAAAGACCAACAAACCGGCTTACCACCAGGTAGTGGTCAGTTTCAAGAGTGGGGCCTCTGTAGGCCCTTGTATCCCTTATAGCCTCTCGGAGACGACTGTCTATCAAAATCAAATCAATTACACTTTTTTCTTCCTTCCGTCTCCAAGTATACGTGTGGATATCTTTGTGACGGAATAAACTGTTCGCCACAAGGAGGTCTCGTTCCAAGCATACGTCTAAGATTGACTTACCAGCATCATTCGCTCTCTTATCTCCATACGGACCAAGGACAGCATCGAAGCCATCTCGCTTGGTCCCCACCCATCCATTCAAATCACCACACATGATCAACTTTTCATTCCCCTCAGCCAAATCGAGGACGTCCCTAACGGAATCCCAGAACTCCGCGAGCACTTGGGGATTAGCCGAGCTGACGGGAGCATAGGCTGCGACCAAAAAAACTCTCGTGATCCCCAGTTTTATACGTACCCACAGGAGTCTTGGGCCTGCCAATCCATAATCTTTCACTCCAGAAGCGAAACGGGAGGAGAGCAAGACACCCACTCCCTTACTGGCATGATCCTCTTGGTCCACTCCGGACCACAAAGCAATTATGCCGCCAGGAAGATCGTCAATGCCGCTCCCCTTCCGCTTCGTCTCTGTGACACACAATACATCCAGGCATCGCTCTTTCATTACATCTATCAATTCATTCATCTTACCTTCCATACCACCACGCACATTCCACGTGCCTATCCGGCACTCGGCTCCTCGCATCCCGCCAGAGTTGGCGCTGCGTGAAGGGTGGCGGCCCCCTTCGCCGCGTGCGCATGCAGTCATACCGACGGGGGCACACCGGTATGCGTCGCCTCGGGGGGACGCCCTAGCCCTGTCGGGACTCATTTCTCGGTAGTGATTGGTTTCGCGTTTTCGCTTTCGCCGCTACTTACGGGGAGGGCCCGAGCACAGGTAACGCTCTTCGTGAAGGCACACTACATCCTCCCCAAATTGGTATACCATTAATATAATAACATGTATCAGAATAAGAAATGTCATTATTAATCATAAGAATCATATAAAATTGTTGAAAATTTATTAAAAATGCAGCATTATATAAATTAATCAAAATCGGATCATAATATTCTTTTATTATTAAATTTTTAATACTATTAAGTTGAGTATGTTTAATTACTTGCGTAACATTGTACCTTCCCAAATACTTCCTTGTATATTTAACTAGTGGGGTCAAGCGGCACCTGAACATGAAAAACCCGCCGCAGATCAGACTCCGAGCGAATACTGTAGCGCTGCTTACCCTCAGCCTGCCTAGCCAGTACCCTACCATGCTTAATCCATACATACTTCCACTCGAGTCTTTCAGCCGCCTCCCGAGCGTGGTATAAAAGCATTTTATTGTACCGGCTAAGTCGCTCGTTGAAATAAAACCGGTGCGGAGGGGTATTCAAGCCCAGCTCCGCAGAGGTGGCGCCGCGACGCACTCGCGCGCACCGCAGCATCTCGTCCCGCAGGTGCTTCCTGGTCACCCGGACCACCAGGGGGCGGGGTCGAGCAGCCGTCTGACCACTCCCATCTCTCCTATTCTTAGAAACAGAACCCATTCTCTCAGCAAACACTATGTCACGTGATTCCAGCTGCATTCCTATCTTTCTTGCTATTAATTCCACGATGTGCACAGTGTTCTCACCTCCTTCCTCTGGAAGGTTGAAGATCTCCAGATCACAAGCCAGCATATCCTGATCACGGTCGTTTAGCTCCATTTTTAGCTTCATTACGGTCTTCTCTAGATGCTCAGTACTAGACCCACGAGTCTCCATCTCCTGAACTTTTTCCTCCAGACCGTCGATTCGGCTCACACAGCTGGCTATGTTAGCCCGAAGATCCCCCACCTCCCGTCGCAGATCTTTCAGCTCCCTCTTGAGCTCCTCTCTCATGCTGCGCAGTTCCGCCCTGAACAGCCTCATTTCCTCCGCCAGGTCCGGCTTCGAGGATGTGCCCTCGGGCGGACTGCCATTAGCGTCCTCAAAGCCAATACTAGGATCAGGACTGCTCGAGTCAGAGGGCGTACCTTGCACACGCACATTGGGCTTCTTCAATGCTCTTTTGTCCTGGGCGCCACTGGCTTTCCCCATGCAGCACTTACAAGTATTTGCGCCATCTTTACCCTTTATCGATCGAAACTTTCACATGCATTGCACTTAGCCATGATAATGTTGGTTTATTATTGTTTGGTAGTTCACGTACTTGGTAGTAGATGGCGCTGTTATCAATTTAACTTGAAGGCTGTATTAATAGAAATCAAGCCTTCAACACTGCAATTACTATGGATGCAAAGCAGCTCCACTCGCTGTACTATTTATTAGATAAGACAGCTTTATTATAAAAATGTCCTAATGCTGATTTAGTGTTATTATTATCCAAATTAGGGTAGTTTTGGAGTCCACTGTACATTGATTCACTTCAATTCTATTTTAACACTTAATAACTCGACACTCGCACTAACTAACAATATATGACCCCAATTGGTCCACACTGAGTATATTCTCATAAGTTTTACTGAAATTATTACTCTTCTTATATTTTTTTATCCAAAATTTACGTTTAGGTAGACAGCTATACTTAACGTCCGTGACCACGACTGTCACAACAGTGTCTCAAAATGTAACTGTCCATCCTACCAGCTATCATAGATAGAACTGTGTTGGGGCTACTCCAAACTCTGCTTCGACAAAATTTATGTAAGACTCATAGTTTCCGAGATATTGGGAAAAAAGTGTTTTCACCCCTTTTTAAGATTGCGGCCGGGGGACAAGGGTGGCGACCCCACAAACTTGAGGTTAAGCTTCTATTGACCCCCCACACATTTCCCAAAAATAAAATTGCGTCCTCTAAGAAATGCAATATTCGGTCCTCAAATTGTAATATTTCAATGGACTAATAGCTTTTAAAACTGATGTGATGTTTAATTTACCTTTCAACTTTGATAAGAACAGGCATTTAATGAATACATGCCAGTTCTTATCAAAGTCGAATTACACATTTCCTTAAATACAAGGAATTTTCCTGGAGTACTTTTATTATTTCAAATATCTATGTACCTGTCATGTAAACTAAGTCAAATATAGTTTTTGAAATATTGAAAGTTATACTGGTATGAAAGTCAGCGACCTGTTAATAATAATAATAAGTTAGTCAAGACACATCGTAAACTCAGTGAGTTGGGCAAAATACTTGACTGTATTCTATCGGAATTAAACTGACATCAACGAACCACCTATGCGACAAATCATTTGTGAAAGGTTTTAGGTATTTAGCAGACATATCTAAATATTGTAAAGGTTGAGAAGCTTGGTTCATCGGGCTGACTTCACAAAAATTTAACATATGGTACATAAAAAAACAATTTCAATCCCTTATACGACATAAGGGACTGAAATTGTTTTTTTATGTACCAATCAATCAATTCAGCTTCCCAGGTTTTTGTGGTAGATGGTTTTTTATCGAGTTTTATTCTCTTCGCCTGTTAGTCAATGAGTTCGGGACAAACAACTTCAGGACCAAAGCTAGTCTTACCTGCTATGGGCACACCATTGAAATTGAAGACTATAATATAATAAGATAAGACTCCGAAGCTTTACTTCTCTACTGCTTGACCATTCGTGACAATAAGGTGTGAACATTCTCTCGTAGTAGTAGAACTACGTGCAATTCAGATCATCGAAACACAATTGCCCTTTATGTATGTACGATATCGTTAGACCACATGTGTCTGATACGGGAACACCCAAATATTCCGAAATATGTTTTTCCGAATTTCAATATTCCGATGTTCAAAATTCTGAAGATTATAATTCCTAAGAAACAAAGCTCCGAATAATCAAAAGGTCGATGTTCATTTATTCGAAAGTCATAAGTACGAATTTTTATTTTTCCGAATTTCATTAGTACGAATGATCAAAAGTCCGTACTGTTATTTTCCCGAAAAATTTTATTCCGAATTCCAAATTTCCGAAAATTCATTGTTAATGTTATAACTGTGTACAAAAAATGAAACTTATAATTAATACTATTCGCGAGTTTTATAAATAAATAAGCATTATATTGAATGATTTTGTAATTAAATAGGGTATTAGTGTAACATAAAAATGAAGTAGAAACCCGACTCGCTGTGGTACTTACCAGGCCTTATTCCCAGATCTTCACATTCCCAGATGTCTACTTTCTCAATTCGAATACTACGCGCCCAACGTGGATGGGTTAGGTTAGAAGGCTACATTAGTCTTCGTGGTTATTTTTTTTTTATAGCCATTAACACCAATATCAATTTCGATGGTGGGACTACGAAACTATGTAGGTAATGTGAAGGTCTGTGAAAAATTGGGAAAGTGAAGATCTGGGAATAATCGCTTACCAGGAGTGACAAGATTAAAAAAGATTCAATTAGGTTAGGTTAAGTTAGAACTGTGACCCACTGCGCACGAGCCGAGCGAGCGAAGCGAGCGTGCCACGGCAGCGGCCGGCGAGTGCTTTGAAATACCAGTTTAAAGCGAAAAGGAAGGACATTCCTCGATTGCAGTAACAAGCTTGTCTCGTCGCTCTTAACTCGTCACGTAATTTTGGAAAGCTAATGAATGCCTGCAAGCATGTCTGCCTGTCTGCTTGCTTGCACATGGTTAAGGTCTCGTGTAATTTATAATCGGTAGACTACGTTGCAGCCATAACAAAAGTAGCTTACTGACAATGATCGTTTACAGAAACTTAAGTGGGGCTACAAACGCTTTAATGCGAGTTTTACAAGGCTTTTAAATTACATACATGTATTTTTTTTTCGAATTTTCGATAATGGAGTTCGTGTTTATGATATTTCGGATTTTTGATAATCGGAGTTCGTATTTATAACATGGCGGATTTTTAATGATTCGGAATTCAACGGTTCGGTTTCTTGAAATTCGGCATTCTGACAGTCGGAATTGTCAACATTCGGAATTTTAAAATTATGACTTTTGATAAAAAGGATTTATGAAACATCGGATTTTTGACTTTCGGGATTTCGAATCATTCGGACTTATGAAATTCGGAATTATGAAATTCGTGATTGTGACTTTCGGAATTAAGTTTTTCGTATTAATGTAGTGTACCCATTTTAAACATGTTTATTTTTATTATAATTGTTTCTAAAACTAGGTAAATTTAACTTTTTAACTGCAATTTTCAACAAAAATAGAAAGTTCTTAAAAATCAACTAGTATTTGGCAGGCTTGAGATCACTAGGTCATAATATCAATTAGGAATGTAACAATCAGTAGAAATTATGCTGGACCTAGTGGGCCCGGTGGACGAGCTAAAATATTATGGCACCTTGTTCTTGAAGTAGGTGGTGGACACTTACTCCACTTGGTTCTATTTCAAGATTGGTAGGAAACCAATGTCGACAAAAGCACGTCGTCGTCTTCCTCGTCGCCTGATTGGTACGTATCAGAATGATGAGGTGATCCCAGTGCGTCACTTGGTCTTGCAATTTCTTCCTCTTCTTCTTTGCTTTTGGTCAAAATATCTTCACCTTCACTAACTTCAACAAGCCATCGTTCGATTTGTTCGGACACCGCCATCTGCGAAAAATAAACAAAAACCAACAATAAATAATGCATACTTAGTTACTATTAATATGTTTTTAATTAGATATGTATCATAATATTTATAATTATATAATATAGTTATGTTACAATAGAGTACCTATATTTACCTCAATTTTGACACTTGTACACTTTCACGATATTATTCCTCGAACGCACGCGCGGGGCACAGGTGTAGCCCAAGCAACTTTAAAGACGTATAATTTAAAGGTCTGTGCGCCGCAAGTGGTGACGCACTATGGTGTGTATACAGGGGGTAGTAGTCGAGAAATACACGAGACGATAGATCTATAGCGCACCAAGGTACGATTCTTATGTAACCCGCGCGTGCACTCTAGTTGAAGAAGACAGCTTTCTCACTGCACTATCACTGTTAATTATCGTTACAATTAGCACTTGTACTTTAGGCATGTGTTACCTGCCTGACGCTCGATGTAAGACTGCCCTTGCTCTGCCTTACCTGGCTAACGTTGACAGCTTGCCAAGTAGCTCGGTCGGCCATGTTCTTAGCGGAAATGACGTATCCCCACTTTGGTAATTATACAAATAAAATTCACAACTAAATACTACACTAGTGTTAACGACTGCCATTTTAACTGGCAACTGGAGCAACGGCTGGTATCTTCCGAAGAAAGGAAACGCACGTAAGTCACATTACAAAGCAGTTCACATCACCACCAACAAAAGCAACATAATTATTTTCAATTGCGATATTTTATTCTAAAGTTTTACTGTTTTATAATTGACAAACTTTACTTAGCTAACAAGCTTTTCCAATTTACATTAAGATTCAGTCGTTGATAATTGCGTTAATATTGACACTGGAACAACTTCTTATTTTCCAATAGAATTGAGCCCTGACCCTCATTCATCTCATTGCAATTAAAGATTACACGAACCCGTAGCATCAAATTATAATTTAGTTATTAATATTCCCATTACAAAACGAAATAGATTAAGATAGATTTCCCGTGTAGTTTCCATTCCTGTGAGAATATGAAAATAAAATTATAGCCTACTAGCTGACCCGCGCAACTTCGTTTGCGCCACATACCTGTTCCCGTCACATTTACTCCCGTCGCGTTGCGTTTACTCCCGTAGCGTCTCCTCGTTAATATTCAATACATAACTATAAATATTTACGCAGCACACGCAACGAAGCTCTCAAAAGGAATAACTTTTCCCCCGTTTTTGAAACATTTACTATTACTGCTCCGCTCCTATTCGTTGTAGCGTGATGCTGTATAGCCTATGACACTCCACAATAACGTAGCTTTCTATTGGTGAAAGAATTTTTAAAATTGGTTCAGTAGATCCCGAGATTACCCCTTACAATTTAACAAACACACAAACTTTACTTCTTTATAATATTAGTATAGATGTCACCCGGGGATAGGCGTAACTTCCCTACGGTGAAGCATTTTTCAAATCGGTTCAGTTGTTTTAGAGCCTATTTAATGCACCAAACAACAATCATATCTTCTTCTCTAATCTTTATGATATTAGTAGGTATAGATTAAAGGACTTATATCAGTTAGACAAACTCAATGATTGCCAATTTGTTTAACTGATAAAAGTGAAAGAAACTGTGCTAGTACTTTTAATATACATTGACTCAAAACCACTGAGAATACGTGTTCTGAGAATTTCTTAGTTACCGCACTTTGTTAATTAGACATTAGTTTTATCGTACTCGATGGTCGGTGAAACTTCGGACATCACTTCCAAAGTTTGGTCCCAAAACTGAGGGTAGCATCAGCCGTACTGGCGTGGCTGATGCCCAACATCAGGGGACCCAGCGCTCCCTACAGGAGACTGTACCTGGGGATCATGCGAAGCATGGCTCTATACGGAGCTCCTGTATGGGCGGAAACCCTGACGGCCAGCAATGTGGCTAGATTGCTGAGCCCGCAGAGAGCGATGGCCATCAGGGTGATAAGGGGATACCGCACGATCTCCGGTGAGGCGGCATGTCTCCTAGCCGGAACCCCTCCATGGGACCTGGAAGCGAGAGCCCTTGTGTCACTGTTCAGATGGCGCAAATAGGCACTGGAGCGGGGCCAAAGGCCCGCTTATCGAGAAATCGAGGCCCAGCGGTCCCTATTCCAACAGGAAACCATGGAGACATGGAAGGTGCGACTTGAGCAACCAAAGGGGGAATTCGCTACAATCGCGGCCCTCAGACCGGTCATGGACGAGTAGCCACTCGTCCCCAGCCGGGGAGGGGACACGGTGCTCTCTCCTACCGGTTGACACAGATGCTTGCCGGGCACGGTAGCTTCGGTAGGTATCTGTGGCGAAAACACCGGGAAACCACCGCCGAGTGTCAGCACTGTGAGGACCGCAGCGATAACACGGTGCTCCACACGTTGGTGGAGTGCACGGCGTGGGCGCAACAGCACCAGGTCCTCGTAGTGGGTCTGGACGTTGCACGTAACTCGCCCTGAAGGCTGGTGTTTGCTTTCATTTGGCCTCTATCTACAAAGTCCGAAGCTTTGTTGATAGCAACCACCATTTAACATCCTTCTCTGTTATGAATTGTGGGTAATAGTAACAAATCTTCATATCTTCGCATGAACACAATTTCCATTCCATAAATATACTTTGGGGGTCGTAAGAGGCGACTAAGGGAAAACTTTCGCAAAAAGATCCATTGCGTAGAGAAGGAAAATTTGAAATGAAACCCGGTTGTCAGTTAAATGACAATCGTTAAACCAAGTTGAACGCCTTTAGGCTAGAAATTTTTTAACTGCAGGCTGCAGCGACCTGCGCCTGTCCATTTCAACACGGGAATAGGCTCACCACGTTGGACGTAAACAACAAGGTGAAATGTGGGCGTTTACTATGCCTCTGCCTACCCTTTCAGAGATAAAGGCGTGACTCCATGTATGTATGTCTGTAATTAATATATATTACTAGCTGACCCGCGTAACTTCGTTTGCGTCACATAAGAGAGAGAGAGAAAGGTGGTATTAAAATTTTACTAAGATCTTGTTACCCTTTGCATTTACTCCTGTCGCGTCGCTAATATTAAAAAAAAACCACTCGCTCGTTACCTATACAAGAAGCGCCGTCGTGGTTACTACCTCAAAGTACTATCTTAAATAAAAAAAATATAAATTTGCAACAATTCTTTTTCGAAAATTTCAGTCCAACTTTTATCTTCATTATATTTTGCATTATAAACCAAAATGTATTATGTGGCGTCAACGGGATTTCATCATTATCTGAAACCTTTATAAGTAGCGTATTGCATTATGATAATGCGTTAATATCACATTAATGATATTAATTTTGATATTGAATTGACTTGAAAGCAAATCATTATGTGCAGGATGAATCGGATCGGATTAAGTCCATTCAGATTTATTTGGGTTATGCCAAATCCGATCATATATCTGAATCCATTTGTTCTGATCTGCTTATTTGTTAATATTCTCATTTATAAAATTTTATGTTATCGTTAAAATGTACTAGAATGTAGTTGTTTCACGCTGTTCTTTTAGTCTCCGAAAATTTCATCTCAATATTTTCGGAATCCAAGCTCATTTTAATTTTTATTGGGTAGGTTACATACCAAAGTGCTTAAAAATCTGCTCAACCGTTTTTTCTGAAATATGAATAGGATATAATATGTGAATGTCCACAAATATTTTTTTTCATTTTTTTCTCTCATATACCGTTTGTCCCTTTACAATTATTGCTTATAGCACGTAATTTAAGCATACGCGTACGATGGCGTGAATGGCCAATATATACCCCCTTTCCCAACCGACCACCTGAGTTATCCACCTGGTTGGTCAGTTAAAATATATAGACGGCAAAGTGAAAATCTAAAAGAGCATAACAAAATCCATAAAAACTCATTTACAAAACTCGCGGAAATAACTCGCAGCATATGACAGTCCATGTAGGTACTATACTTTTATAATAAGTTTAGTTAACTATTTAATTGTTATGATGCAGCTTTACAGCTTGTTTACACAGTAGACAACGACATATCGCAGGCAACGACTGTTGATTTTAATGTTGCCATTATATTAAATTTATCCATAAACATACGAATAATATACAAGTACATAAAACAATTTTAGAAATATGTTTATTCTTTTTGTCAGAGACCAGAAATGTTAATAGATGCTATGCCGGACTCCTAACGGATAAAACCACATGGTGCCCTACAAACTACCTTCAGCTGGGAGTCCTGCGGAATCCCTCAAGCCATCCATATTATTGCCTTCAACTTTACTTAATGGCTGTCATGTTACTGACAACCGGGACTGAGACTGAACGTGCCGTCAGAAGTATGGTAACACTCGAAAAAGACATGTCAAAAAATGGTCACGTGATGAGTGTCATCCAAAGACCTGCCTCAGCCAAAGTTGCTTGCTGTAGTAATCGTTTACAGAACACTGAGTCAATGGCGCTAAGAACACTTTGAATGTGATTAATTAAATCGTGATAAATAAATCATCATATTATCATTTCTACCTTCAGAACAGACCGTATCTCTCAAAGGACGCGAACATACTTACTGGTTTCCTTTGACCGTTTACCGTAAAATAAGACGCCAGGAGAAAAAATCAAATAGATGTTCGTCGTTAGAGCTTCAGTTTGTTGCTAAAGTGAACACTGAAATATTGTAACGCGAGCCTTCTGACGTTCTAGAAAGAATTTATTTACATAAACGCTGTATTAGGACGAGATGAATCTATCAGTATCCGAGTCACTATACATATTGGATGCGACAAAAAACTGTATACATAATTACTTACTAGATTTCTATTACAAGTTGTTTTTACCTTTGTAGTTTTTGTAATATAATTTCCAAGGAAGGAAAATTGGGATCAGAAACATTATTTTCACCGTAACTGGAAAGTACCTACTGCAACCTGTCTTCCGTAACTGTGACGACGAATCTACTCCCGCATGTCTTAATATAAAAGGGTTCAAATCAGTACAGCGTCATTGCACTTCTTACTCTTCCCGTGTACCTACTACTATGGACACACCAAAGAATTCTGAGGACTTACCATTGCAAAGATGAGATCAAATGGAAAAGTTTGTACGAGGAAAAGTCGGAGAACTTAAAAAAAAAAATTAAAAAAATATCTTCACGAAAGATTTGTTCATAGTTTTTGATCGGTAAAAGAGAAAAAATATGTCAAATCAATTAATCCAAAATACCTATTTAGATAGAGGCAAAGAGGTTGTTCAATGAAGATATTATGGCTGGAAGACGCATTCCGTTGCGATGAGAAGCCATTTTTATTGAGATTCCAGTCCTACGATATCCTTGATGGAATAAAATGTTATAGCTAGTTATAACACAGGGTCGTTATGTTTATGTACGCATACGTTGAAATCCAGGCCAAATATTATTACTTGTATGAAAATAAACTTCCTTTTGTGTGAAAATTTAACATAATCATGAAACTACTGTTAATGTTTTATTTTATGTTGGACTTCATTGTATAAAATCTGCTCGTAGATTACGTAAAGTACAAGAAGACCGCACATAGGAGTATTTCAGAGACATATAGGTACTATTATAGTGACAGGAATCAACTTTCTGTACGTAACTATATACTATCCAGATACCTAACGTAACAGCGTTTTCTAACGAATTCATGTCTGAAATAGTCATATAATTATGAAAAAGTTTAAAATAGGAGATAGTTCTATTAAATCACTCAAAATAATGTAATTACTGGTTTGCTTTCATAATTTTACTTCTATCAATTTTACAAGCAAACCCAATTTCAGAGCAACTGTCAAAGTCATCGTGAATTTAATATGAAAATTGTACTACCAACCATGCGACGTTTTAAATCTAATTTAATAAACGTCAAGATTCTGATTACAACTTTAGAGAGGAGCACGTTGTCAAATCAAATAAGCATACATTTCGTAAAGAGGACATTACAGGTAATTAAATTGTATATATAGGAGACATAAGATAAGAGTCTGATTTCGTTTATTAGTGACACAGTCACGTGGGAGTCTCCACGGCTGTCAGACTCGAACCTACTAAAACCAGACAGTCCCCGTATATAATTATGTCTAGTCTGAAGAAGTCTCAGAAATGTTCTATTAGCCTATTGTGGAGAGTATAACAAAGACTTCTATATAAAATGAGGTAGACATGCCCTACGCACCGATTTTTGAAACCTATAAACTGCGCTAATTAGCAGCGTTGTTCGCACTGTTGTGAGTCAAAACTTCGAGAGTAGGTACACGACTTGCAATTGGAGTCCATACGCCTTCTCTTTTACTCTTGTTCTATCCGTATATTGCTATTGTGTGTGGTGACAATTACGTAAATAGTATTTATAAGTGAGTGTAGTCTTAGCAATGTGTGTGTTTGAGGATTGCTTTTGAAATCTCGCTTGTTAGAGTACGGCGCGTCTACCTCAGTTTATATAGAAGTCTTTGGAGTATAGTCACAAAATAATATTTTGTGTTATGATAAAGCAGAAGTGTACGGTGGACGAGTGATTGAATTATTAATCTTTTTTAATATTTAACCCAGAAATAGCACCTATAGTCAACGGGATACTAAGAATATTTATTGTATAAATTAGGACAATAATAAGCCCAAAATATTATTCTTTTTGTCTATGTTTAAGAATTAATTCGGTATTTCAACTGAGAGAATACATATCTATACTATAAAATGGATATTAACAGTTGGTAGAAGAATAAAACCAGCGAAAGCTTTTTACGGACTAAATTACCCTCTAATAAATAAGGCACATAAAGAACTTTTTAAATTTCTAAAGAATTTACTGGAACAAGGTATTGGGATACGCATCTCATTTGTTGTGAAAAATGTGGGTTGGCATTAAACTAATAGGGTTGTCAGGGAGATCCCTCGAATTCCAACCCTCAGTGCATAGTTTGACGAGTCTATAGTCATGAGCGCCCCAGTTGTCTCAGTGTTCTGGAAAGGTCACTGAGTTCAGCATTTTTAGCTATGGCTATTTACAATTGCGAGCGATTGCGTGCTCCGGAAGGTACCCTCAGCCGTTTGTCCCGGCTGCTAGTAACATAGGTGAGTGTTACTCTTTCACGCTCTTACAGCTAAACAGATCTGGCTGAAATTTGGTACAGGCATAGATTCTGCCCTCGTTATTGCAAACGCAGTACTTGCAAAATAGCGGTTTCGAGATAAGCGCGAAAAACATATTTCGTCATATCTAAGGAAGAAATATCGGCGCTATAACTTTTAAAATGTAACTTAAAAATTGTAAAAAAATCAATCTTTCTATTGATATATTTTTTTCCTTATTTTATTATCTTATTTAGATAAAATGCTTAGTACTGCGTTTTCATTAACTTTCTGGGCTTGCGAGCATTACAGTATCACTAAGATCACATGCAGTAATAGTGCTTATTACTGCAAACTCACCTAGCACGTGCTTAGTACTGCGTTTGTAATTATTAATCATTGAATATATTACATACCTCTGGTATTAGTTAAACAGACTGTACTGCCGTGTCAGACCTATCTACGTTATCTTAAAAATCATAGTTTTGAGAAATTGCATCCTAAAGATTTTTTTCAGATATTTGCGTTTTTAAAGAAATTTAATGCAAACAAGTATGAGATTTTTTAATAATGTAACATATTTTAATGTGACGGATATCGGGATGTAGCATTTTTTTATTGTAGCTATATTTACTATAATAAACTCAATAACAGAGATAGGCATGACAAGCCTACCATACATTACCTAATACGCGACGCCCCGTATGTTAAGATATAAGAGTTAGCTGTGATAAGTCCTTTTGGGGGAGTTATACAAAACTCGGTTATTTATAAGTTACCTGAAATTGGTCTGACTACAAGTGTACCGTAAAACAAAAGGTTAAATATAATGTTAAAGTTTTCATCTTTCGTTTTCATGTTCATAATTACTAAAACAAAGTTAATCTTCCGAAATCAAAGGCACTTCAGAAGTCAATCAATCAATCTAGCCTATAGCAGTCCACTGCTGAACATAGGCGTCTTCCAAATTTCGCCACAACACACGGTCCTGCGCTTTTCGCATCCAGTCAATCCCTACAACCTTCTTTAGATCGTCGCTCCTTCTGGCAGGGGGTCGTCCTACCCGACATTTACCAAGTCGCGGTCTCCACTCCAGAATACGCTTGCTCCATCGAGCATCAGTTATTCTGCAAATGTGGCCAGCAACTTCGAAACGTATACTCTGCAAGCTATGTCGACCACTCTTGTTTTCTGGCGGATAACATCGTTTCGGATCTTATCCCTCAGAGACACCCCTACTGTGGACTAACCCTATTGTGAGTGTCCACGTCTCGGCGGCGTAGGTCATAACTGGTAGAATGCTCTGGCTGAAGACTATCATCTTCAGGCATTGCGGTATCGGCGAATAGAAAACCCGATGCAGTTCGCTGAATGCTGCCCAGCCCAAGCAAATCCTTCTCGCTATGTCCTTATCCAGGTTACTCGTTTCAAATGTCCTGCCCAAGGTAAGTGTAGTCTTGGACAGCTATTGGTCCCGGCATGACATGCTTATTGAACATGACCTTGGTTTTGTTCAAGTTTATACCGAGGCCAACACGTCGAGACTCTTCACTTAAACTGTGCAGCACCCCGCTAAAAGGTTTCAGCTTTTCTGCTACTATGACGATGTCATTGGATAATATTCACGCCCCTTCCATCCCAGGCCAACGATTTTAAGATGTCCCAAGCGTATTAGTGAGGAGCTTAGGTGACACGACATCTCCCTGTCTCACACCTCTGCGCAGCGCTATCGGATTGGTCTTCTTATCCTCCAACTGGACGGTCATGGTAACGGTATCATATAAGCCCCTCAACACCTCAATATACCGCCAATCAAGATGACACCGCTGCCGAGCTTCTAGGACGGCCCAGGTTACTCGTTTCAAATGTCCTGCCCAAGGTAAGTGTAGTCTTGGACAGCTATTGGTCCCGGCATGACATGCTCATTGAACATAACCTTGGTTTTGTTCAAGTTTATACCGAGGCCAACACGTCGAGACTCTTCACTTAAACTGTGCAGCACCCCGCTAAAAGGTTTCACCTTTTCTGCTACTATGACGATGTCATTGGCTAATATTCACGCCCCTTCCATCCCAGGCCAACGATTTTAAGACGTCCCAAGCGTATTAGTGAGGAGCTTAGGTGACACGACATCTCCCTGTCTCACACCTCTGCGCAGCGCTATCGGATTGGTCTTCTTATCCTCCAACTGAACGGTCATGGTAACGGTATCATATAAGCCCCTCAACACCTCAATATATCGCCAATCAAGATGACACCGCTGCAGAGCTTCTAGGACTGCCCAGGTTTCGACAGAGTCGAAGGATTTCTCGTAGTCTACGAAATCCATACACAACGGCTGATTGTGTTAGTTGGACTTCATACAATTTGCCGAACAGAATGGATGTAGTCCACTGTACTAAAGCCTTTTCGAAACCCGGCTTACTTTTTTGTCTGGAACTTGTCGAGTTTCCCAGCGAGGCGGTTTATGACTACTCTCCAGAACAACTTGTAGCCATGGCTCAGCTCACGAGTCTGTAGATCTTTAGTAAGGATTATGTGTAACACATTTTGCTACTAAGGTGCTGTATTAGTTCTTCGGCGCTTTTTTCAAGTGAATTATTTGTGACATCTTCACTATTTATTTAACTAATTTGTGCTAATACGTTTGACGAGTTCAAACGTATTAGCACATGTTAGCATGCATCGTTGTCATAGTCAAAACTACTCCGGTTTTGACTATGACATGGTTGGTTTGAGTTACGGTATACTTACCGTAATACTAGAATGTTTGACCACCAATCACGCGGAGCACACTGTCACGTCAGCAAGTGTCGTCGACGCACTGATTTGCTAAAATGAAACACGGCACTATACCGTGCGGCATTCGTACACACATAGCTCCCTGTCACTCTCGCTTCTCGTAAACGTAGGATTGTAGAATACTACGATTGGCTAAGAAAACATTCGTTTCAGAAAAAAATATGCTACAAGCTTACGCAGTAATCGTAGCAAGTACTGCATAAACTTATAGCATATGCTTAATACTTCAAATTTTTGTAGCACAAGTTACATTTAGGTGCAAGTACTGCGTTTCATAGTACCTAAAAAACACGTTTGTAATAGAGAAAAAGTTACAGATATATTTTTTACGTATAGATTATGTCCTTAGGATGCCATTTCTGCAAAAAAGTGAAAATCTCAAAAATGTCGATTACTGCAAGTGCAATTATCAGGGCAGGATTGTAATCTGGTATAACACATAAACTAGACTTTTTCCCGGAAAAATTCCTATGGGATGCAGGGACGGGAACAGAATTCTACGCAGGCAAAACCACGGGCATGTTCTAGTTCACACTTCATACACACATTTTAGGGAAAAAAATCGCATAATACCTTCACTCAGCTGGCGCTGATTATGTTTGGATTTGCGTTGAAGGTGAGTGTTCGATCAATCTTTTAAGTGTTTGTTTCCATCATTTTTATCTTAGGCGTACCTACCTGTCCGCCATTATAATTAATGATATACATTCAATGCATACGCGTAACGTTCTGGGAAATATTAAGTGTCAATTATATCAGGTACTAGCTGATGCCCGCAGCTTCGCCCGCGATGGCGCTGTATGTGAAATTTTGCTGAATTTTCTTTGCTATAAACCTCATGGAGCCCAAGACCTTTCCAACGAATGCAAAACCGTGGAAATCGGTTCGTGCGTTCTAAAGTTATAGCGTCAGGAAGTAAAACCCGACTTATTTTTATATAATAGATATACAGGGATAGGATATGCCTATCTGAATATCTGACTGACATAAAAGGGCACTAAAAATATTCTGATCTCTTTGAATATCGATGAAGAATGCCAGTTTGGAATTGATCTTTGCGCGTTTTAAAAAGCTGTAAATTTTCCACCATGTCTGTCATGAAGTGACGGTTGTAGTTATTTGACTTTGCGATTTCGAAATGCCCGCATTCTGCCACGCTCTTATCTAAGGTGTGTCCTAAATGAAATTATATGGATAACTCGCTGAACCTCGCGACTTCGTTTACGTCACATGAGGTGAATGAAAGCGGAGTTATTTTGTTTCTTCATGAAGTAATAAACATCATAACGTCTGTATTTGTTTCTACAGTAAAGCTAAAGTGTGTCAATCAAATCAATCGAATCAACTTGGACGTAGGCCTCTCCCAAATTTCGCCACAATACACCGTCCTGTGCCTTCCGCATCCAGTCAGTCCCTGCGACCTTTTTCAGGTCATCGGTCCGTCGTGCGGGGGTCGTCACGTGTACCAAGTCGCGGTCTCCACTCCAGAACTCGTTTGCTCCACCGACCATATCGGTTCTTCAACGGATGTGACCAGCCCACTGCAACTTTAAAACGCATACTCTGCGAGCTATGACAACAACATCGTTCTGGATTTTATCTCTCAGAGACACCCCAAGCATAGCTCTTTCCATTGCTCGCTGTGCAACTTTGGGCATGGACTAGCTTTACTGTAAGTGTCCCCGTCTCGGCACCGTAGGTCATAACTGCGTAGTTAAAGTATGTAGTTGGTAGTACTAATATATTATTTTTGGCTGAAGACACGTTTGGCCCCTTGACATATGAATAGGTATATTCATTACATTTTCGTTAAAAAATCTAAAGACATCTACCGTTAATACATTTCAAGACGACTCCTGTTAAATACTTAAGGAAAATAACTATAAAACCTCAAAAGAATAGGAAAGCACGTATAAAAACTAGTCCCTGTCCCAGTGAATTGTTTTATTCTAAGCGTAAGCTCAATTTTCAAATAAACCAATTTCTTTAATCATCACATTGAAGCCGGGGATCTTTTTTCATGTGATTACATGACCTCAATTCGTTGTTGTAAACGTTTCTTGAAAAGGCAATAGACAAGCCCTCCTGTAGTAAGCATTGCTTATTAGCTGTGGTAAAAAAGTCTACTGTAAATCGTCTTTGTTTCAGTTTGTGAGTGGATCAGACAGGCGTTCGGCACGGTTAGATCCGGTAGGGGCTTTCTTCAGCGAACGCTTGGATTGTGGAATGATCTCCCTGCCTTGGTTGCCCCAAACGCCTACAGTATGGGGATCTTTAAAAGGGGTCTTAGAATGTGTTTGAAGGGTCGGCAGCGCCTCTGGTGTTGCAAACGTCTACAGGCTACGGTGACCATCAGAACAACTGGTGGGTCATATGCTTGTTTGCCACCTTAATGGTACAAAAATCCTTAGGGCCTCCAACAGGACTCGTCAAAATTATTATACGGGGTTGATTTATCTGACTCTCACCGACTAAACTCGTAAAAAGACGCTCCTATGCCGTAGATTTGTTAGGAAATCCGTATTATGCTCTAGAGAATCTATTTATTAACTCACATAACTAGACAGACGCTGCTAATAATGTGAATGCAGTGACTTGTCATACTGAAACACGAGAATCTACATAACAAATTTAATTTGAATATTGAGTCCCAATGGAGCTTAGCGTCTCAACCCATCAGGTGCTCTTGGAATTCGGCGCGCACAGGATGTTGGCTTGCCGGCATTCCTTGCGTCGGCGCATGGGGTTGCGGGTCTTGTCGCTGTTATACTTCATACCGAGAGTGACGGGGCTGGCATACCCTTTGTGCCCGAGGCATTGGAATCTTGGAAGGCGCTCAACAATGGTGCGAGTCTCCCAGCGGCTCCTCATGCGCAAAGGTCTTGGGACGAGGTGGGAGTAAAACTGGCGCATGAGCATCGTTTAGAGATGACATCGGGGGCAGATCGGGCTAGGTTGCTCGCTGTATCACAGTCAGAGGCGGGGGCATGGCTGAACGCATTGCCATCCCCCCACCTGGGTATCTTATTGGATGATGACTCTTTGCGTGTGGCTGTGGCTCTTCGCCTGGGCTGCAAGGTGTGTGAACCCCACAAATGCATCTGCGGTTCCATGGTGGAGGCTGATGGCTATCACGCATTGAGTTGTCGTCGTAGTGCAGGTAGGTTCCCTCGTCATCATGCCCTCAATGATCTGATACGGAGGGCTCTGGTCTCAGCAGATGTGCCCTGCACTCTTGAGCCCCCTGGTCTGTCCAGATCCGATGGGAAGAGACCGGATGGATTGACTCTTGTGCCGTGGAAAAGGGGTAGGTGCTTGGTTTGGGACGCGACTTGTGTGAGCACTGTGGCTGCGAGTCACTTGAGCCGAACTGTGCTTTCCCCTGCTGCTGCGGCCGAAGATGCGGCTTGCAGAAAGCATCAAAAGTACGCGGCTTTGGAGTCGCGCTACATTGTGGTGACGGCTGCGTTCGAGACAATGGGCAGTTGGGGCAAGGAAGCTAAAAGATTGGTGACCGATATAGGCAGTAAAATAGGGGAAAAAACTGGTGACTCTCGGTCCGGCTTGTACCTGGTGCAAAGGTTGGCTATTGCCATTCAGCGTGGAAATGCGGCGAGTGTTTTGGGCACCTTTGCACCGGATACAATCCGGGGCGGGTTATTTAGTTAAAAATCTTTGACATTGTGTTGTATGTTTTTGACTGCTTGTGAATTATTATTAACTCATTAAATATATAAAAAAAAAAATTTGAATATTTATACTTTAATTAATTACACAGCTCATAAATTGTTTAATATTTTACTATGGTGTTGTAATGAGTTCTTTGCTCTCTGACACTAAAGCTTTAAAAATTAATGACTTTGTTAATTATATAAAAGTAACAAAACACCACTAACATTGTAGCAGGGTTAGTTGGACCATAGGGACACCCATCAAATAAATTCTGCAGTATGTTGTGATATGACCATTTTAATGGTCGTCGTCACAGTTTATTTTAACGAAAAACTGAACTCGTGGTTGGTTGAACCTGAAATGCAAATTCGCGAAATGGAACTTTATTATTAATGTAATTAAAAAGATTCTGGATGTTAAAATTCTAGGAAATATTTGCGTCGTAAAAGAGCAAAAATCTTGTATGTAAGGAAAATACTACATGGATGCTATGCCGGACTCCTACATACTAAAAACCATACATACGTATTCTACACTGACAGCCTATGGTTGGGAGCCCCGGGTAAGCCATCGGAATGATACACAGGACTCACAACAGAGCTGTGGAGATTGCATGAAAAATTGCAATAAATATTTTATCAATACCAATGATTTGGTATTAGTTTATAATAAAAATTACAAAATTGCTCCAAACGTTCCGCAAAATACTAGACTACTAGACTTTGTTCACTAAAAATAGGTAGAATAAATTTTTTGGCCTTTGGGAATGAGTCACTTTACCTCATTGTTTTACATGGGAAAAGTGATAAAAGATCGTAAGAAAAATTGTACGGAAAATAAAATGAAGATATCATCTACCCTTACAAAGAACTATAACACTACAGAAATATAAATGCTAAGAGAGGTAATTTGTTTATGTTTCATGAAGAATACTCTGGCATACTTACTACCAAAATAGTTACACAGGATCACGACAAAAATGGACACTTGAAAAAAAATGGGCACTTAAGTATCAAAAAGAGAATTTTATGAATAGGGCCCATTCAAAAATTATTGGGACGTCCACAAATACACAAAACAACAAAAACCTAGAGTTAAAGCGATTTATTTCTAGTTCTATAGGTACTGTTTCTCGTTTCACGTAATCACCATACTTGGCAAATAAAGTCGGTACAACTTTATTACAGCCCAGATATTTAAACCATAAACGAAAGGGCTGCATGTATAATTTATCATATTAAAATTGTCTGCGGGAACATTAATTTTAATACGTATTTATATAAATTACTTCTTGTTTCAACTTCTGCCTTATGTAACAGGTACTTAGGTATTTTGTATGAATGAAGATGGTAGCGAACAATGCTAATTAAGTTGGTTCCACTGGTTTCCCTGAAAAGTAAAAGGTATAATAATAAATCCCGCTGACAATCTAAGCAAGCAGTTTGAAGTTGCTAATTAATAATTTTATTATCAACAATACAAAACTTTTGAATATTACTTACTTAATTATTATAAATGCAAAAGTTTGTTATAATTATGTTTTGACGTTTGTTACTTACTCTACAACGCTTTAACGGTTCTATGGACTTTTCTAAAATTTGATACAGGGATAGTTGAGATCTTGTACCGCAGGCAATTATGGCAATGCAGATAGAATTTGGTGCTGGTGGAATATACCTACTCAAAGTAGTCCTTGTTAGATGTGTTAGAGATATAAAATATTATGTGTACTTGACAAAAGGCATTAAAAGGTCATATTAGCGCCCTCAACAAAGTTCAAGAGGATCCTTCGTTTTTATGTTAGAATCGAGATATTACTTTGTTAATTAAATTTATCACTATTAATGCGAATTTACGAAGGAAGCAAACTGTCTCTTGATATCTTTAACTCTTCAGAAGTAGTAAATCGGACTCGCACAAATTTCTGCGCATCAATGAAAGACCATAACTGATTTCTTGATTGAATTCTCATGAGTTATGAGTTGGACCGGTCAATAGACATTAATTTTAAAACTTAGTTTCAAGTTTTGATTGCTATTTTAAAGCACAGAGAATTTATTTGCCAGGCGGTACCACAATGATTGTGTTACATAAGTCCCCTAAATCCTAATTGCGTTACATCTAAGCTTTTAAGGGTACAGGGGTGGATTAAAATGTTGGGAAAAAAAGAGGTTTGTAGTTGTTTTAGCAAGTTTGCTTAACGTGTAAGAATGTTTGTCCGCCACCTGAAGTAAATTAAACTGATATTAATCGAGTCCGTTTTGTTTAGATAGGTGATGCTTTTTAATTCACTATCCATATTTTTTTATGTAAATAAAAATAAAAATAAGTGGAAGTCCGGAATATCTTTAAAATCAATTATATTGCTCGTATAATAAGTGTATCCCAAATATTTTATGTCTGAAGTATGCATGAAATTTCTCTATGAATTTATTTTATTAGAGGATACGTGGGTCAAATGTCTGACCACTACGATTCATGTACTTGTGAAAAATAATGGTTTGACATGACAGAGAATGACATGTGCGCAGTTAGTCCTCACTACATGGGATGTTGAAGGTTGTGTAAAGTAGAGGAAGAAGAGTAGGAAAGCGGACGTTACAGGTTGCCTGCAAAGATTTGCAGTATGTAGATGCGTTTGATATCCACTAATCACATTCGTAAGTAAGGTTAACCGTTTACATTGACAATTTGTGAAACCCACGAATGTGATTGGTGGATTTAAAATGCATCCATAGAAACGTAGCATAGCACATCTTTGGTGGAAAAGGACCTTAAAACTTTGATAATGATGAAGAACTAAGATGCTCATTCTTTATCACAAAATGTTCGTTATCCCTGCAAAATGAAACATTGCAAATAATATACATTGTGCCAGAGGAAAATTATGTCCGCAATTAGCCGCGGTCTTAAGAAAGAAGAAAAATAAGTTTCCAGTGTTTTCTGCAATCATTCTTAGGTCGTGTGGTTGGGAAAGATAAATTCTGTAGCGTGAAATAATGCAATGAGAGTAAAAATGAATCATCAGCTTATATCTCAGTTTACTGATGAACTTCAGCATCTCTAAACTTTGTTGCCGGGACGAGGAGTTGTAACAAGGTTTGTTCCGAGTTTTACTGCTCATCGCTATGGCCTCAGAATTGAGTCAGCTACCGCAACACTTACAGCTGGGGCGCTGCACTGGTTTGGTACTGGAAGATGTCCAATAGGACCCTATTGTATCCAATAAAAACTCAGTTAACCTAGTGAATTAAAGTAACGCCGATACGGGAACTACCGCAAATAATAATTATTATCGGTCTAATTCCAAATACGATACGAAATAAGACATACCATACATACTGACAAATTTTAATTTTGGTATCTCACAGGGAAATAGTTTAGTTAAAATAATAATACCTACCTACTTACCAATATTACATAATCTTATTCTTAAAACACGCCAAAATATTTCAAACAATATTATTTGAAAGTACCTACGTCTCTGTAATGTAGTGCACAATATGGTCAGGCAATAAATTCAAAAGCACAATGGCTGCCTTGTTATAAAACACATCAAAGTCTCAAGATGAAAGTGCCGAGGTTACACAGTTTATAATTTGACTAAGTCGTTCTACTTGTATTTATTAATTTGGGTAATGCAGGCACATAATTTTTTTTTTGAACCTACTGCCATAGGTGCTGGGAGGGGAGTGCATTTTGGTATGTTTAGAGGCAGATGGACGCTCATGAAAACATTCCTCGATGCAGTCAGACAGGGACACTCTACGTCCGGTGCGTTCGAGCACGGTTAGATCCGATAGGGGCTTTCTCCCGCGCACGCTTAGGTAGTGGAATGATCTCCCTGCCTAGGTTTTCCCAGACGCCTACAGTATGGGGTTCTTCAAAAGGGGTCTTTGAAGGTTTTTACAGGGTTGGCAGCGCGAGAGAGGCGCCTCTGGTGTTGCAAACGTTCATAGGCTGCGGTGACCACCAGTCCTTCTGGTGGGCCGTATGCTTGTCTGCCACCTTAGTAGTATAAAAAAGGTGCAGAAATTTGGTGCCGCCCATGCCTATTACCCAATGGACAATGCTAATGCATGCACTCTTCCTGTGTTGGGAAATCTGACAGCATTCGCTTCCCGAAATATATCCGTGGTTACCAGTACTGCAGTATATATTGCAATTAGTCAAAACTTTAAGGGGTAAGCAAATGTTTCAAAAATATATTAGTCACGAGAAAGACTATAATAATAATTAATTTATACAAATAGTGTGAGTTTAAAGACATGAGTTTTAATATTTATTAAAACAAGACGGGTAAGTTGATAACTTCCGTCTGAGCAATGCAATGTCGTCTATTATTCAGATGACTTGGCTCGCTAAGAATAATGTTACAAGTTAAAAACGCTAGGCATCCCATTAAAAGTTTACTCTGATACTACAGAAAGTGAAAATTTAATTATGTCAAGTTAAATTTACTAGACATCCGCTAATTGCCTTTACAAATTTATTAACCTAGGTAATTGTAAGTGCTTTAATAATTTAAATATGTCTTGTGCAATTCAAATTTGGTTGACATAATTAAAAAGCAAAGACATCATTATAATTTTTCTTTTCTGTTTTGTCTTTTAAGAAAACCTAAACAAGAATCTCTCAGTCGTATAAGTATGAAAAAAATATTTTCTAAGTTCAAATGTTTCTGAATTGGATTATGACATAATTGTCAAGAAGAAGTGTGCACATTCATGTTTAAGTATAGAGTAAGATAAGAGGTCACACTACCATAATATATCTGTAATCCATACTAATATTATAAAGCTGAAGAGTTTGTTTGTTTGTTTGTTTGTTTGTTTGTTTGTTTGTTTGTTTGTTTGTTTGAACGCTAGGATCTCAGGAACTACTGGTTGGATTTCAAAAATTCTTTTACAGTTTGTTAGTCCATTTATCGAGGATGGTTATAGGCTATATAACATCACGCTAAAACGAATAGGAACGTAGCAGCAATCAATAATGTTTTGAAAACGGGGAATATTTTTTAGCGTCTGAGAGCTTCCGAGGCTTACGCTGAGTAAATGGTTACAGTTAGGTAAAATTTGTGAATTACGAAATTGTTTCTCTTAAAATGTTCTAAAAAAAAGTCTGCAACTGCATATATCTATCTTATAAGGTTCGCTCACAATAACCTAATTTGTCTATCTCTTAAGGTTCGCACACGATATAATGAAACTGAAGAGTTTGTTTGTACTAGGATCTCAGAAACTACTGGTTGCATTTCAAAAATTATTTTACAGTTTAATAGTCCATTTATTTAGGCTGGCTAATGGCGATATAACATCACGCTAAGACGAATAGGAGCGGAGCAGCCATGAATAATGTTTCTAGAACGGGGATTATTTCTTTCTTTTGAGAGCTTCCATTGCTGACGCTGCATAAATAGTTATTACGTAAAAATTGTATACTACAAAATTGTTTCTCTTAAAAAGTTATGAAAAAAAGTCCTTGACAGCATATGCCTATCTTTTAAGGTTCACTTACAATAACCCTCTTATTAAGTTTTAACGTATGAGCCACGTGACGGGAGTAAATTTGGTCTGTGGCAGCCAGTCAACTGAACGATAAAAACCGGCCAAGTGCGAGTCGGACTCGCACACGATGAGTTCCATACCGGAAAACGGATGGGTGGAAGTAAAAGCGACGGGAAACATTATATCACTTTAACAAGAGGTGTTAAAGTCACATCCTTCTCACTCTCGTGTGCTGCGCCATAATGAATACAAGCGACGCGACGCGTCTCCTACCTACTCGAAATATTAATACCATACATACCTCACTCTCATGTGACGCAAACGAAGTTGCGCGGGTCAGCTAGTCAATATCATAAAACATAACAAAAAGCGGAAAGTTTTGAATTTTATTTAACGTCGTTTCTTTTATTCGAGACTAAAAACAATGATTACTGTTCCATCCTATGCGAGAGAATAGAAACATCACTCCATAAAGTAAAAATGTAGAGGACCAAAAACTATGAATTGTTTTAGAATAGGACTAATCTGCTGTTTTATGAGTAAAGCAAACAGTGCAGTTTGACAATACGTGCTCCTATGAGCCTGATCAAGAAATACCCTCTCCTTTCATACACCTTTCCTTCGCTCGCTCTCTCTTATGTGACGAAAACAAAGTTACTAGGGTCAGTACTTATAAAGAATTGTTCGTTTATAATTCATACTGTAAACGAACAATCATTGTTTTTCCTATCAACCACAACGAACAAACTGGTACAATGTAAGTACCATTTCCCAAGTAGGTATACCTCATACCTACCTAACTAAAAAAATGCAATGTTTCATAATACAAAATAATAAACACACACACATAACAGACAGCTCAACTACAGTGGTCTGAATACCCGAAATTCGTCATAAAGTTTAGATGTAAGTTATGTTATCCATTCTCAAAAGAGTCACGGCGAGTAGGCGCACTTATCAAAGCCTAACAAAGATTTATATTGTAACGTCCGTTATTCGTGTCCGCATGATTTCATGAGAAAAGATGTTGAAAATATTTTTTATCCCCCGGAAATGTATTCAGTTTGACTAATATGTTTGTTTACATTACTGGCTCAAGTGATTTTCATGCGGTCACGTAATGATTAATGATAAAATTTATGTGGGTATTGTTCCTTTCCAAAAGTTTGTTTACATTATACCGAATTTTTAAAGGATACAGAAAATAGCTTTGCTCCTTTTAGAAATAATAAATGTTGTATAATATTATACGGAGTTATCACTACAAAAGTTTTCGAATATGGTGTTCTACTGCTTAAGTTGTCCCCGTGTGGAAGATCCATTGCGTAGAGAAGGAAAACTCGAAATGAAAACTGGTTGTCAGTAAAATTTCAATCGTTAAGCCAAGTAGAAAAAAGACTGGCGGCTTGAAAAAAAAATGAACTGCGGGTTGTCACAACCCTGCAATAAGCTTACCACCTATTACATGGGACATAAAACTCTCATAAAAGTCCAACTTATCTTTATGACAAACTGAGCTGGCGATATGAGAAGCAGCGATTTAGTAAGAGATCAAGGCTGCCACCTCTGTCACTTCCCAGGCACAAGACTGTAGCATTCAAAGGGTCATTCTGTCACGCGGCTGCTAAGTGCTGGAATGTCCTCTCACCACCGGTTCGCAGCCTGAAAACAAAGCGAACATTTGTACGACGGCTCAGAATTTCGTATATGAAAGAACAGACAAATTCAATCTAGAACTGATGAGCACTTTCTGATTAGGAAATATATATATATATATATAAATATATATATATAACATTTCATACCAGTTGTGACTATTTAATTATTCAGTTATTCATGTAATTATTTTACCAAAATTATTTATAATCAATTCTATACACAGAAACACAAAGAAAACTTATAACAATTACTTACTTTTAAGTATTTCATTTATATATGATAGTTAATACCATTAGTTAACATATTTTAATATCCTGGGTGGAGAATGGATGATTGTTCTTACCTTATTTGTTTGGCAGTCGCGTATGGTGAGTGGAGGCATGGTGTGCGGCATGATGTGAAATAGCCAGGGGATTCCGGCTGTGCCTGGGGCGAGTGGGACGATGGGAGGTGCGGCCTGTTTCCTTTCATTTCATGCCTGAAATAGACAGGGTTGGTTATGGGTTGGGTCCCAATACTCAGTTGTGCCTAGGTAAACATGTTACTGTTTGATTGTCACTGCAATATTTATTAGTTATTTATACCTATTTGTGTTCGAATTAATGTACGGCATCGATTCGGTTTTTTTTATGCTTACCTTTTTCACAGCGTCGATTGATAATCTTTATCGGCTTTTATGTAAATAAACATCTTCGAGATTAGGTTATTTTAGAAATAATTGTGAACACGCATTGTTTTGTTTATTAAAGCACTGATTGCACTAAACACAACAACGGAACATAGATTTATATTATACATATATATTACACACACGTTTATCTATAATTTATTTAAAATCAATATCATCAATACATATAATAAAATCGTAACAGGTCGCTGTCTGTACATGGAAGATAAATAAGAAAAAATATTATAGGGGGGCTTTATGAACGCAATACAACCCAAAACAATGATTTTTAGAATTTTTGTCTGTTTGTCTGTATGTCTGTATATCTGTTTGTCTGTACGGTTGTGCACGCTAATCTTAGTAACCGCTCAACCGATTGCAATGCGGTTTTTTTTATTGTGTTGAGGTTTGCTCCAGTTAACATTTAGCGTTTGTTTTATGTAAATCGGTTTAGAAATAAAAGAGTTATAACACTTTTAAGAATCAGATATTTTGAAAATTTTAATTGTAGGGGTTTCTTTAAATGTGAGTGAACCTAAACTGGCGTGTTGGCTTAATCATAAAAGAGCTTAATGATTAAGACTATTTTTAAACTTTCAGTCCGCGCCGAAGGCGTGGACTGAATTGTTTTAAAATAGACTTAATCATTAAGCTCTGTTATGATTAAGCAAACAGGGCAGTTTCAGGCGCTGCTTGATGACTCTGACCTTTCCTTTCATACACCTTATGTGACGTAAACAAAGTTGCGGGATCACCTAGTTTATTTAATATTTTTCTAAATATATCAATTTCATTAAGCAATAACTTGTAATCTATTACCACTGAACAGACACACATACAACAACCTAGCTTACAAAGGTTGGCATACGCTGTTTGATGTTTATTTTTGTTGTTATCATTGGATAGTAAACTGGTTTATTTATGCGACTAAATACAAAACATACTCTGTGAATAATGTTTGACAGAGAGAAATGGCGTAATGGCGTGGCGTCTACGGACGCGGAAGTTGCCATCAATGTTGCCAGCCCTAACTAATATTTTCTTTATTTAAGGGGTCCTGACACGATCGGTTGGCAGTTGTCAAGCGCGTTAAAAATCATGTGTACATAGGCGTCGCTGCACATACATATGCAAAGAAATCACGCAACTGAAGCAACTTCCATTCATATTTAACGTGATTGACAATTGCAAGGCATGGTCGTGTCGGGAGCCCATTAGTCTTTTATTTATTTTCTTTATTTTTTTTTTTAATAATATCTTGTACTGTTTGCGTGATTGGCGTTAGTGTTTTTGTTTGCTTTTGTTTCTGAAAATTATAACATAATTATAGTGTCTCTGTCTTACCGTCGCGTCCGGCCGTCTCTGAAAATCAGCGCTGTCTGCATGTATCACATGCGGACAGCATTACGCTGAGAGGCGGCCGTTTATTCCACAATGTGTGCGGTATACCTATTTAAAAAATGTAAATGTATTTATTTTTAAAGATATTTTTTTGTTAGGTTAGTGGTGGTGGTGGCTGTAGCATGTGGAATAAAAAATAATTTTCTTTCTTTCTTTCTTTCTTTCAAAACTATGAGGTGAAATGTGGGCGTATACTGTGCCTCTGCCTACCGATTTATATTTTTAAATGTTCTTTTTTTATATGGATGTATATTTAAAAATGTAATTTATAAGTAGGTAGTTTAAAGTAATAAAGAGGATAAATAGTAGAGACTGATGTAGGTATGTACTCTTTAATTATGTGTGAAGTGTCAATGAACCTATATTAGGTTGGAGTAGTAGTAGGAGATGTAAAGCGATTCCCAAAGTATTGTAAATGGAACAATATTTTTCACAATTTTCAACTTAACAAATTATACAGTCCGCGTCTATGAGTAACAATGATCCCATGTAAGCAGGGAGCTTGTTTTACGGGTTTCTGACAATGGATATTAATATTTACATTTTTTGTAAAGACACACTTATATATGAGGTGCATAGAAACACCCCGAGTCTTGAGACACATATTTGTGGATCCCAAAAATTATCGTCCCCCGGTGGAAATCGGACCAACGACTTTTACTTTTAAAATCTTCGAGCTATTACTTTTGCAATATAATATTAACACTATTTCAATTAAAAATAAAAACCGGCCAAGTGCGAGTTGGACTCGCCGATGAAGGGTTTCGTAGCAGCAAGTAACATAGTAAACATAGTATAAAAGTTCTTGTCGTTCGTTGTAACTTTGATTGATGTTTTAATACGTTCGCAGTGGTAGTGATTTTTCTAACCGAAAATTGCGGTTTACGACGTATTAAAAAAAACTACCAGCTCTATCTCGTTGAAGCTAATTTTCGTTGGTAGTTTTAATGGCAATGTGCATCATATATTCTTTTTAGATTTATCATTCTCTTAGTTTAGAAGTTAGAGGGGGGGGGGACACTCATTTTTCCACTTTGGAAGTGTCTCTTGCGCTAACTATTCACCTTAGACAAAAATGATGCTAGAAACCTCAATAGCATTTTTAAAGACCTATCTATAGATACCCCACACGTATGGGTTTGATGAAAAAAAAAATTGAGTTTCAGTTCTGAGTATGGGGACCCCCAAAATTTACTGCGTTTTTTCTAGTTTTGTATAAGAATCTTAATGCGGTTCACATAATACATCTAGTTACCAAGTTTCAATAGCATAGGTCTTATAGTTTTGGAGAAAAGTTGCTGTGACACACGGACGGACAGACAGACGGACAGACAGACAGACATGACGAATCTATAAGGGTTCCGTTTTTGCCATTTGGCTACGAAACCCTAATTAGTAAAGTTAGAAAAGGGCGAATCTTTCAACTGTTCCATAAAGTTTCTTTTTCTCCGTACCTAGAATTCAAATACTATACCCAATTCTCAAGGATCACCACAAAACATTAGTTTAGTTCGAGTTTCAACAATTATTACACCATGCTCTCAAATTATACTCACTTTTATGAAATGTTTAACAATCTCCGCTGAAAATCAGCTTTATGTATTTAAGGGGATCTGGTAACATAAGCACGTGATATTTTATCAGGTTACGTGACTTTCTAAATGTCTTTTGATAATTTTCTCGTTTTTGCTTTTTACGTTACAGAGTGCGCAATAAGTACCTACCCTATTATATTGAGGTCACGGCACTGGATACTTCTTCCTTATGTAACATGAAAATTAAACAAAAAGTAGTCCTAGTTAAATTCTGAGCATGACAGATGTATGTGGTTGTAAAACTTTTTAGGCATTCATTTGTCAAAATTTAAGTATCTTTGTTTGCGTGTCGGGTCATTTGCGTTTCTGGTCATATGCGTCGAAAGGTAATATTACAATAAATGAACTAATAATAAGTTTCATTAATGTTACACACTATGATGGACAAGCAGTTGACAAGTTCTTTTTCGCGTATAAAACTTAGTTACCAGCGCGAGCTAAGCGGGCCCAATAATGAATCCGCTGAACTCAGTTAACTGCATAAACAGTTGTTCTTCCGCTGGTTTGCCGGACCAGACGCCTTAACAATATTCTGTTTGCCTTATACGGCGTATTTTCTTTTAAAAACATTTAGTGGATAAGTAGCTGCAAAAACAGCTCAGCCTGACTGAAAGTGGACAGAAAGCAGACTTTTAATGTTAGTTAGACGTAAAATACGAAACACCATTCACTTTTATAATTTAATACCGAAGATGAAAAGGGTCAAATACGGTATACTTGAAAGAAGTCAGAGCCGCCCTCCAGTAAGTGCCAGTACCAGTACTTTAAATAAAAGAAGCGCATACCCCGGGTTTAGGCCGAGGACGAACGGATTCAATAAAAAACCGGCCAAGTGCGAGTTGGACTCGCCCATGAAGGGTTTCGTAACAGCAAGTAACATAATATAAAAGTTCGTTGTAACTTTGATTGATTTTTTAACACGTTCGCAGTGGTATTGATTTTTCTGACCGAAAATTGCGGTTTATGACGTATTAAAAAAAACTACCTGCTCTATCTCGTTCAAACCAATTTTCTTGGTAGTGTTTATGGCAATGTACATCATATATTTTTTTTTAGATTTATCATTCTCTTACTTTAGAAGTTAGACGGGTGAGGACTCACATTTTTCCACTTTGGAAGTGTCTCTTGCGCAAACAATTCATTAAAAAAAAAAAGATTTTCGGAACCTCAATAACATTTTTGAAGACCTATCTATAGATACCCCACACGTATGGGACTGATGAAAAAAAAAATTTTGAGTTTCAGTTCTGAGTATGGGAACCCCCAAAATTTACTACTTTTTTTCTAGTTTTATATAAGAATCTTAATGCGGTTTACAGAATACATCTAGTTACCAAGTTTCAATAGCACAGGTTTTATAGTTTCGGAGAAAAATGGCTGTGACACACGGACGGACAGACAGACAGACAGACACGACGAATCTTATAGATTCGTCGTGTTTCGTTTTTGCCATTTGGTTACGAAACCCTAAAAAGGCTCAAGAAAAACATTAGTTCTTCAGAGCTAAGGCTCTTACTGGGGTTTCCCGACTTTGATGTTGCTTGATCTCAGAAAAGCAACAAGATACCAAAGACTCCATTAACTGATCGTTTCGTAAAATATTACCTACCTTAGATTCCTGATTACAGTTTGTTGGTTTGGTTTCATTTTATCTTACGATTTTATATTTAGAATGTCTCGAGAGGGTTCAGTTTTTCGTTCTTAGGCTAGACTGAAAATTTATCTTAGCGGTGAGATGATGAAAGCTGAATTGTGTACGAAGAGTGAGTACTTTTACCACATACAGAGCTAGATTGTAAATCGGTCGTCTGACTTACAGTTAGATTTAGGGGAGCATTTTCTTTGTGTATTTTTGGCAACCCTATGAATTCTCAGGCAAATGCTGTCTGAAATACTTTTGATAGACGTAGTATAATAACTATATAATGGAGTGCATCTATATAATGGTGCACCTGATGACTAACGGACGTTTTTAAGGAGACAAGGAAATCTCGAAACAGAACCCTATACCAACCCGTCTGCATCTGGCCAATGTGGTAAGGCCTTTCAAAATGAAACCGGATGCTACGTTCAGCAAGTGGACTGCGGTATGATAATTTGATTTTGGTATACCACTTACAATTGATTTCCGTACCTACATATTAACCTCAGCTCAAAAAAATACGTGAAAAAATTCTTAGCGGATAAAATCAGACGCCTTAAAGTTCAGGGTTGACATGTGCCGTAGATAAATCAATAAAGTGATATTATAAGAAAATATTATACTTACTTTCCTACTATGTATCATCTAAACTTTTTATAACTGGTTTTGGTCCAGTGATAAGTATCCCTGACAGCGAAACTGGAAGCTTGTGTCTAGCGATAGTAATATAATACATCAAATCATGAGGGTAATATTTCGTTCTTGGCCGCCTCAAATAAATAATGATTTTCCTTCTTTTGCAACCAAAATTATGACGTAACAGTGATTCATTTGTTATCTTGAAAGCGGTATGCATTGCAATATTTTATTTCTACGCTGATATGTAGCAAGCATGTAAAAAAAATTACAATACGGCGATGAAAATGCCAAGTACCGTAGTAAAATATCTGTCAAATAATATCGTACTGATTCAATACGAAATTTTGACTCTCGAAAATAAATTACGGACCCCTAAAATAACTAGCCAGAGGACGAACATGAATAGCCCTCTACACGATTAACACCAAAGCAAATAGGACTTCCGCTTCAAAAAGTTTTTATTTTTACGTAAGTATTTAAGAAATAATTCATGTAGATAATTATGATAAAAAATTGAATTAAGTTTAACTTTTCAGATAAAAGACACTATAGACATGTTTCTAATTCAGCGAAAACATTTGTCACTGTTTGACATTGAATGTACAAGGGCTTACTTCAAAATATTCAACGAACAAAATTTTCAAAGGCCAAACTACATTAAAGTCTACCATAATTATTGCAGGATTAAAGATTTACTAGCATAAACAACATGTGAAACTTTCTTAAATTTGGAAAGCAATTTATTTTCATATGTTATGTTTTTTTTTTTTTTTTTTTTTTTATATTCAGCTCGCCAAATTGACGTCGCCACCAGCCTGATGGTAAGAAAGCAGTGGCGCATCTAGCGATTGGGGGCCACTTTCTACAGTGGTCCTCAAGTTGGCGGCCCTGTGATGTGCCTCTTCACGCTCCTCTTGAAGAACCCGGGATTGTAAGATGAGGGAAAGACGTGTGCGGGCAGTTCGTTCCATGTTTTTATAGTTCGACAGAGGAACGATCTTTTGAAACGCTCGGTTCTGGCGAAGATTCTCTCCACTGTGTATGAGTGGCATCTCTGCCCGGCACGCGTTGTTCGGGATCGGAAAGGAGATGGTGGGATCAGGTTGAAGAGCTCTTCAGAACATTCGCCGTGATACATTCGATAGAAGGCAGCCAAGGACGCTATGGTTCTTCGCTGCGACAAAGGTTCGAGGCCTCCCGTCACCTCAGGACAACCAATTATTCGGATAGCACGTCTCTGCATAGCGTCAAGTGCGTCTAACAAGTACCTCGCGGAGTCATCCCAAAGGTGAGAACAGTACTCGACGCAGGGACGAATCTGCGTCTTGTACAGTAAACATCTCTGATGTGGCGTGAAATACCGTCTCACCTTATTCAGGATTCCCAGTTTCCGCGAGGCCAGACCAATACAGCTCTCTATGTAGTTTTTGTGATTGAGCTCACGCCGGACGTCTATACCAAGGATCTCCAGGTTGTCCTTTAGTGGAATTGTAATGCTCTGAAGAGAGGGCAGGGGTAGGAATGGGGACTTCTTAGCTGTAAACGCACACGCCTGTGTTTTTCTGGCATTGAACTCGACCAGGTTGTCTGAACCCCATTGGGCAATGCGGCCCAGGTCCAGATCGAGATCCGCCACGAGTTGTCGTCTCTTCTCATCCACGTCGCCTCGCCCTGCCGCTGGACGGCCAGAATAGCTCCCATGAAGAGTACTGTCATCCGCATAACAATGAATGCACCCAAGGGACAGCATGTCATTGATATGCAGAAGAAAGAGAGTTGGGGACAATACCGATCCCTGTGGTACTCCGGCATTTACCTGAAAAAAACAGGAAGCCTGACCATCACAAAGGACCCGAATCCGTCGCCCGTTCAGGAAGCTGGCCAACCAGCGGCACAACTGATGCGATAATCCATATGACGGCAGCTTGGAAAGAAGCGACGCATGCCATACCCTATCAAAGGCTTTTGCGATGTCTAGGCCAATAGCCAGAGATTCGCCGTGCCTCTCCATAGCCTCACCCCAGGTGTGCGTTATGTACGCTAGGAGGTCACCCGTTGATCGTTTCGGCCTAAAGCCATATTGGCGATCGTTAATTAACGAGTGATCCTCCAGATAGCGCATGAGCTGTTTGTTGATGATTAGCTCGAACACCTTGCAGATGACGGTGGTTACGGCTATGGGGCGATAGTTGGCTGGATCCGACCGATCCCCTTTCTTGGGGATCGGTTGGACATTCGCCTCCTTCCAAGCCTCCGGCACTTCTCCCGACGAATACGAAAGGCGATACAGACGTGTTAGCGTTGGAGACAATTCAGCTGCACAATTCCTCAGCACCACGGCCGGAATGCCATCAGGACCACTGGCTTTCCGCGTGTCGAGTGACCGTAGCACCGCCCGCACATCGCACTGCCGGATTACAATTTCCGGCATCGTGGTTCCACAGTTGGCGATAGTGGGAGGTTGCTTGCCACAGTCATCGACCCGGGAATTAGCCGCAAAGAGCTTGGCCAGCATTTCCGCTTTCTCTTGGGCCTTGTGAGCCAGTGATCCGTCAGGATGGCGCAGCGGCGGCAGCGAGGGCTTGCAAAAGTTGGCCTGCACGGCTTTGGCCAGTTGCCAGTATCCACGGCTGCCCGTCGGATGTGACGTGAGCTCCTGACCAAGCCGCGTGACGCGCTGGGCGTCCACTCTCTTGAAGGCTCTCTTACTGGACCTAGTGGCTCTGTTGTACGCTGCCTTGAGGCGGGCCACATTCGGGTCGCGCACAGCTCGAGCCCTGATCCAGGCGCGGTAAGCCGCCTGTTTTTGTTGAACAGCTACGGCACACTCACGCCCGAACCAGGGGCGGGCTTTGCGGATGCTGGCGACATCAGTGTATGGAATGTAGTATTCCATACCTAATGTGATTTCACCAGCAACCGCAGAGGCGCTTTCCGATGAAGCCCTCCCTGCAAAGCAGCGCTGACTCCACGGGACGGCTGCAAAGTATTCTCGTAGTCCGTCCCAGTCTGCTGACGAGTAGTGCCACAGTCGCCGCGTCACCTCTACTGCCCTTGCAGGGGACGGTACCTGCAGGCGGGCACGCACAACACAGTGGTCGGATGTACCCAGTGGGGCGCTAACCGTCACACTGTACTGTGCTGGATTACTCGTCAGCAGTAAGTCCAGCAGGGCGGGTTCATGGTCTGACCTGTTCGTGTTCGTTTGTATTTTAGACATTGTTTGTAACTTTATTATCGCATCAATGCAGGTCACTTAAAGACTTTTTTAATCGCCATAATTTAAATTAACTGTGAGTCGCAATGAAATAAGTAGAGTTGTGAAAATACACTCGAGAGCAATGAATCCGGGTCACTTAAAGAATCCTAAAAATCTCGGAAACTAAAAATGCTAGGTTAATGCAATAAATTGTATTTAATAGACAATGTAATACTCCTTAAATGAAGGTATTAAAACTTCTTAGTTATTGTAAAGTTATATCATAAAAAAATCAAATTTGAAAAAGGGCCACTTTCGAAGATGGAACTACGAAATTACAGCATTTGGTGTTGCTTTTGTTTGTAATCTGTCATTTATGTGGGTACATAAACCATGTTGATAGTGCTCTATATTCATTAATCAAGCTGAAATTATGTCGCTTACGCCTGAAGAATGCACCAGAATACTTACATTGCTGGAAACCGGCCGGAGTCAGCGCGATACAGCCAGGACTGTCGGTGTGTCGCTGTCAACAGTACAAAGAGTTCTCCGACGTTACGAAGAAACTGGTTCTAACCTACGCAGACCAGGAACGGGCAGAACCAGGTGTACCACAGCACGAGAAGACCGATACTTGGTGAACACCATGCTTCGAAATCGCTTTCTCACAGGAACTGAACTCACCAATCAGTTTCGACGCCTCGGAGGAAGTAACCCAAGTGCATGGACAGTAAGACGTCGGCTTGCTGAATCTAACTTAAAACCCCTTAGACCTGCAAACGGCCCTAAACTGGAGCGTGGGCATCGTATTTCGAGACTAAGGTATGCCCAGAGCCACGTAAATTGGAGTATTGAAGATTGGTCAAAAGTTATGTTCTCCGACGAATCAAAATTTATGCTCTACAAGCACGATGGAAGACACAGAGTGTATCGAAGACCAGGGGAAAGATTCAAGCAAGCATGCATCGAAGAAAAAGTAGCCTACGGTGGTGGGTCTGTACTTGTGTGGGCCGGAATTTCTTCTGAAAGTCGCACAGAGCTGGTGATCATAGAAAACGGCTCTTTAACTAGCGTAAGATATGTGGAAGAAATCCTCAATGATCACGTTGGTCCATTTATGGTCAATTTAGGTGAGGATGCTATATTTATGCATGACAATGCCCGACCTCATACAGGTAGGATTGTGAATGACTACCTTCAAGAGATGAACATTACTCGTATGGAGTGGCCAGCGCGCAGCCCGGATATCAACCCGATCGAGCATGCTTGGGACGAGCTAGGCAGATGCGTAAAACAACGAAACCCTCCCCCAATCACGCTTCGTGAGCTCAAAATTGCTCTCACAGAGGAATGGGAGAATATTCCCCAAAATCGTATAAGGAACTTGGTGTACAGCATGCCAAACCGCGTAAACGCAGTAATGGAAGCACGAGGAGGCAATACGAAGTATTAAAATTCAAGAAAATCGTAATAAAGTTCAAAAATTTCATGTTTCCTATTTTTGTTTTAAGGAGAGATCAGCAGTTTTTTCTTTATGTAATTTTGTGTTAATAAAATGTATGGTGACTCATATTTTTTTTACTTTCATTTAAGGAGTATTACATTGTCTATTAAATACAATTTATTGCATTAACCTATCATTTTTAGTTTCCGAGATTTTTAACATTCTTTAAGTGACCCGGATTCATTGCTCTCGAGTGTAGAAACAGGCAATAATATTTCCTCTATTTTTTTCCAAACGGTTAAATTTAATATACCTAATCTAAGATAAAATTAAGTAAGTATTTACGTTGATGTACCCAGTTGCGAAAAACTATTCCAAGAAAAAAAATCTTACATATTTCATTTTTTTATGACATATGATTATTTCGTACGTGAAATTTATGTCTGATATAGTTCAGGAAACAGCAGTGTTACTAACTCGATGTAATTAGTAAATGAATTTCTCGGCTCGGCCGACTACATATTTTAAATTACGCTGAATGTAGGCAACATACTTTTGAATTAAAGTTCCTGTAATTGAAAGTGTCAATTAATAATATGGGACACCGTATCTTAGCAATTTCATTCAAATAAAATATTTTTCATTAAATGCTACAATGGTTATTTATTGTATTACGAATGTTTTGTAACTAACTACCTATTTTAAAATATACTAACAGTCTTGTAACTTATGAACTCCTAGTCTGTGATTGTACAATAATCTCAGTTTGACGGAAACTGTTTTAGGCCTAGGGATTGCGATCTGGAAACCTCTTGCATAACTCTACGGGTTTAGCATGATTTTATAATACGAGATTCAGTGATAGCAATATTTGGCAAAATAATGGCGCCGCTGCATTCGTTAGTAGGCGCTTAAAATGCGTTACCAAATAAAGATTACCTAGTGCCACGCTATAGTAATAAAATTTGAATTTGACCCGGAACTAGTGCTATACTCTAGATTTCCTTCGGGATTCGTGAGGGGATGACTGGTATTCAAAATTTTGTTTTGCGGAATATTCGGTCCATTGCATCATCCGCCATCTTGATTTAAACGTTTCGTTGTGGAAAAACTCTTTTATTTGTAACTTTACATGAAAAGTGATAAGTATAAAAGGTTTTAAGAACATTATTTTACTGGTTTGCACCATTTTCGGTCTTTTAAACGACGTTCAAAATACCAAGTACCTACTGAATAGTAGTTGTATAAATAAGTAAAATCATCAAACAAAACAAGTTGAACGTTGCATAAAAAAAATGGTATGCGCTTCGAATATGCAGCTACTTTAATTAATGAACTTGAAATACAATGCATTCTGTTTATTTCAGATATCATATATCATAGTAAGATTTACTCCATATGACCTACACAACACAGATATTCAAATAGAAATAATATAAAAATCTAAGTATGCAGTTCTTATTTTCTTTAAAATCGATGACATGGTTCCTAAGAACAGATCTTTGTATTGCTTATATTTACAGACTTCCCCATACTGACCGTTCCGAATGTTACACCCGGTATATTATAAAGAGGAAATAATTGATTGTTTGTTTGCATCGAATAGGCTCCGAAACTACTAAAACGATTTAAACAAATCTTTTACTGATGGACAGCTACACTATACCCGGATAAAATTGGCGATATTTTATTACCATATTCCCACGGGAGCAAGAGCAACGCGGGTGATATCGCATGATGTCCGCTAGTGGACCATAAACCCGGCACCCGCCCGCTCGGTTACTCCATAGAAAAGCTAAGAATAAGGTCTCTATTAATTATTCATTTGTGTATAGTTTCTCAGTTAACTAAGGTGTGTCAACGTAATATTACAACCTAGATATAAAAATAATATTGAATAATCGAAACGCTGGTGTACGAGTATACTCGTAATAAATTGTGACTAAGATAAGTTTGACTTTAATTTGTTTTTGTATCCCTAATTGAGGGTAAAGATAAATATTGTTCAAAATAATCTTAACACAAACAAAAACCGACTTCAAACAAAAACTAAAAATTGAAATATAAAATTAACTTAGCACAAAGTAATAGGTAGTATATTTAGATTTATCAGATATTATTGAATGTAATACTGAAATCGGCGCCAAGTAAAACTATAGGTATGGGTAGGTATTATTAGTCTCTCATAGAAATATTTTTTTTTCATGATTTTTAGTGACGGGTAGACTGAAATTATATCTGTCTAGGGGTAATGTTCTCCCCAATACAAATTAATCAAGCCCAAACACAAGGTAACTGCTGTAAATCGTTAAGGAATTCCCTCGATTCGAGGAATTTCTTCGATTTCTCCAGGATCCCCGCATCAGATTCTGACTTCCTGTATATGGGACCACATGGGAAGCACCAGCTTTCAAATAAAAAAAGAATCATCAAAATCGGATAACTCTTTCAAGCGATTTGCCGGTAACAAACATAAAAAAAAACCATACAGACGAATTGAGAACCTCCTCCTTTTTGGAAGTCGGTTAAAAACATCCAAAGTTAACAGTCAAACAATTGACCTTGTTCTTAATAAGTTCAGGGAATGTAAACATTTTCAAGTGTTTTTTTTTTTCATCACCTTATATAAATTATAATAAGTCTCTGATAAGATTCATAATGTGTTTGAAAAATTTTGATCCTTATTAAAAATAATACTGTATTAAAACTGCTTCCTGAGACCATATTGACCTTTTTCCAGGACCGTACAAAGCATAGATTTTTAATCCAAACATGTTCCCATGTTAGTGGATAGCTTAACGAGAATGAGAAGCTAATTCATACTCGATTTATTATACTCATTATTTGTGCTTTTTATATTCGTTTATTTTATAAAGCACCAAGATGACAGACAAGCTTATCTTATATTCCTACCTAATGAAAATTGGTAACCATCGCCTATATTCAGGGTGGAATTTAAAGACGGTAGCTGGAGGGAAAGTACCCTTAATATCGATAATGGCAAGTTTTGCTGAAAGGAAACATTCCTTTATTTTCAAAAGTAAGTAAAACTGCATTTAAAGATTTTTGAAAAATCACTTGCTTGAGCCGGGAATCGAACCTGGGAGATGTGAAAAAAAAAAAAGATATGTATTTTATGATACCAACCGAAAGAGTCTTTAATAAGGAACAATTTCTTTAAAACAACATAGTATCTTAAATTAAAGACCAAGTAAAATATGTTTTATTGTTAAGCCTACTCACTATCTATTCTGAAGAAAATAAAAAAACAGTCTAATTGAAAATCTTCTCCTTTTTTTTGAAGTTGGTTAATAAATGTTCTAGTTTCTGTGAATGCGAATATTCGTTCTCGTCACATAACCAAGCAATTAAAAATAAAGTAGGAGGTTCTCAGACTTTTTTTTCTTCAGATAGTGAGTAGGCTTTACAAAAAAAACATATTTTACTTGGTCTTCCTTTAATTTAAAATACTATGTTGTTTTAGAGAAATTGCTCCTTATTAAAGACTCTTTCGTTTGGTATCATAAAATATAGGATGTTTTTTTTTCACATCTGCCAGGTTCGATTCCCGGCTCAAGCAGGTGACTTTTCAAAAATCTTTAAATGCAGTTATACTTACTTTTGAAAATAAAGGAATGGTTCCTTTCAGCATAACTTGCCATCATCAATAATGAGGGTACTTTCCCTCCAGCTACCGTCTTTAAATTCCACCCTGTATAGGCAAATTTAATTATTTTATCCGCTAAATTAGCTCAACGAAAGCTTTTTGTGGTTTTTTAAGCAATTGTTGAAGCAATGTCGTCATACTCATAACTAATTACTTTCACACTTCAAAGCAAAGGTAAAATAATTTCATATTTATCAAGGTTGGATTCCGCTCCCATTCCGTTGGCCGAGGGCTTCCTCATGTTTGTACAATGTGAAATTGGAACTAAAATAACAAAAGAAGAAATGGAATGCCCGTCGAGGAGTCGAGTATTTGCTTTACAAAGATTTCTGGGCGATGAAATGTTTTTCTTTGTGATCTAGATTTGTCTGTTTAGTATTAACTTAATGTATTTGTCATAGAGTTTTACATTAATAATTTATGATGATTGTTTTCAGTGACGGACTTTAACTGGATACTATGCAGTGATAATGGTACAGGAATAAACGCTAAACGAGTGGTTGTGACGGTCTTTTTGCTGATGGATCACCATAGTTATTGTAATTGTGAGTACATAAATGGCTTTATTTAACATATACTACCAGAACACACGTGGGTTGCGAACTAAGACACATACATTTAAACACAATGTATCTTTAAACAATTATGATATTATTTCGATAACAGAAACTTGGTTATTGAGCAGTATAAGTGACAGTGAACTCTTTGAGAATGGGTACTCAGTCTGGCGTCGTGATAGGGACTACAATAAAACAAAACAAACAAAGGGGGGTGGAGTGTTGCTGGCCGTGCGTCATGGTCTATCGGCGAGGGTTCGGACTGATTGGAACTCATCAGCTGAAGACTTGTGGGTCACGGTCACCTGCAGACAGACAGGCCGAGCCTCACATAATTTTAATTTCTGCACACTATATCTTTGTGACGAGAATCTCGGTAACTCATATGACTTGCAGCTCCGTAATTTTACAGACAGACTGTCACTATTAATAAACACAAATTCTGACGATACATTTATAATAATGGGAGATTTTAATATGCCGCATATAGATTGGGTGAGGGGTGATATTGGTCTTCTACCATTGGGAAAAAAAAAAGAAACACAATCATACTTTTTTGACATTGTTTCTGAATGTAATCTGAACCAGTTCAACACCAGCCGTAACATATCCAAGGGTAGAATTTTAGATTTAGTGTTTAGTAACACCGACATATCCATTAATACCTGTGAATCTCCTATGGTTCCAGCGGACGATCATCACAAGTCCTTGGATATTCAACTGCATTACTACAACGATTTGCCGCTGACACCTAACCCTAGAAAAAAGCTGCTTTTTGAGTCTGGGGATTACGAAAAAATTAACAGTTGCCTCAAGGAATACATGTGGGACGACCTTTTGAATAATAACTCGTTAGATGACGCAGTAAGTATTTTTTATAACTGTCTCAACGATTTAATTGACAGATACGTACCCTCCAAACTTATCTACCCCTCTGCATATCCGCCTTGGTAAAACTCAAGTCTGAGAAAAATTTTGAAAGAAAAAGAAAAGTACCTTCGAAAGTATCGAAATTATGCTAACACCTCAGATTATGAATCTTTTCGTATACTTCGAGCTAGAGCTAAATCCTTGGAGGAAAAATGTTATAAAACCTACATTGCAAATACTGAGGCATCAATCATAAATAATTCAAAAAAAATTTGGTCGTTGATAAAATCCAACAAAATGGGCTCTAATACTCTCACTGCCACTATGTCTTTTGAGGGTCAGTCCCTATGCACGAGTGAGGATATTTGCGATGCTTTTTCAACTTATTTTCAGTCGAATTTTCTTTCTACCAACCACAGTGCAAGTAACGCGGACTCAGTACATGTCAACCGTGCTAGCCCATCGCAACATATAAGTGAAGTCGAAATTTGTGCCGAAACCGTCCATAAGCTCCTTAAATCTCTTGACCTCAGCAAGGGGGCGGGTCCTGACAACATACCACCTATATTTATTGTCAAGTGTTCTGAAACATTGGTGGTCCCTATCACTACGATATTTGGACGTTCTGTTCGGGAGGGCATAGTGCCTGGTTTGTGGAAGTCCGCCTTTATCACGCCGGTACTTAAAAGTGGAAATAAACAGAACATAAACAACTATAGACCAATTTCAAAATTGTGCTTGTTTGGTAAAATATTGGAGCGCATTATTTACACCCAACTATACAGCACTTTCTCTTCTACCTTCATTCCCCAACAGCATGGTTTCCTCAGAAACCGTTCTACTACCACCAATCTTCTCTCCTTTACTGACTTCACCACGTACTCCATGGACAATGGCGGTCAAGTAGACTGTATTTATACTGACTACAGTAAATGTTTTGACCGTATTGACCACAGAATACTTTTACAGAAAATTTACTATGCAGGGGTTCATGGTAGTCTGTATCGGTGGATGACGTCATACATAATGAATCGTTCCCAGGCAGTTGCGATAAATGGTGTTATATCTGAATGGCGGGTGGTCCCTTCAGGGGTCCCACAAGGTTCCCTGATTGGCCCCTTGCTCTTCAATTTATTCATTAATGATATAGACTCCTGCTTCACTAACTCAAGCTTTCTACTGTACGCTGACGATATGAAGATTTTCAAAAAAATAGATAGCATTCATGACTGTCATTTATTGCAACAGGATCTTGTAATGCTGGAACGATACTGCCAACACAATAATCTCGACCTCAATGTGTCTAAGTGTCACGCTATTACTTTCACGCGCAAGACTAACATTTTATTTCATAATTACACTCTAAAAAATAGCCTACTTGAGCGCGTTGAACACGTGCGGGATCTCGGTGTGATCCTCGACTCCAAACTTACCTTTGAGGAGCACATAGATTCAGTCGCAAGTAAAGCCTATAAAGCCATGGGATTTATAAAACGGACCTGTTCACTGTTCTCTGATATAAAAATTATTAAAATACTGTTCTGCTCCTACGTTCGTAGTTCACTCGAGTACTGTTCGCAAGTTTGGAACCCACTGTACAACGTTCATATCTCTAGAATAGAATCCATACAAAGAAATTTTACTCGATATTTACAATACAAGTGTAAAACATGTGATCCCGATTATGAATCGAGATGCAAACGTTTTCATTTATTACCACTCAAGGAGAGAAGGTCTATATCGGATGTTTATTTTCTCTTAAAATTAGCACAATCCTCAGTGGACTGTCCTGACCTCCTCTCTAACATTCATTTATGTGTTCCCACAAGATCTGTAAGGAGACCATTTCTTTCACTCCACGTACCACGCTGTAGCACTAACTACAGACAAAATTCGTATTTCTTAAGAGCTGCTAAGGACTACAACAAGTTGATCGACTTGCCCAAATTAGACTTGTTTACTACAAAGCCACATAATCTAAAAGATAAACTAGCTGAACTCTGGTTTGAACCGGTTCAATAACTGTCTGTACTTACTACCTGATATACATAGAAATAACACAAATAGCACTATAGTATTTTATCCTACCAAATATCTGTATGTTTTCATTTTTTTATTTTTTTATTTTTATGGATGAGCAATGTAACAGTATAGTTGTACTACATTTATTATTTATTGATAATGTAATTTGGAATGATATGTAGGTACTACGTTCATGTTTTTCACGTGGTTTTCATTATAATGATTGTCTCTCGTATGCAACAATATTAACAAGCGCAATCAGAATTTATATGCGAAAACATATAATTGGTAAATTAGTTTTTAATCTGTACTTTTTCTTTTTAAGATATTATACTGTTTGTTTTCCTTTTAAAATAAAATAAAATAAATAAATAAAATAAAATAAATAAATAAAAAATAGTATTATATTTTTCACAACTCTTGCAAGCTCTAGTATGCATTACATCCTTGCAGTAAATGCAAGGATGTAATGCAAGCATTAAACCAATAAATCCTCCATTATTTATTGAGATTCCTGTTGTAGTGACATGTAACTTATATTCAACGCAATAATGAGAAGACGGTGACATAAGATCATTCATCAATACAACCCCTTACAACCCATATGTCAAGTGACGTCACACGGAAATCTATGGCGGACGTCACTGTGCTCTGGCATAACCATAGATTTAGAATGTACAAGATGAACAGTGTCAAACTGGAGACGAGACCAAAAATGAAAGATCTATGTGTGGGTTAAATAGTGTTGTTGAATGGTCACACCTATGTTATCGATAAAAGTATCTGTATAAATGGATGGAATGGAAATGAAACTTCTAAGCACACGAAGTGCTTAGAAGTTTCATCTCCAACTTCTTGTTTTGGGGAATAAATTGTTAATTTGAATGTAATCGACTATGAAAAAGTAAAAATGGGATTATATGGGGTAACTCGTAATATTAGAAATTCTGTAGTGATTTTACGAATTTTGATTCAGTGTGTGAATGTGAAAATACACTTTTAACATGTAATTTATGGCATCGTACATTGCATTGTTGCCGTACATATATATTTTGCCAATTGAATTTGAAATTTTACTAAAAATCCAACTCTTATCGTAATACTAAACCTAGAAACTCATTTATTATTGAACCCTAGTAACAATAAAAGATATTACTCGTAGATTTTTTTAAATATATTAACCTCGCCAAATTGACGTCGCCACTGATGGAAACTAATGGAAAGCCGTGGCGCATCTAGCGAATGGGGGCCATGCTTACAGCACACAAGACTTCTGACAGTAGTCCTCAAGTTGGCGGCCCTATGATGTGCCTCTTCACGCTCCGCTTGTAGAACCCGGGATTGTAAAATGAGGAAAACACATGTGCGGGCAGGTCGTTCCAGGATTTTGTAGTTCGACAGAGGAACGATCTTTTGAAACGCTCAGTTCTGGCGAAGATTCTCTCCGCTATATATGAGTGGCACCTCTGCCCGACGCACGTTGGATCCTGTAGTATGAGCTGGTTGGTCATTAATCAAAATTAAAAAAATGCCGGTAGATAATATTTTTTCATAGATTTAGCAAATAGAGGGTATACCACATTTATTATATGTAATTAAAGTATTATTGGTTGTCTAGTATACTTTTTATGATACGACAAAGTTGACCATATTTGTATTTTCCTTGTAGTGAATTACGTTTTTTAAGTTTGGTGCAGTATAGAAACATTGCATTACTTTAAAAGTAACAGGGTATAATTAATAAAAAAAATCATGAGTGATGCTGAAGGTATGTAGTATTTAAAATGTATAAATTTAGTTCTTCACGATAAAATTACTTCTTCATAATAAATTGTTATTTAAAAACTACTTTTTCTTCAGAAGTGCAGTTTTGATACTGTTTTTTTTCGAAAAAGTGCATTTTGTCAGGGTACTAATTAGTTCTCCGTAACTCGTTAGTTAGTGTATTTTATATAGTTGATATCAAAAGTTCAGACAAAATGCTCCTTTTCAAATGGCAGTGATTTATAATTTCACGGTAGTAGATTAAAAATATGAGCCACTCGTATTTCGGTTAGTTATTACACTTAACTGTGAAAATTTTCGTCTTTAACATGAATGAATAGTTTTGAATTGTATTGTAGCCAATTATATAGGTTATTTTTTGTTTTTTTTTTCATAGGAATAGTGGATTATCCAGTAAAAAGGAGAGATTTGTGTGACAAATTGTTTTTAATTCAATACAAGAAATTAGATAGCAAGTTTTTAAAATTAGAGGAGATAATTATTGCAGAAACCAACTGCCCTGCTTCAGATATAACTTCCCTTAAAGAAACACTGCATATTTTCTTAAAATCTTTTAAAATAAAATGGCTATCGTCGAACAGAATCAAAGAAAGGTTTGTTAAAAATAACTCAACGTAGCTAGATGAGACTTGCATTTTTTAAAAATATATTATTAAGCAAAGGGTGAGCCCAGGTAGGCCCCTGAAGGATTTTGAGCAGTGTCGTGACCGCAGTAAACGTAGGAAGACCGAAGTTTCACGTGCGTCCGGTTCTGGCAGTGAACTTCTTTATTCTTAATGTATTTTCGAACTGAAGGCCACCATTCCCAACTAAATAAATTAAAATATATTCTATAACCGAAAACCACAGCAAATGAACAAGAGGCAGTATCTCCTCAAACCGCTTTGTCTATGATTAGATACTGAAGCGAAATAAAGTAAGAAGCAGTATAACGTGGTACAAAGCTACGCGCCTCATATCTTTCCTTCTTAATTTTACGCTCGTAAAACTTCGAGAAAGGACACTCTAACGGATGTATTTAATTTGTTTTAATTTTTTTCGGATCCAGTAGTCTCGTGCTCAAGGGTTGTGAGAAAATATAAAACTACTCTTCCTAGTGAGGTACTAAAAATGATTTTACCAGATTAAAAGAATCTAGCCTTCATAAATCCATTTATTGTGATATATATTTAAATTGTATAGAGTAATAAAGACATTAATAAAGTTATTTTGCCTCAAAACACCTTTAATAAAGACAATTATGAAAGTTAAGGAAGCGAAAGATATTTGCCGGGAGCGTTGCAAGTGGCAATCAGTGGTCTCTGCCTACCCCAGTGAGAAATAAGCGTGATTTAATGTATTTAGGTACGTATGAATGTATTATACACCTTTAAGACTTAGGTTAAGTCTCGGAACGTAGTTAAATAATATTGACCAACCATCCCATACAACAGGATCCACCGTGCGACGTGTTGTTCGGAATCGGAAAGGAGATGGTGGGATCAGGTTGAAGAGCTCTTCAGAACATTCGCCGTGATACATTCAGTAGAAGGCAGCCAAGGACGCTATGGTTCTTTGCTGCGCTAACGGCTCGAGGCTTACCGTCATTTTTATTTTATTTTTATTTTTCTTTATTGGAACATCAAACAATTATACATTATATATAAACATGAACAATTTAAGGTAATTATAATTGGTAAACGTATAACCCACACCGATGTCCTCAATCTAAATAAAGTATGTGAGTGAATTATAGTAAATACATGCAATTGTTATACTATTAAGAAATTAAGTGATTAACTGTGTTCTGCAGAAAGGGCCCAATAGTCTAAAATATACTAACGCAGAAAAATTTATTATTTATTGGCCAAAATATTTCGAGCTAGTCGTTTAAATTGGTATTCAGACAGGGTGAAAATATCGAGGTCTGTGAGGAAGGAATTATACGTTTCCAAAATACGGCGCACGGGGGCACGCTTGCCCGCATTCGTATTGCACTTGGCAGTGAAGAATAACCTCCTCACGCGCACACTGCGATACACAGTTCTTGGTACAATATAAAGTATTTGTCTTGTTATATCAGGGCAGTCAAACCTATTGTTACAAAGACCGTACAGCGTCAAAACCATCAAATAACTACGCCTAGACTCCAAGCTCAGCAGATTATACCTTTGCAGCAGTTCCAAATACGACAATTTGGGGTGGCGACACCTAAAATTCATTGCTCGCAAAAACTTCTTTTGAACCATTTCAAGTCTTGTCACGTATTTGTCATAGAAGGGACTCCAAATTTGGACTCCATATTCTAGCTGAGAGCGAATGAGGGCAGTGTATAACAATAAATATGTGGAAGGTTTCTTAAAGTCAATCGTCGATCTCATAACAAACCCATACATCTTGTAGGCCTTATTAATAATATTGTCAATGTGTAGATCTAAGTGAAGCTTGGAATCTAGCAAGATACCAAGATCACGAATTGATTCTACTTTCTTTAAGCACATATTTTGAAGATAGTAATCATAATTAATTACATTAACATTTTTCGTATAGGCTATGGAATTACATTTAGGTAGACTTAGTTGCAGTTTGTTGTTATAGCAGTAAATGGAGAGCCTATTTAAGTCCTCTTGCAATAGCTGACAGTCCTGTGTATTCCTGCACGGCAAGTATATTTTGATATCGTCAGCGTACATGAGGAACTTAGAGTGAATGAAACAGTTTCTTATGTCATTAATGAATAGGATAAAGAGAAGGGGTCCCAATATAGAACCCTGAGGCACACCAGAGGAGACGGTGACAGAATTAGACTCAACTCCATTAACAACAACTTGTTGGGTTCTATTGAAAATGTAGGCCGTGAACCATCTCAACAAATTTCCACGAATACCGTTAAAAGCGATTTTATCTAAAAGTATTTTGTGATCCACCTTGTCGAAAGCCTTCCGAAAATCAGTGTACACAGCATCAACTTGCACTCTCTTATCCATACTTTCAAACAAGAAGGTGGTAAACAATAGTAAGTTGGTTGTTGTAGATCTGTGTTTAACAAAGCCATGTTGATTGGGTATAATAATGTGGTGAAAATAAGGATATAGTTGACCATGAACAAGACTCTCGAAAAGCTTTGCCAAGGCGGACAGTATAGAAATTGGACGATAGTTTTCAATGCTTTTCTTGTCACCACTTTTATGTATGGGAGTGATAAATGCCCGTTTCCAGACACTAGGAAATACGCCTTCTACTAAACACTTATTAAAGATAATGTGGAGGGGTAGGGAGAGATACTTAGCAGTGTGCTTCAAGAAAAAAGGAGACAAAGCATCCGGCCCGGGCCTTTTATTTATGTCCAATTTGTTAAGTGCTGTTTCTATACTATCAATGGTGAGATATATATTGGAGATGCAAGATGAGTCATGTGCGTAGTTGTCGGGGGGGTGCCATTGGTTGATATCAAGCGAGGTGGGTTCATAAACTGACTTGAAAAACTCTGAGAACATGTTGCATATTTCAATTGGCTCATTGGACTTTATGTTATTATGGTACATGCTCGCAGGTATATTTGTATTGCCCTTGCGCTTCGAGATATAAGTCCAAAAGTTCTTAACATTGGACTTGATGCTGTCCTCGACAGAGTTAATGTGCAATTTGTAACACCTATCCGACTCAGTCTTGTACCGCTTACGATGTACTGAGAATTCCTCGTAATCACTAGCGTGTTTATATTTTTTCCACTTAATCCAAGCACGTTCTTTTTCTTTAAATATACGTATTAATGCAGGTGTAAACCACATAGGAAAGTGAGAATTTTTTGGTTGACTGAGTGGAACATGTGTCTTAATTATGCCATAAAGTATATCATAAAAAGTGTTTACGCACTGTTCAGATGGAAGGTCACCAATTAGGCCATGCCAGTCAAATTCTGAGAGTATATTGTTGATTGTCACGTAATTCGCTTTATAGAAGTTATGCTTTATTTTCATGGAACGTTTCATGGGTGTAAGTTTAACATTTAATGGAGCAATTACAAGAAACGGGGGGTGTAAGCTATCAGGGTCTACTAAACCAGTGCAGATTTGTAGTTGACAATCACTGTTGCAGATGAAAAGATCCAAAATACGACCTTTACTATTTTTCAATATATTAAATTGGCGTGCATTTGAGATAGCCATAAAATTAAATAAACTATGAGTTACTGTGTCCTTGACTTCTAGGGTAAACCAGTCAATTTGCGGCAAGTTATAGTCGCCTACAATATAGAATGATTCAGTGGTGGGGTGATTGACCAAATCCAGCAACATGTCCAAATGCGAGTCGTAGATATCATTCTCCGTGCCCGGTGGTATATATACTGCACTTATAATATGCCGCTGACCACAGCGCGGAGCTGGTAGTTGCACTATGACATGTTCAATGTTTGCGTATAGGTTATGGTTGAACATGACGCTAACAGGACAAAGGCTGCGAGCAACCGCCACAATGACGCCACCCCCATCAAGCTTATCGGTAGCACAGCGGTCACGGTCACATCTAAACACGAGATATCTTTCATCAATAACCTCTCCATTTAAGATATTAGGTGTAAACCACGTTTCCGTGAGTATAATTACATCGTAAGAAAAAGACAGAATATTCATAAACAGTGTATGCAATTTGGTTCGAAGTCCACGACAATTTTGGTAAAAAAATGTAATGTTGTTATTATCCATTAGTAACAAGAAATATGTAGAACAACGACAGAGACCAAAAATGTAATAAAAGTTTAAACACCTGTGAGCTTGGAGTCCACTGCGACCGGTAGTTACAAAGATACACCATTATAGTACCAACAACGGGGTGATTTGAGCCACAAAAATATGAGATCGAGTTACACATCGTTTCTGGATACATAGTTTTAAGTAGTACGACGGTCCCTAACAACCACCACATCAATTCACATGGCATAATTGAATACAAACGATGTCTGTTACACTTTATACGTATACCACAAATGCACACAAAGTAAGAAATAATAAAGTACTTTAACATATTTACAATACGGATCAAAACAATCGACTTATATGTCAAAGTACGAGGCTTACAGTCCAGTATGAGATTATTCAATTGTTCAGACGCTGTCATTGGTAGTATACTACTTTTGATTACAATGATGCATATTATTGGGTCATGAACTGAATCATACCGCAAAGAATCTTCTATACCAATACTAGTTTCTTTGAAAGTATTAAAGTGTACATTTATTAAATAACCTAAGTAAAAAATATACGACAACCTAGAACTAACAAAGATTGTACGATAATGTTTCACTAATCTTATAAAATCAAAACATATAATGTACTTATGGGCTGAGTATTCACAAAATGTATGCAAAACAGATACTTGGCTATTCATGGCCATTGATGTATTTTCAAAACAAAATATTGATTGAATATTTCTAAATAGTACAGACCATAACCTTGAAGTATTTGAGTATAGTATTCGTTTACTGTATGGACTATCAGCGAAATTATTAGGATGCTGCATTTTAGAGTAATAAATATATGAGAAATATATGAGAGCGTAGTATTTTAATATTATTAGCTTAAAAAGATGAGAGGTAGACCCAGAACTATCATTCGCTAAATCATCAACAAGCAAGCATAGATCACAATTTGTTAGCACGATGCACCGTATAAAACGGGTATGATTTATAAGGCAGTGTGTACAATGTTGGAATAGTTGACATGTTTGGGCAGCGTACAGTAAGTATTTAAAATTAAGGTACAGGTACTTGCTATACAGTCAATGTCCAGATTTATAAGGTTTCAGTTTCTTCAAATCCTGTTCCGAGCGTATGGCGAAAGCGGGTTCAGGAACATCAGCTCGAACAAGTATGGTTCCATGCTTGATCCAGACAAAACGGTAGCCGTTTGTTTTGGCAGTCTCCCTGGCCCGTCGAAACAGGTTCTTCTTTTGCAATGTCAAGTGCTCATTAATAAATATTTTAACAGGAGTACCAGGTATGTTCAGTTGTTCAGAGGTAAGTCCTCTACTGGAACGAGCTGCAGAAACAAAATCATCGCGCAATATCTGGGTACAAAACTTAACGATAATATTTTTTGGGCGTGCCGTGTTGGGGTTAAGTTGTGGAACACGATGAATGGAGACAATATCCCGCGATGTTAGTGGTTGCTTTATAATCGTGGAAAGGTTTTCCACGAGGGACACTAAATTCTCGCCTCGCTTTTCTGGAAGATTGCTAATCTCAATATTGCAGCTACGATGCTTCTGTTCCAAGGCTTCTATTTTCGATTCTAGCTTTGCAACATATTGAAGTCCCGTTTGAGGGCAATTAAGCTTATTCTCGATAGCTGTCACTCGTGAGATGACGTCACATGATTTTTTCTCCAGATCATCGCTTTTCTGACTCAAAAATTCCATGGATTCCTGTATTTTCTTAAACTCTTGCTTTAATTCCACCCTTTCTCGACTCCACCAGTTGCAAACATCATTTAATTTTGTACTAAAGTTTTCAAAGTAGTTTTTCATATCATTACGCAAATCGGACACTTCCTGCGCAAAATCCGTATCAAAATTCTGTTTACGCTTCTGTAGTGATCGTAAATCCGACATAGACCCACTTGCTTTTTTCCCTGAATTGGTGTTGTCCTGCACTGGCGACCGTTGTACACTCATCTTTATGTCGGCGCAGTTAACGATTGCAACCGGTTCGCAAAGTTGTTAGTGCGAGCGGGAGTGTAGATAAGCTAGGCCTAGGTGCCGTCACTCACACACACTTCGGTGGGGATTTTTTTGTCTATACCACAAGTACACTAATATAGATGCTAAGCCAATGACTGTAGGCACACTTTCACATGCAACTATAAACTAATTTACCGAGCGTTTGACAAAAATAATGTGCGCGTCTGTTCACTCGCGTGGTTGAACGAAAGATCTTCAGTCATCTTAGGACAACCTATAATTGAAATCGGATAACACGTCTCTGCATAGCGCGTCCAGTAAGTACCTCGCACAGTCATCCCAAAGGTGAGAACAGTATTCGACGCAGAGGCTAATCTGCGCCTTGCACAGAAAACATCCCGGTGTGGCGTGGAGTACCTTAAGTGAAGTAAAATTATAAAAATTCAACTCAAAATGGATCACAAATTTTGGAAATATTATATTAAAATAGGTTGCGCCTATTTTAATATAATATTTAACCCTAAAAAAAAGGTTAAATAACATAGTTCGAGTAAAAATCAATCATATTTATAGTAAATTAAATCCAGATAAGTTTGTTGGAGCAATGCCACTATAATGAACTATCGACATCCTTATCGATACCATCCCATTACTATTTTACTGTAAACAGCCCTTTCTATTTCTGCCTTATATATCCTCCAAAAATGCATTTACACATTAAATATTGTGTTATGTATGAAGGAAAATGCATAATCTACGTTATGAGTTGGACTTTCAGTGAAATTTTACATCCAATTTGGCAAAATATGTACGTCAAAAATGGAATGAACGAAGTCACAAATGACCTGTTAAACGAGTCTTTCTTCGTATAATTGCGTTTTGTAATATCCTATTCACACACTAAACACGACAATATTGTTGAAAATATAAAATTTTCTATTTTAATCGTAAGATCACTACAGATTATTGGATATTATAAATAACATAGAGCCGCCATAGGATCCCAGCGGGCTCAGCAATTCAAAATACTGACATATGAGTACACAATTTGCTTTCTCTTTTCCTCTCGAGCTAAGTGCTATGGATAATGAGGTCTCGCTCGCACGCTTTGTATATCTATTGAGAGTAGCGAAAAATTCTAAATCTATGGGCATAACAGATGATTTGATTGATGTTTCGATTTTGAATGCGTAATGGTATATTGATTTATGGAACTTGCAAGAGTTTGTCGAAGTTGTGAAGGTAATTGAGCTACCAGGTTTTGGTAGGTACATTACTGCCTTGCTTTTAATCATACATTACCAAACCTTCTACTGTTATATTGTTAGTACAGCCATTTTAATGATAAAAGCAGAACAAATACAGGATGTGACTGTGATCTGCTATTAGAAATATTCAAGCCCATAGGGGCATCCACTTGACTAAACGATTACCATTTGGTATTGACTACCGAAGCACGAAAATGCTCGCAAATGAAAATGCCTCAAACGGTGACCTAACTGGCTATCCATTAGTAGCGACCATAGCTTCAGTTGCTCAGTGATCGTTTACACACTTTCGATGCCTCAATAACAGTTTACAACAATAATACATGAACCCCTCTAACGGTATAAAAAATATGTTCAACTGTTTTCAATCGAGTTTAGTATTGAAATATTTTTGAACTAATATTTGCTTTTAAAATACTCCGGTGGTGTGAAGTCCGTATATGTGGTCAGTGGCTAAGAATAAGACGATTATTCCCAGTTGTTCCGTTGAAGTAGTTCCGTGGCGGAACTAAACGATGACGATATACCACAGTTCGGAAAATCCTTACGAATGATTCGAATTTTGTTTTTATTTAGGCAGTGGGAGGCGGGCGTGAGGAAGCTTGTTCAGTGGGGGTCGGATCTGTAAGTGTAGGGCTACAGTCCTAAATGTAGTACGTTTATGCTACATCAAAAAAAGCAATTTAACTATATTTTGAAATCACACCAGTAAAGAAATAAAATAGGAGATTTTAGTTTATAAGTAAATTACGGACGTAGTCAGAGACATAGCTATTTATTTTAAAAAATGACAGACAAAATAAGTCTGTGAATCAAATTATGTAATGATAGTTGTATATTTACCACGCCTAATTGTTAACATTTCCACGAAAGCTAGTAAATAGAGAGCCAATTGTTTCATTGGAAACTGTGCCGGTCATCCGTTTGAAGATCAATGCTTGAGCACGCTCGGTCACTCGCTTGGCTGAATTTTGGTCACTGCTATGGGCACATTACCTTCTGTGTGCCATACCGCTAATTACGAGTTTAAATTAAGCAAATGTAAATATTTCCGTAATTAATATTGTTATATACTGGTGATAAACCCATGATTCATATATATTATAATAAACGATTTGTGTATTCGTTTGTTTGTTTGTTTGTCAGTATTTCTTTAACTTAACTAAGAAATTAATGAATGTATTAAGTGATTTTGTGGATGGTATTAAGTCTGGAGAGTATCTACGAGGAACATCTTTAAAAATGGCATAAAATTACTAATCTCTACTTGTAAAATTTAAAAAAAACTGATGAAATTTACTGGATATGAATAAAATTTACATTAATATTCTATATTTAATATAGAATATTGATGAAAATGTCTTACAAGGTTGAGTATATCCAAGAACTTATTTATTCTTTGTCAGAAGTATATCCAAGAATGAATTTATTCGCCTTTCCACGTGGATGCAGTCTCGAGTGGAGAGTTACAGAACAAAAACATGCATGTAATTAATTACGGTTCCAGTAAAAGGTTTCATATGCAAAAATTTCAGTAGACTGCCCACAGATGCACGTAGATATGTGGATATTCACCCGTATTTTAAACGAACTGTCAGTATGAAGGTGGAAATTAAATTATTTTGTACGTAACATAAATATCCATTAGGTTACCTCTCAACTTTACCTCTTCTATATATGGAATCCGCGTTTTAAAATGATTTATTATAGTTGAATTTGTGGAAAACCAAGTACCGCCGCCTCCGGTATACTATATTCACCTACTGATTTTTCATTTATGTTTTAGCTTAATTAGTAATTAAGCAAAACCTTTAGTGGTTCCTGTGCTAGTTACTTTATATCATAAACGTAATTATTAGTATGTATAATAAATAAATATTCACGGAAATTTTGACATAATGCTATCTGACCTAAAAGTAAGCAATGAATAACCTGCTCGTGTTATGTGTATCAGAATACGGATATTAATACGTATTTACTTTTAAATACATACTTATCATACATAGAAACACCCAGACTCTCGAGATAAACAATAATGGAGAACACAAATTTTTATCTCCGGTGGGAATCGAACCCACGTGTGATGACGGAATGTATGAGCGTCGTCGTGGAAATGATAAGGGACTGATGAGGGAGATAATACCGAATTATAGGCACTGAACTGAACACTTTTAGTTGCTAATTCAAGAAAATAACGTGAAGTTTGCCATCTTAGAGCTATAACTTAAGAGCTCTAAATTTAAGTCAAAAAGTAAAAATTGTATTTTATTGTCCACATATAATTTCAAAAGTTTTTGAAATGTTTCAGGTTCTATTCTTTTTACGGATTCGGAGGTCGTTGGTTTGATTCCCACCCAGGACAAATTCCTTTGTATAATGAGCACATTGATATGTTCTGTGTCTGGGTGTAATTTATCTCTATTATGTATGTATTTAGAAATATACAAGTACGTTTATCAGTTGTCTAGATCCCAGAGCATAAGCTTATATTAGCTTAATTTGGGCTAGATGATGTTGTGTGAGAATGTTCATAAAAGTATTCTCAGCCTACCCTCTTCTTCTCTTCGGGGATCAAGGCATGATTATAATGTATGTTTCTATGCATCTTTGCCCTATAAATAGCAATACTGCTATTACCGACATTAAATAACTATATTAAAAGATATAAACTAAACATTATTCACATCTGACACGTGACGCTGTAGTGGTGCTGACGTCCCGACAGTTTATCTCAAAATGTTGAAATCCATTTTCAGAATACGGTTCTTGCTTTTATATTTCCATTTTTGTAAAAATGTATATTCACTAGTTGGCTACTCGAACCATAGGTACTCGGCGTTTTTAGAGTCTATCTACCGAAATAAACCTTTGTTGAAAACTCCTTAGCCATCTTCACATCTCGATAACCTCATACGCCAGGTCCAGATACTTCCTTTTCTTATCTATCAATAACTAAACTGATCTATCCAACTAATATAATCAAGTGATAAGAGTAAAGACGAGTATTTTATTTTCAGTAACCATTTTAAAACAATTGTTTTATGTCCTAATTTGAATTATTTTACTAAACAGAGGGTATTCAATATTTTACAATTACATTTATAATGCCTGATGCCCATCTACTGAAGATTAAGGTCTCCAAATAATTTATTCTAATCGCATAAGACAGAAATGAATCCGAAAAGTTTATTAATACGCATTCCAAGGTGGACGCTCGCTCACCTGAGTTTTCGTGTACTGAATATATTATTATTTGAATTGTGGTTTAAGATTGAGATATTAATTATGATTAATTGTCTGTTGGTAGATACTCATAAGAACTCAGAAGATTTTGATTATCTATGAAAATGTATATAGGTGGTCCCATTTTTTAAACTTAATTTAAAACAAGAAGCCGTGAGACGGTCTCACCCAACTGCCCCTCTGTGAAAGTGAAAGTTTTCTCCGATTGACGTTGTCATTTTTGTTTTATTTCAAACTTTGAATAGATGATCCACGTGACCTAGTGACGTAATATAATGCAACAGAGTCACAGATTACAGACAAAGTCTCGCCATAAGCCCCTCTGCAATCTATTTTATAGAGAGGGGCTAATAGGAGTCTTCGTAGGAACCGTGCAGTTTTAGTCAAGGGAATTCCATAAAGATTTTCCTACTTAAAAATCGAATTTAAAGATTAGGTTTATTCAAAACACAACGTTTGGAATATGAGTCCTAAAATGTCAGAGATTTCTTTAGGCAGGAAATTTAATAATTCTAGGCCGTAGACAAAGCAGAGATCTCGGAATCGCACGATAGGTAAAGTAAATTCCCACAGCTTTACATTTTGATGAGTAGACTTGTAAAAATATTATATGATGTTATAATATTGTGTAGCTATGAGCGAAACGGATTACTTTGCATGTTTTCGCTTCAGTTGTGCAACTTACTTCCACAAGATGAAATGTACCAAGAATTTCTTCATTACGTTTATGACGCAATGCACAAGTTTTTACAAGATTACACACATCTCATGGAAATGATATAACTTTTGTAGTACGTCATCACGAAATGTCAGACGCCCGAAGTCTTTACTCGGACTCAGAATAGCTTTCGTTTATTTACATTCATGTTGCTCTAGCTACTCCTTAGCTTTTAATGTTTATGAGAAATGTAAGTGAATGTGTGCACAGTATATTTAACTGTTTGAACATTTTCATAGATTCTTTTAACGACTAAGGCACATATCTTGGTTATATTTGTAGTTTTATAGTACAGAGAGCGATTTGAAAATATGTGTATTGGCTGTTGAACGGAATCTAAAGCTTTGGCGCCGGAAACGTAAAAAAGAATTTGGACATTTTTTTTCTAACTGTAAGATTTTTGCAAAATCTGTGAATGCAGTTCAAAATATCTTAAAAAGTTAGGACAGGTCTCTTAAGAACATTTTGTTGTAGCTCAAAAATACATCCTGTATAAATAACTGCTTATGGCCGGAGTATAAGCAAAAAGTTTCTACCTGACCCAATACAATCTTACTAATATTATAAATGCGAAAGTTTGTGAGTGTGGATGTTTGTTACTCTTTCACGCTCAAACCGCTGAACGGATCGGGCTGAAATTTGGTACAGAGATACATTATAGTCTGGAATAACTCATATTTTACCTTTTATTCCGGGAATAACTTCCCGCGGGAACAAATTTTACGCGGGCGAAGCTGCGGGCATCAGCTAGTAAACAATAAATCCCCCATTATAAAATATTGGACCCATTGTATACAACGAAATAATTCCGAATAACTTTACAAATGATATAATATATTGGTAGGTACTTAGATGGATTTCGCTAAAAAGCTAGGCTCTTGTTTGTTACAAATAACACAACAAAAGTAAGTACTAGTCAGGCCTTTGGTTTTTTAGGATTCCGTTGTAAACATGAAACCCTTATAGTTTCTTCATCTGTCTGTTTGACCACAGGCCAGCTTATAACTAAAAACTTTTAATTGGAAATGTTTATAACATTCTAAATCACGCTTATGGTGATAATGTAACTCTCGAGACTTTGTTTAACTAAACTTCAAGTAAGAGAGTTATTTTTTCAAAACGTAGCTTTTCAAAAAGAAAATTGATCGAATAAAATTATTATTTCATGAATTTCAACGGTTATTTCTGCACATAGTGAACAAATGTACATTAGTATGAAGAATTATCACAGCCTTACAAATTCAGAAGTACTTAGGTACCTACCTAATAAGTAGTCGTCCGACTGAGAAATGTACTATTCCAACTAAAAAGTTTTGTTATCAAAATAATAAAAAAAATCTCATACATATTAGCAGCCACGGAACCCAACAATGCGCGTGGCTCAATAAACACTTGACCGGTTTTGCTTTGTTTGTTTTGCTCTCCTTTTGTCCAGACGCCGGTGTCACGCCACGGATATGAGCAGCGTTCGCGTTCTACGGATATGAAGTTTTGTTCGACTTGTTGGCAGTTCGAAGTACTTGACTTGAAATTTTTCTAAGTCATCCCATCCCACAATTTATATGGATCATGTATTGAAGTGAGAACTGTGTGACTGTAGTTATTAATAGGGATAAGTTTCTTTTATTTTTTTGTGTATACTGGCAAAAGACATTGGTTCTTAGAGAACTAGAATTCGTGGTCATTGCCGGTGCTAGGCAAATATCGTTAATCAAATTCTCGTATGAATCACCTTGTCTTTTTTAAAATGTATTACACTTGATTAAATTAAAAAGACAGTTGAAATATTTATGTTGTCTGCTTGATATATTATAATAAAACGAATATCATAACATCACACACATTTTTATTCCAAACAGGAATTGGAACGGGAAACCTTGATATGAAAGCGCACCTAAGTCTTAGAAACAGTATTTCATATAGAACCGCTACTAACGTTCTAGAAATAATGATGAACGGCTGCGGCGTATTACAAAATACGGTCTTACAAATATTAATTAAGACTTACAGATCGAAACCATAAATAAACAAATAGTGAACACGCGTCGAGAAATGTCTGAAGCATTAAATTTGTATCGCCTTGACCTGATTATAAGATCGCTATGAAATTATACCAAACTTCGGTTTTAGGGAGTTGTTCAACTGTGTTGACCTCAATTCTCGACAAAAATAAACAAGTTTTTCATAATAAACTCTTTATCGACTGTAAAAATAAAACATACAAAGATAACTACTTTGATAGTATTATTTTGGGATATAAATAAATTCTATTTGTAATTTTCAGAAAAATAGTTATAACTGCATATTATCTATTATATAAAAATAAGTCGGGTTTTCCTTCCTGACGCAATAACTTTAGAACGCACGAACCGATTTCCACGGTTTTGCATTCGTTGGAAAGGTCTCGGGCTCCGTGAGGTTTATAGCAAAGAAAATTCAGCAAAATTTCACATACAGCGCCATCGCGGGCGAAGCTGCGGGCATCAGCTAGTTATTCATAATAATAATATGAGATTATAACCACACTTCACTTACTACGAAATTGCTTAGACCCAAAAAAAAATTATTCTTCTCTCGTGGGGTTCCTTGCAACCTTAAGAGAAAACAGTAACTTATGTAAAGTCAATATTAAAACTATATGCATGGTTGTTCCCTGGACATCCAGAACCATTTTAATGAACTAATACCATAATGTATGTGTATATGCGTAATCCTTTTGGAATACTGTTTAACAGAGGGGAAAGTATTACTTAGTATGGCGCCTCCCCTCCAGATGTTCCATAGGTCAAATTGCTCTATGACTAAAACAGATTAGTAGCCCGTCAAATTACCAATTAAAAGTGACGGTATAGAGGCTAAATCTATTTAATATTCCTGACAATATAGTACTGCTACAACACCGTCATTCTTAACGTAATTCAGGCTTGCGTAATTTTACAGGAGAATTTAGTTCATGGCTCTGTAGTCTATAACCGATATGTGTTTTCCTAGATTTCATTTCGAGGTTATTCGACTTAAGGTTCTGGTTTCTGATTCAATATATATTTTCATATAACAGGAATATAATTTTATTTGCGTGGGTTAAAGAAGTTACTTGTATATTAAATCTCCAAGCAAGCTTCAAAAACATAATAATAATGTATGTACTTGCAGAAAATCATTTTTCGCGTACTCGTAAAGCAATATAGAATCAAAATGTGGGCGTACAAGTGATATATTTATGACTACGCTTTAACTGGATTATAGTATTGCGCAATTGCTACGAAATTGCTACAGTGTCTACGAACTTCGTAGATGGGTAATAATTTTATGGATAAGGACATGAGTGATTTAAACTAATGTATTATTTTAGATTAACGGGACATTTCTAATGTGTTATTTGGTCTTTGTTATAGGAATAACAGATCTTCCGAGATCACTTGCAACATTGTCGAATCAGAATTCCTCCGTAATGAGTGCACTTGCAACAGTCTCGAACAAGCATGGTAGAGGTGATCGATTGAATTTAGCGTGTGGTTTTAGGGCAAGTCAAATCATCGACAGTTGTACGAAACATAATCCTTCCGAAATCCTAGAACATCCTTCCAAGGGCTGACCCGGGGTTCGCGCGAGTAGTCAGTTTTAGCGTGTGGTTTTAAGGCAAGTCAAATAATCGACAGTTGTACGAAACATAATCGTGTTTTATTTAATGCTTGTAAAAATAAATAAAATTATAATGTAGATCGTGATAGTTCTAATATTATACATAGTAGCCTCCCAGCCTCGGTATTCCCAAAAACCTACTGGGGTTCTTCAAGGGGTGTCTTAGAAGGTTTTTGAAGGGTCGGCAGCGCGAGTGTAGCGCCTCTGGTGTTGCAAACGTTCATAGGCTACGGTTACCACCAGTCCGCTTGGTGGGCCGTATGTTTGTCTGCCTCCCCAGTGGTATACAAAAACAAAAAAAGTAGACAAGTTATAATTGGTTTTATTTCCGAATTCAAGAGTCCAAGGATTTCTTTTCTTGGCTGATAAACACAATAATGCAAGAGCATCGGTGCCTCTAGTCAGTTCCGATTCCGATATACCTATCTCATCGTTAACTTCAGCTGAATGAAACCCTTAGATAGTAGCTCTATTCAACCGAAACCAACAGACTGATATCAATTATTTATCGAACTGGAACAAGGTCCTGAGAGCTTTAGTTGACACAATACTGACAAAGGTCACCTACACTGAACTTGGCCTCGATTATTTCCATGCTCTGTTCTAACTGCCCACATGATATTGTCATTGACCTTATTGTGAATAACTAAACACATCAACAGGTTGTAAGAAGCTCCCTAATTATTTATTCCTGAATCTCATCATTAAGTTATTCGACGAATAGAATCTTATTTATGAAAATAATTTGATTAGTTACTTGTATTCAATTCGGAATTTGGCTAATAATTATTTAAAGTCCAGTGTATATAGGTACACTGTCCAAATTCAAATTATTTCATCCGGTGACACACAACTCTATTATTTGCTGTAATTCAAATAGCTAGTGAGTAAGTTATCATTAACAACGCTAAATAGTCATTAATTGTATGATTTGTTTGTGTTTATTTTATGCAGCACTTTTTAACCCAATTAAACCTAATTTAAATTTGTGCTATGGTGTCTAGACGACTGATAAACATATATATTTCTAAATACAACCACATACATTATACGAAAACTACCAAACCTCTTTTTCCTCTCTCGTGCCTCTGCTTTCGTGGAGACCACATGTTTTGCCTTGAAGAGGCGCGTACTAGTTCATGTTGCGCCACCACCTCGAGCCTAACGTGGAAGAACACCACTATTCCGCAAAACATAATTTCTTGTACATCTTTTTCAAGTTTGTTGGATGATTCGTACGAATAGTATTAGACTTGTTTTTGAAGAAAAAATATGTTTTTATTCACGTAGGTAGCGTAACAATAAGTAGCTACTTAGGCACGATTTAAATAGATGAGACACATAGCGTGCGGCTTATGACATGACGTGACCAACATTTGTCACATCTCGGCATACATTATGCTAAAGTGGCATCTGTTTCACCACACGTGGTGTTTGAGTAGTAACACTATTATGCATGGAATTTTTTTGCAAATATTTATCACAAAAACGAAAGTTTACACCAAGACAAGACGAGAGCGGCTTGGTTGCTAATCATCGTCGACGTTGCCTGCGCAATTCTCTTTATTTTAATATCAACCCTACGTGACATTCTATAAAGACATAATCCAACCATTTGATAAAAAAAACATTATGGAAAGATTTTTATATAAACCGTTCCAGCATGACTTACACAGAAGAACAGCGTGCAGCGTAAGGCGAATTTTGATTTTGACTTGTCGCCGCATACTGTTTTAAAAATACGTAAGCTTACAGCTAGTAAAGACGAGTAACAGTAGCGACGATTATTTGTCGATGTCTGACAAAAATTCGCGTCGTCGCCGTCGTCTAAACAATTCGCTTTATGACAAAAGTTACTGCATGCTTGGTTTTAAGGTTTACATTGTGTTTCTATCTTCTCTTATGTTGATGTTCCTGTGATTTGGGTCGCGAGAGATTAATTGTCTCCTTCCCATTGTTGTCAATATACGATGACTTTCTGGCAATTAAAGTTTGATTTCAATAAGTGAATTTCAATAATTTACAGGTAAAAGACAATTGTATCGAAAATAGTACGCCCGCGCCCTCATATCAAAATAATCTTCATTAAATTGAAAGCGATATTTGAAATAAATAAATTCATTAGTGAAGTCCTAATGAGTTTATTCATGTTATCATTAAGCAGCTCTTTGTTTCTTTTTTTTTATACTACTTAGGTGGCAGACAAGCTTACGGCCCACCGGAAGGTTGGTAACCGTAGCCTATAGACGTTTGCAACACCAGAGGCGCTACACACGCGCTGCCGACCCGGGTGCAGGCTGTGACGACCCACAGTTGAAATTTTTCAAGCCGCCCGTAAGGCATTCAACTTGGCTTAACGACTGTCATTTTACTGACAACCGGGACTAACGGCTTATCGTGCCTTCCGAAGCACGGAAACGCTCGTAAATAAATGTCACAAAGTGGTCCACGTGGTGGTCACCCATCCATATCCGGCCATAGCAAATGTTGCTTACTGCAGTGATCGTTTACAGAACACTGAGTCCGCGGGGCCACGAGCGCTTCACATTTGTACATCATTAGTCAACGTTACTAAAGTTTTGACATTCGAAAGTAATGAACACAAATTATTATAACTCAAGTTTTCTTAGTAAACAGTATTTACCTAGATTTCTTTTGACTTATTCAAATAATTAATTACAATTTCGCTTTATTTAATTGCTTCATTTTTAAAAGTAAATTTTGTATTATTAATGGAGTCCAATGAAATTAATAGTCTAAATTGTGCTGTTGGTATAATATTCTTTTTATTGGGACCTTTTTTTAGACAACAGGTTGCAATCCCTCGCAGAAATCAATTTTTAAAACTTGACGAATGAGGGAGAGGAGGTCATAGGATTAATCACTATGGTCATAGATCCAGCATTGGACGTTATTCACGTGACATGATGATTTTCCCGTGGCCACGCGGACTAAGTGTTGAAAAAAAAGATGATGAATTCTACAACAAAAAGATACAAATCTTTGCACTATCCTACTAATTCCACTAATATTAAAATGTGAAAGTTTGTGAAGAAGTTTGGATGTTTGTTACTCAATCACGCTTCGACGACTGAACATTAAAATTCGGTACAGGGATAGGTTATAGTCTGGAATAGCACGGTGGGTATTTGTAAATGTACATTTAGTTATTATGTTTTCCAAAAAAAGGTCTCATGGGGTGCGAAAACAAAAACGGCATTCCATGTAGGCCGAGCTGCGGACATCAGCTTGTTAACGCTACGTCCTAGGTAGGCGGTTCGAAGCGAACGCGATTCTGAAGCGGTGACACGCGAATTCACCGCGATGCGGTGCGACGCGGCGACTATGTCCTACGTGCACGCGAATCGTCTCGCACAGCCGCCACCGACCGGCGACGCTCCCGTTCAGTTGGCACTTTGCATCAGCCTAATGCAACTGGCATAGATCAAAAAAATGTATGGAGTTCTAGATTCTAGGTTTTCAGAGGCTGGTTTCCGCAAATCAACGTCATTTCTGCGCCTATTTTGCGAGGGGGTTTTGGTATGGTTATTGCCATCCCAGCTCCTCCAGTAAGTCTAGCAGACTCTTCACGTTGCCGGAGACTTCCTGAAGCGACCTTGGTGTACCGAAGTGTCTAGCCCTGTATCCTTACCAGTTCCGGGCATTCCATAAGAATGTGACTGGCAGTTCGTCCGTCTGCAAAGGGGACTGTCTGTGACACCTAAATTAAAGAGATGTTTGTTAAGTAGACTGTGACCGTAGCTTTGTTAATTTTGTTTTCGAGGTGATTACTCCAGTTTAGTTTGCTGTCAAGAAGTACCCCAAGATACTTGACCTATTTGGAGAATTATAATTCGGTGCCATAGAGACGTGGCAGTTTGGATCTTGAATGGATGGATGATTTGTCATGGACGGACGGAAACAAATATTATTGGAAAATTCATTTCTTAAATATCAAATACTCAAGAAGTATGCACGGTGAAGAAGTGGGACTAATACTGTATACTTAGAAAGGCATAATCGACGATAATAAATTTACTTCTTTTATCCCATAATATAGGACGTTCTTGGATTGCATTGATTAAATTTTCTATTTCCAACATTATAAAAAACACGGCGGCACCGCATCCAGTTCGCGCGCAAATATCAAACCAACTGATCGCGTTCGCTTCATTTCGCGCCGCCCCGCACCGCACCGCACTTGCGTTTGGTCACAAAGGACACTTCAATAGGTTTCAACTGTTTGTTGGTATCGCGCCGCGCCGCGCCGCTTCGTGTTCGCTTACGTAGGACGTCGCACGTTGGATCCTGTAGTATGAGCTGGTTGGTCATTAATCAAAATTAAAAAAATGCCGGTAGATAATATTTTTTCATAGATTTAGCAAATAGAGGGTATACCACATTTATTATATGTAATTAAAGTATTATTGGTTGTCTAGTATACTTTTTATGATACGACAAAGTTGACCATATTTGTATTTTCCTTGTAGTGAATTACGTTTTTTAAGTTTGGTGCAGTATAGAAACATTGCATTACTTTAAAAGTAACAGGGTATAATTAATAAAAAAAATCATGAGTGATGCTGAAGGTATGTAGTATTTAAAATGTATAAATTTAGTTCTTCACGATAAAATTACTTCTTCATAATAAATTGTTATTTAAAAACTACTTTTTCTTCAGAAGTGCAGTTTTGATACTGTTTTTTTTCGAAAAAGTGCATTTTGTCAGGGTACTAATTAGTTCTCCGTAACTCGTTAGTTAGTGTATTTTATATAGTTGATATCAAAAGTTCAGACAAAATGCTCCTTTTCAAATGGCAGTGATTTATAATTTCACGGTAGTAGATTAAAAATATGAGCCACTCGTATTTCGGTTAGTTATTACACTTAACTGTGAAAATTTTCGTCTTTAACATGAATGAATAGTTTTGAATTGTATTGTAGCCAATTATATAGGTTATTTTTTGTTTTTTTTTTCATAGGAATAGTGGATTATCCAGTAAAAAGGAGAGATTTGTGTGACAAATTGTTTTTAATTCAATACAAGAAATTAGATAGCAAGTTTTTAAAATTAGAGGAGATAATTATTGCAGAAACCAACTGCCCTGCTTCAGATATAACTTCCCTTAAAGAAACACTGCATATTTTCTTAAAATCTTTTAAAATAAAATGGCTATCGTCGAACAGAATCAAAGAAAGGTTTGTTAAAAATAACTCAACGTAGCTAGATGAGACTTGCATTTTTTAAAAATATATTATTAAGCAAAGGGTGAGCCCAGGTAGGCCCCTGAAGGATTTTGAGCAGTGTCGTGACCGCAGTAAACGTAGGAAGACCGAAGTTTCACGTGCGTCCGGTTCTGGCAGTGAACTTCTTTATTCTTAATGTATTTTCGAACTGAAGGCCACCATTCCCAACTAAATAAATTAAAATATATTCTATAACCGAAAACCACAGCAAATGAACAAGAGGCAGTATCTCCTCAAACCGCTTTGTCTATGATTAGATACTGAAGCGAAATAAAGTAAGAAGCAGTATAACGTGGTACAAAGCTACGCGCCTCATATCTTTCCTTCTTAATTTTACGCTCGTAAAACTTCGAGAAAGGACACTCTAACGGATGTATTTAATTTGTTTTAATTTTTTTCGGATCCAGTAGTCTCGTGCTCAAGGGTTGTGAGAAAATATAAAACTACTCTTCCTAGTGAGGTACTAAAAATGATTTTACCAGATTAAAAGAATCTAGCCTTCATAAATCCATTTATTGTGATATATATTTAAATTGTATAGAGTAATAAAGACATTAATAAAGTTATTTTGCCTCAAAACACCTTTAATAAAGACAATTATGAAAGTTAAGGAAGCGAAAGATATTTGCCGGGAGCGTTGCAAGTGGCAATCAGTGGTCTCTGCCTACCCCAGTGAGAAATAAGCGTGATTTAATGTATTTAGGTACGTATGAATGTATTATACACCTTTAAGACTTAGGTTAAGTCTCGGAACGTAGTTAAATAATATTGACCAACCATCCCATACAACAGGATCCACCGTGCGTCGCCTAAATATAAAACAATTATGTTCTCGTAACAATTTAAAAATGCTGGAACGGACTGGCAGCTATAAAAGAACTTGCACTGGAGTGTGATTATTCAAATCGGTTAAAGCATCGTTCCATAAATTTTATTTAATCGTTTAACCACTCGAGCACACTAAATGTTATGACTTTCATTCAATTTTGTAGCCGCTGCTGGTACGTTAATTCACACGAACTCATACCTTGTGTAAGACACAGTATCTAAGTTAAGCCAGGTTCCAGTGCTAGCTGTGCGGGCCACTTAACTCGCAATCGTTAACTGCATACTCATTTTCCCACCAACAAAATGGTCGGGACAGACAGACTGGGCGCTCTTTTCTAATCTAAATATATATAACTCAAAGGTGACTGACTGACTGACATAGTGATCTATCAACGCACAGCCCAAACCACAGGACGGATCGGGCTGAAATTTGGCATGCAGGTAGATGTTACGCCGTAGGCATCCGCTAAGGAAGGACTTTGATAAATTTCTACCCCCAAGGGGATTAAATACGGGAAGCGGCAACGGGAACAAATTTTACGCGGGCGAAGCTGCGGGCATCAGCTAGTTTTATTTATAAAAAGTGATCATAACATAAGAAATGAAGAATTGCCTCATTTCTGGTATTCGATTTTGTACTCTTTGTAGGCGGAAAAGAAGTCATTTTATCAAAAATAAGTTCAGCTCACCATATCCCGTTCATTTCTCTGTCGCAGTAGAAACTTGTACTTATTTAATGTTAAACTAAGTTGATTGTCTCGCTGTTATTACGGCGTAAGAAGATTACTGCCTAAAGAACACCGTAAGCTAAGATTGGTCCTTCGTATAGAGAATTTCTAGAGCACCTGGATTTGCATTTACGTGGATTTTGTTAGATTGTACATTATGTCTCGAGATATCAACCTATGAGATAAGGTCAACTCACTGATTTAAAAAAAAACCGGGCAAGTTCGAGTCGGACTCGTACATGCAGAAAGAAACAGTAAAAATAACGTTTTTAGTAGGTATAGGAGGCCATTTTTTTTTCTGATTTTAGAGTTTGTTACAATAGCGGTAACAGAAATACCTAATTTATTTAAAGGGCACGCTTTTATCCCTAAACCGGTATGCAGAGGTCAAGTACTGCGTCCCAATTTCACCTTACAACTTTTTTGACTCACGTACCTAATAGGTGAGCCTGTTTGGCCTGCGCCTGTCCATTTGTTGAAATGGACAGGCGCAGGTTGTGACGACCCATTGTTGAAAATTTTCAAGCCGCTCATTAAGTCTAATCTAATTAGACTTAACGACTGTTACTGACAACCAACAACTGAAGTGGGATCACATTTGTTCGTGTGAGTGTACAGTATTATCTGTGTACTCTTTTGAGGGTAAGGGTGCGATTATACATTCAAAGGTCAAGAAAAAAGTTGGTTAAAATATTATCTATGACCTCTTTGGTTGAAAAAGATAAAGAAATAAGTCTACAACACTGTAATAAGCGTAAATGTTGCGATAAAATATCGTTTAGTACCAGGAATGCAGAGCACTTTAACTAGTTGCAAACAGTAATAACAAAACTAATTCCGTTTATGTAAAAGGTAGTTTTTTAACAACAAATATTTAATGAAAATTGCTCGCTATATAGTTAAACTTAGTTGTGCTTAGTACAAAGACCTAATGCAACTGTTTCAAAGTTTTCATTTACTGAAACTATACACCGACAAATTACCAGTGCAGTGCAGCAGTGGTGGAAGAATTTGTTAGTTTAATTAGGTGCTGCATTTTAGGGTTCGTACCCACAGGGAAATACGGGACACTATTGTGTTTATCAGTCTATCTGTGAGTATAAGTACTTCATTTTGGTTTTAAAGTTTAGTAACCTTAGTAAGTTTTAAATTTGATTTCGATGTTTACGGTGTTTGCGACACAAACAGCTGTAACTGTTTACCGCGTTAAGGTGTATGAAAGGAGAGGTATTTCTTTAGCAGACTCATCAACCAGCGTGTGAAACTGCCCTGTTTGCTTAATCATAAAAGAGCTTAAAGATTAAGTCTATTCTAAAAACTGTCACAAACTGAATTGTTTTAAAATAGCCTTAATCATTAAGCTCTTTTATGATTAAGCCAACACGCCAGTTTATATTTACCCATTTTTAGATTCATATATGTCTATGTACGATTCTTTAAAGTGATATAACTTTTTTATTTTTACACCGATTGACATGAAATAAACACTAAATGTTAGGTGGAGCAAACCTCAACACAATAAAAAAACCGCATTGCAATCGGTTAAGCGGTGACTGAGATTAGCGTGCACCAACGTACAGACAAACAGACATACAGACAAACAGACAAACAGACAAACAAACAAAAATTCTAAAAATCATTGTTTTGGGTTCTATTGCGTTCATAAAGCCCCCCTATAATATTTTTGGAACGAAGTTCCTTATCGCGCGTTGTGAAAGGGGGCTAGACGGAAAAAATTCTCACGAAAAGTTGTAGCGACACTTTTGGTAGTGATAGTGGTAGTGATAGTGGTAGTGATAGTGGTAGTGATAGTGGTAGTGATAGTGGTGGTGATAGTGGTAGTGATAGTGGTAGTGATAGTAGTAGTGATAGTGGTAGTGGTAGTGATAGTGGTAGTGATAGTGGTAGTGATAGTGGTAGTGATAGTGGTAGTAATAGTAGTAATGATAGTGGTAGTGGTAGTGATAGTGATAGTGGTAGTGGTTAGTGACAGTGGTAGTGCTAGTGCTAGCCAGGGGATGAACATGAACTCTACGAGCAACACCAAAGCAAATAGGAGTTTCGCTCTGTTCAGTTTCAGTCGCGCGTAAAGGTTAATCGCACTCACTTTTTTTATATTTGTTTTCTTTTTGTTTTTGTTTCTGTTTTTGTTTTTGCTTACAATAAAATTTTAAAATTAAAATAAAATTTTATTACAATTCCTTTACTTTAATCGAAAGGAACTTCGTTCCATCCGGGTGTACCTTGACACCTCTCAAGTTTTTTCTTATTTATCTTCCGTGTACAGACAGCGACCTGTTACGATTTTATTATATGTATTGATCATATTGAAGTCGGCGCCAAGTAAACCCATAGCTTTATATAGATATTATTATTATTCATGGCACCAACTTCAATATTATATTGAATGAAATCTGATAAATCAAAATACATATTACTTTGTGCTAAGTAAATTTTATTTTTCAAGATTTGTTTGAAGTCGGTTTTATTTTTTATTGAAAAATATTTTTTTCATTATTTTAAGTGACGGGTGAACCGAAAAATATATGTATCTAGGTGAAAGTTTTCATCAATACAAATCAATCAAGCCCAAACACAAGGTAACTGCTGTAAATTATTAAGGAATGCTCTCGACTGTCTTTCGACTCTATCATCAGGTCGACTCCAGACCTTCATTAAAGTGTAGAACATTAAAGCACTTAATTAAAAAGTTAACACGCGCACTAGTTGTCCCTACAATTTTCGGTGGTTGCCCTCGTTTTCTCCTGGATCCCATCATCAGATCTTGATCTGGTGAAAATGGGACCACCTCAGAAGTAAACCCTATTCAACAAAAAAATAAATTTTAAAATCCGTCTATAATTTACGGAAACCTCGCTTAACATACCTACATAAAAAAAAACATACAGACGAATTGAGAACCTCCTCCTTTTCGAAGTCGGTTAAAAACAGGAAAATAATCCATAATCATCTTCCACAAAATAGTATGGGAAAACGAAGGCTGGAGTGTCAAAATGTTTTATTGTATTGAACAAGATTGACGATGCTTTGTCTTGGTGTTGAAGAATTCTCTACATCGAAGTCTACTGGTAAGGTTCTCTTACATCTGACTGCATTTCACTTTGGCAATGTCCATTCTCTGAGCAAAAAAGACGCAAGTCTTGTTAAGTATATAAAATTATCAAAAAGTACAGTAACCCACCCACATGATAACCATTTTGCTCTCGGTCAAGAAGCTCAAATATAACAGAATATTTTGGGCGATCTAAATCTTTAGCAGGGATTTTCACGTAAAGAAAATTTACCTATACATAACAACCCTGGTGATTATTTAATTATAGAATTTAAGCGGTTACAACTTACTTACCAAATCAGATTAGCGATTAAAGGGTGGCAAGTTGGAACTTTGGTCACAACTGATGAGAATCTTAACTAAGTAGGTATATTCCTTTTGCACACACTCTCCTGTATTCTAGTAGCTAAGGATTCCGACGTGCAAACGCCTATATAGATAGATTTGGGGAAGTTTATTTCATTTGGCCCCGTGTGGCGACGGGAAAGAGTAGCAAATGTCACCATCCAATTTATCACGAGGGTGTCGTACACGGAACGGAACACTTTCGCAAAATGATCCATTTCGTAGAAAATGAAAACTCGAAAAAAGATTTTTTATAATAGCGAAAAAATTGTGGACATTCACACACAACATTATCTAGCCCAAATTAAGCTAATAAAAGCTTGTGCTATGGGATCTAGACGACTGATAAACGACGTATATACATACATATATATTTCTAAACACATACATATTTTACATAGAAAACACCCGAACTCCGAAACAAACATTTGTGGAGCACACAAATATTTGGACCGACCCAGGTATCGAACCCGGGACCTCCAGCGCCGCAGGCGGTATCTCACTACCGACTACGCCACAGAGGAAGTAAACGTTGCCTAAAAAAATAAAGTTGAAGGCCATACGGGCTCTTATATTTAAAAAAATTAACTACGGGTCGTCATGACCCGCGCAGCTTCATTTCAACACGGCACTATACTATGACTCTGCCTACCGCGTTATCTAGTACGATCATTACGGTTTTCAAATTTCTGCATCTTATAATGATATGTCGTAGTTAAAACTCGAGTCATAAAGAGAGTGAAGCGACTGCGCCAGATGGTACATAGTTATGGACTGCGCCAGGTGATACTTCCTTGATGATCTCAGTATTAGCATGGTATAGGCAGTTGAGATTCACTGCAATTCGTGAAATTCCAATAAAACCGCAAGATATTTCGACGATATCTCTTCATTTTTGCACACTTAGTACCCACCTAATTATTGTTTATGTGTTTTGCTAACTGATCATAGCGCTTTATTGATTTAGGTACATGGCATTTGCAACAATGCCGAATTTTCGAAAATAACACAACAACACATAGAAAATAAGGGGCTTCCATTTCTGGAGACATCCTTCCGAGGGCTTACCCGGAACTCCCAATCATAGGCAGTAAGTAGGTAGCCCCCCGTGCGCGAATCGTGTTTTTTTTTAAATATATCCTATGTAAAGTTTCAGCGTATAATTTCAAAGACCAAGCACATCTCTCCTTATTACATTTGGAAACAGATCATTAGTTCAGCGGTGCGGAAAGGTTCACAAAGCTTACGGGGACAATTTAGATAAGTACGAAAAGTTATTTTCTCTGCCAGGAACCCTTTTTGATAACTAACATTAGGTTTTTCATAATGTTGATTGTTACACATGGTGTAAGTTTGTGAAATTTTGATGTAAATGTTTGATTTTAGATTATTTTATTAAAAATTTTATCGAATATTCAAAATCTTTTATTTTATTAAAGGTTACATGATACAGTTCATTTTCGTTTTACCGCGTCGCTCTTGACCGATCTATCAGATTATTATGTATACGTTTATCCAACGTTGAAAAACAATGCAATAAATACTTGTCCTTGAAAAAATCTAAATCTCGATGGAAATGGGAATAAAACTGGTAACAAGGAGTTACTTTATCTTTTAGAAGCAATTTTAATCTCCCCTCGAGAAGGACTTGTGTGTGCAACTTTACTATAAGTACAGGGGATTATCTATACAAATAAATAAAATTGGAGTGTCTGTTTGTAATATTAAAATAACCGCTTTCTACTACATCATTATGAATGTATATACAACATACCAAAATATATATTTTTAAAATTTTTGTCTGTCTGTCTGTCTGTCTGTTTGTTCCGGCTAATCTCTGGAACGGCTGGACCGATTTGGACGGGACTTTCACTGGCAGATAGCTTATGTAATAAGGAGTAACTTAGGATACTTTTTTTACATTCCACGCGGACGAAGTCGCGGGCACAGCTAGTCTATAATAAATAACGTGAAACAAAGTGAGTGAAAGTGTTTGTTTGAACTCAGCTTTGATCAAATTTTGTGATTAACTTTCTAATGACTTATTTTTGGTATTGATTCTAAGAAACTATAGTCTTTTTCTATTTTATCAAAAACAATCCTCTCTATATTAAAATTTACCTCTCTTTTGGCGATCAATTTTTATTTATAGGTACAGATATTATTGATCTAAAGATAATTTACTGATCTAAATGTTTGTCCGGGATGAACTCTGAAAATTACTATCTTGTATTAGAGTTTAACATTAATGTATGTTTTGTTTCAACTTTAAACAGTTATTTCGAATTTCAAAACACTTGCCAGGCGAGTAAGTGTTCTATGAATGTGGTATGATGATGCTATGTAAGATCTTTGTCATAAATATACTCAAAGAACTGCTATTCTGTCTTCAGATTTTTATACATGCCATAAAGCTACAAAAGAATAGATAAAGTAAAAGCTTACACACATAAAGGACCTTTTCTATCCCCGATCGAGTGTTCGATTTCAGTTTATGGTAATGCGGGCACACTGCACTGAATCCTATTTGGGAACAGTTGCAATTTATATCGTTATATTTTTAGAACTGACCGAAATGGGATGGCCGTTTGAAATACATTTCAGTTTTAGTGTAGCTAGAAATTATACCAGGAATGTGCTTTGTGTAACAAATTTAGTTTTTATTGAAAGTAGAGTAATTTATTGTTTGTATTTCGTCCTAAGCCACAGTTGTTTACTCAAAAATACTTATTGCACTGATGGTGTTTAACTACATAAATAATGGATGCAGACGATGAAGAGGTTTGTTGAAATTGATTTCGGATAAAGATTCTTTTGCTCTACTCTGGTGACCTACCAGCTTGAAAGACCAAATAAATAAATAAATATCGAAAGATCGTCAAACCAACAATAAATATCTTTGCTATATAATATTAAAATTATTGACCATGACCAGGGGTTGCTTTATTTCAAAAACATTGAGTACCTACCTACATTATTAAATATTCAATACTTTTAATAAAAATATGGAACCAGAAACTCAGTTTCTCAGTTTGAGGCGTAACAAATTTGGTCATCAATCTTAACACGAATAGATTGATGGCAAATCACAAATTTATTTCTGAAGTCATAGCAAATTTCTAACATTTTCTATCTCTCTTGATTAAGGTAGATTGATGACACTTCTGAAATATTATTGTGAAGTTTTGAGACCGCAAGCCAATTTGTCCTTAGATTTTTCATTTTGTAGAAATAATGGAAGAAAAAGGAGTGATTTAAATTCAAGTTTTGTTTTCGTAACTGACTCAAAAAAACGCTACCTTCTTTTTTGTGACCAGTTAAGAATAAAATGTTATTGTAAGATTATGTACACTAAGTAGGTACCTACTTACTACGCCTCGCTTGGGAGTTTGTATCATAGACGTAAGGTTATCAAAAACTGGCTGACCCGCGCAACTTCGTTTGCGTTACATAAGAGAGAGTAAATCACCCGTTCCCGTCGCATTTACTCTGAGTGACCAAAAAATGCGCATAAAAAAAGCGCGCTGAAACGGGATAAAAAGTATCCTATGTCCGTCTCCTGGTTCTAAGTTATCTCGCCACCAATTTTCAGCCAAATCGGTACAGCCGTTCTTGAGTTATAAACAGTGTAACTAACACGACTTTCTTTTATATATATAGACTAGCTGACCCGCGCAACTTCGTTTGCGGCAAATGAGAGTCAGAAAAAGAGAGGTACGGTATTAATATTTTGAATAATATAATGTTTCCCGTCGCATTTACTCTCGTCGCGCCTAGTCTCGTCGCGTCGCTTATTTACATGAGAGCTGACCCGCACAACTTCGTTTGCGTCACACGAGCGAGAAAGCGAGAGTTGTAGTATTAATATTTAAGGTAATATAATGTTTCCCTTCCCACTTACTCCCGTCGCGTCGCTTATATTCATTAGAGCTGACTCGCACAACTTCGTTTGCATCACATGAGATTGAGAAGGAGAGAGGTGTGGTATTAATATGTAAAGTGAATTAATGTTTCCCGTTGCATTTACTTCCACCCGTCCTTTTTTTGGTACGGAACTCATGTGTGTCCGACTCGCACTTGGCCGGTTTTTATCGTTCAGTTGATTGGCTACCACTGCAGACCATGTTTACCTACTCCAGTCGCGTCGCTCATACTTCAAAACTTATTAAACGGCGTTATTGTACGTGAAACTTAAAAGATAGGCATTTCACGTAACTATAACCATTTACGCAACGTACGCAGTAGAAGCTCTCAAAAGAAATAAATTTTCCCCGTCCTCGAAACATTATTTACGGCTGCTCCGCTCCTATTCCCATTAGCGTGATTTTATATCGCCATTAGCCATCCTCAATAAATGGGACTATTAAACTGTGAAATAATTTTCGAAATGCAACCAGTAGTTTCTGAGATCCTAGGACAAACAAACTCTTCAGTTTTATAATATTGTGAGCGAACCTTAAGAAACAGACAAATTAGGTTATTGTGAGCGAACCTTAAGAGATAGACATGCTGCCGCGGACTTTTTTTAGGACGTTTTTAGAGGACCAAAATTGTAATACACAATTTTTACGTATCTTTAACTATTTAGCAAACGGGAAATATTTTTTACCGCCTGAGAGCTTCCGAGGCGTAACAAAATATTTCCCGTTTTCGAAACATTATAGATTGCTGCTTCGCCCCTATTCGTCTAAGCGTGATGTTATATAGCCTATAGCCATCCTCAATAAATGGACTATCAAACTGTGAAAGAATTTTTAAAATCCAACCAGTACCTAGTTTCTGAGATCCTAGCGTTCAACCATACAAACAAACAAACAAACAAACTCTTCAGCTTTATTATATTAGTATAGATAATAGGCCCGTCATGAGACAATCTCGAGGTGTCTCAAATGTTTGTACCTAAAACATTACATTTGAGAAAGCGCCACTCTCATTGATAGATTCCGGAATCTGTTTATGACAGTCAGTGCAGTGGCGAGAATCTCATTGGAGACTTTGTGAATCCGCCTAAGAGAGTTGATCGCGATGATATAAATTTCAAAACGGGCCTATTACATATTTAGAGTATATTTACTTACCTGTTGATCAAGATGGCGAACATTTTATAAAGATAAGTATGAAGCGTAACTTACCAAAAGTAAAGGAAATAAGGTAAGCTTAATGCCTACGTAAAAGTACCTACACAGTCATGAAAATAGCGTAGTAAAGGTAAGCCAGTTCCCTCTACTCAGTTTACTGCATTAAAGGCCTTATTAGAGAGCATTTCTTAAGGCTTAAGAATCGTGTAAGCCTAGTTTTATATGGCGAAAACTTACCTCAAGCATTTCTTGAGATTTGCGTATCATTTTGTAATAATATGACCCTAAGATTTCATAAACATCGTTTAATTTTTTTTTGTAAAAGTGCCCATGATTACATAATTATCTATAGGTATTTATCATGAAAAAACTAACTTATTTTTTTTATTTTCTAGTAACTATAATAAATCTAAGATTGTTTTTAGGGTTATTTTTGTGATATTAATGCTAAAAATAAATAGATAATTTCGAAACAAGAGCTTACTCACACGGAAAACCAAATATAACACAGGTTGAGCCGCGGGCAAGCTCTACCGAGTGCTCGCAACCTCGCGACGTTAGCTCGTAAATAAATGCGAGTTTAGGCAAATTAAATGTCACATACATTTCCTACTCTAGTTTGCGCTCTTGGGTTTGAAAAGGAAAGCTTAATATAATCGGAAATTGAGCTATCAGGTAAGTAACCTTTAAATGAGAGAGTTGCTTTGTAACATGATTAGTATAGTTAAGTGATTACCTATTGTGGATTAAAGTAATCCACATAATAATGGCTTCAATTCAAATTATGTAACAGTACTTAACTGTTACATAATTTAATAACTAAAAAGTAAAGTGGGACGTCGCAGGCCGGAAAAGGCTCAGGGGTTTTCGGCTTGCTATTTATAGATTGTGAGTATGTATTAATGTAAATAATAAATAAATGTTTTTATTTTGATAAGTATTTAAGGAGCTTTTACCCATTTGAGAACGATAACAAATGAAAATAAATCATTATCCAATAATACAGGGTAAATATCTTGTTAACTCTAATAGCCCATCCAGAATCTCTAGGTGGCCACAGGTGACGAGGAGAGTGCAAGAGTGAGGACGATCGCCTCGCCTCCTGGGCGCTTCTCTCCGTGTCGATTTTTGGGACGAAGTCAAAGGAAGCGTGAGCAGTTGAAAGCAAACTGATGGCAACACTCATGTCGCCTCCACTCGCCATGACTTATGTCTAGAACCTACAGGAGGCATGATTTTAGTAGTTAGGTATCTACTACTACTAGGCATAATACCATACTGTTTCGTAGAAAATTGCCATTTTTGTATATTCCTTCATGTTAAAGTAAAACTAATTAAATGTATGTGTTTGCGGTTATAGTGCTTATTTGGTAACTGTCCATTATAGTAGTTTTTGCCTCATTAGCGATTCAGCTGACACCCATAGTTATTAACTTTGACCAAATACCTGAACTAAACTGGTTGGAACGAATAAATTTATTTAAAGCGAAAATGTAGAACTTTGTTTGGGAATGGATTTGAACTCGTGACCCTTGCCTCGCTTTTGTAGTTGCCAAGTCAAGCGACAGATGGCTTTAACCTAAGGTCGCGTTCCCACTATGTTGTTACGGATAATTATCGTTGGACAACTAATAATGCCTCTCTCTGTTTTATTATTACGACTTTTGTCGTCAGACGATATTTTTACTGTCGTGTAAGCGGTTCCCATGGCCACGACAATAAGTCTTCAAAGAAAAAGAAAAGTCGTAAATTGCGTCATCCTATCAAGACCTAAATTGAAATACATAAGCAACGACTTTTACGACAACGTAAACGGTAACGTAATTTGTCGTCACGACATAATGGAAATGCGCTCTAACTGAAAAGTGGTATAGGTGGTTTCTCATTCGCGCGTGGTTGTGGACAGTATACCTGTGGTCCTAGACAGCGTGCGTGTGCTAGTACGGTCCACAGACTCCTTCTAGATCCACAGGAGTACTGTTCACAACCGCACGTGGGTGAGAAACAGCATGACAATGAAACCATAGATGAAACTGCCCTAAGGTTGTGTAGAATCTCGTCTCAATTGCTTTCGATAGTCCATAGCTAAGCTAGTATAAGTTCCCTCCCGAAGCAAGTAGTCGTTCTTCACAATTTTTTGAAAAAAGTGTGAGCATTCCGGTTAGTCTTAAAAATAATACTAACCAATAAAATAAAACTGGTTATGGTTTTATGTGCGTTTAGGATGCCAATCGCCCAGATTCACTCGTAATACTTTTGTCCAAAATAATAGATGCTCAGTCAATTGCCATGTTAAACTGGACAGATTGCTACAACTTCCTAAAAAGTTTTTCAAGTCACCAATGAAGCCTTCAAACTTGACATAACAACTACCACGTTACTCAACGTTGACATGAATTCGAGGATTGCCAAATCTTATTATCATCGAATGCGCAATAATTACATATACATCGATTTGTAATATTGTAAAGGACGTCTGAATGTACTGTCAGATGTCAACTTCATCAAGATTCGGTTTGATGTCGTGTCAAGCAACTTATTGCATGTGTCACCCTATCTGTTTAAATAAAGTTACCACCAAACATAGACCTGCAAAAATTTTACGGTAGGTAAAAACACACGAGGTCGTGTGAAGGTAGGGTTACTGGCAACCAGGACCAACGGTATGCCGTGCCTTCCCAAGCACGGAAAACGTAAAGGGGAATAGCGTAAGAAGTTTAATGCAGTGATCATTTACAGAACACTGGGCTCTGAACTAACGCTTCCTAAAGTACGATTATTAATCTCAGTCAGTAAAATGACAAGTGCAACTGTCACTTATGTCATTTTACTGACTGAAATTAATAATCATAGTTTAGGTATTTTGTGGGTAAGAAAATAAAGGGAAATGCTCAATTATGTTTAAAACATTTATTACATTTTGTTTTCGATTGCCAATACAAATAAATATAGTTATTTCGCGTTAAGAATGCAGTGTGCATTAATTTTGCAAAACTTATTGTAGGTATAGAAACGGAATCGACGCAATTTGAAAATATGCCTTCGACTAGTAACTACGAACTCAGTTTCTAATTTGGAGAGAACTTCATTGGTTATCGGAAAGGCTAGGTCGGGTAATAAAGACCAGTCACTGCATTCTTAACGCGAACAACCTATAAATACTTTACCATAGTAAAGACTTAAACAACAGACAATAAAAAAATACCAGTATTATGAAATTAAACAATTTGTAACTGGAATAAGGTGCAAGCCACACAGACGTAAAACTACCTAAGCCACGAAAATCTTTCAAAAGAAACAAAAAAAATTAGTGAAATTTGGCAGTAAAAACTTAAATTTGAAAAATTCACTCTTTTATACAGCCAATTGTCAGCCCTACAATTATTAACCGTGCGTACGATGAAAAGCCCGCCCGTAATTAAAAAACACGATTAGCACTAGACCACTGAAAATAGACCGAAAATAGCTATATAGCAATTAAAAAAAAATAGTACCACGTAAAAATAGAAAACCTATTGTGTGAGACTTCTAGCGTACAAAGTCGCGGGTATTAGCTGGTATCCTACTAATATTATAAATGTGAAAGTTTGTGAAGATGTTTAGATGTTTGGATGTTTGTTACTCAATCACGCTCTAACCGCTGAGCGGATTGGGCTAAATTTGGTACAGAGATAGCTTATAGTCTGGAATAACACATAGGCTACTACTTTTCATCCCGGAAAAATGTTCGCAGAAAAGCGGGAACGGGTACCAAATTTCACGCGGGCGAAGCCGCGAGCATCAGCTAGTTAAGTATAAATGGCCACACTCAGTTTGTAACGTGACTATAATTAATTGAGCTTACGTTTTTCTGTGTGGCTAAACCAAAAGATATGCTTTTAATCGTGTTTATACAATATAAGAAATCATACAGTATAAAAATAGGACATTAAAATTTATTTTGAAATTCGTCGCTGCTGACACTTGGAAAGGACATTGTAAAATTACAAATTATTTTTATACAAATTTGATAATTCCTATTTTATCTAATGCATCTTACTTATTAGAAATTGAGACGCTTAAGGCACAGCAAAATTACATCTAATTATAATATAATTATACAACTATATAGACACTCTCGGTAACTATTATATTATCTATTGTGATATGTACAAAAATATTATTTCATTTATATAATCTAGCATTATTCTTTGAAAATAACATTTTATAATACACTTTTATAATTATATCATGCACCTCACAAATGTGATTAAAGGAAATAAATACATAAATAAACAACATTTAGACTTTCAAACTAAAAGCCAATTACACGAAATGATACACAAAACGAACACAAAATGCGTTTTGAAGTCCACAAAATTGTATTGGCATAAATTCACTTTATTCAATGTCAATATCTACATCGATTCTGTTCCTAGAATCGATATTCTTCAAATCAAGCACGCGAGTTGTTCCTTCGTTGCCTTTCCAATTGCTTTCTGTGGTTGTGACGTTTTCTTGCTACTATCGCTATGAATATAACACATAGCGCGATCGCTACAGCTACTCCTATCCACCAATAAGTACTGTATGAGGCCTCCTTCGTAACTGCCTCTTCTTTATGATCTTCTGCTGCTACAGGATTCTTTATCTCTAAAACTCCCACTGTAGATGTTTCCACACTGAATTTAGACTTTGATTCATCGCCAGTATCGATGACGTTTTCTTCAACAACATCCTCGGGTATTTTAAGACTACTGTGTTGTTTTTCTTCTTGAGTTTCAACGGATACTGGAATTTCATTCTCTTCGGGTACTGGTTCTTCAAAAACCGGTTCGATGTATTCTACAGAATATCCGCTGTCTGCTGAGGGATCTAGTTGGTTACCTAAGTATTCGTCGAGTATTTTGTAGTAATCAGTGAGCCCTGTGTATTCCAAGCCGTATTCTCTTTTAGCTAAGATATCGCTGACCATATCGGGCCAAGCAGTACTGTACCCCTGCATCATTGCGAATCTGTAAATAATGATTTCCTTTAGTTCTGCTATTACAGTTGCTGCACTATTTTGTTCTACAATTATTTTTTGTAGAACATTGGAGAAAAATATTCCAATTTGTTCTACTAGTTGAACAAACATTTTGGAACATATTGGAGTACAGGTATTATTGTTGTTACACTATATTATCCTAAGTGTGTTTCAGGGCTCTGTTAATGATATAATAATAAGGTTATGAACCCCGTGGCCGCGTATTGGAAGTCAGAAAATTTGTTTCAATACCAAATTTTCTTTACTAACGTCTCCGATTTGTTGGTGTTTACAATTACTGCTTTGCTCTGTTGGGCCAAAGCATCATGCATGACAAACATTCAGCAAAAGATTTTTCAAATCGGATTAGTCGTTTTCATCAAATAAACAAACTTTGCATACAATATTAATCTATTCATTTAAAATTACTTATCCCGACTGACTGACTGATTCATCAACGCTGAGCCTAAACCGCTGGTACTACAAACTTGAAATTTTGACAGTAGATGCATTTTATGTTGCACACAAGCATTCACTAAGAAAGGATTTTTGGGAATTCGGCTTCTAAGGGCTAAAATAAGGGACGGAAGTTTGTATGAAAATCTTGAAGAAAGGATAGACTAAATTTTATAAACCTGTGTCTTTTAAGAAATAAATGAACATGTGTATCTGTGTTTTTCAAAATTTAACTACAAAAAGGGCAAAATACGTGATAAACGATTGTATGGAAATACGTATCGTACACCTACGTCTTTAAAGAAATAAATAAACACGTATCAGTGATATATGAACACGTTTATGTGATAAAAGTTACGCGACGGGTAACCCTTTTATTTCTCTCTCTCTCCCCCCCTCTCTCTCTCTCTCTCTCAATTTCTTACGCAAATAAAGTTGCGCGGGTCAGCTAATATAATTAATGAAAACACAATACTCACATTAACCGATCATTATTTTCAGCAATATGTTCTATCAAATTAGAGTTATCGGCCATCAGTTCTTCAGCAAATGATTGGTAGATTTGATATTTTAGAATTAATCCCATAAATTTTCTGCAAGAGAAGATACATAATCAGTTGAAGTTAGTTAAATAGAGTTCTGTAACTGCAATTCTACGACAAAGAAAAAGATTATTTTTTATTTTATTATTTTGAGAAGTTTTCGGTCTCATTTGGTCGACTATTAAAATTACTTGTTAGTTCAAATATGTCACTATAGATGTTTGCAACACCAGAGGGGCCTATCATATTAAAGATAGCACTCGAATGTCAGCCTGAGTCTGAGCTGAGTATGACTTGAAAAAATTGCGTACTAACAAAAATGTGTTTAAAATACAAAATGTTCGTAACGGGACGTTGCCAGACTATTCCTTTTAAACGGAATGATCTTCATAGTGTACTGGTACTGTAGACATTTTCATACATAAAAGTAGTTTCCTTTTATGTGAATGACTTTTAAAAGGTGAATTGTGTCCTCTTTCGCACTCACCCAATGAAAGGTTTATTGAAAACCATGTAAGGGTCGCCGAGAAAGTCATTGTCAGACGACTCTATAAAGGAGAAATTTTTACGAAAGTCGCTCCAACTACTCGGTATTTTGGCATATGGTATTGTTCCCATTAAAACTTTTATCCTCCATTCGTCCGCCGCCAAATAATAGTTTAGCCTGTAAATAAAATATTTGTTATTTAAATAATTATATGAATGAAATTAATAATAGCCATTTGAAAAGCAACAAAAAGTACGCCAAGAGCCCAGAACCCACCTATGACTTTGGGATGATCCTGGCAATGTGAATGACATAAAAATGTTGGTTTGATAGGAAAGACTTAGCATTTATTACTTTTCTGGATTCAGACATTTTATAGAATAAATTAAACAAAGATTTTTGCTTCATTTATTAAGTAATTCTATAGATTTCAAATTGACTTAGAAACATTAAAAAAACTTAAATATAAAGGCATAACTTGGTAACATAAAAGCACTTACTTTGGTAAATCTCTCAAGGCCATTATGAGTTGTATAACAAGACGATGGTAGTGAGGATTGTAGCTGTAAACTTCTATCGGAAACAGTCCCGACTGACTCAATACGTGTGGATTCAATGAAAGTAAGGATACAAAACCAGGAATAGCTTCGTACACGGCTGAAATACACAAAACAGTGAAAATCAAAGTTCTAAAGAATAAATTTATGTTTTAGAGCATCACGGCTTTGACCGTAGCCATTGGCGTTGACAGCTGATAGATTTATTTTTGTGTCCCTTTTGAATAGTTTAGGGGCAAGAGGATTGGTTGGAGTTCACACTATATCACTACACCTAACCTTGAGCTTAACGAGTTGTGTCACCACCCAAAAAAGATTTAAAAACAATAATAAAATTTAATTTACATGTCGCTCGACATTTTCATTTACTTTGACACGAGTTTTAGATCACAATATAAAATGGGTCTCATATATCGTAGCTTAAACTGTTGAAACAGTTTAGATGAAGTTTATTTTAATTGAAAGCACGTTTTCTAGCAGCAGTTGCATATTTTAACAAAATTGGTTCAGTAGTTTATGTATTTAAGGTTGCTGTGAGGAAGTTTTTTCTTTTTTCTATTGCATGTGCCCCGGGCCGGGTGTACTACCGTGATGCTCTAATTTTAAACTAGTAAAAATAGCTATGATAATATTACCAGAATATCGAGACGCTTCTCTCAAAATATAAGTATTATTGCTATGCAGATTAATGGTTTGCTTATAAACAATCTTCATTGCAGCTTCGTGTGCTTCTATATAGTGAGATACGCTGACATCTTTACACGATATTACTTTTACCCTGTTGGGTTTGCACCAATCTACCAGAGTAGGTGGACATGTGCTGTTAAATACTGATTCTTTTACAATTTCTTCGTCTGCGTAACCTAGGTTAAGGGATTGGATTAGTTTCATTGCTTGCTTGAAAGCTTCCGCACCACCAAGATCCTGAGGAAAAATACAACTTATTATGAATCTCTAAAAAAATTGCTAAGTTTGTCTAAAAATCTTGAGAGTAGAACTTGGCATTTGGCATCTCCGATTTTAGCTCCATTGGTCGTTTTGTACAAAAAGTAAGTATTTTAGATATATTTTCACATTACCTTCAATTGTAGATTAGCATGTATTTTCTTATACAATCCGGCGTGTGGTGGTAGTAGATTTTCTATAAGGTTAGACCAGTCATCTGCTGCCAATGATCCTGGAAAATAGAACATAATGTGATGGTTGTAGACATGTTCTCTAGGTATTTACAAACATTTTTTGAAAGTCACTTACTGAACAAATGTGCTGGTAAAGGCTTGCCGACTGCCTCCGTCCCCTTAAGCTTGAGAGCTACATACTTATGGAGCTTCATGTACAACGGTTTCACGTTTTCCCATAGCTCTCGTGCTTTCAAGATGGCACCTTCATAGTCTGCTAAATTGTCCCAGTACTCCTCAACGGAATTAAAGTCTGTGGACAAACTTACATGTAGTGAAGAAGTATAACTGAATGGTGGAATATTATGCTGTCAAGAATTTCAAACGTGGATCAGGCCTTAACAGTGTGAAAGTAGCCTTAATCATACTCTAAGCCTCTGCCCAGAAGCGGCGTTATATGCGCTAAGACTCTCGCGAGTAGCGGTTATAGGTACTTAAGTCACATACAGAAGTTCTTTCACGTGTGATGTGTATGCATTTGATAAATACACGTGCGTAAAACGCCGCTTTCCAAAAGGCTGTATTTGAAATTGAAAATTGAATTGAAATTGAATTTATGTATATACAAGTCAGAAACATTGGTCATATTTGGCCATAGATTAAACGGATAGATCTTCTTCTTTCTTTTCCTTTCCAACCCGTGGTCCACCTATTTCGTCCACCTATGTAGTCTACGATTAACTCGCCCTAGCTCAATCAGTTAACTGTGCGCAGATAGGACCAACGCGCTCGACCAGCCTTCGTTGGGTCACAGCGGATTCACTCTAAATATCGTCTATCTATACTTCTATACTAGTCTATACTTCTATACTAATAATAATATTATAAAGAAGTAAAGTTTGTGTGTTTGTAAAATTGTAAGGGGTAATCTCGGAATCTACGGAACCGATTTAAAAAATTCTTTCACCAATAGAAAGCTACGTTATTGTGGAGTGTCATAGGCTATATAGCATCACGCTACAACGAATTGGAGCGGAGCAGTAATAGTAAATGTTTCAAAAACGGGGGAAAAGTTATTTCTTTTGAGAGCTTCGTTGCGTGTGCTGCGTAAATATTTATAGTTATGTAAAAAATATGTACTACAAAATTGTTTCTCTTAAAAAAGTTCTAAAAAAATTGCGCGATAGCATGTGTCTATCTTTGTGTTGGTGCACAATAACCATTTTAATGGCAATATTTTTTTTTCTACAATAATGCCACGGGATACCTCTTTCATAAACGAAATTGTTCTTAAAAATAATGCGACGGGAACACACGCGACGAGAAACTTTTCTCTTTCTCTCTCTCTCACGTAGTTTTGAATATTAACGACGAGACGCCACGGGAGTAAACGCAACGCGACGGGAACAGGTAATACTCTCTCTTATGTGGCGCAAACGAAGTTGCGCGGGTCAGCTCGTCATAATATATTTACATTTACTGCTTATAACCTACACAATAAAGATAATGAACTGAATAAAGCTTACGTATGACAATTCAAAAAATTTCATATTTTTTACCTATGATGTTACACAATAATAATTGTCAGCGTTTCGTTTATATGGTCGGAGACGATGATTGTGTATTAAATAAATAAATATTTTGTGGACATTTACACACATCATCTAGCTCAAATTAAGCTAATATAAGCTTGTGCTATGGGATCTAGACGACTGATATACATACTTATATTTTATATTATATTACTAGCTGACCCGCGCAACTTCGTTTGCGTCACATGAGAGTAAGAAAGAGAGAGATATGGTGTTAATATTTCGAGAATTAAAATGTTTCCCGTTGCATTTACCCCCGTCGCGCTTATTCCCGTCGCTTGAATTTAGTAGAGCTGAACCGCATATCTTCGTTTGCGTCACAAGAGAGTGAGAAGGAAAGAGGTATTAAAGTGATATGTTTCCGTCACTTTTACTTCCACCCATCCGTTTTACGGTATGCAACTCATCGTGTGCGAGTCCGACTCGCACTTGGCCGGTTTTTATCGTTTAGTTGACTGGCTGCCACTGCAGACCAAGTTTACTCCCGTCACGTCGCTCATACTTTAAAACTTAATAAGAGGGTTATTGTAAGTGAACCTTAAAAGATAGGCATACGCTGTTCAGGACTTCTTTTTATAACTTTTTAAGAAGAACATTTTTGTATTAAATTTTTTTACGTAACTTTAACTATTTATGCAGCGTTCGCAATGAAAGATCTCAAAAGAAAGAAATAATCCCCATTCTCGAAACATTACTCTTAGCTGCTTCGCTCCTATTCGTCTTAGCGTGATGTTATATCACCATCAGCCAGCCTCAATAAATGGACTATTAAACTGTAAAATAATTTTTGAAATGCAACCAGTAGTTTCTGAGATCCTAGCACAAACAAACTCTTCAGTTTCATTATATCGTGAGCGAACATTAAGAGATAGATAAATTAGGCTATTGTGAGCGAACCTTAAAAGATAGACATTTGCTGTCCCGGACTTTTTTTTTAACTTTTTAAGAGAAACAATTTTGTAAAGGGTATAGTTAGGTAGAAATTGTGTAATTTCTACCTAACTGTAACCATTTACGCAGCGTACGCCTCGGAAGCTCTCAGACGGTAAAAAATATTCCCCGTTTTCAAAACATTCTTGATTGCTGCTCCGCTCCTATTCATCGTAGCGTAATGTTATATAGCCTATAGCCATCCTCGATAAATGGACTATCAAACTGTAAAAGAATTTTTGAAATCCAACCAGTAGTTCCTGAGATCCTAGCGTTCAAACAAACAAACAAACAAACAAACTCTTCAGCTTTATAATATTAGTATGGATACATAGAAAACACCCAAACTCCGAAACAAACATTTGTAGATCACACAAATATTTAAACCGACCCAGAAATCGAACCCAGGACCTTCAGCGCGGCAGGCGGTATCACTGCCACAGAGGCAGACAAATAAAATATTTGTAACTGTTTTCATATTTACGATGAAGGTAAAGGGTAAACATTCATCGGAGGCTGACCATCCAGACTGACAGAAGTAAGTTGCGAGTTCAGTTAAGCAACCAGATTAGGAACCTCCAGAGAAGCAAAGGCCCAAACTATTGACCAAAACAGAAAGCATTTTTATCAATGCAATCCCTTTTTTGCTGGCCTCAGAGTATGCACATAATCTTAACATGTTTAAACACTACATTATTATCTTTATATCATCCTATACCTGCCTTTCCGACGGCCTAGTAAGATAAATTAGTATTACAAAACTATGAGTAGCTCAAGACTTCACCAAAGAGAATGATTATTAGTTTAAAGTGAATTTATTATAACCTCATTTCAGATTTTCCGCTTAAAAAAAACATTCAAACTGACATATCTAGAAAAAAAGTGACATATAAAATGTAATTTGTATTGAATTTTGTACCTGGTGTTTCGTATAGTTTTTTATTATTTCAGTTATTTTAGTATTTTTAATAACTATGGCACCAAAAAAGAAAGAAGGAGCAGCAGCTCCAGGTCCAAGGAACACAGTTTTCACTGAAGTGGATAGAGCTATGTTAGAGCTACAAGTAACGGATCTAAACAGAAAATTAGCTCGATTAAGAAAAGCTGTTGATGAGTACGAGCAACGTAACATTGAACTGCAAAATGCATATGATCAACTTGATGAAGATAGAGCAGATATCATAGCTTATTTAAAAAAAACGTTGGTCACGAAAAATGAAGAAACGAATGAACTAAAAGACAGAGTTAAAAGTTTGGAAGATTTAAGGGAACTAGAAACGGCTCAATTTAAAGAAAAAGTCATTGAATTAGAAAGAAATTTCACTATTATGAAAGATCAGCTTACCTCTGAAAATAAACTTTTGGGTGGCAAACTTAACACTCTTGAAGAATTTCGGGCTATAAGAGATGCTCTTATGTTAAAGTTTGAAAAGCAGGAAGAAGAATTTGAAGCTCAGGAAATGAAATACAAGCGAGTTATTTATGAAACCGAGAAGAAATTCGTTATTGGTAAGGATAAACTAAAAAAAGAAATGGAAGCACGTCTTTTACAACTTGCTCAAGATTTTCAAGATGCAAGTGAATCTAGAATAGCTGCTTCTACACATAGAGTTATTCGAGAAAATATTGCTTTGAATAACCAGTTGGATAGTTTATTATTAACACAAGCAAAAGTAGCTGAACAAAATGAAAAATACAGAGAAGATGAAAGAGCAGCACGTAATGCTATGGAAGTAGCGGAGTCTGAGAGAGATAAAGCTATCAACAAAAGTATTGTTCAACTTAAAGTTATCGACCAGTTGACAACTGCATATCAAACTGTCCAGCAAAAGAAATCATTGCACGATAAGAAAGTATATGATGTCGAAAATCTTCAAGCAAAAGTAAATAAACTTACAAAAGAGAACGGAAATATGAGCTTTCAGTTAAAAATACTTGAGCAAAACCTTCATAGTCGTTTAGGCGAACAAAATAAGAACCTTGGTGAAACAGCAAAACTTATCAAAGAGCGTGATAAATATAAACTAGTAATAAAGGATACAACGTTTGCAATACAAGCGGCTTTAAAGGTTGATCAATGGGCTTCTGTAGATCCTACACGTGAAATATTAGACAGAAAAGTAGTACTGACAAATATTCTTAATGTTATTAACAAGCACCGCCATGCGATTCGGGCAGAATCAGTTGAGTCATTGGTTTCTTTAACTGACGTGTATGAAAAAGGAGATCTTGGATTTATTCCAAAGGCTAAAGTAGATGGTAAAATGAAATCGAGACCATCTCTGGCAACAACGCGATCACAAGAAACATTAGAAGCTAAACGCAGTTTACAAATTATTTCCCCGACGGCGTCTTCACTTGGAAGTGTGCAAACTGTGCCTAGTATTCAATTGATTCCCCATATATCAGATATTTCGGTTTCATTAAGAGAGAGCATTCCTTCGTTTACAGTAACATCAATACATTCTCAAGAAAGCGTAGCTGAAGTAGAAGCCAAAGATTCATTTGATGATTTAACTGATGTTGAAAAACAATTAGCATTGAGCAAATTAGAGATTCAGAAATCTATTTTGAAAGACTTAGCGATATCAGGGACCGGATTCCATTCAAAATCTCGAGTTGAAATTACGGAACCAGGAGAATTTTCATCCAAATCAAAATTAGACTTAATGGAAACCAAAATGAAATTAAAAGAACGTGCTAGTAGTATTGATATTAGTGAAACTAAAAGTGTGGACGCTATAGAAGGCAAAATAATGGAGAAGGACGTAAATGAAAACATTGAAACTAAAGAAGCTAATGAAACGTTTATTGAAAATGAAGAAGATAAGAAAAATGTTGAAGATAATATAGCAAGTGAAGAGAAAGGTGCAGAATAGATATTGGTATTTTATTTCGATTACATTTATATTATCTTTGATACTTTAAATATTTTAACATTGTAATTATTATTGGTATTGTTATTTAATTTTAATAATATTATACATACATTTTCAATTCTAATATTTCTGTTACTAACCTTGATTGCATAATTCAGTACACTAATGATTGCCAGTGGCATAGACCTGAAATGCAATGGATCTATGCCACTAAATGAAAGTATCTTGAATTTCGTAAATTCACAATTTTACCTACAAATAACAATTCGTTCGGATTTTTAAAACAATTTAAATTGCATTCGAACATTTTCTATTAATCGCTTCTGTAACACAGAGAAAATAGTTGCTTTCAGTTCATCTGAAATAACATACATACATTTTTGTATGTGTATTATGTTGATTTCACAAATATTGCAAACGTCTTTTCTCAAGCTCATAGCCCCAGGGATCTTCTTTCGAAGGTTTCCTGTCTACACATAGTCAACGGTTTTAGACGTCACATGTAACAAGGATATTTCAGCTAAGATTTCTGTTAGACAGTTCAAGATGAAATATAACTTACTGTTCTGCTTCGAAGCATTCCTCAGCAACGGCAGTATGTGTTCTAAGTAGTCGTTCATTTCAGGCAAGTTTCTCTCCCAAGACAGTTTCATTCTTCTAAGGGTGTCTTCATCTTGCTGACGTGCCAAGTTGGAATGGAGTTCTGTTAGACAATATAACAAAAGTAAATTAAGCAATGTAGAAAGTAGTAAAATTACAGTCAGTTGAAGGCCTTTATGGCGGCTTAAAGTGAAAATTTCAACAGCAGGCAGTCACTACCTGACTCCCCACATATTACGTGGAACAAATTCTAAAAAGGTGTAATTTGGGCATATAATATGCCCCTACGTCCCCCTTCGGAGCACCAGTACCAGTATAGTGTATACTCATACACGAAACTGGCACTAATGTCATTTTCGAAACATATGATAAAAAGATGATTTTTTATTTTTGTAATCCATTTAGGAAATTTTATTATTTCAATCAGTTTCTTGTTTCGCAGCTCTAGCTTTTATTAAAAAACTAGCTGAAGCCCGCAGCTTCACCCGCGTGAAGTTTTGTGTTCCCGCTTCCCGTGGGAACTTATTTCCGGATTGAAAAGTGGCCTATGTGTTGTTCCAGACTATAATGTATCCCTTTTCCAAATTTCAGTCCGATCTGTTCAGCCGTTTGAGCGTTAAAGGGTAAAAAATATCCACACTCACAAGCTTTCGCATTCATAATATTAGTTTGATAAAACGGTAAAAATTTCTATCTAAGTAACCATCTGTCTCGCAACTTAATATAAGACAAAGTGTCATTACTACCAACACTCAGCAATTTATTTCTAAAAAGTCATTGTAGCTCAGGTGCTTGAGTGTATTTTTATTTTAAATCTCTTATAGGATTGCTTCGGCTGGTGTCGTTAAAAGTTTTGATGCAACTTTATAGTTTATTCTCTTTTGAAATTGTCTGCGGCAGTTTGACATTGATTTACAACTTCATTTATGTTATCTATACTCTATACAATACAAATAAATAAAATTGGAGTATCTGTTTGTAATATTAAAATAACCGCTTTCTACTACATGCATATGAATGTATATACGGCACACATACCAGAATATATATTTTTTAAAATTTTGTCTGTCTGTTCGTTACGGCTAATCCCTGGAACGGCTGGACCGATTTGGCCGGGACTTTCACTGGCAGATAGCTTATGTAATAAGGAGTAACTTAGTCTACTATTTTTTACATTCCACGCGGATGAAGTCGCGGGCACAGCTAGTAAACAATATGGATCGTGACAGCTAGAGATTCAATTTCAAATCATGAAGAACTTTAAATTGCATTGTATGTTATTTATTCGATTTTAAGCACAAAAAGTGTTTGTTTTATATTATATTAGCTGTGTTAATGTGTAAAGAAGCTGGCAAATGGTCTACAAATAGCTTAGTCGATTTGTCTTTTACTGATTCTTCTTGCCTTAATAGACAATAAAGTTGTTTGGAATTCATAAAATGAAACTTAATAAGTACACTCATTTGCAAAAAAAACGGGCGGTTTTGATTTTCATTCATCTTTAAAAAGATACAATACCAAAAAGGTTTCAATCGTTTGTACACGTTACTGGCAGGTTTTAAAAATGCCGTGGTATTTAAAAAAGTACGTTCTAAACTTAAATTTTCATTTGATGCTCATTTTTGCAGAAAACCCCTTTTTATCCTACATTTTTGGCACGAAGTTCCAGAAGTTAACATCGACTTTCACAACTTTTATTCAATTTTTATCGATTAATTTCATATCCTTGACTGTCAAAGCTTTATTTATTGCTGTTTGGCTGTATCAAAAATGGTAGATAAAGTGGTAAAAGCTACCAAAATTATCGCGCTGCTTGAAGAGGGTTGCAGCCAATGTTTCGTGGCTAGGAGGCTAAATGTTAGTCGCTCGACGGTCCAAAGAACCTGGCAGCGATATCAGGAGACTGGTTCTGTCGAGAGAAGGCCTGGTTCTGGAAGAAAACCATGTACCCAACCACGGGATGATTGGAATAGGGTTTTGTTCTCTGATGAAGCCAGGATATCTCTGTTCGGTGAAGATCGACGTCGGCGAGTGCTAAGAAGACAAGGAGAGCGCTTTGCAGATGCATGTTTCGAAGAAATCACACCTTATGGTGGGGGCTCTGTTATGTTTTGGGCAGGAATAAATTCAATGGAACGTACAGAGTTAGCCTTCATTGAAAACGGCTCACTGACTGGGCATCGATACATAACGGAAGTTCTAATTCCTCATGCACAACCCGCATTGGCCGCTCTAGGTCAAGGCTCGATTTTTATGGACGACAATGCTCGCGCCCACCGATCCCGCGATGTTAATGCGTATGTGCAAGAGGTCGGCATTCGTCGTTTGGATTGGCTAGCTCGAAGTCCCGACCTCAATCCCATAGAACATATCTGGGACGTTTTAAAACGGCGTGTGAGATCAGTACACCCGGCTCCGCAGACCATCAGAGAGCTGAAGAATGTGATTACTGCGGAGTGGGAACGTATTCCGCAAGCAAGTATCCGGGATATACTCGCTAGCATGCCCAGACGAATTCAAGCTGTGATTTTAGCTAGAGGGGGTCACACTTGATACTAAACATTTATCTGCTTTTACTTTATTAAAGAAAAACAAACAAAAAAAATGTTTTATTTTTACTTCATGAGCATATGCACTACTAGCGAACATACACTACTAGCCAGGTTTAGCATTATTTCCCATAAATTGTAACAAAATTTTATGAAATACTGATGAAAACGATTATTTTCCTATTAATTTACTGAATTGTGAGGATAAAACTACCTATAATTATCAAACAAAGCAATATTAACATTTGAAATGGTTCATTGCTTAAGTGCCCGTTTTTTTTGCAAATGAGTGTATATTCATGTGGTACAAATTTTACGGGCCAACTTGTGAAAAATAAAAATAAAAGTAATTAGTTCAAATCTGTTCAAAGCCACGTAGGCTAAAATGAAAATTACCGAACTTTAAGCAATGTTCATTTAAGGCGCGGTGGTCTTAAAAGTTGTAGTCACTTTGTAAAACCTTAATGACTTATTTTGGAAAAGAAGCGGCAATTTAAACATATTTGCTATTAAACTTCGACCCCTCTTATTATTTTTTTTATAGACGATTAACCATTTATTTTACGATTTTGTTTTTCTTGTCCCTTCGCAAATAAGGGAAGTGGAGTTACTATGTATATCAAGGATAGGAAATACTTTTTTATATACTATTTAAGTGGTAAACAAGCATAACGGCCCATTTAATAAAGAGGTTTGGAACACTAGAGTGGTAGTTATGTTAGATTCACGCTGCCGAACTTATTTTCGTGTTGAAATGGACAGGTTTTTATAAAAACCTGTTAATAAAAAAGTCATCACACAACGTTCTGACTTTGTCATAATCAAAATGCTGACTTCGACTGCAAAATCACCCAGATCCTTATTGACCAACACAATTATAGGTATACTAATTGACCAAGAACACAAAAAGCCATAAAAATAATTGTATTGACCATCTCTGTATCTGAAACGTCTGAGGCGGTTAAGTTATGCGTTGTTTGGACGATAACGGCCAGTACGTTATTGGATTCAATTTACAGAACGACATGATACACACAGACCACACGCTATCCGTATTACAGTAGATTGGAAGTAACTTGTGTTGGCGTGAATGAAAGAAAGAAAGAAAGAAAGAAAGAAAATTATTTTTTATTCCACATGCCACAGCCACCACCACCACTATCCTAACAAAAAAATAAAAAATATCTTTAAAAATAAATACATTCACATTTTTTAAATATACCGCACACATTGTGGAATAAACGGCCGCCTCTCAGCGTAATGCTGTCCGCATGTGATACATGCAGACAGCGCTGATTTTCAGAGACGGCCGGACGCGACGGTAAGACAGAGACACTATTTATTATAATTTTCAGAAACAAAAGCAATTAAAAACAACTAATGCCAATCACGCAAACAGTACAAGTTATTATAAAAAAAAATAATAATAAATAAATAAATAAAAGACTAATGGGCTCCCGACACGACCATGCCTTGCAATTGTCAATCACGTTAAATATGAATGGAAGTTGCTTCAGTTGCGTGATTTCTTTGCATGTGTGTGTGCAGCGACGCATATGTACACATGATTTTTTAACGCGCTTGACAACCGCCAACCGTTCGTGTCAGGACCCCTTAAATAAAGAAAATATTAATTAGGGCTGGCAACATTGATGGCAACTTCCGCGTCCGTAGACGCCACGCCATTACGCCATTTCTCTCTGTCAAACATTATTCACAGAGTATGTACATTTTGTATTCAGTCGCATAAATAAACCAGTTTACTATCCAATGATAACAACAAAAATAAACATTAAACAGCGTATGCCAACTTTTGTAAGCCAGGTTGTTGTATGTGTGTCTGTTTAGTGGTAATAGATTACAAGGAATTACAGAATGAATTGATATGTTTAGAAAAATATTAAATATATAGATAAACGTGTGTGTAATATCTATACTTATAATAAATCTGTAGAAGTGAAAATTCTGTACATTCAAAATATCAAAAAAATAAATAGCAGGGGGTGTTACTACACCGACACCGAACCCAAAAATGTGATTAAAAAAATTTTTGTCTGTCTGTCTGTCTGTTTGTTAAGGCATCACGCAAAAACTACTGGTTCGATTACGATGAAACTTGGTATAATTATTCTTTGATGGCCTGGGCACCACACTGGGTACTTTTTATCGCAGAAAAGTATATAGAATTCAAACCAAACTTAATTTTGCGGTTCGATCCCTAGACCCAAAATTATTATCAATTATTGCTTAAACGGTTAATGGTACGATAAATAAATAAATAAATATTCACGGACATCTCACACAACGCCATCTGATCCCAAAGTAAGCTAGGAATAACCTGCTTGTGTTATGGGTATCAGACCACGGATATTAATACTTAAATACTTTTAAATACATACATATTATACATAGAAACACCCAGACTCTTGAGACAAACATTTATGGGTGACACAGATATTTGTCTCCGGTGGGAATCGAACCCACGACCTCCAGCGCCGCAGGCGGTATCACTACCGACTGCGCCACAGAGGCACATTACGATTACTTACTACTTGATTTATTTACGATGATGAAACTAAGCATGAGCGTTGTTTGTTACAATTTGAAAAAAGTATTTTTAACATTTTTGCAAATTCCACCTCCAAAGGTATAAAAAAGGAGGGTAAAGTTTGTATGGGACAACGTGATTCCTTGGTCCGATCTACTTAAAATTTGGCATATAGCATTATCAACATAATTGATGAAAGACGTGTTTCGTATTTCATTAAAATTTATACTATAACGAACTAAAATGGGGATGAAAATTATTTTGGGGCTGATTTTCTCCGGAGTTGATATCAAAACTCTTTAAATACTATTATTTTATACTTAAATTACTTTTTATTTTGACACTTAATTTGTGAAAGTTCAATACAATTGACGTTTTCATTTATGTTTTATTTCAAACTTCAAACAGATGATTTTACTGTAGTGAAATGGCTATAGTCATAAAGTTAAATAAAAAGCGCTATTTTGGTATAATATTAACCAAATATGCTTTATGGGAGTATTATTGCTAATTTATTGAAAAGTTGTGTGACAAAAATACATTTGTGAAAAGAAGAAGAAAATTCTAAGATGGCTTGCCAGAAAAAATGAAAGACTACGCTTCAGGCAGTATCCACTGATCAATAAAATAACACCGCATGTTACCATCTGCGCTCAATCCTGCACAACAGCAGCCCTAAGTGACTGGTCATGGAAGGCATGAACTTTATTTTACATATAGTGCCGACTGCATTCTGTCAGGAAACAGACTCACACAACGCAATGCGGGAATGGCCTCTAGGTATACTACATTCGACAGGACTGAAGAGAGCCATTACAATGAACATGACATTGTTATTACGCACTGATGAAATTGACATTGTTATTACGTTACCAGGTCTTGGTTGGACCATCTGTATCAGGAGGACAAAGCCTACAGTATTTCGGTTTAGCCAAACCTGTACTTCCACTCCGACCAACTAAACGGATCAACTCAAACGGATCAACTATTTTTATTCCCAACGGTACAACTTTTTTAGTTGGTCCGATAGGAATAAAACGGATCAACTATTTTCTTCTTAACTGAACAACTTGCTAGTTGGTTCGATAGGAATATTTTAATTATTAAAAATTTGTTACCAACTACACAACTTTAAAAAAATCATCTTGTTTTCTTTCTTAACTGAACAAATTTTAGTAACCACGTGTCACGGGAAATTTTGCAATGAAAAACGAAGATCAGTAAAACAAATTAGAAATCGGTAAATCAAATGAAAATTGGTTAAACATAGGAAGATCGGCAAAAATATGAAGAACGGTAAAACAAATGAAGATCTAGAAAATAAATGAAGATCGAGAAAACAAATGAAGATCGAGAAAACAAATGAAGATCAATAAAACAAATGAAGATCAATAAAACAAACAAATGAAGATCGACAAAATAAAATTAATGAAGATTGACAAAACAAATGAAGACCGATCTTTAAAAGATCAATAAAACAAAAGACTATCGGCAAGTTGATACAGTCGAACGTTGCTTGCATTAATTTTTAACCGACTTAAAAAAAAGGAGGAGGTTTTCAAATCGACGGATTTTTTTGTTTGTTACCTCATAACTTTTAAATGGGTGGACCGATTTCGATTTTTTTTCCTTTGAATGTTGTCACTCGCCGTTTGGTCCCATTACACGGAAACCAGGATTTGATGATGGTATCCCAGAAAATTAAAATTTAAAAAATTGTGGCACTCGTGGCACTCGCGCCCAAATGACACCGTGATTCGATGAGCCAAAGGGCACATCCGCTGAGACAGTATATCCGCGTAGTATAGGCGCGTAGTCAGCAGAAGGTCCAGCAACGAACTCTTCTCGTTCTCCCGGTCTGGCATCCTCGTGTGCGACTGGACCAGTGTTCGTGAGCAGTTCTCCCCGCAACGTCAGTTTTCCGAGAACCTAACCAGTCAGCGTGGTGATTTAAGTCCCGCACAATCACTATCTCTACGGAGAGATACTGCTCAATGACTTTGTCGGTCAATTTTTGCAGGTGGTCAAAGAGGCGGACAGTGTCCGCGTCACCGCTATGAGACCTGTAAATGCCGGCGTTGATCCGGGTGTGACCCCCGTGATCCACGCGCTCCCATAATGTTGACAGGTCCCTATCTTCCAGGCCTTTGAGACGGCGACAGCAGATATCGTCCCGTACGAACATGCATACCTCGGCTTGAGCCTTGAGGTTAGCCTCAAGCTTATAGCCGGGCGCCATCAAGTAGGATGTATCGTCCGGGCATGAAAAATCTTCGTGTCCGTCAGGAAAAACTAATTTGGCTTTTTAAGTGCTTGTGGATTTCGTTTATGTTGGAGTGCATTCCTCTGACGTTGCATAAGTCCACAAGAAGCGTGGACGTCGACGAAGCCGCTCTAGATACCTTTTATTTTCCTTGCCATGATTTTGTTAAATAAAAGGGGATATAAGAAGGTAAAGGGTGCCTAGGTACCGGTGGCGCAAGAGACTAAGCGAGACTCATGTTTTCCAAAGGCAGGTACAGGTAGTGCGGTGTATTTGACTGCCTCTGTGGCGCAGTCGGTAGTGATACCGCCTGCGGCGCTGGAGGTCGTGGGTTCGATTCCCACCGGAGACAAATATTTGTGTGACCCATAAATGTTTGTCTCAAGAGTCTGGGTGTTTCTATGCATAATATGTATGTATCTAAAAGTATATAAGTATTAATATCCGTGGTCTGATACCCATAACACAAGCAGGTTATTCCTAGCTTACTTTGGGATCAGGGGCCTTACTCTTGACTTTAATTCCGATCGATCGGCATTGGAATTTTGATGTTTCGTACTCTTGAATTCAATACTAGCGCCATATTATGATAGAATTGCGTGGCCGTATTGGGAACTAAATGGGATTGGAATTGCTCAATCGCCCCCCATTTCGCTACTCTTGAGTACATTTGACATCTGTTTATTGCTGTAGAATTGTGTTTATTATTGTTTGTTGATTAGGATTTTCTCAATAACAAAAGTGCTACTTCGTAGATATTGTTTTACGTTTTGAGTGGTATTAATAACAATTGTAGTGGTTAATATGGTGCGTTTAGTACTAATGTACAATATTTTACATACTTACATACATATAATCATGCCCCTATCCCCGATGGGGTAGGCAGAGGCGTAGTATACGGAATTGATCTTTTTACGAACGTGTTTCCTTAGTCGCCTCTTATGACACCCTTGGGATGTATTGGGGTGGCGACCAGTTAAAACTAAGACGAAACGAGGGAAGATTGATGCGATACCTTTAGGGACAAGTCTTTTTGTATGGGAGATAAAGAATTTCATGTCAATTATCGATTTGTAGAAGTTTATAAAAACATAAAGCCCTTTACAACAACTCATAAGAGAAGAAGTGATATAATATCATCATAATATAAGGTACCTACTGCCCGTTCGCTCTAAGTTTGCCGGTCGCCTCCCATACAACGCCTCTACACCAGCCTCTACCCCGCCAGCGGCAAACCAACGAACGGAAGCGAACGGAATATACCTATGTTGTTACAAGTTATTCAATCAATTATTTATTGTGGTAAATGTGGTAACGATAACTCAATATTATCATCAAATTTGTAGATTCTAGTGGCTTTGTCATTTTACGCCACTGGAAGTTACCAAAGACCTTGGACCTTGGTAAAGGACATAGGGTAAACTATAATGTACAATGAGCACAGATAGCGTTGTGTGAGATGTCCGTGAATATTTATTTATTTATTTATTTATTGGCACGGCGTACGGAAGGGCCCGTGGTCCCCCCCTGATGCAATGGTCGCGTCCACTCCGGTAACCTCCTCCGGCACGACCACAGGGACTTTTCACAGGCTGCTGCCTCAGATCAGCCTCCTGGGGCGGAGATTAAGTAATCCCCAGGTTCGGGTCCCGTACAGCCCATTGAGCTCTGGAACCCTGCTCACCGACGGAGAACATAACCCAGCACAGAGCCAGGTTACTATTACCGCGGTCTTCTGCAGGGCTGAGGTAGGTACCTACTGCCCCAGACGGGTTGCTCAAAGAACGGGATGCCGTTAAACCCTTCCTCCTAATGTAGGCTCTTTTGTCCGAAGACCCCTAAGATATTAGATCTTAGGAGTCATATTGAATAAGCCAGATTCATTGTGTAATTTATTTTAAATAGGTGCCTACGTTAATTGACTTGAATATAATAATGAAGACAAATTTTTGTCCTTTACACCATGCAAATTAAATGAATTTGTGATCACCATGTGATAAAGCAAAATCACAAAATCAAAATAATGCGTGGCACCCAAGTGTCGCCATGATTGAACCGGGTTGCCACTTGCCTGTATTAACTTTGGTTGGTTTAACGTAACTAGTTGATATTAATAGATAGACTAAGTATGGAAATAACATGCCTACTTATTATTAACGCATCATCTAGAAAGTAAATACCCTTCCTATTCCTACTCCCATGAACCCGCAAAAAAAAAAGACAAATTTTATGTCATTAGTAGGTATTTGCACGTACTAAATATTTTTTCTACTTTCATCGTCAATATATTTCTTTAAAAAGTGAACGACGCTTACAGTTATAGGTTACTAAAAGGGAGGTGTAATATTTCATAAAATGGTATTTTTTTTTCAAATAAAAAAGTAAGAGTTCTTATTTATGATTATTCTTCAATTTAAGAAATTTACGTACAAACACCGGCGCGTTACGATTTTATTACCTACATGTTTGTAGTAGACGTAACGTTTATAAATGACATCATTCAAATGTCATCAAAATGTTGAAAAAAAAATGGTGAACAAAGAGTTCATAAGCTCTTTTTGAAAATTCGTACTGTACCTTACAGGATCGTTATGAGGATAACTGGATAGTAAACAACCACTACAGAGCGATTCGTGAACTACTGCAACTAGAGGGTTCCGTCCGCGTGTAGACGTGTTGCTCTGTGACAACTACCACATTTACTATTCACGGGCACGACAAACACGTTCAGCTGGAGCTAGAGATCCCGAGATAGTACGGCGAAGTAGCCTGTAAATCGTGCCGTATCCCTTAACTGGGAAATGAACGCAAAGAAGGCAAGGCCGCTCCAGAATGGGGAGAGAGCGAGGAGAGCGCACCGGACAGATAACACGCAAGTACGGCGCGTAAATCAGCCAAGAGGCTGTTAAGACTATGGGTTGGTGAAGGGGACTATACCACATTTACTATGACTCAATTATTTTCGACGGGTGGTATAATGCTAAATACCATCACAAAGAACTAGCGGCGCTGCAGAGAAACTAACATAATCTACGCCCTATCTCCTCCGCAAAACGCTTCGCCTTTAAACTCCTGCAACCAGAAGTCCATCCCGAAATGCCCCACATTCTAGCAGCTTTCCACTGCCGTGCTGCTGACAAGGCCGTATGTATGACTGAGGTGCCAGCTTCCTGCCCGGTTGATGAGTCCGCACGTCCAGCATCATCTAGGTACCATAAATAGGTATACCGTAAAAGACAAAGTGCCAAATCAGGTTTACGTTATGTAAAACTATCAGTGTCAGTTATACTGACAGTCCCAAACATTGTTTGTTTATGTAGTCTTGTCTGACGATCTATGTATTATTGTAATGCATTTATTGTAAATTTCCTACAAATTAACGAAAATTGTTACATTTATTACGATGTTAGCAAACCATTTTAGATATCAGGATGAAAGATGGAAGCGGTGAATATCTCCAGGTGCTACAATTGATTTCAAGTGCTCGTGTAGTTCTTTGATCAGCACAATCGTCGTGATTTCCTTCTGCATTTGAGGTAGGTATGGCATGAAAAGCAATATTTTACGGCGTGATCTCGCGGATTCTGCTAAGACTATTATTTTTGGTCTACTATGACCTGCAGTGAGGCCCGCTTATAAAATTTTTTTCAGTTAAATTAAGTTCTGCTGCATATGCAGTTAAAACAATTAAACGGATTACTGATGTTGAAATGGCTAGAATAGACTACTTCAGTGATTTCCATAACGTTATATCATTCTTCAGAAGATACCCACAGAACATAATTATTTTTACCACAAAAGAAAGCTTCAAGAACTTTATACCATCCTGGTCCCAGAGTAAGAGCCACAACCATCGAAGTTTATTGGCCATGTCATGAATCTTCTAATTTTATAACCTAGCAATACCAAAATGTAATAATTTGTATTAGCTAATATATAGTTTTTACAAGTCACCTGAATACTATACCTACTTAAAGCGTGAAATAAAGATCAACAATTATCTTAACTTGTCCTTCTTATTTACACACTACCACCTAATTTACTAACACAGCCAAGGAATGTACATCTCATCATCAGTTTACGGTTTGCAGTTTGCAGCTACAACAAAAGGACCACAATAAAATACAATTCAAGCTTGGACAGACAATATCCTTTTATTATAAACTAGCTGACGCGTACAACTACATTTGCCTTACGTGGGAGAAAGAAAGAGAGAGCTGTGTTACTCATATTTAAGTAATATAATATTTCCCGTCGAATTGACTTCCGTCGCGTTCAACTGTATCTCGAATATTATACTGGTTTTTTCGTTTGTTTGACATCTTGCATATATGTTTCGATATCAACGGTAATATTTAATAATCGTAGTAATATTACGTTCTTATTTAAACATTTATTAAGTGCAGAATGGAAAGACTCTAGATTTCTAGAACATTATTCGTTCGATGGCGGAGGCCGAAAACGCTCCTTTTTTACCTTTTGGCGATCCCAATTTCCGCCAAAGACTCAGTGTGTATTGGTAAGTGTTTATGCGGTCCACACATAAATAGGATCAAGTGTGAGTGAGGGGACAAGGTAAAAGAGAAATAGGTAAAATCTGATGTTATTGTGAAACTTTTAAAATAAATGTCCTACAATACGCCTTAAATTTGCAATTTTTTGATCAATGCTGTCATGTTCCGGTTCCAATTGAATGTTTTGCCAACCTGCCACTATTAATTCTTTAGGTAAAAGCGTGCTCGTAGCCTCGGTGTTCTGTAACGATATCACTGCATTAAGCAACTTTCGCTATGGCCAGTCCTCGGATGGGTGACCACCCATGTGACCACTTTATGACATTTGTTGTGACAAATGTTGTGGAATAGTACAAGTGCCGTTATTCAATATGTGCAGCAGGTCCCACCAAGTGCTCTCAATCAACAGTATGAATAATTTGTGACATTTATTTGAGCGTTTTCGTGCTTCGGAAGGCACGTTAAGAACGTCCAGGTTGCCAGTAAATTGGCAGTCGTTAAGCGACGTTGAAGACTTTTAGGCGGCTTGAAAAAATTCAACAGCAAGCAGTCACAACCTGCGCCTGTCCATCTCAACACGGCAATACGGGTACGCCACCTATTACGTGGGACAAATTCTAAAAAGGTGAAATATGGACATATAATATATGTATGCCTCTGCCTACCCTTTGGGAATAAAAGGCGTGACCATGTGTATGTATGTATGTAAAAGTGGTAAAGTTGCACTGACTCCCATAATTCTTATTCAAATATATACCTAATCAAATCACAATCAATTTCGGAGCCTGTTCGATGCAAACAAAAAATCAAGTGTTCTATCTAAACCACAGAGATCAGAAAAAAGATCTTTTCTGATACTCGTATCTGTGATCTAAACACTTGATTGTTTGTTTGCATCGCATAGACTCCGAAACTAGAATCTATTCCATACAAACAATTAAGTATGTAGATATGTAGAGGGGGAGAATCTAATTCTCGCCCCTCTAGTTTTAACAGAAAGACGGACAGGGAAGTCCTCGCCATCACTTGTCAGACCACAAGGAAACAGACACATTTGAATCCCACAGTAACCCTCTCTTTACACGGAACCATACTTTAATGAAAAAGGTCCAATACCTACTCACGCTTTGATAGGTAGGTACATTAGGTACCAAAGTGACAACTTTGGTTGCGGATAAGAATAAAATAATAGGTCTTTACCTTATGTAATTGCCGTTTTGCAGTACTGGCCATTTCAAATCAACTATTTTTTTGAATCAGAATTCTAATTTGAAATTAATTTTATTTTAAACAAGAAGCCACCTGACTGCCCCTCTCTAAAACGTTACTGTGAAAGTTCAATCCAATTGACGTTGTAAATTTTGTTTTATTTTAAACTTTGAACAGATGATCCACTTTGAACAGTGACGTTGTTTAATGCAACAGAGTCACAGACTACAGACAAAGTCTCGCCATAAGCCCCTCTGCACTCTATTTTATAGAGAGGGGCTAAAATATGGAATTCATTTTCCAAAAGTAGACATTTGTTTATTGATTAGTGTAACGTTTTCATCGCATTTCAATCTTTACCGTCATCATGGATACGTTAAAAATTCGAATAATTATGGAATATGAGTACCTACCTATCGTCGTGGCAGCAACGCGGCACAAGCGGCACGCAATATCAACGACGACGTTTACGGTACCAACACTACACACCAACGCACCGCCTGTAATTGGATTGGTCGCTTCCGTTCTGGAAATTTTGACCTGAAACATGAACCTCGCGGTCGTCCGAAGACTTTGGTCGACAATGACGAATTAAAGGCGATTGTGGAAGCCGATGATACACAATCTACGGTTGAATTAGCAGCAGCTTTCGACGTTAGCGTCAAAACAATATTGGTCCATTTGCGTAAAATTGGCAAGGTAAAAAAGCTTGACAAATGAGTGCTCCATTGCTCAACAGACACATAAATGAAGGAATTCTCAACCGCATTGTTACTTGCGATGAAAAATGGATTCTGTTTGATAACTGCAAGCGCTCAGCAAGTTGGTTGGATCCTGGTTCAGCACCTAAACAATGCCCTAAAAGAAAACTTAACCCTAGAAAAGTGATGGTCACTGTTTGGTGGTCTAGCGCCGGTGTGAGGTATCACAGCTTTTTACGAAACGGGGTGAGCATTGCTACAAATGTGTACCTACTGTGAAGAACTGAACACAATGATGGAGAAGCTGGCACATCTCCAACCAGTATTGGTCAATCGCTCGTCTCCACTGCTCCTGCACCCCTTCTTACCCACCACACTACCAAGCCACACTACCGGTAGTGTCGCTAGTGTCGGTAGTGCCGCTGTGTCGAAGGGCTCCTGCACGACAATGCGTGACCTCATACTGCACAGCAGACGGTCTCCAAGTTGCAAGAACTGGGGTTGGAAGCTCTCCGTCAACCGCGATACCTGGTGAGTATCGCCGACCTTGCGCCTACAGACTACTACTTTTCCAGAATTTGTATAACTTCTTGGCGGCAAAGAAATTCAATACCCGAGAGGCAGTACAAAGTGCCTTTGAAGAATTTGTAGGCTCCCGTGCAGCTGATGTCTTTAAGAAGGGCATCAATAAACTGCCGCTGCTTTGGCAAAGATGCATTGATTGCATGGGTGATTACTTCGATTAATGCAAATAAAAAATACATGAAAAAAAATCGTTTAATTTTTTTTCATAGACAACTGTAATTTCATAGGTAAAGACCTAATATAAATCAATACAATATTCCTATCAAACAACTATAAGAAGTATGTATAGGTGAAAAAGAAAATCGTTGATCCGTTTCAGTTGGTATTGCAGTTGGTCCGAGTGGAACATTTTTTCATAAATTAACATCTGTCATCAACCAGTTGGTCCGATAGGAATAAAGTCCCTTATTGAGTTCCATTCCGAACAACGGTTGGTCGGTTTAGTTGGTCGGAGTGGAAATACAGGTCCAACCTGTCCAACTGCAAACATCGTAGGCTGGAACTACCTGAAGAAGGGACTAAGTTACGATGTCAATTGCTTAGAAGAGAAGTGGTGTCAAGTAGTAGTTTAGCCATTGAATTAAGAAATGTATTTCATAAATAAATTTTCTTAGCTCATTATATTATGCATTATGAATTTGTTAATCAAAAATCTATATAACTAGGTATTGTTATAAATGCGAATGTTTGTGTGTGGATGTTTGTTACTCTTTCACGCTGTAACGGCTGAACGGATCTGGCTGAAATTTGGTGCCTTTAGGGATATCTTATAGTCTAGGAACAAAAAAAAATCACGCAGGCGAAGCTGCGGGCATCAGCTAGTGTTTAATATAAATCTATGTTCCGTTCTTGTGTTTAGTGCAATCAGTGCTTTAATAAAAATTCAATGTGTGTTCACAATTATTTCTAGATCGGTATCGTTCGCAATAACCTAATCTCGAAGATGTTCATTTACGCAGAAGCCGATAAAGATTATCAATCGCCGCTGTGAAAAAGGTAAGCATAAAAAACCGAATCGATGCCGTACATTACAATAGTTACAAGTACAATAGTTGTGGACTGCTCACTAATGGAAGAAAAGCTTAAAAATATACTCTGTAGAGAGCCGTCTGCCAAGCGAAAAATGGCGAAACGTGGGAGTCCTATCTTTTGAGCCATAAGTTAAGTCTCCATATCGCAGTCCATTGCTGGCAGTATGACGGCTATAAGTACCTACATAAGTAGGTAGGTGCTTACTGTAAAGTAAGTGTACGTTGAGGCGTTTGAGTTGTGTGGTAATACCGCCCAACTCGTCAACGAAGAAGACTCAATTCGGCATAAGTTTAGATAGTAGAGCTAACGAATACACTAACAAAGGATAGTAAAAATCAAGCTTAAATGGTCACCATGTAAAAATGACGCGAGCGAAGAAGCCTGTCTAGTCTTATCTATACATTAGACTGACTGGTACCAACCACAGACGAGGTTCTTACCCTTTTAGTGTAATCTTTACATAGTATGAAAAAAAACTTCATTTCTCTGTGCCATTAGATCTTTTAAACTACTCAACGGATTTTAATGCATAGATTAGAGCGATTCAAGAGATAGGGGACAGAAAAGTCGAGCTGTAACTATGTATAATAAACAAAGTTTTATTGGTCAGCTAGTTTAGTATAAAATATTTTACCTCTTAAGGTACAGTTGCTGGAAGTACCGCAATCGTAGTTGGTAGCAAATCTAATTTTGTGCAGCGCGTTGTCTCCAAACGTTACAAGCTGAAAAATAAAAAGAGATGAAAGTGTCTGATTGAAATAGATGGCATTGTCTAACTTTACTACCAAACTTTTTAAACCAAGTATGGCCATCCATGATATAATTCTAACCATCGGCATCGATGAAAAAAGTGAGTTTTAGTTTGACCGACAGTAGCGAAAAATCCTAAATCTATGGTTTGACCTATGTATCAGTCCGTGGCATCGTAGCTGCCAAACGTTTTATAATAGTCCGTTCAGAGATATATTACCGCTAGCACTTAGGTTGCCTATCTTGATTGCTGTGTTACCCCAGTAAGATTTTGTTTCTCCCATGTAATCTTTCTTTTAGCCGAAACTTAATTTCTTCTTTTGCTGGCGTTTTTTTCGGGTGTGACCATTATTTGAGATGTGGAACGTTGTGGAAGCAGCAACTTCGCCTTCGTTAGTGGTGGTAGTGATTTATTTTTTTTAGAAATTTATAAACAATAAATAAACCTGAAATACAATCGCATAGTAACAGGAGCACTGTCTTAGTGAAGTTAGTGACATGAAAAACAAAACTATTCGTGCTAAAGGTTGGATGTTATAATCTCCACTTAATTTGGTAAAATGTTTTAGACTGGCACTCAAAGGGCGACTTTACTGCAATGCCAACACACAGAAAACGATCGACGAGCTGTCAGTCAGAGGTAATATAGCTGTGAACGGACTATGCATCTCATTTTTTGTTCGATTTTAGTAGCTCTATGCAAAATGTTAATAAAAACGTAAGATCTACTACTTCCAGTCTCCTTATTTTGCTTTTCCAAATTTTCACCATTTCACCATTTCGCCATTTTAGCGCTTACCACATGTAAGCGCTAAAATGGTGAAAATCTGTACAATATGACCAATTTTTTTCAGGAATTACATTTATCTAATGCATAGCTTTTACACAAAATAATCTTTGCTGTTGATTTTCCTTATTTCGGAGGGCGGTAACATTTTCTACATATATTTTATGGACAAGGCTACGTTGGATGTCATAAATAAAGCCAGAGATTTATGTCCAATTACTTCTATGATCTATCGCAATAAAACAAGTTAATGAATTTATTGTCTCAGGTGTGCCGTTCAGTACCTTCGCTCCAAGTAGAATAAAAAGGAATGATGAAAAAATACGGTCAGAGAGATATACTGTATGATTGCACGAAGCTGGGGGTGCAGGAAATCTATTAATGGTTTTGCTTTTTTCTTTACTAGCTTGGGGGGACTTATGAGAGCGGAATCACAATAAATGTTAGTCTTTTTTGTAACAATTAACTGTCTTACATAATATCCGTAGGTAGCAATTTTACTTAGTTAGGCGTATATCCAGAAAAGTTAATTTAATTAGCATTTACTATCTCTATACTAAACTCAGGATTTTCAGTAATATACAGTGCAAAAACTTTTATACTTTCATAATAGTGAATTAGAAGTACATAATAATCATACCGCTCGGTGCTTTGTGAGTGACGGGTGTCTCATAGTTGTAAAAAGAAAAAAATCAGTGTTTCTCAAACATTTATTAATTCTTACAAATTTTATTAAGTACCTACTATTAAATTATTTATACATTATTAATTAATTAATATCACATTCTTATTAATTATGGATACGCGTAAGTGTGGTTCCTGTGATGATTTACTGTCGGAAGGGGTACTCTGCAGTGCCTGCCAGCAAATGCTGCATTTCCATTGTGCCAGCATAACTGAAGCTGGCTACCGTAAATTGGGAGACAGAAAGCTGACATGGCGATGCAATAGGTGCAGACAGCAGCCTGGTGCTCAAAGATCTCCCAAACCCAGTGCAACTGAACCATCTGTACTGGATGAAATAAGGAGCTTGTCAGCCAAACTAACTCCCATGGAGGGCCTCAAGGAGGAGATCTTTGCATTGAGGACTGAATTTGCCGATTTAAAAACTTCGGTGGCTTCTAAGTTCGACGAGGTTCTCAGCGAGTTTAATAACAAAATACGAGATGTGGAGCACCGTGTGTCTCAGTTGGAGGAAGCTCGTGGTCAAGTTGCCCAGTTGCAGGCCCGTATAGAAGTGATGGAGTCGGCAGCCAATGATAGGGACCAATGGACTCGGATGTCCAACTTGGAGATAAAGGGTGTTCCTCAGACAGCCAATGAGAATTTGATTGATATTGTGCAGAGGATTGGGACAAAGATAAGTCATCCAGTGACAAAGAGCCATATAAATTTTGTATCTCGTGTGCCTACGCGGGAGAAGGAGCGAACAAAACCTATAATTGTTAGTTTCTGCAGTCGTTGGGTAAAGGAGGAGTTCATCGCTGCCTCTCGCTATCACCTGAAGGCCTCGCCGCTTACTGCTGACCAAATTGGATTGACAGGCCATGGGAGGATATATGTAAATGATCACCTCACTATAGGCAATAAGATGCTTCTATCCAAGGCTAAGAAGATTGCGGCGGATATGAATTTTCGCTATGTATGGATAAAGCATGCCAAAATTCATTTAAGGAAGTTGGACTCCTCTCCCGTAATAGTAGTGAGGTCAGAAAAGGATTTGGAGAAGCTAATGTAGTGGACTATGTGACTATAGGTGATTGTTCATTACGTAAGTCTAATTGTTTAATCTTTCTCAATTGGGGGAGGGCCCGAAGAAAAAGTTTGAGAATCTTGTTCCGGTGTGTGCTTACTGTGTCTTCCTTCAATTTGTTTGTGTGTCTGGGTTATTTGTCATTTTGTTGTAGATATGTCACTTTTTCTTGTTGCTGTAAAGTCATCCTTAACACCATGAAATTAAGGCAGAGTGTCGGTTGCAAACTTTTGAGTCTTGTAACTGTTGGAGACTGGCGCTCCTTGTCTACGTCTCGAGCGTTGCATTTAGTCTATAATAAAAACTTGTTTACTGTCGTTCGAATGTTGCATAAAATAGTGCACTGTGCCTTGAATATTTCTACAAAACTATTTAGTGCTACCTGCTTAGTTAATTATAATATTGTCCTGAGCTTTAATATGTTTTACGTATCGTGCCAAATTAATGTTAAATTAGTGAATTATGTAGCTACAGTAAAGCTTTGCAATGGCTAATATCAACATATACTACCAAAACGTGCGGGGTTTGCGCACTAAGACTTCTACCTTATATCGTAATGTATGCAAGAGCTCGTATGATGTAATCATAGTTACCGAGACCTGGCTGGTAGACAGTATCTACGATGGTGAAATGTTTGATGGTAGGTATCACGTCTGGAGGAGGGACCGTGACTACTCACGTACTGAGCAGAAGAAGGGTGGTGGTGTGTTGATAGCGGCTAAAAGGGAACTATCTGTCCTTGAGAGGTTATGCTGGCGTAGTTCGGCGGAGGATCTATGGGTGACCTTAAAGATTCAAAAAACCAGACCGCAAGTATCGTATAACATACACATCTGTGCTGTATATCTGTGTAATGAAAATAACGGTCACTCATACACTGCCCAGTTACATAATTTCATAAATAATGTCAATCAGCTGATACTCGCGCATCCCCTGGATAAATTTATAATCATAGGAGACTTTAATTTTGCACACAAAGTCCAATGGTCGAATGCATATCCTGGAAGTGCCGAGCTGCTCCCGCATGACATACTCTGTTCCCATATAGCCGACAGTTTGAGCACCATTCAAATATCTAGCCTATCTCAGTACAATGGGGTTAGAAATGTTAAAGATAGATTATTGGATCTAGTCTTTTCTAATGACTCTGTCACGGTTTCTGAGTGTACTAGTGATCGTTTGGTGGTGCCTATTGATGTTCAACACAGACCCATTATTGTACAGGCTGGATTTGTGGAAATCCATGCCCTTCCGGACAATCCCACCCGAAAGTACCAATACTCACGTGGCAGCTATGAAGCTATCAAATCTGACCTAGATAGTGTAGACTGGGTTAAATTGCTGTCTGCTGGATCATTGAATGATGCTACTTGTACTTTTTATAGCAAATTGTATGAGCTAAGAGATAGGTATATCCCGGTGAAGATGGTGAGAAAGTCCACACATCCAGTTTGGTATAGTTCTGTGCTTGTAAAAGTTTTAAAAGAAAAGTACAAGTACCATCGTAAGTACAAAACTTATGGTAACATCTCTGATTACCACTCATTTTCTATACTACGTAGTAGAGCTAGGGCTATGGAAAGGTCTTGTTTTGAGGACTATATGCAACGAACTGAGGCCTCCATTACAAGCAATCCAAGGTATTTCTGGAGGTATGTGAAGGGGTTGAGGAATGGTGGATCCTTACCTACAATTTATGAAATATCAGGATCAAGCAGCATCTAATGGTGAGGAGATCAGTAACCTGTTCGCATCCTACTTTGAATCAACTTTTCAGGAACCTGACCCTCATCATAGTAGCAATGCTTCAAATGAGTTCTATTTAAGTAATAGCGTGTCTTCTATCAGTACAGTCGACATATGCCCATTACGAGTACTCCGGTTGATTAAAGAGTTGGACCTCTCGAAGTCTGGTGGGCCTGACTTAATTCCTCCGACATTCATTGTTAGCTGTGCAGATAGTCTTGTGGCACCTTTGTGCCTGCTGTTTAGGAGATCCCTGTCAGAAGGTATAGTTCCAGATATCTGGAAATCTGCATTTGTTACCCCTGTTTTCAAAAAAGGAAATAAATCGCATGTTGAAAGTTATCGCCCTATTTCGAAGGTCTGTTTATTCTCTAAGATATTGGAGCGTATTGTATACACGGATGTCTATGCAGCGGTACGGTGTAGCCTTGGGGAGGAGCAACATGGTTTTGTCAGGAATAAGTCCACCACATCAAATTTAATCCTCTCTAATGAGTTTATATCCGATGGCATGGAAAAGGGTGCACAAGTGGATGTTATATACACTGATTATCGCAAGTGTTTTGACCGGATAGACCATAAGCTGCTATTAAAGAAACTGTTGGCCGCAGGGATTCACGGAGATTTGTATAGGTGGTTTTCCTCATATGTAGAAAACAGGACACAGGCTGTGGTGCTGCAAGGTTATACATCTGCTTGGAAATCAGTCCCCTCGGGCGTTCCACAGGGCTCAATTTTGGGACCACTCCTCTTTATATTGTTTATAGCTGACATCAGCACCTGTTTCAAACATTCATACATTTTACTTTATGCTGATGATATGAAAATTCACAAGAAAATAAAAACATTATCAGACACACATGACTTACAGACTGACCTTGACAGATTTGAATTATATTGTAACTATAATAAACTCCAGCTCAATGTAGCAAAGTGCTACCAATTAACTTTCTCACGTCTGCAATCAGAGGTTGGCTCTGGCTACACTTTAGCTAACCAACTTATTAGTAAGGTTACTAGTGTCAGGGACTTAGGTATTGTACAGGACAGCAAATTAATTTTTGACCAGCATATTAATAATGTAGTGACCAAAGCATCAAAATCCCTGGGATTCATATTGAGAGCATCAGCCAACTTTAGAAATATAAAGCCTCTCAAGGTTTTATATTGTGCCTATGTTCGTAGTCACCTAGAGTACTGTTCCCAAGTTTGGAATCCTCAATATGAGACCTATAAGTCTGCTATTGAGAAAGTACAGAGGAAGTTTCTAAGATATTTAGACTATAGAACACAGCAGAACTCATTAGATTACGAACATCGCTGTCGGCGGTATCATTTCCTGACACTGGAGCATAGGCGCAACATTAGTGATGTGTGTTATCTATCGGATATTGCCAGTAGTAGAGTGAATAGTGGTGAACTTTTAAGTAATATAAGTTTGAGAACTAACCTGTTGGGACTTCGTAAGCGACCACTGCTTAATGTTGCATTTGCTACAACTAATTATAGGCGAAATTCTTTCCTCCTGAGGAGTGCATCGTATTTCAATGAACTTCCACCTTCATTGCACTTTGATTTGTTCTGCACAAAAGCATGTGCGATACGACGAAACATGGCCAAGGAATTTTTTGATAATTAGTGAATCGTGATGATGGCACTGTTGGGTCAAATGTTTTACATGAGTTTGTAGTAGCGCAAACCGTTGACGTTGTGGTGTTTGCACTTATGCATCATGCATTTAGGAATATTTCTAAATCTAGCAGTAACATTTGGACGGGCACTAATACGTACTATCTACATATCTGTTCTGTTTATTTATTTGTTTTTTTTTTTTTTTTATAAAGTAATTTTAAGACGGCATCAACGTCAGACGAGGATGACAATGACATGACATGTGACATTGACTGACATTGGCACATTCCTTTCTTTTTTTTTTTATACATTTGTTATAAGCTTTGGTTACATATATTATTAAGCCAGTATGAGCCAACCAAACCAGTCTTTTTTATTTATTTTGTTCACAGTTTGGGCTTGGTCACTTAACTTTATACAGTGTGCATAGACGCGGGATAACTGTGATTAAATCGTGGAATATATATATTTTTTTTTTTTTTAAATATAATATGTATATTTAGCTTAAGATGCGTCTGCTGCTGCTATGTGTTTCAGTGGGAAACTGATGTAAACTTTGTTTCCGTTGTACTGTTGAGCTGAGACATTTAGTAGTAGGTAGGCAGTATTATGTTGTTGAGGAACATTTATCTGTTGTAGTGTAGATAGGTACTTATATTTGAAATATTCTTTTTCTTTTTTCTTTATTATTGTATTTATTTATAGTTATTTCTATTATAGTTAATTATTTATTTAAAAATGGAGGCTTGTTGTTAGCAATATTGTAACCTATTTGTAGTTAACATTTTTTATATTAGTCTGTAAGCCTTCTACAAGAGCAAATAAAAAAAAAAAAAAAAAAAAATAATAAATAGAATATAGAAAATAAATAAATAAATAAATAAATATTCACTGACATCTCACACAACGCATCTGATCCCAAAGTAAGCTAGGAATAACCTGCTTGAGTTAAAATAGATTCATAATTTATGCTATTCCGAAGGATTATATTGTCAATAACACATGAAACAAATGTCAGCAGTCCTGCCGTGTGCTGATGGCAGTTGCTGTACGTCAGTACGTAACAGCACTTGCCGACAGTCAGCAGTAGTAGGATAGGCTTGCTTGCTATTGGTCGCATCCTTCAGAATAGCACTTTAGTCTAAGGTTTCTTACCCTCATCCACTGCTCAGTCTCCAGTAGCGTGTCTCCCGGCTGCAGCAATAACGTCACTTTACGTCTCAGCACGTTGTCGTCACTGGCAAGCGCGTGTGCAGTCAGTACGCTCTTGATATCCATCGTTTGCTTGCACACGAACATGCCGAAAGCCTTATCTCGTTCTAGCTGTGTAAGAACAAAAACGAATTAGTTGATTTTGCTATTAAGCTGGCTTGACAACTTGACTTTCTGATTAAGGTAAAATGAGACTGTGCTTTTCCACTAGCCTCATTCGTATTCAAATTTGCACTTACAGGGGCACTTAGGTTTACCTTCTATCAGGTAGGTCGTAAGCTTGTCTGCCACCTTATTAGTGTAAAAAGCACGAAACTGTAACAACTGACACTTTAACAAGAAATCTTTGTAACCTTTCCGCGGCGCCCTTCCATGACTCCATACGACTTGAATACGTAGAGGGAAATTGACGGGTGAAATTTTTGGAGAGGGTTGCTCACCGTCCTTACAGAAGCAGGCCCATGACGGCAGCGTGACGTGAGGAATTCATGCACACCCCCTTTAGAAGCGTGATCACACCTGAAACCCCCCAAAGACGCGGGATAGCACCCGAACCGCCCCCTGAGCGAGGCCGCAGTGGCGGCCGTGGGTCTGCTGTGAGTCCTGGGACATCCTTCCGAGGGCTTACCCGGAGCTCCCAACCGCGCGTATCTTGAGGTTTTTTAGTCGTTTATTTCTGAGGAAATTTAATATTTCTAAGTGGGTACTCAGAAATATTAGGTATGCCTACTAGTATTTGCAGATAATTTTGAAAAGTAATTTACTTTAGTAACTATAACAAAAAAAATTAAAATTCAAATAAAATTTATCATAATAAAATTAAAACTCGAACATATTACCAGCATTAAACAGACAAGGAGTTTGGATTGCTTTATTCCAATGATAATAAGTAAATGTCAAGTAAGACAAGGACAAACTATCAATCAATGTCTAACTTGACATTTTACAAGTTCAATTTTCGAATAAAATGTATTTCACGGTAGTAACTGAAGAGTCGATTGAAATGTCCTCAGAAATAAACGATGAACGAAAAATTTCTAACACACAAATTTTTCGATATCCAACTTTTTTGTCTATACATAGGTACTAATATTATAAAGCAAAAAGACTTGTTTGTTTGCATTGCATAGGATCCGAAATTACTGAGCCGACTTTTTTTTAACGTGAGGGAAAATCCTCATGGATGCTATGCCAGACTCCTACCGACTAAAAAATTTCACGTAACGCCCAACAGCCTATGGTTGGGAGCCCCGGGTAAGCCCTCGGAAGGACGTCCCAGGACTCCCGATAGACCCACGGCCGCCGCTGCGGCCTCGCAATACTACTGACCCGATTTATACAATTCTCTGTGTTGGGAAGCTACACTATCCCTGAGTGATATGGGCTATATTTTATTCCGATATTCCCACGGGAACTACACTAATAAAACCGCAAGACGTCCGCATTCGTTTCATATAATTACATACATACATATAATCACGCTTGTCTCCTATCGGGGTAAGCAGAGACTATGGCTTTTCACTTGCTACGATCCTGTAATATAACTGTCTTCATAAACGTTCGCCGGTTAAGGGTACTCTTGACCTTACCTTTTTCAAGAAAGTATCTGATTTGATCGGCATGCGTACGCCAAAGTCGACCTCTACCTGTTTGCCCATTCATTCTCGCCTCATAAATCTGCTTTGTCAGTCTATTCTTATCCATTCTTTCCACGTGTCCAAACCATCTAAGCATCCCTTTTTCGATCTTAGTCACTACATCTTCTGTTATAGCGAATTTCTTTTTTTGTCCATTAAAGTCACTCCAGCTGTACTTCGCAGATATAATTACAGATTAAAATTACAGATATAATTACGAATTAAAATATTATTAACGTACTTGTGAAACATTGAAATGATAGAACGTGTTCACAAAAGCACGAAGCGTAAGCATTGCACAATTCCCAATATACTACGAGTATACGGATGAATTAGCATGAACGCTTCCTAAATAAATACAAATGCAAAAGCACACTTCAATAATTTGCACCTTTCCATTCATTTTGAGAAAAATACGAATTGCAACCTAAATATAGCATGGTACTTCTGACTATTCGAGAACCAAGCCAGCCTACAAGTGGTGTACCTGCTTAACTAACGGACGTTGTAATGGTGAGAGAAGAAAAACTTGAAACAAACCCATTTTTTTGCGTGTGGATTGGATATGCTGAACTCTCATCTACTAAAACCACTCGTGACCTACCACTGCCTATGGCTGGGACCCTTGGAAGGATGTCCCAGAAGGCTGAAACATACACTTGTACCAACCAATCTCCCCATCAAGGCAAAGTAAGTTCATAATCGTACAGCAACAAAAATGTAGAGAGGTCCACAGCAGTAGACTTTGCAATTGTAACACAACTTCTTGCTGAAGTTTAAGATTTTTTTATACCAGGGCCTTCTAAGACCCTCTTTGAAGAACTCTATACTGTAGAAATATATCCTGACACCTACCTTCGAAGCCAAGCCTCTGTTGTGACCAAGAAGTTCATTCCACGCAGCATTGGCTCTCTGTTCGCAGTGGTCGACATAGTCCAGTTCGACCAAATCTACCAATGACACCAGCCATCGCCGGTCGTCTGCGCCACTGGAGGCAGTCCCACATCGAAGAGGTGACAGGAGAGCGTAGAAGCAGATGTAGAGGAGAGTGACTGTGGGCCTCATTGTGGATCTGAGGAAGAAAGACAAGATCGTAAGTACATAAGAAATATTGGTAAGTACGTAAGAACATAGATATAGCAGAAATAGACATTGTCATGTTTGGTATCAGAATTTCTACGGGTATATCGCAAAATTCACCACTGTAGTTTCATAATGTACATAATTTCAATGCACAAGACAATGTAGTCTGTGATGGCTGGCAGCTCGAATATAATACCTCAGGTATTGCTAAAACTATAGCTAAGCTAGCTATCTTTTAATCAGATGGTCCACATTATGCTCGTTTAGGGAGATTCTTAGTGAAAATATTATATGAACAAAAATTATGAATACTTTTGATAATATTATTATTTCCTGTCTCCCTGGCTCTACCAAAAAAGCTCCTCAAAAAGCTTAGTTTAAATTTGCCACTACGTGAAAAAGGTACCCGAGTTTTTCTGTGAATAATACTGTAACGTGAGTTTTTCATAACGCAAAAGTATATTATAAGAAATAGGACCAGTTTAAAATAAACGACCATATTTCTTCGCAATTGTTTAATGGTATCTTCGTATTATATGTATTGTTGGAAAGAATAGTGACGACCACTTCGCTGTTGCCATTAAACTAACAGGCACTTGGTTGATGAGTTCGCGTAGAAAAGCTTACGTAGATAAAGTTGAGAGTAAAATCTTGTTCTTTATAATTTTATAAAAGCTGCTATAAAAGTTTTAATATATCGCGTAAAATGATGCAGAAGAAATAAAGCTCCCGATACTCAGCGCACAGAATTTGACGCGATATCGTTTTTAATAAACTTCTATAAGCTGTTAAGTATACTTACAGTATAAGCATTAATCAAAGGTTGTTAAAGCACATTAAGATTCTCCCGTGTATAAGTTTTTCGGGTGTAACATTATAATACGATTTACATTAATTCTAATACAAGTACAATTAGCATACCTTTGTGATAATGAACAAAGGTTTTCCAAGGAATTTGATTTTACCTATTTTACTCCAAACAAAATTCGAAGCCGCTTAGAACTTTTCAAGGTTTACTGTAAGGTACCTTGGTAGCAATTTGTACCTAGTTTCGTCAAGGGGCTTATCCATTGGCGAGCCAACGAGCCTACAGTCATAGGCCGAGCGCGCAATGCCGTACGACGCCTTCGCCGTAAATTATAATGCTGCATTTACACATTCCTGCGAATCGCGAGCCTGTGATAGCTAGAGAGCTAAAATTTTCACAGATGATGTTGCTGCTATAAAAAAAGTACTAAGATTAAAAAAAGTATAGGTGGGCTCCCATAGGTGCAGAAAACGTGGCAAGAACAAGATACAAACTTACAAATTTCAAAATCATCAGTACGCTTTACATAGCTACGTTGTACTTATGTTAATGGTTGGTTAATTGTAAAATCACTTTACTCTTACAATAAGTAGAAGATATACTCAAGTAAAATCTTCTCTGGTTTGGTAAAATCCGCCCTAACGGCCTGGCCACGGGGCAGTCGCCATGGCGAAAATTTGTGCGGCGCGACCGGCGAAGCGTCTTGCGACTCAACCAAATGAATAGAAATGTACTGAGCATGCCACGCGGCACGGCGACCGGCGATGCGACCGGCGAAATGTACCGAGCGAACGACACGGCGACTGGCGGTGCGGCGAGCGAGTGAAACAAATGCATGAATCAGTACGGCGCATGCCACGGCGTCGGGCGGCAGTCGCGGCGACTAGGCCAGTGATAAAATTACTGGTCGCGGCGGCGAACGCGACTGCCCCGTGGCCTGCAAACGATGCCGCACGATTAGTCGCCTCCGCCGCCGCCACCGCCGATCCCCGTGGCCAGGCCGTAAGAAAAACAATTGCCTGGAGGTAGTAACTAAATGGTCCAAGTCTAGAGGGTATGATTAAAAAGGTACGTAAATTAACATCGCATAATTTGAACTTTGTTCAAACAACCGGCCCATTATCAATTATCTAAGCAATAACACGAACCCCAAAGAAAAGAAATTAATGAAAAAGGTCAACGAATTCAAGAATAAGGCCACCGCTATCCCGGAGACCATTCATCCTTTTTCCATTTGAAAGGGTCACGTATATAAAAAAGAAAATTAAAGAGCGGGCATTCATAAAGCGATTGTTGCTCTCATTCAACTCTATTCAAGCGAGATATTACAACTATGTTCTCTAAGTAAGAAGCACAGACCTACTGCACAGATTATAGGTCAGGGTATAATATTTACGCTGACTAGTGTAGCTGTACTCGTGACCTAAATATTATATTGTTACTTAAGTAAAGCCTGGTACTGGTGCAAAGGGTTTCCAGCTGACATGTTTGTGGACCAAGCTAACCTCATCTACAAGTAGTGTACATACCTGAGTAACGGACAGTGATGAAAATTGAAATGACATTGACGGCGAAAAGAAGGAAAACTCGAAACAAAACCAAATAATCTCCTGGATCCCCTTGGTACAGTCCAAATACTTCTCATAGTAAGAGTTAAATGAGACAAACATTATAAGATAGTATTGTCCAGCAGGGAACTCTGAAATAAGCTTATGATGTGACCGATAATTATAAGTAGCCAACGAATGTCGCATTTATGTGAATTTTCAATGGCCACTGATTACCGATTGCTCAAATTTGCTGGCATATCTTTTGTTCACATATTTTATACCATTTACGACATCGACGTTTTATTCTTGATATTTTATTCGATTGCAGTATTTTTTTGCCTTTATGTTAAAGTTGCTGATATTATTGAGAATTCGATGTTGCTTTTATGGAAAACGCTAACAAGCAAACAAAACTTTTCTCTTGATAATATTACCTATCGGGAAGTTACATATTGAGTGGCGAAATTCTGATACCTTTCATCAAAACTTTATTCATTCTATAAAGTTCTGTTGTATTCGTTGCCTATGTCAATAATTCCATGATTATGTGGTGTGGTGTGGTGAATAATGTTGGCTTTGTTGAAGTTATATTATAGCCTACCTTCTGAATACATATTAGTGGTTATTCTGCTTTACGTGGGCAAAAGAAAATAGCATTATCAGGTAAAACCAGAAAATGATTAAACATTTTCAACAGTAAGTTGTCACAATGAAGCGCTGGCGCCGAGTAGTCAGTGTTCTGTAAACGATCATTGTAGTAAGCAACATTTACTATGGCCGGTTTTTGGATGTGTGAGCACTACGTGACCACTTTGTGACATTTATTTGCGAGCGTTTCCATACTTTGGAAGGCACATTAAACCGTTGGTCACGGTTGCCAGAAAATGGTCGTCGTTGAGTCAATGTAAAAGGCCTTTAAATGCGGCTTGAAAAATTTCAACAGCGTGCAGTCATTACCTGCGCATGTCTAATGTCCATATCAACACGGCAATACAAAGAAAGAAAGAAAGAAAATTTGTTTATTCCACACACAAGAAAAAATACCAATAAAATACTAAAATACCTACATACATCCTTAAAAACTAATACACGATTCCATTGCCATACATTATGTGGAATAACGGCCGCCTCTCAGCTTAATGCTGTCTGCATGTAAAACATGCAGCCAGCGCTGGTTTTCAGAGACGGCCGGACGCGACGCGACGACTGTATGACAGACAGGCAAGCCATCACCAAAATGCAAAAAATAAAATACAAAAATAAACAAACATCGCCAATCCCAAACAAATAATAAATAAAATATATATTAATATTTTTGACAAAGAGTAAAAATTTAATTTAGAGGAATGGCAACATTTCTAGTCGTTTCCGCCTCCGACTCCGAGAGACGGACGGACGCGGAGACGCCACCACACGACCACGCCATATTTTATTTTCTTTGACGCCATTAATGTCATGTCAATTTCAATATGTACATGTACACTTTCATTTTCATTTCACTCATAATGATTTAATGAACCGGTTAGACCAGACAACGGTAACGTGCACAGAACACTTTTATCCTACGTAACGTGTTATTCAAGTACTTAATGATGAAGATAACAAAACAAAACAAACAGCAATGCCGACATTGTATGTGGAGCTGCATGTGATTTCGATCTGCATCCAGTAATTAATGTTCGTTTAAAAGTGTAAAATGTGTCCAATGTTGTGCTAATCTTTACCAGTTTTTCTACAATTTTGGGATCATTCACAATTTCTACTCACAAAACACCATGACCCTATTCTCAAAGGGGCTATTTTCACTGTCGCCGATTACAAACAATCATGCGACGCTGTGAAATAGGTAAGCAAAAACATTTTAAGTACTTGTAGAAATACCTCCGCACAAATTGGTTCGGTGTTCACTACTTATTTAAAATTAAATAGGAATTAAATGTATTTCATTATTTTTTTTTCTTTTCTAGAAATTAAACAGTAAATCTTGTACAGAAGTGGGCATTGGACTCCAACAATTTAAAAGAAGACGAGGTCTCCTGGAAAACAGGCCGTATTCCCCAGTCTCACCTCGGCACAGCTAACCCCTGGCTATTACACATCATGCTTCGACTCACCCCTACTCGACAGCTAATCCCACAAGGTAATAACAATCATACTCCACTCAGGAAATTAAGTAAATATGCAGTAACCATTAATTAAATACATAATTTCTTCAACATGTGAAATATATAATTGTATTCAAAATTAAATTACCTAAATAAGTGTTATTAAACAAATATACATACAGAAATACATAAAATTTTACAACAATAGTTCAATAGTTTAAGAATGAAAGATATTTTTCAAAAAGAAAGTGATTTCAGTTTTAGACAGAATTTATCTGTTGTGTCATATATAAAATCCTGAGATGCCGTAAAAATGTATTTTTTGTTTTCAGGCTGCGAATTGGTGGGGAGAGTACATTCCAGAGTTCCACGAGCACAGGCGTTCTGAACTCTTTGTATTACATTCTCAGTCCTCCTTAGCAGACAGGGACCATAGACTGTGTCACAATAGTTAAATTTTGAAAGTACTAGGCTATCGACCAGAAGTCTTCGCAGTGGCTCACTTAGATACTGCCGTATATTATACAGAACTTTAAGTCTGTAAAAGCAGTTGCTCACTATTTTATTAATGTTTTTCTCAAACCGTAACTCTGAGTCCAGAACCAGTCCAAGGCTGGTAGCAGAATCCACTCTCTCAATATTGTCACTCCTTATACTTATAACAGGGTCCAGTGCCACAATGGTTTGAACCTGTTTCTTGGAACCCAACACCAGGAATTTTGACTTTGATGGGTTGAGCATTAAAGAATTGCACTCTGCCCATGATGCCACTCTTGCTAAATCCTCATTAATTGCAGCTACCGCAGTTGCTGCTTCTGTTGGCTTAAAGGACTTGTAGAGCTGTATATCATCAGCATACATGTGATAGCTGCAATTTCTGATTGAATTAACTATATCTGCACTATACAATATATACAATAGAGGCCCCAAAATCGAACCTTGAGGCACCCCCCTGGATACTGGGCTAGGGTTAGACGCAATTCTGGCACCATCATCTCTTAAAATCTCCACACATTGCGACCTGTTATTTAGGTAACTATGGAACCACTCCACTGTGTCCCTGGCAAATCCATAGTACGATAGCTTTGAGAGCAGAAGTGTGGTGTTTATGGCATCAAATGCACGGGAAAAATCCAGGAGAACCAGAACAGACCCCTCCCCCACATCCCTCGCCTCCAAGATGTTACCCACTACATCTGCCATCGCGGTAGCTGTACTTCGGCCCTTACGGAAACCCGACTGCCGCTCGGGCAACAGATTGTTTACCTCTAAGTACTTCGACATCTGTGTGTGCACTACTCGCTCTAGGACCTTCGACAAACAGGGCAAAATGCTTATAGGCCTCAAATCTCCACTATGCCGAGGATCACTTACTTTCGCTATCGGGCGAACAATTGCGCAGCGCCACAAATCAGGGAACCTGTGTGTTAATATGGATGTATTGACAATATCAGTCACGGCTTGTAGTACAGACGGGACAACCATAGAGAGCATCTCCTGGCTGATCCCATCCGCACCCTGTGCGTTAGTTTTGATACTGTCAATTATCCTCCTCACCTCCTCTGTAGAGACCGGCATCAGATTGAACTGTTCCGGAGTGCACCTATTAAACTCAAAATATGTCAACTGTGAGATCGACACATTTGGGTCCCCCGGAATACTCAAGAAAGCTTTGTTAATGGCCTCAGCATCATCAAAATGATGTGGCAGTAGGGTCTCCTTATGCTTTGCCAGGATGTCGGTCTTCAGATTTTGCCACAACAACTTAGGCTCCCCTATTTGAGAATTTATGTTGGCTCCAAAATAAGCCGACTTTTCATTTTGTAGACATTTTTCGGCCAAATGTTTAAGATCTATATAGTACTTATAGTGTTGATCTAATTTTGTACTATGATATCTCGCCCTAGCTCGATCCCGAAGACGGAACAACAGGCGAATATTGTCCGTGATCCACGGCGTAGGAGGCGATCGAAAAGTCCTTGTTCTAATTGGTGCGTGTAGGTCGAACAAATTCATCATATAGGTGTTGAATGACAAGACCATTTCATCGACATCATTTATATCACCGGCCAACAGCCATAAAAAATTATGCCTATCCTCCTCAAAATGCTCCATCTGAATGTCTCTCAAAGGTCTATAGGTGATTGTTCTTGGTCTAGGCTTGGATTTCTTTAGCACCGTGTCACACACCACAAACGAATGCCGACCCAACTCAGGAATGTGATCCACCATCACACTATTGATCCTGACATCCGTACATATAACATCTATGAGAGTAGCCGTTTTGTCAGTGAAGTGTGTAGGATTCCGTACCACCTGAACCAAATTCATGTGTGACAGAAAGGCATTGAGTCTCCCCACATCACTCTCACCCAGCTTCTGCATGTCCACATTGAGATCTCCCAACAGTACCACATGATCATATGGAGCCAAGGCAACAATACTATTTGTTAAACCACCCAAAAATTGATCTAAGTCGAGCCAAGGAGGACGGTAAGCGGTACCTATTAGCAACTTTTTTCCCATCATATTAAAGGTGATCCACATTTGCTCAATGTTTGGAGTTATAGGGTGCACTCTAGTTCTAACTGAAATCCCGGTTCTAATATAAAAGGCTATTCCACCCCCCCTACCTTTTTTAATGTCCATAGGCCTGGGTATATGACGGAGTCTATAGCCCTGTACTACAGGTGCTCTAGCTTCTTGATCTGTCTTTAACCATGTCTCGTTGATGGCCATTATGTCCACGGCGTGATGTAGCATAGCCAACCTAAACTCGTCCTGCCTGGTCGAGAGAGAGCCTGCATTTAATAATCCAAATTTTAAATACCTATTTTTAATCATTTATAAAATATATAATATTATTAACACAACATACACCAATTCTGAACATGTGTGCAACAATGAAATGACAGCAAGATAGTAGGCCGCTATATTTCAAATTGTATTGATTTAGTAGGCAGCCATATTGTAAATGAGAGTGAGACATTATACAGCTATATTTTAAATGAATCATAATTTCATATAAATATTTTTTTGATTGATTTTTTAATCTTTCTGATATATCCAACAGTAAACACCTATGTATAGAAAATAACAAATTCCCCAATTGACCAATGTTTCGCCCCCCTTGATCTCCACAAAGACGTCTGTTCACAATATAATATAAATAGTTATCAACAATTAAACTTAACACAAAGATGTACTTACAATTAAAGAATAAATTAGTTTTAAACAATAACAACAGTGGGATCAACAACGCTACGGGACACACTAACACTAAATAATTTATACAGGTCCACCTCAGTCCGAACGCGGTGGGTGGGGTCCCCGGGCCCCCTGCAGGCGAGGATGGCTCCCCTCCGCGTCCACACAAAGCGCCAGCCGGCAGCACCGGCGGCGTCACGCGCTCGCCGAAACAACAGGCGGTTCGTCCTCGTCAGCCGCTCGTTGACGTAGAACCGGCGCGGGGCGGCGGCCGGCACGACGCCCTCAGTGGTGGCGCCACGGTGCACGCGCGCCGACTTCAGCAGCTCGTCGCGCACGTCGCGGCGCGCCAGGCGGGCCACCAGCACGCGCGGGCGAGCCTCACGGGGCCCCTCCGCGCTGCTGGCGTCCAGCCGGCGGCCGCCGACGCGCTCCACGCTGACAATGTCGCGCTCGTCCACCGACACTCCCAGCTTTGCGCCTATGATTTTAAACAGGTGGACGGGGTTTTCTCCGGCATGCTCTGGCACGTGCGTTATCTCCACGTCGTTCGCCAGTAGCTCTTGGTCCCGGTCGTTCAGCTCGCGCCTGAGGTCCTCCACCACGCGTTCGACCGACCCCGCTGTCCCCGCCTCAGAGTCACGGTTGGCGCCTCTTTCCTCCAAAGCTAGAACTCTAGCTTCCATGCTGTCCATTCGAGTATTGCACGTTTGGACAGACATTTTTATTGCGGCCATATCAAGCTCCATACGGCGTTGAAACGTCTTAACATCCTCACGCAAAGCACGGAGCTCCTCCATCAGTAGTCTAAACTCTCTACCTGAATTTGTTGACTGTGCCCCGTCCACTTCCAGTGGTGGCGCCACCGTCGTGGCCGGCGCACGCTCAGGCGACGATGCACGCCCGTCACTCGTACGGCCAGCACCGCAGGGCTGAGTCACGCGAACGGGCGTTTCATCATTCCCGCGCCTGGTGTCGACCCGCCGCTTACACTCCGGACAGAGCCAATCCGGTAGGGCACCACCCTTAGTCGGAAGGCCCACACACGCCCTATGGTAAACATTGGTGCATTTCCGACACTTTATAGCAGTACCATCTACCAATGATGAGAAACGTCCACAACCTCCACACTTGCTCATCTTATCGATTAGTGCAGCTACTCAACAACAGATGTCGCCAGTAACCCCTCGCGATGCAGGAATGTCTGTGACACTATATGTGTTCAGGTAAACTAGAAATTGTTTTGTTGAGACACCCACGATTCACTTATTATTTTTTAACTATTTTTGATTTATTAATATTTAATTCACTTATTCTTAGCATTAAGTTATTATCTGTACTCTTTGAAATGTTATTCTTTTAATTTTTTTGCAATTAAATGTCACTTTCACTATATTATTGTTTTTGTCCAACTGTCACCCCCTTCACACAGACAACTTTTTCAGTAATAATACAGAATGTAAATCGATACCAACACTGAATATAAGTCACTAGATGATACACCACTAATTGACATAACATTCACGCATCTAAACTTCAATTATCTATTTTTAAACATTTATTATATACTGAGCCGTTGTTAACGTGACAGCTAGCGCCATCTGTCTTCCGTTAAATTCGTTTCACCACTACCAGTTACGGGGTATTTTAAACTCAGTTGATTGTAATTTCATAAATAAACTTAGTCTAAATCGTAGCAGATTAGATTATAGCAATAAAATAAATTTCCTCCCTTTGTTAAAGCGGCAAATAATGTAATAAAACACGATAAAAAAGGGTTATCCCGGGACGATTTGATCTCATTTCAACACTCGATTTTACATGACCCGAAAATATTTTCTTAATCTTATAGCATACTGTTGGGGTTATTTGTACAAGCTTCCAAAAATTTTGCGTCTAAATAGTAGGCTCAGTAAAGTACTTGGGGCGGAATGGTAAAGCTATTTAGTAGATAGGGTACTGATGTAGATATCAGCTCTAGGTTCGTTATTTACACACGCGCTTAAATTGAGTTTTAGGTAACCGCACCTACTTTAGACTTATTTCCTTCTCTGAAAAATTGTTATTAGGTATATTAAACGAGTATTTAATTTATAGAAGAAGTACTTGCAGCTTTTATAAGTTCAGTGTTGTGTAAACGACCATAGCGTTAAGTATCTTACGCTGAGGTTAGCCCCGAGATGGGTGTCCATTAGTTGCAGTTCTATTTGTGAGCGTTTCCGTGGTTTGATAGTACTTGAAGTCACTTCTGCCAGTTTCTGCAGTAACATGGTGACGTTGAAATTTAGGTTTCTAGAGTGACTTGAAAAAAAATATCAGCAAGGTAGCCACAAAATTATTGTCTTCTTGGTAATAAGCTCTCCACCTATTACTTATTACAAACTACAACTTGTAAACTTAGATTTGAAAAATTTAAAAAGGTAAAAATTGTTTTTGATGAGATTGAAGCGTCCCGGAGACGATCAATGTAACTTTACAAGTCTCGCTTGTTTACTGAGTGTGCACTTTTTGACATTGACATCTATGCATACCCATATCTCTTTCTACCCCTTTGGTGAAAAAGGCTTCACCATTATGTAGGTATGTACTCTATGTACTTGCGTGCGAAAAGAAAACTTTCCTTTTAGCTGTAGTTCATAACAATAGTAGTACATAACAATATTTGACCGAGCGAACGAAGCGAGCTAGATTCGACATTATGGACAATTTTGTTTTCGTTCGTATGTCTGTGTGTATGTCAGTTCTACTCTAGAGGACGCATTTCTGAACCGATTTTTACCAAACTTGGCACAGGTGTTCTTTTGAGCAAAATGGGGAGAAAAGGAGTGAAGATTGTTGTCGCGTTATTTATGAACAGATGATTTTTGGCTGAAACGTAAAGGATATGATTCCTTTGTTTCTTTTTTGCTTTTTTTCCTAGATGCTCGCGAGGTCTATCCTTTGCAGTAGTACTAGTTTTAATACCATTAACTATAGGCTTAGACCATATATCACGGGACTAGCCTTTGCGAACCACCGCATACAAAAATATTCTGCCAGTTTTCATACAAGTGAAGGGGGAAACACAAAGACATATAAAATTTCATTGCATTTAAAAATGTATTAATCGACAAACGCGTAATGGCTGTTGTGTTTTAATTTTTATTGTACAGTCAACTACAATGAAATATACTAGTTTAATCATATAAAATGATGTACTGATGTACTGTGCTTTTTATAAAGCCAAAAGACCAAATGGTCATGTGCATTGGCAGAAAACAATGCTTAAGTAAGGCGCATCCTGTGGTTAGATGATCTAAGACTATAGGTAAGTGCCTACATTAGAATCCAAATTCATTCTAGCTATTATGAGAAGAATTTTCGTTGTGAGCTGTCCTAAAAATACACCAAAATGAGGCAACAAATGAGCATAGTGACGTAATAACCCATTATACTGAAAGCAACAATGGCACTAATAACCACAAATATGGCAATTACGTGGCTTTTATGACGTTTAGAGTCAGAAACCCAAGCTTAATTACTACACACGACCTCGTTCGTAGCGAGCTTTGATTAACTTGGTCGGACAATGAGGTAAGCGGGTCGTATAACAAGATGATGATATGATAAGACAGTAAATGACATTCATGTGTTACTAGTTCTGTGTCACGGCTTTGCCCGTAATACTCGTATGTAGTAATTTTTTTTTATGAATTTACCTACAAATCAGGAACTGATTTGAAAAATTGTTTTGTTGAGATTAAAGCGTCACAGAGACGATCAATGAAATTTGAAGTCTCACTTGTACACACACGTCAACGCACACACACATAATAAAAGCACGTACGTAGCTTTACTACCATTCCATTTTTAAATTGACGTGACGTCAAACTTATTAAGTTATTGATCGTCTCTGCGGCGCATAAAATAAAACAGACATGCTCTACCTTAATAATTCTTTCTTTCACACTTTAAAATATTAGCCGAATTAATATAATTTTAATTCTATATCTTCTCAGCTGGTCAGAGATATGCTCTAGATAGGCAAAGGTCACGGGTTCAAGTTCCGCTCGAACCAAACAGTCTCTTTTCTCTATAAAATATGAAAATTTTTGTGCACAAGATACGTAGTAACAATCTCATTATGGTAAATTACTTATAAGAGTAAAACGCGAAGCAGCAAAAGGACAACGTTTAGCTTAGAGCATTGGTAGATAGACTTGTTTAAATACAAACGTAAGATGGTTTCAGCCAGCTGAGACCGCAGTTTATGTTACATCAAAACATTCGTATGAAATAGCTTTACTTGTCCTTTTAGAAGGAATATTTAATACCTTCTGAGAGAATTTGGGATAGTCTTAGCCCAAGGATAGACCAAGGAGAAGTATGCAGGACTGCCCTATAAGGAGTTTTTTTTTTTCAGATTGTGTAGGTACATATATGAGGTTTGGTATGGTTACCTAACTAGACTCATTTAATAACAATAGCAATAAAAATATTTACGAAAAGATTTTCTAAAAAAAGAAACGAATTGCTATTTAAAATAAATATTTTGGAACAAATCAAATAAAATAAATATTTGGTTATTGTTTAAAAATATCTACAGAGAATAATAAATAGGACAAACCCCATTTTATTAGCGCTGAGTGGCTGAACTAACCCCAACTAGGGTCGAACGAATATTTTATGACAAGGTTACCTCATAAACGAACCTTTTGATTTCTTGTCTACATAGAGACAGACAGGGTCAAAGTATTATAACCAAGTAGCGCAACAGTCTATAATTACATAAACGAGGTTTTATTTAGGGAGCTGGCTGGCGTGATCGTTTTTTTGAATGATCTACATGAGATATACCTATTATAAGAAGTCATCTTATTATAATGCCTCAACATGACTATTGACATGGGACAGCTTTAAGGTTTGTAGAAAGCATCGTAAATGAGTTGTATCTCGGCAAGGGGTTGCAATGCCAGTGGTAGGTATAGGTCGGTTGGGAGTCCTGTGGTATCCTTCCGAGGGCTTACCAGGGGCTTCCAGTTGTAGGCTGTTAGGCAGGATACGTGAGGTTTTTAGTCGGTAGAAGTCCGGCATAGCATCCATTGGGGATCTTCCCTTCCGTTAAAAAAAAGGGGTTTCAATGCAGCTACTACTTGTTATTTTTTTATTATAAAGCTGAAGAGTTCATCATAACTCGAAAGCTGCTGTTTTCTGTTAGCCTATAATTATAACCAGTAGATTCCAATACCAATCGTGCCGAAGCTTTCTTGCAGTTTCTCACTAGCTCAAGGGAAAAGCGTGATATACCATCATAATATCAATCAGTTCTCAAACATACATAATGTTCGAGAACTTGATGAGTTTAGAAAGATATCAAAAAAGCATATTTTTCCAAGTAATTTATCAGAAATGTTGAGAGTCAAGAAAGAAATTCTATGAAGAAACGATGCCGAGAAAACTTTTTCTATCATACGTCAATTGTGTGACGAGTTGATAAAAACCGTGTGCACAGAACTCTAAGACCCGATAAAACAGTTTGCATGCTATAATAGAAACGTTACATTGTGAGCTTTTATGATCGCCAACACCCTGTTATACACTTTTTTTTTATTAAAAGACTAGCGTACGTCACACAGTCTCACCCGCGTAGCACGCGTTCCCGTCGGAATACAGTTATAAAATATAGCCTATGTTACCCGAGGACAGCGTAGCTTTGCAATATTGAAAGAATGTTTCAAATCGGTCCAGTAGTTTTGGAGCTTATTCATATATTATTCGATGCAAACAAACAATCAAATTTTTCTCAGTATACAATACTGGCAATTGAAATTTAAGAGTGAAAGAACGCGATAACACGCACGCTGAACGGATTTAGCTAAAATACGTCATGAGGCTTTATCTCAGTAACCGTGATAAGTAGAACCTAAAATTTTCACAGATGATGTATCTGTGGCCGCTATCGCTATGGCTATATTTACGTACCTCGGGAGTGTCGTGTCGGAAACTGGTGGGAAAGAAGAGGACATCACTTCTAGAGTCGCCAAGGCTAGAGCAACCTTCGCACAGCTGCGCTCCGTATGGCAGTCCCGAAAGTTGACTAGAAGGGTAAAGCTCAAAATATTCCGAGCTAACGTCAAGACCGTGCTGCTATACGGATGCGAGACTTGGAAGGTCACAAAAGTCATCTCGCATCAGTTACAAGTCTTCGTTAACCGCTGCCTCCGCCGTATTCTCGGCATATACTGGCCCTAGAAAATTTCCAACCTTAGCCTATGGGAACGCTGCAATGAGACACCTATAGAACATCAGATCAAACGCCGGAAATGGAGCTGGATTGGGCATACGCTTCGAAGGGACCGGGACCACATACCAAGGCAAGCCCTAGACTGGAACCCCCAAGGAAAGCGCAAACGTGGCCGTCCAAAACAGACATGTCATTGCAGAGGCGGAAGGCATTGGAAAGACATGGAGCGAAACAAAACGCGCAGCTCAAGACCGACAGGGATGGCGATGCACTGTGGACGCCCTCTGCCCCATCTAGGGGCCATAGGACCTTAAGTCAAGTTAAGTCAAGTATGGCTATGGAAAAATAGATAAGGCCTTTTTTTGTCTGTTTTTAGTATTCCCATACAACTAACGTGATTATTTGCTGTTTTAGGTACGGAAACCTCTGTGTGCGAATCCGACTCGCACTTCGGTTTTTTGAGATACGAAGGTTTGTGATCTGGATTTTTGTTATTCAATTACGCTCTAACTAACGGATATGGCTGAAATTTTACGTTCGTTTGGTTGGCCCGGCCCTCCCGGAATTTACGACTTCGGAGTATAGCAATCTACTGTACTCATCACCAGAAACATATGTACCGCTTTCTTTTTCAATGTAACTCTGTATTTTTGGAGAAAAACTCATGAAAAGGGGGCCGGGCCAACCAAACGCTTTCAGCTCGGCCCCCCTTGTAACTCGAAAAATATACAGCCAATTAAAAAAACACTTGAGCTTGAGAAATGTACCCCGGCATCTCGTTATACGTTCCAAAACAGATTTTGTATATTCGTAATATCAAACGATAAATCGATGTAGAAAGGGGGCCGAGCTGAAAATTTTTGATAAGAAAATACGTACAGAAAGAAGGACAAAAGATTTTTATTAAAAAACTATAAATATAGAATCTACACATGGCAAATATTATATGTACCGCCTTAGTTTCTAATAAAACTTGCTAAATTTAAAATAAACACCAACCTCAGTTCGTTCAGCTCGGCCCCCTTTAAACGTCTATAGCTTCTAAACTATGACATATTTCATTACAAAAAAACTATTTCCTGACTCATATAAAGGAGTACACTCCTTCTAAATGAATTAAGATTCTGTGAAATTAGTATTTTAATTAGATTTTTCTCCAAAATGGGATCGAAAATATCATATTGTATGTGTAGGGTGACCATGATTTCAGTGAAAATTATTAAGAAAAAGCTGCATAAATTGAGTAAATCTTTAAATGAAGAAACAACTCAACAGCTTCATTTTCCCATGTATCAAAATTTCCGCAGTGTCAAAATACCCAGTTTTACAAAATGTCCGCAGTGTCAAAATGCCCAGTTTTACAAAATGTCCGCAGTGTCAAATGTCCAGTTTTAAAAAATGTCCAGTTTTACAAAAAGTCAAAATAAAAATTATTTATTTTAAGCTAACTTTACAAAAGTAAGCGTAACTACTTATTTTTGTACTCATAACATTTTTTCTACTCAAATTTTAATAAAAATATTTTGATAATAATAATAATATATTTATTCCACAAGTAACTAGACTTATTATGTTAGTAACAATATTTCTTATTCTATGTTAGTATTCTTAACCTAAGCACACAAAATAACATAAACAAAAGCAACTACCTAATTTAAAAATAAAACAAATAGGTAGCCGGTGGTATGCGAATCACCGCCACACGTCTATCAACGAGGTGGACAACTTGCAGCAGTGATTTACATACAGGCAGTCCAATCTGCTCGCGACGCAGCTCAGGATGACTCAGATGACTCAGGATGTTTTTATTGGGTTGAAGTTTGCTCCATTAAAAGTGTTTATTTCATGGCAATCGGTTTATAAATAAAAAAGTTATATATCTCTTAAGAATATATTACATAGATATTTTGAAGCGCTCGTGGCCCCGCGGACTCAGTGTTCTGTAAACGATCACTGCAGTAAGCAACTTTCACTATGGCCGGTCCATGGATGGGTGACTATCAAAAATTTTCAGCTCGGCCCCCTTTCTATATCGATTTATCGTTTGATATTACGAATATACAAAATCTGTTTTGGAACGTATAACGAGATGCCGGGGTACATTTCTCAAGCTCAAGTGTTTTTTTAATTGGCTGTATATTTTTCGAGTTACATGAGGGGCCGAGCTGAAAGCGTTTGGTTGGCCCGGCCCCCTTTTCATGAGTTTTTCTCCAAAAATACAGAGTTACATTGAAAAAGAAAGCGGTACATATGTTTCTGGTGATGAGTACAGTAGATTGCTATACTCCGAAGTCGTAAATTCCGGGAGGGCCGGGCCAACCAAACGAACGTGTAGGAATAGATAATACTCTAGTAGAATAATACTTACGTTAATTTTTATACCTGGAATACATTCTTTTGGAAAGCAGGAACTGGCCCGAATTGTAAAGCTGCAGCTTCATGTTACAATCTTGGCACGCTACATTCGTATTTTTATAAATCCGTGATATTACTGCGGCAATAGTACCTAACGGAGTAGTAATAACTCCAAAGATTTTACTAGACAAAGCTACCGGATAAAGCTGCTTTGTCTTAATTAAGCTAAGTTTGCAGTACATATTCTCACCGTTGTAAAGCAGGGTGTAATATTCAGAATAAGACTCACGTACAACAAAATAGGTACCTACGGTTTTATATTTCCTTTTACGCAGCTTGGAAGAAGGACAATACAGAAATATACTTACATACGAAGCATTTAAATTCTAACAAGTAGCTTCCTATTATTTATACTTTATGTGTTTTGTCTGGCTAGTATCATAAGTGTGGCTTTCGCAGTAGGATTTTAGCTGTCATACTTTTATACTGAAACGTCACTAGATACGTACATCATTCTAAGGCTGGATTCGACCAAAATCGGAGTAAGGCTATACTAGGGAATAGCTCGTACTTATACTAAACGTAGAGTGAAAGTGAAGTCACTATCAACAACTAACAAGCACAACGTAACGATGGTAACCCATGTCCCATACTGAAGTACTCTATCTTGTATGGTTATCAAAGTTACGTTATGCTATTAGCTGTTGGTAAAATAGAAAGTCACTTTACTTTTAGAAGAGGTATAAGTTATTCTGCAGTATAGTCTTACTCCGACTTTGGTCGAATCCAGCCTTAGTGAATTTGTTTCAAAAACATAAAAAAATCATCCTTTGTTCGATCCTATTGTAAAACCGTCTTCAATACTTCATTTTAGCTGAGGAGGTCAAGTATTTTTTAAGTATTCGTTCTCACTCTATGAGTGGGGACATCTCTCTTTACTATATTCCTATATTATATTATTGAAATATCAAACCTGTTCTGTAATGTAATTAATGAGCGTTGTAAAAGGCAAAAAAGCGAAGATATATTATAATTGTCAAAGTAACAAGTACTACAAGTTGAAACGCTCTACGGCTTGGATATCAAAGTAGGTACCACATTTCAGGGTATCTCAGGTTTACTTAGTAGGTGGGTAAATAGGTTTGAGTAGCCTTGATAAAAGCCCAGACTCTTTACGTGCTACCATTATTTTCCATCCTTAGGTTTCCTGGCTGCAATCACTTTGACATTATAGTATTCTTCTTGTCTACAATCTCAAAAAAGAAAATTTGATTCTACTCTTTGTTGTGGATATGTTATCTGATTTTAAAATATTTACCCTGCGCAAACTCTTTTAAAAATTTTAAACATTGAGCTTTTTTCATTTTAATGGTGGGCCAAAACTCACATTGTATGAATTTATATTTCGATTTAATAGAGATACATACACTAAATCTCTCACAGTACAATTTCATATTTTTGTCTTCCTTTAAACTTTCAAACACCAATCTCCTACACGTCCTATAAATCTGCACCAAAAACGACAAACATCACATATACTCACAAATAAATCTCAACATTTATGATTTGATTAATCAACTCGATATGGTCAGAGGGTTTCCGAAACTGTAATCCCATTACCAACTTGTATAGATAATCGCTTAGCTCATGCTACGATTAATATTGTTGAAGTTGCTGAGCATCATTGAGCGCAGTAGAACTAATGTTTTATGACGGGCCATCATTAATGTAGGTACAAGGTATTTGCACATCTATGCGGGTCATAACATTATTATGTTGACGTGACTTTGTGATCTTTTAGTAGGTAATATACGTATTGTTCCCATATTAAATTTTTACTTAATAATGCGTTGGTGGAAAAGTTTGTGAACGTTTTTGCTTAGGACTTGAATTTGAATTCCGTATTTGAGTCACAAGTCACCATCAAAATACAAATTTATGTTATTGTTTCCCACGCTATGAACGAGGAGGCAACACGTCGTGAAGATTTTCCAACCTACATCTGCCATCGGCTGCCTATTCGTAAATGTCGAAATTTTTTTCAACATTATAAGTGCGCTTTTAGTGTCATGCGCGGCCATGTTTTTATTATCATGCACGCCTCAAGCACGCGGAACGCGACGGTGAGACGGTACGGTGAGGCTGGCCCGGCCAGCATGTGCGCGAAAACACGCATGACACTAAAAGCACGTATGAAAAACCCGACGGCCGGACTCGAACCGACTGACTTAAACCAAACGGGCGACCTTGTTAATTAAATGCATTTGGCTAACACTGGGCGTCTCAACTAGATTCTCGGAAGAATGAAAGATATTATTTACAGTTAAAATACTTTGGTGTCTAATATTATTATGTGAGCGTATTATGCCAGGATAGAACTTTAAATTTCTTATGAATTTTAATTTGGGCCTAAATAAGGGTAAATGAATGACGTAGGTACAAGATAATAGACTAAGTTTGTGAAATGAGAGTTTGGAGACAAAGTCTTTGTCAATGTAAATTATAAAGCCAGAGGCAATGACAGTAGGTAGTTGGGTACTCGTCATAATAACACCACAAGAACAATGTCACTTGGGAAATATTTGAAATCTTAATAATAAATTTAAGTATCTACTTGTTCTTAGAATATCAAGCCCAAGAGTATTAAACCGCCGAACTTGTAGCAAGTCTCAAATCTCTGTCTTTGTGTACCTCGATGGAACAGATACGTGATTCTGCCTATGTATCAAAACTCAAACTCAAAACTCAGACAAACATTTATTTTGCATAATCCTAATACCTACATAGGCACTTGCGAAACGTCCATGAATACAAATCAAAGTAGTACCACCAGTTCGGAACGCAACTCTCTTGAGAAGAACTGGCAAGAAACTGCGCGGGCTTTTCTTTTTGTGCTCTATTTCCAATAGTTTAAACAAAAAATCACAAACTATTGCTTGAGAATGCAGTAGAGCAAGGAGATCATTTCCTGGCTTCCTTGTCAAGCAAATAATTGTCAATGGTATATACAACAGTATAATTTACTATTTATATTTATACACTTTTTGAATACATTTACATGGTTAAGGGCATACTTTTTATTTCATTTGGAAGCCTGTTGTAAGTATATCTATGTAAAGGGCCCCACAAATTGACAGCTCACCGGCAGTTCGCAGGCAGGAATCGGACTGTCAGTTAATCTTTATTAACCGATTAACTACGTTTAACTGACAGGCCTGCCGCACGGCGCCTTGCAGGCAGGCTGTTAATCTGTAAGGTCCTTAAGAATTTTTAAAATAAAAGTGGTCTTAAAATACAAGTCAAGTTTTACTATTTTTTAAAGAAGCTGCTGCCCGGGGATTCGAATGAGCACAGTAAGTATTGAATGCCACATGAAATGAGAGTAAAATTAATTTAAAACTAGGCTCTGGCAACATTATCATAAACCAACTGCTCATTGTGGTGACTAAAATCACTACAAAGAACCCAGTGCTCCCAATAGTAGGAATTATTAGATGTTTACAACTTCTTATACATTCACTGGTAGTTCTCGTCCCTTTACTAAAGAACGAAATCCATGGAGATTACCCCGGATTTTCTTTGGACCGAAAAGTTCGAAGTTGTCAACCTATCGAACTATTTTGTTTCTATTGTGAAAATGTCAATACGTGATGAATTTATGAATCGGAAACTTTCTGAAAGGCCAAGAATATCTAATAGAAGAATAGGTAGGTATATAATATATTTAGATCTGTTAGTATAGAAATAAACATTTTAGACAGATATTCTAAGTTGTATCTAAGACTTTTGAAATATTTTTTAGGGTTCCGTAGCCGAATGGCAAAAAACGGAACCCTTATAGATTCGTCATGTCTGTCTGTCTGTCCGTCCGTGTGTCACAGCCATTTTTCTCCGAAACTATAAGACGTATGCCATTGAAACTTGGTAAGTAGATGTATTCTGTGAACCGCATTAAGATTTTTATATAAAACTAGCTGACCCGCGCAACTTCGTTTGCGTAAGAGAGAGAGAGAAATAGAAAGGTCCCCCGTCGTCGCTTCTATTCTTATCGCGTGGTTTTCTGTCGCGTGTATTCACGTTGTATTATTTTGGCACAACTTGGATTATCATTAAAATGGTTATTGAAAACGAACCTAATTCGAAGCACTATCAGTAGGGTTACGGAATATTTTACTTTCCCGTGACTCTACTGGATGCCAAGGGAAATATGGGTCGACATGCAGCAGCGCCACTGGTGTTGCAAACGTTCGCTATGCGAATTAGTCCACTACAGTAACCAACCATCAGGTGGACCGTAAGCTTGTCTGCCATCTTAGTAGTATAAAAACTGGTCAAGTGCAAAGCGGACTCGCGCAAAGAGGAAATAAATAAAGAATAAAGTATATATAGGAATAAAGTCCCTTAATGAGTTCCATTCCGAACAACGGTTGGCCGGTTTAGTTGGTCGGAGTGGAAAGACAGAGGGTTCCGTACCAAAAAAACAGCAAAGCATCACGTTTGTTGGATGGGAGCCCCCTTAATCCCCCCCCCCCCCCCTTTTCTGACGTTAGTATTTGTTGTCATAGTGGCTACAGAAATATATCATCTGAAAATTTCAGCTCTCTAGCTATCACGATTCCTGAGATACAGCCTCATGACGGACAGATAGACAGACGGACAACGAAGTCTCATAAATAGGGTCCCGTTTAAGGGCACGGACCCTAAAAATCGTTTCTATGTGCGCAACTATGCCATTAATCTAATTTCAAGGTTCTAGGTCTCGATCTAAGTCAGTTTTTATTTTTATATCAATCAAATCAGTATGTACGCTCCTGGACGTAGGGCTCTCCTAATTTACGTCCTGCGGCTTCAGCATCCAGCCTGTGACCTCTTTCTTTCTCGTATTTATGGATTGTGTAGGTCTTCAGACTTTCGAGGCTGAGGTGACCCGTACTAATACAGTTTCTCCTATTGTGACCAGACATTTACTCTAGATTTCATCTGCTAAATGTTCATCTATAACGCCTCTGATCGTTTGTATTATTCCTGTATAAAATAAGAAAGTTAGCGAAAATGGTAATAAATACTCTGTGATAATCGGAACCGTGTACACATTACCTAGAACTTGTTCTTTCATAATTCCTAGCCAGACATGTACAGGTTTTCCTTCTCACAATATAATGTATTTTTGACTTACAAATATGAAGGCAATTCCGCATATTGTATTTTTGACTTACAAATATGAAGGCAATTCCGCAAAAATCAATAAAATATGCAGTTTTTTGACATTTATCAAAAATTGCGACCATCTTTTTTAAATCGAATTGAGCTGTCAAACATGACAATGTGTCAAAAAAAAATTAAAAAAGTACCGACTACGGAGTATTAATATGAACTATGAGGCAAATCCCCCCTAAAATATTTTTCAACCCCATTTAACCATGTTAAAAGAAAAATTTCAATAAAATACAAAACACGTCCCCTATCAATTCAGTTAAAGATGTTTTATGCCAAATTTGAAGAATATCGGACCAAGGAATCATGTTGTCCCATACAAACTTTGCAACCCGTGTTTACCCCCTTAGAAGTTGAATTTTCAAAAATCCCTTCTTATTGCTCGCCTACGTGACATAAGGAGCATTTGTGCGAAATTTCATGGTTCTACACCCAGCGGTTTAGGCTGTGCGTTGATCGTCAGTCAGTCAGTTCTTGTTTTTATATATATGGACTAGAAAAAAAGCAGTAAATTTTGGGGGTCCCCATACTAAGAACTGAAACTGAAACATTTTTTTTTCTTCAAACCCATACGTGTGGGGTGGGGTATCTATAGATAGGTCTTCAAAAATGCTATTGAGGTTTCTAGGGGGTGCCCCCCCCCCCCCTCTAACTTCTAAACTAAGAGAATGATAAATCTAAAAGAAATATATAATGTACATTGCTATAAAAACTGCCAACGAAAATTGGTTTGAACGAGATCGAGTTCGTATTTCTTTGTTAATACGTCATAATCCGCGATTTTCGCCTGTAAAAATTACTACCACTGCGAACGTGTTAAAACATCAATCAAAGTTACAACGAACTACAAAAACTTTTATATTATGCTACTTTCTGCTAAGGAACCCTTCATGGGCGAGACCAGCTCGCACTTGGCCGGTTTAATTACAATTGGTTTATTGTGTGTGTAGGTACATTTTTAACAATAATTATTATTTTTTTATTTCAGATCATATCTACCTATACATTATCAGCAAACAATTCAATTCAATGAAAAATTAAAGTTGCTCTGAAAATTTTTAAACATAAGTACAGGTAAGTACCTATGCAATAAATTTCAGGGTGACTTTCGAAATAAAGTAAGTATAACACCAATTCACCTCATAACAAGGCAAACAAAACCTAAAATCAGATAGCACGTTACCAATAAACCGGTAAATGAGAAATATTGCAACTTCCAACCAACAATTTTATCTTCACAACCAATGATAGCTCTCTGGAATGAAATCCGATTAACACCTGCAAAAGTTTCGACATTTCCAACATCAACTGAATTGGGGCTCGTTAAACTATTTGGCTTGTAGACCCATGTTGGTTGATGAGAAAATTGGTATATTTTTGTTAAAAAAAATGTGTATACTTTATTTTTGTTAACTAACAGCTTCATAACTAGCTATGTGTAAGTACTAATTCTCTTTGCTGTTTTGTAACCAGGTGCTTACGAGTATGAACACACGTTTTTTTCTATTATGCATTTTTTCATAATCAGGTAAGTTAGGTATCTATCTCGTAATAAGGTGGTGGATAATTTTTAAATAAACTGAAAAAATAGCAGTAAAGAATAGAATGGAAAGAAAATAAGTCCAATCAGGCCAAAGTTTGGAAACTTTCAGGCCAAATTTCAGCAATATTTTTTTCTTTTTCGAGGAAGAGTGTTAAATAAGCATCTCTTCGTAACTGGTTGCAAAACTGAAGAAAATTATTTATTCATAGCTGGCTATGTATGGAGTGGTTCGTTACAAAATTGTCTGAAAAGATTTAAAGGATAGCAATGTCTATTAGAGTCAATAGAACATTATTACTCCCACTCCACAGATACTGTGTGTCACTCAAGTTACAATGGTCTTGAGTTTGGTGTGAGAGATCTTATTCAGTTACAAAAGTGTCTGAAGGGATTTAAAGGATAGCAAAGTCCACTTAAGCCATGGAACATTATTACGAACACTACATAGATTCTGCATGTCAGCATGTCACTCAAGGAACGCATAGTCTTAAGTTTGGTGTGAGAGATCTTGTAGTTACAAAAGTGTCTAAAAGATTTAAAGGACAGCAAAGTCCACTTAAGTCATGGAACATTATTACTAACACAACATAGATACTGCATGTCACACAAGTAGGGAATGCAATCCCGCAGCAAGATTGTAATCCCGGTATTTGCGGGACTGAGCAATCTCAGTCCCGCGGGATCCCGGTATTTGCGGGATCCCGCATATTTCTGAAAGTCATTGAGAAAAGAATAGAATTCTGTAGCATACATCCATCTAGAACTGAAAAATAGTCACCCCCTTAATCCCCGAAGGGGTAGGCAGGACGAGGCATATGGTGTCATCTCATACCTAATGACCTTTTCTCAAAATTTCCCATTCTCAAAATATGTGCACTACAGGATTAACCCCGCTCAATACGACTTGGATAGGTTAGGTTAGAAGGCTAAGGTCGGAGCGGAGCGCAGCGAAGCTTCCGCATTTCGAGAAAAGGACATTATGAGATGAGGCGAGCCGGGCCTTCAACTTGACTTAGTTGCCATTTTACCGGCAAACGGGACCAACGGCTTAACGTGCCATCCGAAGCACGGCAACGCGCAAATAAATGTCACAAAGTGGTCACCCATCTAAGGACCGGCCATAGTAAATGTAACTTACTGCAGTGATCTTTTACAAAACACGAGTCCGCGGGGCACAAGGAAAAATAAATTATTTAATATCATTTTTGTATTGAAATTATTAAACCGATATACATATAAGTAACTACTGCTCGTTCGCTCTAACTTTGCCGTTCGGCTCCATACTAAAGTCGAATTTTTAATTAGACGAAGTAAATTGACAGCCACTAATGTCACTTCTTCATACAATGTTGCTTATTTTCTATGACAAAGTGACATTAGTTACTGTCAATTTACTTCGTGTAATTAAAAATTCGGGTATATGCCTCTACGCCAGCAGCAAAGTTAGAGCGAACGGGTAGTAGCTGACCCGCGCAACTTCGTTTGCGCCACATAAGAGAGAGTATTACCTGTTCCCGTCGCATTTACTCCCGTCGCGTTGCGTTGCGTTTACTCCCGCAGCGTCTCGTCGTTAATATATAATACTACGTGAGAGAGAGAGAGAGAGAAAGGTTTTTCGTCGCGTGTATTCCCATTGCATTATGTTTAAGAACAATTTCGTTTATGAAAGAGTTAATACGTGGCATTATTGTAGAAAAAAATTGATTGCCATAAAAATGGTTATTGTGCACCAACCCAAAGATAGACACATGCTATCGCGCAATTTTTTTAGAACTTTTTTAAGAGAAACAATTTTGTAGTACATTTTTTACATAACTATAAATATTTACGCAGCACACGCAACGAAGCTCTCAAAAGGAATAACTTATCCCCCGTTTTTGAAACATTTACTCCTCCGCTCCGCTCCTATTCATTGTAGCGTGATGCTATATAGCCTATGACACTCCACAATAACGTAGCTTTTTATTGGTGAAAGAATTTATAAAATCAGTTCAGTAGATCCCGAGGTTACTCCTTACAATTTAACAAACACACAAACTTTACTTCTTTATAATATTAGTATAGTAAGTATAGTATAGAAGTATAGATAAAATAGCTACTGCAAATTGTTAGAATCGCAGAAAACATAGCATGTCAAAATTTTTGTCTGCCAAACGACTCCTAACTTTCCATGTCAGATAGCCAGCAAGCAATGTAGGTACGAGATAATTTAATACTTTTATAGTACAAGAAAGGTCAAATCTCCCTGTCCTGATTAAATCACTAAAATCAAATAAGTACGTAATTAGGTTATATATTACGTCAAAATTGCAAAGAACTTTCTCAAACCGAATCAGTTTGTGCGCTTCCGCTTACAGAATAACACATGGCGTTTACCTTTGCACAATCCCGCTAATCCCGCGGGATCCCGCACGATTTACGTGCGGGACTGGTCCCGCAAAAATACTGCGGGATCCCGGTATTTCGGGATCCCGGTATCCCGGTATTGCATTCCCTACACACAAGTAACGAATAGTCTTGAGTTTGGTGTGAGAGATCTTGAGTGGTTAGTTACAAAAGCGTCTGTAAGATTTAAATGGAACGTTATTACTTACACTACATAGATACTGCATGTCACACAGGTAACGAATCATCTTGAGTTTGGCAGTAAACACAAGCGCGTAGGTTACTAACAAAGGCTCCGTCAACCCTCATGCTGTTTGGTTACATGCCGAGTCATATAATCAACAATAGCGATAGTGTGAATTATTAATGTACTGGAGTGATTTAGGTGGGTGGGTACTTATTAATGATTTTCAGGATAGCTATTAATACTTGGTCGAACGGTTTGAATGAATCGATTCCTCTGTAAGTAGTTATAAAAAGTAGCAAAGCATTTACTTTGCACTGACTGCCTCGTCTTCGATACTGATTTGTGCGCGAGTGTGCGTAGCCGAGGGTAGATTTGAAAAAAGTACATAGGTACATAAGATTGCGTTCTGTTCATTATTATTTTGTGGCAGTGTTATTAACATAGTTTTTGTATATTTTTGTACTTAAAATTTAATTTAAGGGTACCTACATTATGTGTAAAACAATAAAAATACCTGTAAATAAAATTAATACACGAAACATTCTAACGTGAATATTTTAGTCTGTCATGACATGTGTGCATTTCACATTTTTAAGCTATTGCATAGCTTCTATCGCGGGCTTTGAGCGTGGAGACCGAATCCAGTAATTCCGTCACGAAAAAAAACCTAACACTCGGCTATTCTCGGCCACGCTCGGTCACGCTCGTGCATCTCGCACTTCATATAATTATACATACACGTGAGCGTTCGCGCAACGGGTTGGGGTGCGGTAAGGTGGGTGAGGAGGGGTGGTGTGAGGTGAGGTGAGGTGGTGTGGGGTGGGTTGAGGTGGCTTGGGGTGGGGTGGCTTAGATTGAGTTATGGCGGAATGAGATGAGTTTGAGTGAGGTTCCAGTGGAGAGTGGAGAAGTTTACAGTGAGGTATAGCTACGTACAGTGCGGTACAGAAAAGTACAGTGAACTACAGTGAAGTACAGTGAGGTTCACTGTGGTTCTGTGATACCTCAATGTTACCTCAATGTTAATAACACTGCTACAAAATAATAATGAACAGAACGCAATCTTATGTACCTGAGGTACACTGTACTTCAGTGTACCCACTGAAGTACAGTGTACCTCACAGAACCACAGTAAACTCACTGTAGTTACAGTGAATTATTGCGAGTTACAGTGCGGTACAGTGAGGTACAGTGAGGAACAGTGAGTTACAGTGAAGTACAGTGAAGTACACTAAGTACAGTTAAGTACAGTGATGTACAGTGAAGTAAAGTGCAGTACAGTGGAGTATAGTGGATTACAGTTGAGTACAGTGGAGTACAGATGAGTACAGTGGAGTACAGATGAGTACAGTGGAGTACATATGTTTATAGAGGAATACAGATGAGTGCAGTGGAGTATCAATGTGTACATTGGAGTACAGAGGAGTAAATTGGAGTACAATGGGTTACAGTAGAGTACAGCTGAGCACAGTGGAATACAGTTGAGTACAGATGAGTGCAGCAGAGTAAATATATGTACAAAGGAGTACAGGTAAGTACAGTGGAGTACAGCTGAGTACAATAGAGTACAAATAAGAATATTAAAGTACAGTTGAGTACAGATGAGTACAGAGTAGTACATATGAGTACAGTGTAGTACAGATAAGTATAAAGGCGTACAGATGGATAAAATGGAATACAGTTTAGTATAATGAAGGACAGATGAGTACAGTAAGGTACAAATGAGTACAGTAAATTACAGATGAGTATGTTGAGTACAGTAGAGTACGTAAGAGTACAAATAAGTACAGTGGAGTACAATGGGTTACAGTAGAGTACAATGGATTACAGTTGAGGACAGCTGAGCACAGTGGTATACAGTTGAGTACAGATGAGTGCAGCAGAGACAATATATGTACAAAGGAGTACAATGGAGTACAGCTGAGTACAATAGAGTACCCCACTGTACTCTATTGTACTCAGCTGTACTCCACTACAGTGGGGTACAGTGTAGTACAGAGGAGTAACGAGGAGTACAGTGGAGTACAGTAGCGCAAAGTGGAGTACAGTGGAGCACAGTGAAGACAGTGGAAAACAGTGGAGCACAGTAAAGCACAGTAAAATGCAGTAAAGCACAGTAAAGTACAGTACTTTAGAAAAGTAAAACATTTACTTAGTACTCACTTTACTTTTTGCACATAGGCCTAAAAATATGCCTTTGCTGAAATAATTACACTCGTAATTGATTGATTTGATAAAAAATGCTATGTAATAGCTTTACCGCGGCAGTCTCCGAGTGCCACACATCTTTTTTTAGTTAAAGCTAAACTATTGGTTCGAAACACTGTAAAAATGGCACTGGAATGTAAAAAATACATACACCGACTGACAGTTCCGCCGAATTGTTGACATGTCTGGGTCGGGTAATGCGTAAATTAGTTTTTAAACGCATACTAAAAACAATATTTTTACATCATGCAGTTATTTTTGAAGTATGATCAGTAAAACACATGGTTTCAGTCGTTGTATTTGTTTATTTACTATAACATTTCTGGGCCATTACTAAATATACTACCCATTTCACTCAATCAGACTGACTGCTGTTTATTTCTAATATTAATATCAATATCAATACATATAATAAAATCGTAACAGGTCGCTGTCTGTACATGGAAGATAAATAAGAAAAAATATTATAGGGGGGCTTTATGAACGCAATAGAACCCAAAACAATGATTTTTAGAATTTTTGTCTGTTTGTCTGTATGTCTGTATGTCTGTATATCTGTTTGTCTGTACGGTTGTGCACGCTAATCTCAGCAACCGCTCAACCGATTGCAATGCGGTTTTTTTTATTGTTTTGAGGTTTGCTCCAGTTAACATTTAGCGTTTGTTTTATGTAAATCGGTTTAGAAATAAAAGAGTTATAACACTTTTAAGAATTAGATATTTTGAAAATTTTAATTGTAGGGGTTTCTTTGAATGTGAGTGAACCTAAACTGGCGTGTTGGCTTAATCATATAAGAGCTTAATGATTAAGACTATTTTTAAACAATTCAGTCCGCGCCGAAGGCGTGGACTGAATTGTTTTAAAATAGACTTAATCATTAAGCTCTTATATGATTAAGCAAACAGGGCAGTTTCAGACGCTGCTTGATGACTCTGATGAAGAAATACCTTTCCTTTCATACACCTTATGTGACGTAAACGAAGTTGCAGGCTCAGCTAGTATTGAATATTATTGGATATTAAATATACAGACTTATGTATTTTTCTACGCCACCGCCATGGAATGCAGTAGCTGGTTACGAAATGGTTTGTTACAAGTGATTTAAAGGGTAGCAGAACCCGTTAGAGCCATTTTCGTATAACTGCTTTTTACAAATAGTTAATAGTCTTGAGTGTGGCAATTAACAACCTTTTTTGAGACAAGATATTTTGCCCAGTCTTACACACAATAATTATGATCACTTTCTTGTCTGTACAAAGTACACGTCATAATAGCTCCTGCATAGGTATCCCACCAATATTTGTTCTGACCAGGGATTGAACATGCGCCTTCAGCAAGACCATAGTACACTTACCATTATGTCACCGTGGTAGCTTATATAAACAGGTCTTATATTTGCTTAAAACCAAACACTTTAGTAGGAAACTGTGGAACATCGAACTAAGCCATTAAGCTTGGGTACTTAATGACGCCATTTCGCTTCACCCGTCCATCCAATCTGTACAACCTGATTGTGTAGAGCACCTGAAAATACGTGAACGGTTTTCAGGTGGCGTCAAGAGGCGTTGTGGGTAGCAAGAGATTAAGTTCGGTTTGTGGCATCAATATGTACGATTTTCGTTACAACTAGTATCATTTTGTACTAATTTCCATTTTGTAATCTACTGACTTGTTATAATCTTTGATATTCTGCCTATCTTGGGGATACTTCGTGGGAAGATATTAGTGTTTTATTAATTTATATTGTAAAGCGGAACGTTGTCGCATTATCAACAATCTGGAAGGTAAGGTAATCCTATCTCATCCTATCAGTACAAGTGAAGTTTTTCAATGTGTAATCCTATCTTCCTTTTCTACAGGGGTAAGATCCATTATAACAATCCTTGACTGTTGTTGTACGCTAGGATTAGCGAATCGCGGGTGTGACATTTTACATCGCACCTTTTAGATTAAATTAAGATAGTAATAAGAGCTCTGGGATATATTTAACTGATAAACATAAAATAACATTAAATTTTCCCAAATAATATTATCTTACTATTATATAACATATCTTACTATTATATAACATACATATAATATATTATATATATATAACATCCTATCAAAGAAACTCAACGTGCAGTCACGTAAAGGGTTTATCAAGGAAATGGCGGGAAATGGTTACTTCTATGGTTCCGTGGTTAAAAATATTCTAATGACTAACAAAAATTAAAGGCAAGTTGACTACGATCAGCCTCAGAAGTAGATTAATACAATTTAAATTTACAAAATGGATTCATGAATGAGAATTTACCAATAGTATTTATTGGTAACAATCTTGTTAAATAGAGTAATACAGAAAATTTAATTTTGTTATAGATGAGTTCTAGGTACCTACGTGTAAATTTTCATTCATGAATCTATTTTGTAAATATGAATTGTGTCAATCTTCGTCTGAGGCTGACTGTTATGTGTCCTGTCAGTAACTCTATGATTAAAAATTTTAACAAACATAATATTGTCCAATATTATTTTTTTAAAAACCATAACAATAACATATTAGTTTATGAACTGCACTGTACTCAACAAAATTTTCCCATATCACCCTCATTAAAACTATTTCCAGCAATATAAACTCTAGCACGTTGTGCACGAAATGTGACGTGAAATGACGTTCCCGAGAGTGGTACATGCAGTTGAAAATTAAATGCATAAAAGCAGACAGGCAAAGATCCAATTATAACTTAAGAATATTATCAGCATTTTATTCGTAACTTCAAATAAACATGATTGAACAAAGAGTGTTTTGTTGGTTAACTCCCCAATCACACAAACATGGTTAGATATTGGCTAGTATTGAAAATGGATACAATTGCTAAGGAAAGATTTTCCTATACTTTGTTCTAAAGTAAATCAAAAACCATTTATTTTTCGGAAAATAATAATTCATAAAAAACAAGTTTTAGTCCCTACTGAATGTTTTTCAGGACAAACCAGAAACAGGGTTTTTGTTAAACAAGGAACTCTAAAAACAAAATGTCCGTGAAATTCTCATAAATTTTATCTTGAACACGTATTTGATTCCCGACAAAATTGCCAGATCATCTTCGTTATTTTATTCCAGATCATTAGATTAAACCATTCATATGAGTAATATGTTACAAGAAATGAAAAATGTACATATATGGCAACTGCGGGGGAAATGTATGAGTTTAACGATATTGAAATTGTGTAATTACGAGTACAATCGATTTTTGGAAAATCTACATCCCACCAAAAACATTCTGTAAAAAACTAGCCAAGTCTCGTTGGAGCTACTTGTTTATCTCTAAAAAGTAATGAGATCTAGACAAAGTCGTGCCAAGTCTAAGGTTCCTTACTGCGATTACTTTATTATTATAGTTAATGTTGTGTGACTTGGCCGTTGAAAATTCTTTATACTTGAGTGTGTACAAGTCAATTTTGTTTACACGTAATGTTATATCTGTTGTAACTACCTATGTTTGTTAAGCGAGATAATAGCCCATACTGGTATTGGTAATTGGACGCTAGTGTCTCATTTTAGGCTGTTATTGATTGGGCAACACATGCATTCAGCATTGACATTATTGACAATGCTGACTTCTGCTCTCTTCTTTTTGAAGCGGCAAATCGACCACCGATCTAACATAAAATAGACGTACAGAAGGACTTCTATCAATGATTATAATAATAATAATTGACTAGTTATTGAATTAACGTTCTCCAAGTGGTAATTTTCGCTCGTCAATGGATAGCGGTTCTGGCGACAGATTGGTGCAATGGTGTCATGAAGCATCTTGTTTTGTACCCTTGTGTACCCTTCAACGGCCAAGTCACACAACATTAACTATAATAATAAAGTAATCGCAGTAAGGAACCTTAGACTTGGCACGACTTTGTCTAGATCTCATTACTTTTTAGAGATAAACAAGTAGCTCCAACGAGACTTGGCTAGTTTTTTACAGAATGTTTTTGGTGGGATTTCACTTCTTTTTGTAGAAACGTGGGTATATTGATTTATTTTATTAGATTTTCTTATTAGACGCAGTTTTTTTCTTTTGAGGTGTAGTTTTTTTTATTATTACAGATCTTTCTTTTCTTTTTTTCCGGTTCTGATTCTTGTACAATAGTTTTTTGTATTGCCCATTCGCGTTCATGCCGTTATATTTTGACCAAATTTTGAGCGAAATTAATATTTTAGTGTAATTTGTTTATTTAATTAGTGTAATTTTCGAGTAGAATAAAGATAATCATTCGACTATTTCTTCTTGTAAACTTGTAAGTATAAGTAAGTATAAAAGCCAGTCTAGTCTTATCCAGATTTTTCCTTTAATTTTATTTATATTTGTACTAGCTGACCCGCGCAAATTCGTTTGCGTCTTATAAGAGAGAAAGAGCGCGGTGTGCTATTGTTATTTTGATATCATGTTTCACGTCATTTGTTCCCGTCGCGTTTACTTCCGTCGCGTCGTTACTGTTCATTATTTTAGAAATAATTAACGTTACTGTGATCGAAAACCTCCCAAAGACGCGGGATAGCTCCCGCATCCCCATAGGTGAGGCCGCAGTGGTAGCCGTAGCTCCGCTTACCCGGGGCTCCCAACGGTAGGTTGTTAAGCAGGATGCCTGTGTTTTTAGTCGGTATGAGTCCGGCATAGCATACATGTAGGATTTTCCTCATGTTAATAAAAAGGTAACGTTGATCGAACGAAATGAATAGATCGAAAATAGGTTTTTTGTTAAAGAACTTTTTAACTTTTCAATTTTGTAATACATTATTTTTATGTAACTTTAACCATTTACGCAGAGGCGCAACGGATACTCTTATATCGATTAAATTTTCCCCGTTTTCAAAACATTTCACATTGCTGCTCCGCTCTTTCAGTAGTTTCAGTAAGGCTTGCCTTGGTATTTGATCATGGTCCCTTTGCAGCGTGTGTCTAATCCAGCTAAACTTCCGACGTTTGATCTGTTAGTGGATAGGGGTCTCACTGCAGCGTTCCAATAGGCTTACGTTCGTGATTTTAACGGGCCCGTATAATACCGAAGATCTGTTAGCGGTCAACTCGGAACTTGTAGCTGGTGCGAAATGTCTTTATTGACCTTCCATGTCTTGCATCCGTATAGTAGTACAGTTTTAACGTTGACTTTGTTTTGGGTTTCACTTTTCGAGTCAATTTTCGCAACTGCCATACGGGGCGCAGCTGTGTGAAGTTTGCTCTTGTGCTCTTGCCTTGGCGAGCCTCGAAATGATGTACTCTTCTAACCCATCAGTTTCCGACACGACACTCCCGAGTTACGTGAATTAGTGAACGCGCTCGACATCTGTGCCAATGCGCAGCGAAACAGACTCTTCTCCCCACACCTCATCTCCTGCGTCTGTCGATTTTATTTTCAGTCCTTCCATTCGCTGTCTCATTTTGCACGTTGTCCTGTAGACATGCATGACGGCGTGTGTCCAAATTGGAGATAGTACAGATGGATCAGTTTTGTTTTGTTGTTGGTGATGGTCAGACGTGTTAGTGACTTTTTAGTAAATTGGTTAAATAAGTGAAATTGATTGCTGTGATTGGCTGTTGTGCGAATTTTAGATTCCTTATTCCTCGTGCAGTGTTTAAACCTGAGGTGTACGCCCAGTGGGTGGTCCTGAAGAGGGATAGCAAATATTTCTCAACACTTACCTCAATTCAAACCAGAAAACATTCCAAAAAGAGAAACTGTCGGTGAGACGCGAACTGGGGTCGGCGGATTGGCGGGCGTGTGTCTAGCACTCTACGCCACGGAGACATCTGGCCAAGCGAGCGAAATAGCCGTGTGCCCTTGTGATTCCATATATTTTATTTTTTACTATTGTTAATATTTCAAGAACAGTAGAATAATGCCTCGCACTATTTATTCGCCGCCAAAGACTTCACCTGCAACCCGAAGGCTTCAAGAAACGCGATCTGAGCCGGATGTATCCGTGACGGCCGTCGAATCTATACCCGATTTTAAGGCATGCCACTCCAAGAACACTGCAACAAGACCTGTTAAGCGCCTTAGGGGTGAAGAAGTTCATCCGCATATGGACCAGTTTGAGGAGCTCAAGAGCATGTTGATGTCCTGGAAGGCCGATCAGGATGTTATTCTTAATAAACTGGTCGCCGATGTTACCGATTTGAAGCTTCAAAATGTTGCATTGCAAAAGGCAAAAATAGAACTTGAAAAATCTTTAGCATTCGTGAACTGTGGCTACGAGGAAATTAGGAACCGGCTCGAAACCCTGGAGAACAACTACGCCAGGGTGCAGGGTGCTGACGGGGTGACGGTGGCTAGTTTGCAGAACAGGATAGACGCTATGGAACAACAAGCGCGTCAATGTAATATTGAGATTTGCAATGTACCTGAGAAAAGGGGTGAGAATTTACTTACATTGATGGATACTATAAGTAGACTTGCTAACTGCCCTGTGGCGCCGACTGATATCCTGTCCATACATAGGGTCCCCCATGCTCAACAGCGCGATGGAAAACCCAAGAATGTTATTGTGAAACTGAGGTCGAAAATAATACGTGACAATTTAATTAGCGCCTGCCGGAAAGCTGGGAGCATTAAGACGGATCAGGTTGGAATTTTGGGTGCCTCATTGCCAATCTATCTGAACGAGCATCTAACTCTGAAAAACAAAACTTTGTTTCGCAAATGTCGTGATATTGCCCGTAAAAGAGGATACAAGTATGTTTGGATCAAAAACTCGACTGTACTGGTCCGTAAATCCGATGGTTACCCTGCATTTGCCGTCCGATCTGAGGAAGATCTTGAAAAAATTAATGAGAGTGAGCAAGCGAGTACATCTGCTGTTACTAGACACTAAATATATTTTTAGTTTTAAGTTTTTCATGCTAATTTTATGTAATTTTTTAGTATGCATACTGATTCAACTTGGTAACCATATCAGTCTAATAATGATGTGCGTGTGTTTGCTATTTTTCTACCTGGGTCTGTTTGGTTCTGTAGTTTTTTATCAGGTACTATTCTGCAAGTGTTACTCTTCTGTAAGCTGTGATTATTTCGCACCTAATTTAAATTACTGTTGTTTCAAAATTATATCATGCGGTAACTTTCCGAGAGGTTGCTGTGGCGAGGAAACTCTTAAATATTTTGTTAATTGTATTGTTATTGTACCGTTATTTTTAAGGTGTTTGCGGTTCCAAAATGCTGTGTGCTTGTCGTGTATTGCAACATATCGTATAAATAGTATGTATTCGTTATTTAATTGCAATCAATGGCGTCTAATAATTTAGTAATATATTACCAGAACTGTGGCGGGTTCCGCTCAAAGCTGCAGGCACTACATAGGAATGTTTTGGCTAATTCCTATGATGTATTGATATTCACCGAAACGTGGCTTACGCCGGATAACACTGACAGTGAAATTGTTGACGACCGCTACCTTGTATTTAGATGCGACAGGAACAGAGTTACTACTGGAAAGCGTGACGGGGGGGGTGTCTTGGTGGCAATACGTCGCGACCTTAAACCAACTGAAGTGACTACGCAATTTGGTGACAACTTTATAGAGCAGGTTATAGTACAGCTGCCCGCGGTTGAAGTCAACAAACGTCATATCATTAGCAACGTTTATATTCCACCGGGTACCCCGCATGACGTATATAGTCAGTACTTAGATATGCTACAACGTATCGTTAATGACTCAACGGTTGACTCTTTTTATATTGTAGGTGATTTTAACATTCCATGCATAAACTGGGTCCCGAACGGGAGTCATGTCGTTGCCTGTATAGACTCATCTTTGGATACCGTCGCTCGAAATTTGCTAAATTTCCTATCTCTCACTAATGGTCTGCAATATAATCACTTTAAAAATGACTTGGGTCGCACACTTGACTTATTTATTTCTAACATCGACTCAGAAGCCGTAGTTTGCTGTCCACTATTGAATGTAGTTAATCATCATCCACCATACTCCGTTATCACCCAGTTGAAAGTGCGGTTCAACCCAATGAAACGTCAACCGACGCGTACCTACAACTACCGGAAAGCCAACTATGGTGGAATTGCTGAGGAACTGAATAGGGTTGACTGGTCCGAGGCATTATCAAATCTGCCAGCTGAACAATCTGTCAGCGCTTTCTATGACATATTATACAGTATTATAAGACGACATGTTCCCAGGACACCCTCAAGGAGTTTACGTTTCCCTGTTTGGTTTTCACCTACTCTGATTCGTATTTTCAGGGACAAGGAACGATCTTGGCTGAAATGGAAAACTTATAGGAATCCATCAGATTATGATCACTTCTCTAGTTACCGTAAGTTATTACACAAAGAAATGGCTGCGCGCTTTCGGGAATACATTAACACTGTCGAAAATAGTATACCTATGAATGTTAAGTATTTTTGGTCATATGTTTCAAACTACAAACAGAAAAGCAATTTCCCTAATACTATGTACTATAGGGAGGTTTCATCACAGGAGCCCACAGACATATGTAATTTGTTCTCGGCTTTTTTTCGCTCTGTTTATGAGACCTCTACTGTTGATCCTAAAACCTGGCAACCTTCAAATCTGTGCTCAGATCAGTCTACGTGTATTACAGATCTTCAATTAACGGAGGAGTCAATTAAAAAAGCAATTAAATCACTCGATCCCTCTAAGGGTGCGGGCCCTGACGGTCTACCGCCATGTTTCCTAGTTAGATTAGCCGACCACTTGTACAATCCACTATATCTTCTATTAAATAAGTGTTTGCGAGAGTGCACCTTTCCTTCGATGTGGAAGCAAGCATTTGTTACGCCTATTTATAAAAGTGGCAATAAAAGTAACGTCGAAAATTATCGGCCGATTTCCATTTTGTCCACGCTATCAAAATTATTTGAAAGGCTAGTTCATGATGCACTGTATCCTCTCATACATAGAATAATTATACCCGAACAACATGGCTTCGTAAAATGTCGCTCGACAAATACTAACCTTCTTAGCTATGTTGATGACTTGTTTAGAAACCTGGATCAACGAGTGCAAGTGGATGCTGTTTATACGGATTTTCAGAAAGCTTTCGACAAAGTAGATCATTCCCTGTTGTTAGACAAGATAGCCTTCAATGGAATTAGAGGTAATTTACTTAGGTGGTTTCTCTCATATATTTTGAATAGGACTCAGAGAGTTGTTGTAAATGGTTTTAAATCTGAGTCTATTATTGTACATTCTGGGGTTCCACAAGGATCGATATTAGGACCATTTCTCTTTGTTATTTTTATCAATGATGTAAAGCAATGTTTTAAAAATTCAAAATTTTTGATGTACGCAGATGATATTAAAATCTATAAACCATGTAGGACCATTCAGGATTGCTTGCTTCTTCAGGATGATCTTAATAGACTATATGATTATTGTATCCAAAATAAGTTGTTTTTAAATATCGCAAAATGTCAAACAGTATCATTCACTAAAAATAGAAATAAGTTGCTATTTGACTACTCCATCAGTAACGGACTCCTAAACAGGGTTAGTACGGTTCGCGACTTGGGCGTGCTGCTTGACTCCAATTTGCACCTTGATCAGCATATTGATAGTATTATCAAAAAAGCCTATCGCATGTATGGGTTTGTTATGAGATCCTCGCGCGACTTCCTGCGGCCTTCCACACTTCTGTTTCTGTACAAGACCATCATACGTTCTCAGTTAGAATATGCCACATCAATTTGGAACCCTCTCTATGCTAAGTATGATGATAGTATAGAGTTAGTACAAAAAAAGTTTTTACGCAATATGCATTATAGATACCATCGATCAAAGATTTCGTATGCACAGCTGCTGGAGCTTTACAGTGTTTTGGACTTAAGATCTAGACGAGTACTACTTGATGCCATGATGCTGCACGGCCTGTGTAACAATCGCTATGACTGTTCTGATCTAACGAATAGGTTGTGTTATATAGTACCTCGAACTGTCCATAGGCGAGAGGTGCGCGCATCGCGACTTTTCTACACAAGCACCTGCAAGACCAACGCGGGGGTGCGTGCCCCTCTTCATCGCCTTGTTGAGACTTACAACACTCATTTTGTTGAAATTGATATATTTGCTACTTCAAACAAACAATTTAAAAGTCATGTCTCTGACTGCTTATTTGCTGGTTTGAGAAGTTAATTTCCAGGTTACACTGTACTCTATAAGGTTCTTTTTTTGTTTTTCTCTTTTTACTGACCATTTCATGTGTTTTATGTCAATTCGTGAACAATGGTGTGGGTTATATGTTTAACAATTGTATTGAAACGTCTAACTGTACTACAACAACATGTAACTGTTATTTGTTCCAAATAAATAAATAAAATAAATAAAAACTCATGTATGTACTTTTTTGTCACACCTACCCTCTGCTACACACACTCGCGCACAAATCAGTACCAATCGAAAATTCGGTTGAGACCGCCTGACCTCGTGTCTGTGAATGAGTTGTCTATGTGTGCGTAGCCTCAGCGAATTTAGTATGTAGGTTTCCATCTGTACTATCTCTAATTTGTGGCGTGTGAGTGCCTCAGCAAGCACAGGTCATCGGCGTCATCTAAATCCTTCAGGATATCAGGATAGTCCCCATTCTATGCCACGCCGCTTGTTCTTTGCGGTATTCAGCATTATGCCATCTATTTTCTATGGATGGCCCGAACAAAGGTACCTCTCATAGTGGTTATCACAGAGAAACACAGCTACACGCTGGAGAAGCGTATTGCTTAATGGTGGTTGTTTACTATCATGTTATTTTCATAACGATCCTCTAAGGTAGGTACAGTATGTATTTTCAAAAGAGTTTGTGAACTCTAAGTTTAATTTCTTTTTCAGAATATTGATGACATTTGATTGATGTCATTTTATACACGTTACGTCTACTACATTGATACATTTAATAAAATTGTAACACGCCGATGTTTGTATGTAAATGGCTAATACTGATGAAAATTCTAAAATAAAGGCTCTTTGTTTACTATTTTCTATGAAATTGCTTATTTTGAAATATTACACCTACCTAAAGTAATCTGCTGTAAGCGTTATTCACTTTTAACGAAAAAATATTTGCGATAAAAGTAGAAGAATAAGTTAGTATGTGACCCGTATAATGTATGACCCAGTTCAATCATGGCGATACAAAATTAATTTCGTTGCGCATTATTTTGATTTGCTTTATCTCCTAAGGTATTCATTTAATTTGCATGGTGTAAAGGGAACAAATAATTTTCATTATATTTTCATGCCCACTAATGTATTTAAATTGAGATGGGTTAACACTTTCTTGGTGTAAATAGCATTCCAATTACCACTTTATAATTGCTAAATTTTTAAAGAATGAACATGGTTATTGTATGTTATCCTTAAGAGATAAACATATGCTGCCGCGGACTTTTCTGTAGGCCTATATAAGATACACAATTCCATGGTACATTATTTTGTAATACCTCGAAGGGTTAAGGCAGCGTTTTCGTTAAAAGCTCCCAGACGCCTTATTTTTTTCTGACCTCTCCAACTAATGTCGTAATATTTTAGTCAATGTCAACAAAAACTCAACAAATTATATACGAAAACCTTCCTCGAGAACCACTCTCTCGATTGGTGATCTCAGCCTGAAACTCCATGCAGTGGTTTTTAAGTTTATCGTGAACAAACAGACAGGACAGACGGACAGACGCGGCTGGGGACTTTGTTTTATAATATGTACCGTAACTTGGGCCTAATTTGCTCCTAGGGTGGTAACATTGCTCCGCTTATCGAAAAAAGAGTGAACATAATGTCACATACTCTTACTTTGGTTTTTAGTCTATTTCAATATTTTTGTTTGGTAACATATTTATTCAGCTAGCAACATTGTAGTTGAGAGATGTCAAACTCGGCCATTTTGATTTACTGTGTGTCAAAGAGCTGCAGCACTGCGTAAAGACATAATTAAAAGGTGAGCAAAATCTACTTAAATCTTCTAAATTTATTAATAAAATTGTAACAATCGCTATTTAATATGTATTGTATATTATAATCTAACTGAATCGACTAATATTTACACAGTAATCTCAGTCATTGTATGTTTGTTTTTTCTTTTTAGCATGTGGGTAAACTTTGCGCCAATTTTTGAGGATACATTGCTCCTTCTTTCCGATTGGAAATCTAGTGCAAGTGGGTACAAGGATACAATTCTGCCAAAAGCCATTTTCCCACAAATGTTAAAACGTTTAATTGATACAATAACGCCAAATAGTGCAAATAATCTGAAAGTTGGATTTGATAATGCGGAATATACCCACTGGATATTACTCCTCTTCTAGAACGACTACCACATGCAGTTGACACTGAAGCAATCAATGATTCTTTTATACAAAGTCTAGAAATAAAAAGAAACGCATGGACACAGAATATTGTTACCAACAGGGGAAGAAAAAAACTTGGCCGCAGAGAGTTTTTTGGTGTACCTGAACTGGACCAAATATGGGGCAAATAAGATCTTCTTGATACCATCTTTTTGTTACCTACTTATTATAATTTTGATTATCGTGTTGATTATTTGTAGACTTAGCACCTGTTCCTACTATAAGAGTTTTCGAAATGTTTTTACTGTAATATTATAATAATTAAGAAAAAAATGTTTCTACCATAAAGCAAATTGTGATTTTTAGATGATAAAAATAGAAATAAAGTTGATTATGTATAGCATCTTTTGTTTTTATTAAGTTGTTCTACTGGAGCAATGTAATAAAGTACAATTAAAACATAGCTCCATTGAAAAATATTCGAGAAACGTATAACAAATAATAAGGAGCAAAGATACCACCAAGGAAAGAACTACTTTGCTCCAAAAGAAATTAATAAAAAAAAAATGTTGTTCAACAAATATAATATTTTTCTATACACCAGGTTAAATTTCAATTACATACTTATACATACAAAACATCACTGTCATAATTTAGATTACATTTTAATTTTAGTGAAGTAAATAAAGCAGCTGGAGCAAATTTTGGCGCAAAGTAGGACCAAATTACGGTAGTGATTAAAAGCAGAAGGGGAGGCATTCGCCCAGCAGTGGGATGCTATAGGCTAGATTAAATTAAAAGATGTGTCAGATGTTGATTTTTTATGTCCCAATAGTAGAAGGGGGCATTACCATATTTCTAATACACCTGAGACCAGCTGAAGGTTCTTCATCAGATACTTCAGACCTTCGATTTTCGACTTCAAATAAAGCGGCCCACCAAGTTGAATATTATTTGTAAAGGCGGTATGTCGATCTCTAATAGTTTGGTTGGGCTCTTGTGTTTTCTAATCAGGGTCACCAGGTATCTTCGATTATCCTAGTTTTTATAGTTTTCCCTTTATGTGGTGATTAAACCCTAACTCTGTACCAAATTTCAGCTCTCTGAGTTTATGGGAAGTACTAGTTCTATTTTGATGATCATGAGTGAATGAGTGTCATAAATGCGAAACTTTGCTTGCGCTTAACTCCGGAAGTAAATGACCTACAGACTTGAAATTTTGGATTTTAAGTATGTGATTATAGCTTACTAGATGACGAAAATTTCTGCGTTCTGGTCTTATCCAGAGGTTCTCTACTAGGGGCCTGAAAATGCGGCGAAATGGTTCCTGTAAAGGATGGTACGGCAGTGTTTGCTTCGCGCTCGACTTGGCTTGGGGGCACTGCCGTGCCCCCAAATAATTTCTTAGGAATCGTATGCGATTTTAGATCCGCTGATTCAGTGCTCTGTAAAATGTCACTGCAGTAAAGCAGCTTTCGATATAGCTGGTCTTTGGATGAAAAACCACCACGTGACCTCATTTGTGAGCGTCCCGGTTGTCATCAACATGACAGTCGTTAAGTCAAATTTAAGGCCCTTAGGACGGCTTGAAACAATTCAATAGTAAGTCGTAATAACCTGCGCCTGTTTATTTCAACACGGCATGCAATAGGCTGACCACCTGAAGGACAAAAGCTACAAGGTGAAAGGTATTATATATACTATGCCTGTACCCATTCTCTTTTCTATTTACTTGTTAACAAAGTATTTGATGGCTGAGAGAGTGCTAATACCAAGTTAACACAATTTTTTTGACAGAATTGATCTCTATCACAACATGCACCAACTATTCCGTATTATTTTGTCAGAAATATAGAACGAATCGAACTAACCATCAAAATACCTTACTTACGTTCGCTTACCAACGAATATCAACCTATCATACAGGGATTTGCCGAGACATTCTGTCAAATAAATGAACGAACTACTTAAGAAACACAATAAGTTCGATTAACACGATTAATAGTACATACATAAATGGATGTATTGTGTATTATTTGTGTTTTATTCAATTTTGATAACAATTCAGTAAGAAAATTATGACATAAGTAATAAAAAGCATCAATTTACGAACATCTCTCACCTCTCTCTGATCACCACAAATGAGGTTCGCAATAAGATCATTATTTGAGAAGAATAGTATAAAATATATTCCTCTCCCTCTGATCTTATTAATAATGCGAAGCTCGTGCATAAGCTTTATTGCAAAGCAATATAAAACATTCATATAAAAGGATTACAGACTTATAAATGTACAGGGGGAGTCTTATCGCTAAAAAGCAATCTCTTACGGGTAATCTTTGGATGGAGAAGATTGTCAGGAGTCACGTGGGAAGAAACAGTTTAGTAAGGTTTTATTTAATTGTTTTATTTTGACCTAGCTGATGCCCGTAGCTTCGCCCGCGTAAATTTTGTTCCCGTATTTTATCCCCTTGGGGGCAAAATTTATTAATATCCTTTCTTAGCGGATGCCTACGTCATAACATCTACCTGCATGCCAAATTTCAGCCCGATCCTTCCAGTGGTTTGGGCTGTTCGTTGATAGATCACTATGTCAGTCAGTGAGTCACCTTTGAGTTATACGAGTATATATTAATATTGATAGATGACTAATTTTTTGCCCGTAATAATAGGTAGATTTCTAAGTTAAGGCGGTAATAACTATGCGCTGTTTGCGGCAATAGATAAAGGGCATTAATTTATAAATAAAACCTTGTTATGATTATGAGATTATGATCTATTCTAGACTTAATATTCTAAATTAAGTTTCAAGAAAGTCATCTAAACATTTAGTTCTAGTTTCAAAGCAATAGATAGAGGAAATTAAGTTATAAATAAAATCATCTTATGATTATGAGATTACGACATGACCTATTCTGTTGTAGACTTAATTTTCTAAGAGATTTTCAATTAAATCATCAAACCAATCAGCTTTAGTTTCGAACTTCGAAATTTACTTCGAAATTCGAAGTAAAGTCTTTGTCTAAAAATAATACTGGTTTAGAAATTCAAAACATGTAAGCAAGTAATAAAATACATATAAATATACATATGACTGCCTCTGTGGCGTAGTCGGCAGTGATACCGCCTGCCGCGCTGGAGGTCCTGGGTTCGATTCCTGGGTCGGTCCAAATATTTGTGTGATCCACAAATGTTTGTGTCGAAGTTTGGGTGTTTTCTATGTATAATATGTATGTATTTAGAAATATATAAGTATGTCTATCAGTCGTCTAGATCCCATAGCACAAGCTTATAGCTTAGTTTGGGCTAGATGATGTTGTGTGGGATTGTCCAAGAATATTTATTTATTTATTTATTATTTATAAATATGGAGTTGGCAACCCTATCAACAATGGAAAATGAAAACACACACATATTTTGTCGCGTAACTAGAACTGCGTGACATATCTGTGTTCTGAACAGTTGCCAACTAGGTCAATGACACGGCTAAACAAAACTAAACTTGTGAATATATTGAATAATGCTATTTCGACTTCGACTCAGATTAGATATGATCAGAAACTAACAAGTGAAGGTCGCCACAGCCCATGTCAGTTCTTAATTTGTACAATTTATTGACTTCAAAAACTATTTCTTGTCGACTAAGAAGGTACATTGTAACAGCTTTTTACAAATAATTAGTCTTTACAAATTAGATTGGGAGCCGTGATTTTTCCCATGTCCAGAAACGATCATTTTGCTGGAAGTGTGAACAACTTGACTCTGTTAAAAATTAAATTAGAATTTTATTGTTAAGCAATAAACTTCACAAACGGATATTTTAAAAACTTATTCTTCTTTTTATCTGTTTTACAGTTCTATTTCAAAATCATAAAAATGGTAAAGTATATACCTACTGCAGCTTTTACCAGATGCAAAGTACGTAACATGGGTACTTAAAGTAGCTCCACATTATGGATAGAGTCTCAATTTGAACTAAGCCGTTTGGCGACACTTTCCTACGTACTTAACCATTGAGGCTTTGCACTTGTTACGAGTAATACGTTTCTCCCCTTCTAACAACTCCGGGTTCTTCAGCGGGCCGTAAAAAAGCATTTTTCAGGGCTGTCGACTTGGGAATCACTGTTATATTTTTATTTTAGAGAAGTTATTACTTTGTTTTAACACGGAGAGTAAAAAATTACAAGTTCCAGCGTTTGCAGGGTTTGAACGTACGTCTTTTTTCTATCCCGTGGAAAACATTTTGGACGTTGATAAAATATTCCACTTTATATATTGTAGTGTTTGTTCAGTTATCTCAGTTATATCTTTTGAAGCGCTCGTGGCCCCGCGGACTCAGTGTTCTGTAAACGATCACTGCAGTAAGCAACATTTACTATGGCCGAATATGGATGGGTGACCACCACGTGGACCACTTTGTGACATTTATTTACGAGCGTTTACGTGCTTCGGAAGGCACGATAAGCCGTTGGTCCCGGTTGTCAGTAAAATGACAGTCGTTAAGCCAAGTTGAAGGCCTTACGGGCGGCTTGAAAAATTTCAACTGTGGGTCGTCACAACCTGCGCCCGGGTCGGCAGCGCGTGTGTAGCGCCTCTGGTGTTGCAAACGTCTATAGGCTGCGGTTACCAACCTTCCGGTGAGCCGTAAGCTTGTCTGCCACCTAAGTTGTATAAAAAAAAAAAAAAGTTATCTTAGAATTGTGTTTACACTTACTTCTCAGGGATCGGCAGTTCAAAGCTTTAAACAAAGAAGTTTATTTGTAAACCCTCAAAAGGTTCTCCCAGGATTACCCAAAAAAGTAGATACATTGCTTAAGAAAGTTCAAGATGTAATTTGTGTATTCCCTTAGCTAGTGAGCCTGCTCTCCACTGAAGTATGAACACCGCGAATCAAGACTGTGGAAGTGTATGTGGAGTGGAGGGCATAAAACAGGTTTATAATTTGCACAGAGACGTAGAATATACAATCAACATCTTTTCTGTCCATCCCAAGGTTGCCTGGGAGAAATTGCTTTACAACATTGCTTTTCGTACAACACTTTCCAAAAAAATGTTTTAACTTAGTGAAAAAATTAAGTTTATTTTAATATATTATCCACAAAGTTACACAATGGCAACAAAATTCGTGGTTCCAGATATCTCAGTCAGGACCACGGCACGATATACTAAATAGACTAATGGGCTAGTCAACACCAACACTAGACTGAAGTTTTAAATAGGAAATAGATTCATTCCTTTGTATGTATATGAATTACATTTTGTTTGGATTAAATCACATTCTCATCATTTATTTAGTTTAGATGAATGAAATTTCGTATGGACTAAAGTAACTTGTTAATAAATACTCTTAAATTTAATATTGGCAATTTAATTCTATGCTAATTAAACAAAATTTACCCGAATTTCCTTTACAAACGTTTTATAAATGAGTTTGTAAATTTATTATTATTAAATTACGTAGTATTAATTAGTTTGATGAGCTTAGTTGGCAGACAGAAATTCTGCCTTTAGTACAGTAAATTAAATACAGTATGCCAGTATAAATTATTTCTTAACCACACTGGTTTGTGAAAATAGCATACTGAAGTTTCGTCACGAAGCTCATCAAACTAATTAAATGACATGTAAATTTATCAAAGAAATATTGTGATATCATAAAGGCAGCATAATAAAACAATCAGGTAGTATGTCAAGGCAGTCGTAAAACGTATCAACCCTAAATTGTCTAAAACAAGCTCGGTGAATTGTTTACATTTTTCCTAACAAGGATGTCATATCTAACCTAACCCGTGAAGGCGGTGGAGATTATGTCACTGTCATGCGGAAAGCCGGGATTTTATGGGGAATTGCTTAAAAGGGAACAATTTGCATTAGGCGGGACGCGTATTTTTATGTTATACTTGTACCAATTTGCGCTTGTAGTCGCTTGCTTGTTCTGTGTTCTGTAAACGATAATAGCGTTAAGCTCTAAGATCTAAAGATCAGTACTAAAACAAATGACTGTTTGTAGTATTTTGTTCTCGAGCGCTTTTGTGCTTCAAAAAGCATGCTATGCCGATAGTCCGGACTACTAGTAAAGCGGTAGTCAGCCAAGTTAAAGGTCTTAGAGGGGCTTGAAAAACTTTAACAACAGCAAGTCGCAATATTTTCATCTTCAACACTGCGATAGACTCACAACCTATTCAATAGAACAGATTCTATCCTTATGGTGGTGATATGGGATCTAAATTACACACGTTCGGATCAGGTTGCGTTCACTAGTACTCATACAATTGTACAATAGTATATCAACCAACTATAAAATAAGAAATGAGATCTACCACACGACGCGAAAAGACACAAGAGGACAGCGGATATTATCAAAAATTGGATTAAGCATGATTCATGATTCTATCGCGGGACCATTTTGTGTAAGTAAAGAAAGCTGCCGGCTTTTATTCTGAAAAGGAAAATAAATTGAAGATAAGATATTTTGTCGCAGACAAAGGATAAACAATCTAGATATAAGTATTAATATTTGTACTTGGAAAAACATAATTATTTGTACTTGGACATTTTAGTTATTAATTCAATTCCGTAAGCTTACAATTAATAAACACAACGTCGTTTCCACATTATTCGGAGCTTTGTGAATGTTTTTACCTGACTGCCAAGGAGGGTTATTTTAGTAACAAATAATTTTTTGCGTTTTCCTATCAAGGTTATATTTAGGTCCTTGACCACATACAGCCATGCGTTTAAAATTAAATATTAAATTAAAACCTTTTTTATTGGGTATTATAAGCTCTATATTTTTCAACTATGTTTTAGCTTCAAATTTAATATTCGAAGGAACGTCTTTTGTAAGAAAGGCAAAGTTAAAAGACTACCCATGATAGATAACACACGGCGTTTCCTTTAAAGTATTACAAGAGCGAAGCGATATTGTTCCGTTACTCTGTAGTAAAAGTTAATAATAGCATGATATATGATGCCAAAAACTATTCTTCCGTTCGTTCGTCAGTTCTCTCAAACGAACACCTGTAAAGAAAGTTGTTTGTTTAATACTTCTTGTTATTTAAATGTTTCAATCCATTTTGTTCTGAAATAAATAAGTAAATAAATATTTACGGACATTTTCACACAACGCTATCTGATTCCAAAGTAAGCTAGGAATAACCTGCTTTATGGTATGGGTATCACACCACGGATATTAATACCTATATACTTTAAAATACATACTTATCATACAAAGAAACACCCAGACTCTCAAGACAGACATTTAATGGATCACACAAATTTTAGTCTCCGGTGGGAAAAAAATGAAAGTAAAGATTTTATAATGTATTTGAGATTGTAAGTAGAAAGATGTATAAGCGGCTGAAAAAATGGACGTAACCATAGCTTTCCATCAAGCGGACTGTCATCTTGATGAGCTAAATAATATAGAGAAATCTCACATTATGTAACACGTAGTTACTAGTCTTTGCGTGTGCCTTATGCTGTCATTTCACATGACTTGCTACATTGTATACGGCATTTTCCTCGACGTGACATTAATTTCAAGCGTCCCTAAATTTCCTAAAGATTGACATAATATTCGTCTCATTGAGTGACAAAATTTGACATCCGATAAAAGACAGTATTATGTGGTTTATCAAAATTGAAGGCATTTTGGGTTATTTCTTTTCTGTGTGGATTATACGATATCTCAGTCATTTTAGGTTAGCTACGTGTTCGGAGTTTATACATTCTAAGATATACAGGGTATAACATTTGGAGCGGTCAGTATGGACAAGTCTTTAAATATAAGACATACAAAGATCTGAACCATGTCATCGATTATAAAAAATAACTACATACATAGATTTCAAAAAAAAGCTTTTGTACAGTGCGGGAATCAAAACCGGTCGTTTTCAAAAATAAAACATTATTTCTACGTGTATATTGATTTTGTAGGTCATAATCAGTTTTACTATGAAACATGAATGCAATGTATTTCATGTTTATTATTTATTTAAGTAAGTACATGTTCGAATGTTACACCTATTTATCAATACACACAACACTAAGCATTATTATCAAATCGCTAGTACTATGACTTGCATGTAAATTTAAGAACGATTACATGCCATAATTATGTCTAGAGTAGCTTAAGCCTATTTAATGTAGTGTAAGCCACTACGGGGTGTATCACAAAAGCTTTAGGGAAAAATGTTTTCAAATTAAATACAATCGGACTTTTTAATTTTAGTAGCTCCAAAAGATACACAATATCCGGATTAAATAAACTTAGAACACACACCACACTCTTACGAGAAGTAATATTGACAAATCATGCGCTGCTTCAAAATAAAACCAGCTTGAAATGTTCTCGTAGTAGTGAATACGTCTTACATTTTGTAGTTTTAGCATACCTACAACTTACTTGCCATGTAAAACTTTTCACTACCAACTTGCACTGAAAGATCTCAAATATACTGAACAACATACAAAGTTGAAAAACATCTTGCATATAAAGCTTTTTAAAATTCTAGAAATATATTTAGTTTAGATCTCAGTACCTTGAAATTGTAAAAATTCTAAACTAAGCAGTTTTATTAAGATTGTGATCTGAATATTTGAATACGAATTTTAAATACTAAGCTGGCTTTTGTAGACTAAGAAATTCTGTAAAACTGAAGAGTGTGTGTGAAAAGTACAACAGTGGAATAAATGTAGAATTAAATAGGAACTTTAAAATGTTGAACTGGAAGACAAGCACTATTTTGATGTAGGTTGATAGGTACTTTTAAAATTAGCTACGTATTAACTTGATCTTTGAGTGTGTTATTCGAATAAAATGTACCTGTACAAATATTAGTTAAATGCAAAAGTAACTTTTATCTGTCTGTTTCTGTTTTATGCCTAAACCACTCAACAGATTCTAATAAAAGAGGAGGTTATGGCGTTGAGATTGTCTTACTCAATGCCGTAATTTTCTGCCCAATCCCTGAATATCCTATCTCCATCTTTAATTCCTGTTTATCACTGCACACGTTTATGTTTTAAGTCAGAAAGTTATAGCCGTCCTATAATCCCTTTCAAATTATCCGACTTACTCAGACATTGATAGACGCTCTAAGAAAATCCTTGCTTCTTCTTCATCTTAGAAAAGCTTATGGTCGGGAGCCCCGGGTAAGCCCTCGGAAGGATGTCCCAGGACTCCCAACAAACGTACGGCCACCACTGCGGCCTTGCTCAGGGGGTGGTTCGGGTGCTATCCTGCGTCTTTAGGGGGTTTCGGGTGTGATCCCGCTTCTTAGGGGAGGGGGGGGGGGCGTGCGTGAATCTCTCACGTCACCTGCTTCTGTAAGGACGGTGAGCAGCCCTCTCACTGTCTCAGGCCCTCGGTCATGGAGGCCGATAGTCTTCGGCAAAAACACGTCGGCGGTCCCCTAAGGCGCCGCCTCTTTCACGAGCATTACCTGCTCGCAGAAAGAGGCTGCTCTGCTTTTAACGTTGGTTGTTTTAGCGGTAACAGAAATACAGAATCTGTGAACATTTCAATAATGCAACTATCACGGTGACAGACAGACGGACGGAATGCGAAATCTCAGTAATAGGGTTCGTTTTTCACCTTTGATTACGAAACTCTAAAAACCAACGTTAACAAGCAGTACAAGATAGGTAGTATTAATTTCACCCCAGCCACAATCTTTGGTAAAGTCAAAGTATCGAAGGCACTATTATGGTATCTTAAGGCGTCGCGAAGACTGATCAGAACTCATTTTAGTCATGTAAGGTTTCACTGGACTGTTTAATTAATTACCTATGTTGTTTTCTTTTTGGAGAAAAGTATCTATTATACATACACATTTGATACTTTGGTCTAGATTTCTGCTTGATTATTGTGAATCTAAATAAATGTATTGAGTAATTCAACCATCCCGCTCATCGCTGTAGTTTTCAAGATAGTAGGTTACAGAGACATAAAGAAGCATTATAAGCATCTGCTACACAGTTATAATTTAGCGTTGCAACAGAGGTAACCTTTTATCTTTACATATAACTGTGCCTTTGATTGGTCATATTTGTAACGGCAAAACTAGGTTTCTGTTTTCAGAAACAACATCAAAATAAATACAAACCTATTTTTTTATCTTATATATTATTTGTATGTTGAAACGTGATAAATATTAATTAACATCCAAAACAGTGTCATGTTTCGCTCCCGTAGCGTTGATTTAAATGTAAATAAAAAAGTTTTATTATGACAGCTTGACATTGAATGAATGGGCTGACATGATGTATTTCATCACGTCAGCACATTTCTTCAATGTTATCAAAACCAAGTTATTAAATACTTTTCATCCACGTTCTTCATTGCGGCTAACGATTTTATTATTAACTGAAATCCTAATATTGCTTTTACATTAAAACAATGAAACGAGGTGATAAAATATAACTCACACTGTGAAATACAGAATAGTCCGCTCTTTGAAATTGAATGAAAATAAAATTACCATTCTTTGACTTTATGCCGTAGAAGTAGAGCAAGGGGAATTCCAGTTAAATATTGAAAGACCTAGAACTGCTCATCACTTCAGTAAGGTTTTTACTTCAATGAATATCCAAAGCAGTATTCAGATTCGGATTCAGATTAAATTGATAGAATTTCACCAATTCTGGTTAGGCAGACTGAGGGTCATAAGGTCAACCTAAACCTTACATAATGGGTAGCATGGCCCAGACATCACACAGTGTTTCCATCTGTATCACACTATGGAACAACGTGAATCAATGCAGTTCTGAGAATAGTTCTCTTAACTCTGGCAACAACACTTTATGTTGTTGATGTAAAGCGGTAAATAGCGGTCGTAAAGCTATCTAAACAAGTAAAGGAAAACGATAAAACGTATCTGAAGTTGCCGGGTGATTTACGTCGCATTCAAAGCAACAGTAACTACGTACTACGTACCAAGTGACTTCCCCGTGAATATAACAACCAAAATACCAACTTGACATACTTCCTATTTAGCACCTGAGCAATTTAGCAATGCTAATAAAATATCACACACGGTGAAATATGGTATACCTTATGTGTTTTTTGAAATCGAATGAAAATTGTTTCTCTATTCTTTGATTTTAATCGAGCACACAGTGCAATTTACCGCAATTATTCTTAACTCAGGTATTCTTTGCGTTGTTGATGTAAAGCGGTAAATAGCGGTAGTAAAACTATCTAAACAAGTAATGGAAAACGATAAAACGGATCTGAAGTTGCAGGGTGATTTACGTCGGATTCAAAGCACGGAATAAATAATAGTACTGAGTTCAAAGCAATGAAGTACAAAGTGACTTCCCCGTGAATATAACAACCACAATACCTACTTGACATACTACCTGTTTAGCAACTGAGCAATTTAGCTGACTGCTTACTTAGTTATATGAAACGCTAAACCCTGTACAAACGTATCATAACCCCCCACCTACAACTGAATGAAATTACTCAGCAAGGAAGCAAATATGATTATACTAAAATCTGTTTGCCATATAAACATTAAACACGGTATACCGTCACAATACCAGAAATTATAATGCCTTAACTCAAAATATCGTAGCCCAAAATACCCGAAATTGAAATATCAATATTCAAAAGGCAAATATTTATAATATAAATAATTTAAAATGCCTTACGGTCGAATAACCGAAACCCAAAAAATAAATTTATCAAATACCTTATCCTAAAATGTTGAAACACAAAATACCTTTTTTTTAACATGATTTAAATCCTACATGGGTGCTATTTATCTGTGAATGGTTAACACCCCGACTCAGAGTATCCCGACTCGGATAGGTTAGGTTAGAAGACTAAGGCGGGAGCGAAGCGAAGCGGAGCTCCCGCCTTAGCCTTCGTGGTTTTTTTTTTTTTATTTTTCGTTAGCCCACTGTAGTACTTTTGTAACTCTGAATCAAAGTGTTTTAACATGAGGTAAATCCTACATGGATACTATGCCGGACTCCTACCGACTAAAAACCACACGTATCCTACATAACAGCCTACAGTTGGGAGCCCCGGGTAAGCCCTCAGAAGGATACCCAAGGACCAACAGACCTACGGCTACAACTGCGGCTTCACTTAGGTGGGGGAGGGGTGTAAATAAGTTAAAGCCAAATAACAAAACGTGTGAGTAACAGTGACACATTGTATTCTATGTTCGGTATTTTAAATTACTACCCATTCGCTCTAACTTTGCCGCTGGCGTAGAGGCGTATACCCGAATTGTTAATTATACGAAGTAAATTGACAGTAGCTAATGTCACTTCGTCATAGAAAATACGCAACACTACAAGAAGAAGTGACATTAGTTGCTGTCAATTTACTTCGTCTAATCAAAAATTCGACTTTAGTATAGAGCCGAGCGGCAAAGTTAGAGCGAACGAGCAGTAAGGATATTTGAAAATTTGTATTTTGAATTCTGATATAATAATTATTTGTATTTTAAATTTAGACATTTTACGGTAAGGTGTACTGAAATAAGGTATTTTGAATGTTAAGGTATTTCGAATTCGGGTATTTTGGTCTAATGCATTTTAAGTAAAGGCATTTTGATTTCTGGTATTTTAATATATAACCATTAAACACACTAGTAGTTGTTTAATCAATTTCAAATTTCTGTTGAAACTATTTATTTGTGTATTTTGAATATTAAACTAAAAACACCTGGATTAGATTGCTCGAATTGCCATTGAAGCTTTGTAGACGTCTAGGTGCATTTTTAAACCTTACTAGTACAAATTGTATTTAGAAAAAAAATCGCATAATACATAATACTTTTACCGGTGTCTTACGCACAGAAAATAATTATGTTCTTCCTGCCACTTAGTATCTTATTGTTAAGTTAATCCCGTTCCTTTCATTTAAATTATACCTATTTGTCGAATACAGTACAACTAGAACAGAAATTAGATAGTAACTTTAACCATGGCCAATGACGTCATCGCGCCTCTGCGGCGCCATCAACGCTTCTCTATAGTTTATGATATAATTGGCAACGATGCTAATATCAGATACTTATATGCAATGCAATACTGTAGTACCCGTATACTGCAGTATTATAATTATCTGATACGCATTATATATCATAATATACTATTTATACCTTGTTATTATAAGTCCATTTCAAATATGATTGATTTAGTACTAGATGGTGCCCGCAGATCGCATGGGAAAGAATTCCAAGGGTAAATTCCAGAATAATATAATCTAGCGCTGTACCGAATTCCATGTGGAAGAAGCCGAAAGCATCGACAAGTAATAAAATAAAAATATTCATCCTTCGTATGTCTTCTAATTTTCTTTTTTACATAAATCTATTTACGTATATAGTGATATAAAATATTTATTGTTCCGTATACTTCTGATAGTTCAGCTTGCTAGAGCACTGCTTGCAATACATTTACAATTGTAATATATTTCTTTAGCCTCGCAGACTGTGTTCTGGCACTTTTAGCCTGTGTATGTAAACTATCACTGCACGTTAAACATGCTAAGCGTTGTGACATTTCCATTTACGAGCTTTTCTGTGCTTCGGAAGGCACGTTAAGCCGATGGTCCCAGTTGCCAAGCCAAGTTGAAGGCTTTATGGGCGGATTTAAAAGTGTCAACAGTGGGTCGTCTCAAGGAATGTGTGACCAAAAACCTAAAGTAAGATGTGGGCGCGTGCTATTATGCCTCTGCCGACTCCTTTGGGGAAAAAGGATTGACTATTATATAAGACGGTGGTGTAAAACCTCTTATTTATGAGCTAGCACAACAAGTCTTTAGTATATTCATGATTTAAACTTTCCAGTCTAAGTTGCATATTATTTTGAAAAGTAACATTCCTAGCCAAATATTTATATGCTGAAGCTAAATGCAAAACTCATTTTAAATCCAGTTCTTACCCCCTGGAAAATGTAACTTTGTTTCAAAGTGGAAAAACTGACAGACAGACGGATTGGCGGGCGGTGTGTTGTTGCGCTGCTTTTTAAGTTCAACAATGTGCTTTTCTTTTAGCTTTATTTAAATCTTAGAAAAACTATACTCTGAATGTAGAGGTTTTATTAGTACATCTGTCATAAATGTTGGAATTTTTAATTCGTTTAAGACGGTAAAAAGCTTCTCCATATTTCGTGGGCGAAATAAACTTCAGGTACCTACCGACAAAGTGCTGTGTAGTTCACCTGTCATTCCCTTTAAGAATATCTTAGGCATGACTGTATGGTAAGTAAAAATATAAATATCTGTTACTATGCTTGCGTCAAATAGATTTAACACAACACAACATTAAAAATAGGTATTTATTGCACACCAGGAAATACGTTTGAGTAGCTTTTAGTATTTTAACTATACTATATTATAATACCATCTATATCTACTATAATACCATCTATACTATAGTTTTCGGACACATTCTCGTTTTAAAAGTTTTATTTCTGCTACAAAACGTTTTGCACAACATAGGAAAAAAATTAAGTCTAAGCAAAACAACATAAATTTTACGAATTGCTTTTCTGCTGGTAAAGCCATTAGTAAAATGTACATGGCAAATTGCACGTGTAAGCTATGACTGTCATTATACCTGCAAAAGTTTTCCTGCATTTGAATGTAAATGTTACCACAAATACGACTTACTAGGTATTATTTTCAAGCTCATAATAATAATGTGGTGAGCTGGAACGGACATAAAATTCAATATACGACAAAAAGCACTAGTATTAATGGCTGTACTGCTTTTGACTGATATGTTACAAAATATTAAATGTTATTTGAATTTATCAGTATTCAATTATAATATGTTCCTATTTGTACATGTCATTACCGGTATCTATGTTAAATATGATTATTAGAAAAAATAGAAATGTTCTCACGCCTATTAATGTATATTTAATTTTGTAATTAGGTTGTAGTTAGGTCTCCATGCATACTTAATATATATTAAAGCTCTTATACTCCTCCTGATGGTCCCATGATGGCTCGAGGTGGACCGACGAACTAGGAAAATGTTCAGGCTGGGATTGGATCCCGAAGGCGCATGTCCGTGTGCTGTGGCGTAAAATGGGAGAGACCTACGTGCAGCAGTGAACTGCTATAGGTTGATTGGATTGATTAATTTATCATAAACTAGCTGTTCCCCGCGGCTTCGTCCACGTAGAAGTCGTAATTGTGTAAAATCATTACTCTCTTATTGCGTAGTCCGTTAAAAATGCCAATGTCCTTTCCAGAGTATCAAACTATCTCTATACAAAATTTCATCTAAATCGCTTCATCTGTTTAAGCGTGAAAGTGTAACAGACAGACAGAGTTACTTTCGCATTTATAATATTAGTAGGGAAGTAGGGATTTAAGCACACACAGCGCCGTTAGCTTTACTACTTTAAACAATACTGTATTGTTCAAAGTAAAACGATCACTGTGTTAAACCTCTAAGTTACGGTTAGTTTTGGAATGGGTGACCGTTAGAAGCATTTCTATTTACGAATTCTTCAGTGCTTCGGAAGGCGCCTTATACCATTGGACCGGCTACCAATAATAGATCACCGAGACGATCAAGTCACTTAATGACGATTTCGGATTGCTTGCCGGTAGACTCAAGTGTGCACGGTAAACTTCGATCAACAAACGGCGGTAAACGATAAAACACTTGATTCAATCACGTGGGACTAGTTAAGTCACTTGATCGTCTTCGCGACGAATATTAAGCTGGGACACGTTGAACAACATGTTGGGTACTCGTCAAGACAAGTTGAAAGCCTTATAAGCAGCCTGAAACATCTAAACAAAATAGCTAACCACAATATACCCCAATTACGTGGAAAAAATACAACTAGTGAAATGTGGGAGTCTTTACGCCCCTTTGGAGAAAAGTCGTGATTTTATACACTGGAACTTGTTGAGACATTTAGTCTGTGATGCGTAGAATTTCTCCGAAATTGTACCTTTAGTACAGCGAAAGTTTTGTTTAAAATGTACGTCTGCAAAAGTAGCCATCTGAATATAAGATGTCAGAAGTTGTTTGAAAAGTAGCTAAACTAAACATTATACTGTGTATTTAAAATTAATCTTTTCCAAAACGAATAAAATCAAATATTTTGCCAAGCGTTACCTTAAATACAGAACATGTGAAGGTATTTCACCCCATTTGATACAGTACCAGTACATAATAAACATATTTGTTAAAAGCTTTTTTATTCAGCTTGTGCGCTAAAGCGAAAAGTACATAATATTGCAACATCAAAAGATTAAATAATAATTTTTGGCAATTCCAAATTATATTTGAATACCTTTTTTGGCAGCTAGCGATAGATCAGACAGCTTTAAAAGTTTGTGATGTCAGACGGCATTGATTTCTAATCTAAATATTTTTACAAGGCTTGTTCATCTTACAAACGATTTACGCTGGCAAGGCCAAAGTATCATGTGAGGGTCGCCCAGCACTTGATCGTGTTAGCGCTGGAACTACTAAAAACTAAAACTCCTTGGCACCGCTCTGCCCGGGATGAGACATTTTGGGACCTGTGAAGTTCCATTCCAACCGGTAGCTACCTATTGACATTGAATTTCGGTGTCCTATGTAGTGAATTTGGACGAAATTGTGAAACGTGTTTGATAGCAGATGAACTTAGCCATGAATTACGTGTATTGGTGATCAATCTATAACCTTCAAGATCAGATTACAGAACTAGAGTTCCATAATCCGAGGGTATAAGGAAATCCAATATCTTGTAATGTTTGAACATAATTAAATCCTCTGTGGTTCTATTCATTGGGTAACCGAACATTCATTAATCTAATGACCTACCTTTTGGTAACTCGGAAACTCGTTAGTCAACAGTGTAGATGAACCAAAGACTATGTAATTAATTATTACTTAAATTAGCAATAACCCGTGGCTCCTATTACGTTCTTCGAAGCACTCACACTTAAACCCATACTTATGTGACGGTAAATTGATTAGTTTTATTTGATGATAAATCGTTATTAACCTTTCGCTTTCGAGTTAAGATAACTCTTGATATTCACAAGCACATGCATGTAATTGCATGGCCTTAAATATATTGTCACAAAATATAGCCTTTTATCGTATATTATTTTTTTACGTGAGAACTAAACATCCCACAGGGATGTTATGCCGGAATTCTTTTTTTTTTAACGTGAGGGCAAATCCTTAATGAACGCTATGCCAGACTCCTACCGACTAAAAACCACACGTTTCCTTTCTAATGCCTACGGTTGGAAGATCCGTGTAAGCCCTCGAAACCTTGACACCAAGACAAATATAGCCTGTGTTACTAGCTGATAGAGTAGCTCTATAATCTCAAAAGACTTTTTGCAATCGGTCGAGTAGTTTTTGAATTTAGTGTAGATAAACTACAAGATTATTATTCCTGATACCTTTGATTTCAATGATGAACGTATGATGATATGATATGATTTCAAATGTATTTTCATTAACGTGAAATGATTTTCACTTTAATGAAAATACGTTTCCATTCATCAAAATTCCCGAGAGTTAGTTGATGGCTGATGTAGTACGATATTCTCCCATCGAACGTGGTAATCAATCATGTTAAATTTACCCGCGAGGGTTCATTAATATTCCAGTCATTGCAGCCAAAAACTGGGAAACAACATTGTCAAACAACAGACTGATAATTATATGCAACTATATTTAGGTACCTTTTGACGCGTATAAGCAAAAACGCAAATGACCATGTTTTCAAACGCCCAGTCACGCAGATGACTGCACATAGAATTATTACCTATACATGTAGCGGTCGTAGCCCCGTAGCCCTGCTAGCTCAGTCTTTAATGAACGATCATTGCGATAAGCATCTTCCACGGTAAGTCCTGAAGATGGGTGTGCAGACCAACAGTAATATTTAATGTCAGGTAAATGTCGGCATTTTAACAATATTACCAACATAAAGATGTAGGTATTAACTGTTCCTCACCTTTTTATAGCTACTTGGTATAATACAAACTATCACAACATCACACCTTTACGTCCACTTTCCCCTCAATCAAAAATCGATGACAACCAAAAATAACCGTAGTACAAAATGACAAAATCGATTGTAATTTGCGAACAGTGGGGCGGCCAAGCATACTTTCTTAATTTCTAAGTATAACACAGGAAGGATTTCAAAGTCATCTTCACCATCGCCACATATTATGGCTTCAAATCATCATCAAATCCCAAATTTTTAAATTTGTATGAATACCGCAGAGTGGCTGTAAAATGAGCTCGGGAAAATTTTGGTACCCTTTGACTTTGAAACTGAATCTGCAGAATAAACCTGTTTAAACCTTCCATTTTTACTTTCATGTTTTGGACTTTTATTAACAAAAGGCATTTTTATTTGGATCACAGGAATTCGCATTACTTCGAGAATTGGCTGCTACTACATATGACTTCCGACTTCCGTTATTACGTTATGCTGTGCTTTCATTCGAGTTCTTGGCATTCATGAAAGGATACCCGAACTTTTCATTCAGTGCAACTACAGTCAGTTCCTACAGAAACCGAAAGAAAATAATAATAGGTGGGTGGTTATCACCAAACGAAATTCTTTAAATGTTAGAACAGTCTCTTGGCGCCGCGCCGGCACCGTCGCGGCGGTAGTACTTAAAAGTACATATTTCAGGTCAAAGAACATCTATTACTAGAATTTACTTGAGAAATATCTAGAATAATACACCAATATTGCCAAAAATTGGGTTATATTATAGCTCTAGTTTTAAATCGGGTATTGAAATCACAATCTGATTTAGTAGAATGGAGGGAAGCACTCTAGTCGGTAGAAATGAGCATCGACACTTCGCAAGGAGTACCTACTGCCTAAAACTACATAAGTCAGTCATTGTAACTTGCAACGGTTTGTGTTTTCTTTGCTACTACTTGCTCAGTTTGTTTGAACTAATTATATAACATCTTTCCGGCTATGCCGTAATCATGTGCACCCTACGAAATCAGTCAGTTGGCTTAAATTACTGCCTAAAGTTTTATATATTGTGTAAAGGTACATACGTGGACAATCTCGTCGATGTATTGCAGTCCTGTGAATAAAGAGAATGTTCGTGTTAATAATGTGAACGCAATTTTCGTCTCGTATGAGTCTTTGCCAGAAAGAACGTTTTTAGTAAGCAAACTATTTCGAATATGACAAAAATTTTAAGCAATTAGAATGATAACTTTCTCATATGAATTTTAAAAATCCATTTGATTTTGACGGGACTTGAACTCGCGGCCTTTGCCTTATTAGGGCAAAGTTTTGACCACTGCAAAACCAATTTATTTAACTAAGCATATAATAAAAAAGTAAATTACATACATATATTAGCAGAGACTAAAAAAGATTTTAATATACTAGAGGAGCAACATACGTTTCCTGAACCAAAAACCAATTAGTTCAAGTAGGTAGTCTGTGTAACTGTAAACCTTATTCTTGTAAAGTAACAATGTTTTTAGTCATTTTACTGATGCTTGAAACATTCGAATAAATTTAACGAAGAATTTAAACAAGTGAAACAGAACAGGCATTAAGCAGCGGATTTGGGATTGGTAATTTTCGGCACGTGAAAATGGGACCTTAATTTAATACGTTGGGTATACAAACTCTCTCTCGCATACGTAGAGTCGCGTTAAACACAGCTTTTCCCAAGCGAAAGTATAGATTTCATGCCCGTTTTCCTCCGCGAGCTGATCGGGGCCAGTGGCACAGTGGCGTGGTGGCGGGAAAACAAGTGCGCAGTTTATGTGAAAACCGGGCGTTACAGCCACAGTAAAGAAAACTGGGCAATAGAAAAGTCAGACCGTTCCGCAGGGTTTCAGACGCTATCGTAACAAAAAATTATATGTATGGGAGCCATCTTCATTTTTTCACCGATTTTAGTATTTGTTATTACAGCGGCAACGGAAATACATCATTTGTGATTTCAGCTCGGTAGCTATCACGGCTCCTGAGATACAGCTTCATGCATGACAGACAGACCGCGAAGTCTCAGTAAGCGGGTTCAGTTTTTACCCTTTGGGTAAGGAACCCTAAAAACGAGTACCAATTAGTGTTATGTAGGAGAATTTAGAAGGTAACAGGCTATGTAAAAAAGTCCACCATACCACTATTCATCTTAATAAGAAGAGAAATATAGATTGTGGTTACTTTTGGTAGTGTAATACATCGCTAGCTACCTATATAACGTCTATCCTGGGGTTATTCCTCCGAGGGCTTACCCAGAACTCCCACCGTAGGCAGTAGGTAGGGAACGTGTTGGTTTTTATTCGGTAAGAGTCCGGCATAACATCCAAGACGAATTTTCCACACGTAAAAAAGCTACCTAACGTAGAGCCAATATAAACTTTAATTTGCAATTCTCTCCGCTCATTATTGAAATCAGTTACCTAGGGTAGTTTATTAGAATAGCTTTCAGACAGAGATTCTGACTGACGTGGTTACGGAATTAACTTTTTAATAGGAAATAATAACTCACAAAAGTCCTATTCGTGTCACTTTGTAAAATTAAATTTACATTTCAACTTTGAAAGTTATTATATTCTTCACTGTCGTTATTTAAAACACAAACCGTCTCGACATTTTTGCGTCTATAATTATTGAAAACACAGTCTTGTCATTTTACAAATAATCCTTAACAATTGTTTATCCAGAACCATACAAATTTTACTTCCGTAGTAAACTTCCCTTTATTACAAAGACAAATAAAACAAGATTGAATTTTACACAATCATCCCACTTCTGTAACACAAGAGAATAGTACAAGATACTACCATTAGACATTCTTGCCACATAAAAATGAAAGATTAAGCCATAAAGTTGTTTCAGCTGAAAGCAAAAATCTGGCCGCTTGTTTACGTAAATCTCCCCCGCAGATACGTCTTGAATCCCAAAACGAATTTATGTAATCAGAAATTGATATATTTTATTTTTGAAGGCTGGTAGCCCTATTTAGGCCATAATTCATCTTACGGTCTTAAGTTAAATTGTTTTGTTGCTGTAAATATAAAGTCTTATTCACATTGACACATACGAGTATTAGATATTTAAATATTTTATTATTTGTTGCTTCTTTACTTTTTAACACAATATGTGCCATTTGGGGCATTAGACACATTTAACAAATGGCAATAATTTACCTTAACGCATAGTATTAATTACCAACGATAATGCAAAATGTATAGTACCAAGTACGCATCTATTATTACAGATACTTTCAACCTCTGTCATCATTACAATTAAGCACTAAAAGAAAAACAGAATGCCATTGTAATGAAAGACTTTTAACGCATCGCGTTTAACAAAAGTTGAAAAGCATTCCTACCAGTTTAAAACTTCGGGCTATAAATTAGGTGAGTCGAGTCGTCAGAACATTTCGGTTTGAGGGGAATCTCTCTGCCATTCTTCCATACAAACTTACTAGACTGTATAGATCGGTATGGACTTCGAAAACATTTCTATGAAAATTGTAAGGACTTTTCCGGACTGATAGTTTGTATGTGAAAGGTTTTGTGCCATATTTTATTTAGGACGAGATAACGACAAGATAAAACAGTTGTTGCCTATAACTTAAAGTACCATTTTTATATTCTTTTGTATTTAACATAGCATATTGATATTGGATCAAACGACATGCTATTTCACGTTCCACTTCACGAACCGTGAGTTGTAAGAAAAAGAAACACGCCAGTAGGTATAGCAATTCAAGTTTCTATTTTACGACAGAGAAACAATCTTTGTCGTGTGTGAGAGAGACACTGCACTGCCCAGCTCGCGTATTTCGAGATGGAAAAGGAAAGGGTGGGATTAAGTTGAAGAGTTCTTTAGACCACTAACTGTGGTAGATTCGAAAAGAATGCAGCCATAACCGCTACAGCTTTACCACAGTATAAAGAGTACTAACAGTATAAAGAGTACTAACTATACAGTGGCTTTACGCTACGCCTACCACATGAAGACAGGTGGCGCATCAAGAATGGACTTACTTTGGGACCCCCCTCCCCAGTTTCCGTGGGGTTAGTACAAACGTATACGCCTGTGTTTTGCAGGCATTGAGATCGACGTTTATACAACAAAGATTTAATCAATCTAGTAAGTTGGTATGGACAGCATAACAGATAGCATAACCTTAACTTAATATACTGTAATTTGGTTAAACAGTAATAGGAGGCACTCATTGGTATAAGAAGATGTTTTGTTTGGCCAATACTTAGCGGTTAAACAGGTAAGTGCCTCGTCATTAGGTCAATTAGTACAGCTGGTCAAGGTGAATTGCCTCTAATCGTACACCGTACGTTTACAATTAGAGCAAGAAATAAGGAATCGCTCTAATTAAAAAACAACAGGTGTACCGAGAACTTCAGGGTCTAAGTAAACCTGCAAATGGTGCACTTGCTGACCAAAAAAGACCTAAACTACGATTTTTAATTCGAGTCAGTAAAATGACATTTTCAGTGTTGCGGATTTTTTTTCACAAATAAATAGTGATGTGGTTGAATCGAGTTTTACAATTAAGTCAATAACAAGATAGTCGAGATTATATTTTTTATCGTAATTAAGGAGACCGTATTCTTAGCATTCCATGGATTCTCCGTGCGGGCGCCGGGTCCATAGCGTGGCACAGGGGGGAACACCCCGACGGCGTCTGGGACTTGCGACCCATTCGAGTAGGTTTAGGGTGGCCACCTTACTATGCGCATAAACGATCACCTTCCACCGTCAACAATGTTCCCCCCCCCCTGCCCAACCAGATTTGGTAAGATCCTATCAATGCCGCTTTGGATACTCGTTTTAGTAAAGAGCTTACTGAAGCTCTTGGCAATCCAAGGTCCTTAAATAAATTATACAGGGATTTAGCTGGAATTCGCCTTGCTTCTACTTCTACGGCATAGAGTTTAACCACATAGCCATTTTTGGTTAACTCATTGGTCAAGTCAAAGTATTTATTTGTCTTCATGGCGTGGTCCTTCGGTATGTTGGTCTCCCACGGCACCGTCAGCTCCACGAGCACCGCACGCCGGTGTACCTATCCTCGAAAACAGGAATATGTCGGGTCTGGATGACGAGGCACATACATCCTCCGGGATTTTGTAGTGTTTTTCATACGTGTCTGAGAGTATAGTCCAATCGGCGGCAGCCATCAAAATTGAGTATGGCTTTTGAGGTACTTTCTTTAAACAGCCTTCGTTTACAAACGCAATGTCATTTCTTTTGTTTGTGGTTTATCCCGTTTTCGCTCTCGCTACCGCTAAACTGACAGCCTCACGTATGATTTCCAATACCCTATCGTGTCGGCGTGAGTAATGACCCCGGTCTAATAACGTCCTACAACCTACCAGCAGGTGCCTAGCAGTTCCAATCGCTTCTCCACATGCATTACATGTTTTATCTGTGGCTTTCCCCCACCTGACCAGATTACTTTGGTCGGGGAGGGTCAACTGAAACGCGTTCAATAGAATCTAAGCAAAGCCGGCGAGCCATTCATTCTACATCTCCAGGTTTTATCGCGTGCACCTTATAGGCATCGCTCTCATCCTGCTCCAGAAAAGATTTTGTAATGTCTTTATCTGTTTGTCTCCGGATACTACCCAACCCCGCTTGACCAGTCTGCGAAACCACCATGAATTTCTTGTGGAATTGGAGGCGTGACTCAAGCTCTGCTATATTTTTATCCTTTGGAAGAGTTTGAACGATTTTGTCTCTTGATTTTGCCAAGACGTGCATTTTATTAGCTCTTAGATGTTTATCGAGTTCCGACGGCTTCTTAAACGTCATTCCGAAGTTATTAGAGGCTCTGTATAATGCCCACGGGTCGGCCGATTGAGCTAGCCCTAGCCACGACTTCAACGTCTTCGTAACATTCGTATCCAATTTTGTGAGAAGGTTTTGGCTCATATCGTACACAAGAAACGACCAGTTTAGACGTGATGTTAAATAGTTGTCGTATATCCATGCTTTCTTGACGTTACCTATTGGTTGTTGGTCTACCTTTTTTATTTCAACATTGAAACTTTCAATTATGTCATCCAAAACTGGAGTACAACCTCTGTTATCTATCTTTCTGCCAAGAAATTTGAAAGGCATGGTTTCCGATATAATGGAAACTTTTTCCCCGCCTATAGCAAGCCCGGGGTCATACGACGTAAACTTAGTCTAAATAAATATTTACGGACATTTTACACAACGCTATCTGATCCCAAAGTAAGTTAGGAATAACCTGCTTGTGTTATGGGTATCAGACCATGAATATTAATACTTATATACCTATTTTTTAAATACATACATACATATTATACATAGAAACACCCAGACTCTTGATATAAAATAATATTTATGGGTCACACAAATCTTTGTCTCCGGTGGGAATCAAACCCATGACCTCCAGCGCCGTAGGCGGTATCACTACCGACTGCGCCACAGAGGCAGTCGTATTATAGTCGTAAATTTTATATTTACAAAATAAAATTTAAAATTCAATAAAAAAAACACTTTCACACCTAATAAAATAAAGAATGTCTAAAATGTCTAAGTCTATTGATTGCCGAACATCACTATTGTAGCGGGTCACCCTTTTTTGTATCAGTGACAGTTGCATTTGTCATTTTACTGACTGAGATTAATAATCCGACTTTAGCAGTCGGCTTCTTGAAATGTCAGCCGTTTGGGAGCAACAGAGAAGACGCTATGACGAATAAGGAACTGTATTCTATAGGTCAAAATTGACGGATAGATGGAGGACACGATGAGATAGACATCAGTATGTGTCAGTATGTTTCTGCAGTGGCCACAGTAGCCTATAAAAGCTGCTGACCCTAAAATAATGTAATTTTATCAAATTAAGTACATATTTAAAATGATATTTGTAGCAAATTATCTGTCGCAAACACAGATAATCAGAAAAGCGATTTTTATGATTTCTGTGGTCGCAAACTATTTGACAGATGAATTGAAAGATCATTATCATACTCTATTAGTTTTCCAACCTAATTAATAAATAAATAATAAATAAATAAATATTCACGGACATTTCACACAACGCTATCTGATCCCAAAGTAAGCTAGGAATGACCTGCTTGTGTTATAGGTATCAGACCACGGATATTAATACTTATATACTTTTAAATACATACATATTATACATAGAAACACCCAGACTCTTGAGACAAACATTTATGGGTCACACAAATATTTGTCTCCGGTGGGAATCGAACCCACGACCTCCAGCGCCGCAGGCGGTATCACTACCAACTGCGCCACAGAGGCAGTCAGTCAGTTAATACTAAACGATTCTACAGACACGAGGCCAAGGAAAGCTTTTATAGAGAAGATTATATTGAAGGCTATAATTTGGATTACGGCAATCTTTTAAGCTTGCGGTTGCCCTAGTCTGCCCTGGAGGATCTAGTAGTAATTACGTGAACCAATCATCTTTAACATAGCACTCTCAGAGCATATATCGTCTGGATATAAAATACTGAAGAAATAATACGGGATATTTGCCATACTCTTCTGTTTCAAGATTGCCTTTAAGAAATGAATATGCATATTATTTATTACGTATGTTGATTGTTATGACGCTATTTTTTAAGCAATGGTACTTACATTATATTTTATTGACGTGGCAGTTTGAAATGGCGTCTTAGGGCAGTTTTTAACAATATTTCTTTTCAGTTTCATTCAACAGTAAAAATCTTTTAATTTGCATATCAAACCTCGATGAATGTCAAATGATTCGAAGCGTGATTGAGTAACAAATATCTTCGGAATCTTTGACAGTTATAATAAATTTAAGTAGATGAGCTCAGTTTTCCGGTCGTTCTTAAAAAAACATTATAAAAATATGAAGTATTACGGCCTCGGAAAGAGTCACTGATGGTGTAAGAGAGTTTTTTTAACGTGAGGGAAAATCCGTCGTGGGTGCTTTGCCGAACGCCTACCGACTAAAAATAAACCTCACATAACGCCCAACAGCCTATGGTTGGGAGCCCCGGGTAAGCCCTCAGAAGGATGTCCCAGGACTCCCAACAGACCCACGGCCGCCACTGCGGCCTGGGGTGGTTCGGGTGCTATCCCGCGTCTTTGGGGGGTTTCGGGTGTGATCCCGCTTACGACTTATATAAGTAATCTATCCTTAAGCTAAGCGTGAGCTACCTTTTAGTCGTAGAACTTCGTATGTTTTATTAGATTTAATAAAATATACTGGTTGGTATAAGAAAACGTTTAGTTTTTCTGAAACTACTAGAATTGAATTCTTCGCAGGAAGTATTAGTAGGCTTGTAATGAGTCACCTATCATGAAGGGTAGGTATAGGTATTATATCAACAATGATGTTTCATACGTATACGAATTTATTGCTCCTCGTCCTTCAATCTCCATATTTTATTCCTTCTCCTTCCCCAACCTCTGTATACAATAGTAAATTGACGATTTTACAAAATGCCAACAGTTCTTTTAAACAAGGCACAGCGTAATGAAAGACTCGCCGAGTCTTTTGAGTTTAAACTTACGCGATCATAATAGGTACCTACCCATACTTTAATTAATCTTTTCGAAAAGGTTTATGAAGCAATTTTACTTTACATACCTAAAGAAGTAATTAACACTCAATTTACCAAACACTTCTAAAGTAGAAACTTCAAAACGTGGGATTCACACCCACAAACTCGCTGAACAACTCCGAAACAATGTTAATCTTTAAACTGTTCAAGCCGTAATAATTAGTCGGTTTATTTCCTAAAGTAATACCCAATATCGTGTCGGATACTGATAATTGTACCCGACTTAACCTCAGTAAATGAAAGTTAAACAAAGTCAGTTGACGTTAATCCTACATTAATTCGGCTTTTCATGGATACCGAGATATTCCAACGCTAAGAGATAAGTGAATAACATTTGCGTAGTAAAATAATTACAATACGAATACAATAAGTAAAGGGAATAGAAGGGAGTAAAATACACTTTATATACATACTAATGTTATATAGAGGAAATATTTTGTTTATTTGTAATTGATAATCTCTTAAAGTACTAAATCGATTTTAAAAATTCTTTCAAATTATTCTTAAGTTACACAGACTGTCTATTAAGTTCTGGGGTCATAATTATGTGGGATATTTTCATACATTCTAAACTTGTATTACACGAGATGTAGGTATAGTTTAATAAATGGATGCGGCGGGGTACGTAGGTTTTTTTTATTTAGCTCGCCAAAATGATGCCGCGCGCCGCCTGATGGAAAGTCACAGCGACATCTAGCGATTGGGGGCCACCGTCCCAGTCTGTAAGACTATAGAAAGCAGCCCTCAAGTTGGCGGCCCTATGATGTGCCTCTTCACGCTCCGCTTGAAGAACCCAGGATTGTAAGAGGAGGGAAGCACCGTGCGCTAGCAGGACGTTCCAGATTATGGTTTGACATAGAAACGATCTTTTGAATCGTTCAGTTCTAGCAAAGATTCTCTTCACTGTGTGAGAGTATGCTGATATAACAGGCGAAGCCATGAGGCAGGGCTAGTGTTGTGTGGTGGTGTGCATAAAGGGTGTTTTATAAAGGAGTTTATAATGTTATACAAGTACATCAGAGAGCGAACTTGTCACGAGAAGTCAATCTTTGCTAGACAATCTTTGGATGGAAAGGATTATTAAGAATCACGTGAGAAAAGATTAATGAAGACGGTTACAATATTAAATGTTGAGTTTCATCATCCAAGCGGTTGTTCCGGTTGCATTCGAAACTTTTATTGTTATTATAACAAAATACACTAGAAATGAACAACCTTAACTAGCAATTCTTGAACTAACTACTAAAAGCACTATGCAATTCGTGTAGTAAGCTCATGAGTTACACGTTGCAACTGATATACACAGATTTATACCTTACGTTATTTTCCTCTTACCACACTAACTTGTTCACTTGCAAAATTTACTAAAAGCATTCTATATGCATGACATGAATGTCACGTCTGGCCCTTGGATAGTGTACACAATAATGAAGGAAGCGCATTTTTAGCGTACCGTAGACCCAGAGGAAAAACGGGACTCTATAATAGAGACATTGCAGTCCGTATGGTCTGCCTGTTATGTATGTTCGTCGTCTAGATCCCATAGCACAAGCTTATATTAGCTTAATTTGGGCTAGATGATGTTGTGTGTGAAGTGTAAATGTTCACAAATAATTATTTATTTATTATTTTATTAATTTAATCTTTTACGTGTGAAAATTCTGGGTAGATGCTATGCCGGACCCCTACCGACTAAAACCACACGGTGCCTTACAATTGTCTACGGTCGGGAGTCCCGAGTAAGTCCTCGGAAGAATGTCTCAGGGTTCCCGGCAGAGCTTGGCTACCACTACGGCCTCGTTTAGGGAAGGCCACGTATCAAAAAGAAAACCTCTACCGTACTCAAGTATACCCAGCAGTTTCCTTTACAGTGGTCGCCATAATTAATTTGACACTGCTATATAGCAAAACAAACGAGTCACCTGGAATATATTTACAACTTGTTTTTAGGTTTTTAGGGTGTAGTGGGGCCCCACCAACACCTTCGGGCCCAAGTCAATCTCACGTGCAAGCTCGTGCACCTGCTGAACAACGGACGAGGCTCTGACGGCGGCGGTCCATTTCAACACGGCGATGGGCTCACCACCTGTTACGTGGGACCGAATTGTACACGGTGAAATGTGGGCCGGTATAGGCCTCTGCCTACCCCTTCGAGGATAAAGGCGTGAGTATATGTATGTTATGTATGTTGTTTTTAGGGCTGCGACCTATTTTCATCGGAATAAAATAGGTAATCCCTTGACGTCATCTATTCCTCTGTTTCCAATAAAGGCTAGTCACAATAAAGTAGCTTTTATTAACTGTACCATAAAGTGTTTTATAGACCTATTTGTTTGGACAACCAGATTTATTAGCTGTAATACCATCCCCACTTATCAAACGAGAATTATCACTGAATGTCGTTATCTGACACGGCATTAGAAAGTTTATATTGGAAATCAGATATTTTAATGACAAGATATTGGTTGGTCAAGAAATTGCGTTTAAGATTGCGTTTTAATATTAAGATAACCAGATAAGCTATCTTGATTCTGTTTCCGTAAATAAGGTGGAACTTCTAAAGTTCTGGTTGCCTAACTTACAATAAGCTGGGCATCCGATACTTGTGTATATGCTGAACAGGGAACGGCAATACTCTCTGTTTCTTCCATGAATCAGAAACATTATCAAAATCTGTTCGATGGTTTTCACTACTGTAGAGCACTGATAGCATAAAAATATCCAAAAATAAAATTAGGTTCGAAATCGCTTAACTGACATGACAACAATGTTAATATTTACAAAATATTTCTATTGTACAATGCTGATACTTACAGCATAATTATCTACAATTTCATATTTTTTTACTACCTATTTACGAAAACAAAATACAACAACATAAAAGAATCTCATTTTTCACAACAAATTTATAAAACAATCTGTTTAAGATACCTACCTATAAATAAGTCTCCAATGTCCAAATGTAATCAAGTAGCTAAATGAAATAACATTGAATTACCTCTTAAAAGGTGATACGGCAGAAAATAATAGGACCATTATCAACCTTTAACTATAAACCTAACATCAAAAGCCTATTACTAGCTCGTCCGACAAAATTACGATTTCATTACAACTGACAGAGAACCAATGTTCTATAAACAACTATTCATCGGATTATGGCAAATTTGTGACTGAAGTATAAAATAAGATTAGACAAAGCTATATTATATTCTAGTGACTCGTTGATCGTCTAAATTGGGCAGATATTCATAGAAGGAAGGTTTATGCTTTTTTTTTGCGTGCGGAATTAATCATGGATTCGATTCCTTCCAGTTCTTCCATCTGCCTAGGGTCGGTAGTCCCGAGTAATTCGGAATGATAAACCCTGTGCTCCCGACACAAGGTGTATGCCCTTATTCTCCATATAAACTTTCATGTGGTTCTCTCTCTCAAGTAAATATTGCTTCGCATATTATAAGCAAGACATCAAAATCATAAAATAATATAATAGGTTACCTAATGAATCATCATTCTATTCTCGCACACTCCTAGATATCTCAAGATGTCTTTGGTGGCAGCATTAGCTTAATGTTTTTACGTTGTGCTCAAAATAAGCCGTGAAAGATCCTGCTGTAGAAGAGACAGAAGACATCGAGGACTGTACTCTCAGAGCGCTTCTATAAGCGTGGACTTGGCTCTCGTAGCTTTAGAAAGTTGAGGGTGACTCACAGTTCACAAGAATATTAAAAGTGGCAACCAAGTTGACTGTTCAAGGATGTATCCTTTGACAATCCTCTTGAACCCGGGATAAAAGAGCACCATGTTACAATGCAGTTGCCATTAAAAATGTACTTATGCAGATCTTAAACGGCTACGCAGCTATACTATTTATCTTTCAGGCAATTTATGTAGGAACATTGAAGGCGATGGTGGTATTCTCACGGAAGTTTGAAACGGATCATTAAAGTAGGGGATAAGGATGTCGACACGCGTCGTTTGTCGACGCCGCCAGGTCAGCTCTCGTGGAATACTTCAACCTTACAAATAGAACTGTTGAACTCAGCGGTGTGGAGCTCGTTCAATTTGCAATTTTGACTTTGTTAACATTCCGAACTAAACTAGCGTAGCTATCATATTTTCTTTTTTAGGAAAATTCTATGAAACGACATTATAACTTTTAACAACTTTTCTATTTAAATTTATTTTTGCGGCGTTTGTACAAAGTTGTCTTTTTACTTTATAAAACGTCTATTTAATAAAGTATGAGAATGTTAGCATACTAACTGCTTTAAATTTACTTTATTTACCATTGAAAATTGTATAAAAAATATTTTATACAAAATATCGAATATTTTGCTATTAAAATCACTGTAAAGTTACTTTTATAAAAGTCTTCTTCATTTTGATCTCCGTAATTACAAAGCGATTTGTAGATTTAAAAAGTATTTTTTGGTTACCATTTATGTCTACTAATTTTGTAATTTTATGAGACAGGAATAACTCCTTTCTCATAAAATTACGATTCGATCGAGTATTCTTATTCATGCCAAATTACAACTTTAAACACATCAATCAATACATATAATAAAATCGTAACAAGTCGCTGTCTGTACATGGAAGATAAATAAGAAAAAATATAATAGGGGGGCTTTATGAACGCAATAGAACCCAAAACAATGACTTTTTGAATTTTTGTCTGTTTGTCTGTATGTCTGTTTGTCTGTAGATTAGCGTGCACAACCGGTGCACGCTAATCTCAGTAACCGTTTAACCAATTGCAATGCGGTTTACTTTATTGTGTCGAGGTTTGCTCCGGTTTATAAATAAAAGAGTTATATCACTTTAAAGAATCGTACATAGACATATGAATCTAAAAATAGGCATATAAAATCTATACATATAATAAAATGATAGAAAAGTCAAAACTGTACATTGAAAATAGTTAAAAAAAAATACTCGCTGGGTGTTCAACAAAAGATACCGAAGCCGAAAATATAGTTAGAAAAATTTTTGTCTGTTTGTCTGTTTATCTGTTTGTCTGTTTGTCTGTTTGCTTTGCTTTGTCCGGAAGGATCTCGAAAAGTACTCAATAGATTTGATTCAAATTTTGCACAAATATTACCTAGGGGTAGGGTCTTAAAATAGGCTATATATTATCACGCTACATATCCTAGGGGCTAAGCAGAGAGCAATCAAATTGGCATTTTAACATAATTTTCACGCGTACAAAGTCGCGGGCAACAGCTAGTATTCATATAAATCTAAACTGGCGTGTTGGCTTAATCATAAAAGAGCTTAATGATTAAGGCTATTTTAAAACAATTTACGCCGAAGGCGTGGACTGAATTGTTTTATAATAGACTTAAACTTTAAGCTCTTTTATGATTAAGAAAACAGGGCAGTTTCACACGCTGGTTGATGAGTCTGCTGACGAAATACCTCTCCTTTCATACACCTTATGTGACGTAAACGAAGTTGCGGGTTCAGCTAGTGTGAGAATAGTTTCAGCTATCAAAGAAACTGTTAATGTAGTCAATTATTTAATGATTAAGGCTATTTTAAATTCAATAAACAATTCAGTCCACGCCTTCGGCGCGGACTAAATTGCTTTAGAATAGACGTCAATTATTTAATGTTAATGTAGTCAATTATTTACACAAGAAAACATTAAAATATTACAAGTCCAATCCTAAAAGTCTCAGTTCAAGAATTCATAGATACTCGAGACGTTAAAAACAATATTTAAAAAAGAGAAATAATATTTACCCAAAGTCTTAAGGTTAAACGTTCCTTTAATATTCTTAAGCACACGAATATTCTACGAGTCACTTAAAACTTCCCACATACCCTACCACTTTACCCTTTACCCAAAACAAAGCCGCATCAATGGATCAGTTAATTGGTTACCACTACATAAAGTGTAAAGGTTCATTCAACAAGTGTTTCAAGATTTAGCAACATAACGTCTACTTTCAATATTCTTACAACTATCATATATTATATAATCTGTGCTACTATCTTGTTATTTTATAGGTACACTAAATAATTTAGTTTAGAATAGCCGTTCGCCTTTTTGACTGACGTGAGCGTTAATATCGAACATCCGTGGCTGTCCGTGGCTGTACGCGGCGTATCTCCATGACATCCAGTCTTACGCCGCCCGCATCAAGCAGACTTCCGTGACCTTTATTAGGTCTTACGTACACCTTAGGGAGGCCTATCTCGGCCTTACGCAGATATTCATTCTGCGGTAGGCCGAGAAGTAGAGTAGAGGTAGATGTAAAATCTACGTTTGGGTTTCACTTTACAGTCATGTAGTTTTATGACTATGTTCAATCTTTTTAAACATTAATGGGCAGGAAATATAAATTGCGTTTTACATTATCAATAACATTTAGCTAACAGTAGGTACAACTGCCTGTACTTATATCGGAATTAAAATTTTAAAGTAAATATTAATCATTGATTTATTGCCCGCAACCACTTCCTTATTGCCCGTCAATTTATGAATAGTCAATAAAACAGCGCCTTGGATAGCTATACGCAATGAATCTATTTTCGGATTGAAACTACGGATGTTAATTACGTTGTGTAATCCCTTTCTGACCACACACAAATAATTGCTTAATCTATTTATGGACATTGTTTGCTTTTCGATTATTAAATTAAAGAAATGGCTATAGCTTTGATATATCTCCAATTGGTTTGGAAATGTGGAGGTCTGATGGCAGTCTGACCAGAAACCTTGTCGGTCAAAAATCTCCAAGTATGATGCTGATATAACAAATCGCTAACTGGAAAAATAAAAAAAACTTCTGTTATGAATTTGCCCAAGTCAGGTGGCTACTTGATCACAAAAATGTCATTTCAAATTTGCGCAGCGCAACTTTTCAAATAACATTGAAAAGCTCAGTGCGTTCAAAAGTTAAAATTCTAGAAACTGATAGAGAGTAGGGACATAAATTTACTTACATTTTGAACGCACAGAATTGCATTTAACAATTTTTTATTCAGAAACTTTCAGCAACTCGAATAAAAGCTTATAAGAATCGTGATATAGTTGACATTTTAATCGGATTCGAAATTATCGTTTTTGGCAGTAACATGGAGCATCACGATCGACTTTTATCGGGAGGGTCGGCGCTATACTGAGACTTTCTCCTCTTTCAAAGCTTACTCCAAATTGCTTTTGTAGTGGCGTATAATGTATACGATTTCCACCCGCAACATATGACAAACAGATATGTAAAGAGCAAACATGCTATGTATACTCCCTTTGTACCTACTGGTCGCACTGCTGAAGAACCAGACTGACAGACCTAATGGACGTTACCAATGTATGTATGTATGTAAAAGGCTTTGTTTAATTACTCACGATGCTGACTTTATAGCCGTGTTCACATTGAATTTTGAAGATACTGGTGACACGAACTGTCACTCGTCTCAGAGCTGACCTTAGAGTAAGATGCTTAACACGGTAATCGATTACAGACTACTAAGTTACTAGAGTTTACAATTTTATAACATTATTATAACTGAATCTTAACATACTCATTGAACTAAAACTTATACCAGTCATTGACTTATCCCAAATTACATTCAAGTTCAGACTCAACTCCAAGATATTTACGATACGTTTACGGCATTTGTCGAAGGATTATTGGAAGCCAGGCATCCTTAATGAGAATAATATGGGAATACGAAACCATTCATATGCCGAAAATTCCTACCCACAATAGCACTTAATGACAGCGGAGACTGAAGTGACGTCGGTATTCGGTATTTTAGAAGAGTGCTTTAGGATAACTCCGTGGTGTTATTAGAATTATATTTCAAGAGTTCATTGTAATTTGAATTTGAACTCGTTCAATAAAAAGTGACGGGTTTATTTTGCTCATTAAAGCATAGAACACAGCTTGGTCGGGATAAAATAGATTTCACAGCGAAGATCTAATGATCTAAGAGCCCAACGCTGTTTCGTGAAACCTGAAAACTGAGTACCTAGTGGATATTTTTTTCTTTAATTATTTATTTTAATATTTTTGGAAATTCTCACACAACATCATCTAGCCCAAATTAAGCTACTATGAGCTTGTGCTTTTGGATCTAGACGACAATTAGTGTTATTCTAAGGTCATACTTAGAATATTTTCCCAAATTAAATAAGACGGAATATTTCATTAGCTGCAAGTTTGTCTTCATAGCTTAGCGATTTAAAGCAAGTATTTCAACAAGGGTGAAAACCCGAGTTAGAATCGAGTTTGAGCTTGAATTTTTTTCAAGCAAAGGAAATGAGGAATGACGAAGTTTATTATTATTTCTATTTATTTTATTAATACGCGAGTTATGTAGGAAAAAGAAGCTTATGTAGAACGTTGATTGAGATGCCATATATATTCTGTCAGAAATTTCCTAATGAAGGCCAACGACGCGACGGCGCCAGAAGCCCCTATCACTTCAGTCTCAAATAGATAAAGAGATTGCTTTGTTATTCGATTGCAATTGATATGATCATGAGCATGACATTGAATTATTTGATTGTTATGATGGCTCTGATTTTTCTTCTGAGTTCGGGTAGATCAAGAGAAATTTAAAAATATTAATATCACCAACAGTTCAGAGAACTGAGTATATTACTTTCAAAAATAGCTCTATTACATTTCTAAAAAGATAATAGAGCCCACTTATCTATTGTTTTGAATCATTCATCGAGAACGTTAGTAATTCGCTGAAATCTTTTCAGGCATAAATTGGATTAAATATTCTGAGATAAACAATGAAATCTAATACTGTAACGTTTCTTAGGAGGCAATCGTCTACAGTAAGTAATTCAAGAGATTAATGAAGCTCCCAATGTCTGGAAAATACTGAAGGTTAATAGGTACCTAACACAAATAGTTTCAGATACCTTTAAAAAGATACCAACTAAATTACAACTTTCTGATTAGCTCGTATTAACTTGTAAACAGTTCCATACAATAAATATACTTATTTTTAGGGAGATATTAGCGGTAATTAAACGTTTCATACTACTTTAAGAAAGGTTTTGTAAATTCGGAAGCGCGAGTGCAGCAAAATTGGTGTTGCGAATCCACATGACCACTTTCGATCATCAGGTGGGCCGATGCATGTCTGCCGAACCTCCCTTATATCCCTATGAATTTTCGAAAACGAACTAGGTACGTAAACTTGGTCTCAGTAGGCCTATGTTCTGTTGGGTGTCCTGCGGAATCTTTCCGAGGGTTTACCCGGAGCTCTCAACCGTAGGCTGTTAGTTAGGATACGTGTGGTTTTTAGTCAGTAGGAGTCCGGCACCGGCATAGCATCCATGTAGGATTTTCCTCAGGTTAAAAAAAAGTAGTTCTATGTTTTATATTCCTGTTCTTCCAAAGGGACAAGATTGCTGTACTCAAGGTTACTTTGACGGGATATCTGTGCGTAATAACGCCGTCTGCTGTACTTTACTTTAAAAAATTACAAGTTTTTTGTTTGGGACGGAGTACGTAAGTTTTATAAAGAATTTTATATTTCTAAGTACCCAGTAAATTTAAGCCCATTGCTAAGAACTGTGCTAAGAAAGAAACCTATGTCTAGGATTCCTGGCTAAACCTAACCATAGCACTATAAAAGTAACATTTTATATTTACCCTATACAATATTTGTACCGGAGAACATGAATTAGACGTCTAGACGAGTGTCATAAGTTCGGTTCCCAATAATTCGCTTTGAGTTCAAACGTCAACGCTCTTTCATCAGACATAGATAGCTTGACGAACGGCTATTCATTGACACATCCATTCAATTTTCAAGCCGTGCAAAGCAAAGTTTGAAAGTCATTCTGGATATTACTGAAACGAAGTCAAACACCACTGTGTTGGTTTTGTATCAATTGTGGTTTTGTCACTACAAAGTGTTGATCCTATATTAAATTAAACCAGATTGTACTCCCTATCTTTAAAAGTAAAGTGTTTAACTTTGTTGTTGTTGAAAATGTATGATACTCGTGTGTTGTGTATTTCGGCGAAGCAGGCTTCTCGAATATTTAAATAAACTATAGATGTACCTGAAAACCTTTTTAAAAAAGTAACATCAGTATTAGATATTTAGGAAAATGCCTGCGAACTAGCCAACGACAAAAATCATTCACCGAAACATTCACGAGCCAAGTTTCATGAAATTGGTTGAGAAATGCGACCAGTCAAAGACAACTAACACACACATACATACGCGATTGCACAAAAGCAAATTTGGTCATTGGAAATGAAAAGTCTCACTGACTACGTACGTTCGCACAGTCAATAATTTGGCACTAAGCTTCAAACCCGTACCTAAATTTTCTACAACAGCACTAAAACTAGATATATGCCAAATGCATCCAGTCAATACATGTTTACTGGTTTTATAAATATTTCTTGCTAGTGCAAACTCCTTTGGTTAGTAGCAATGAGGTTAATTCCATCCACTCCTCCCCTATTGTGATTTGTACTTGTATTTGGCATTGTTCACACCCGGTAATTCTCAGTGAAGCTAAGCTGTCTTGGAATTTAAAATGAATTCACACTTACCAATGTTGGTTTCCACATTCCAAAATGGCAGAAAAGCATGCATCCCACCTGATCCAAAAGACCAAAAGTGCTTTCTGCTTTTCCAGATTTAAGGGTAACAATAATTCTTATGTTTAATTTTTACACAAGTAAGACGAATAATATTCATGAAATGTAAATTAATAGCAAATATTATTAAAGGACGGGTTGGAAGCATGTTTTTCAGCCTTAAAATATGAAAAATAAATTCAATCAGTAAGTCTAATGACCGAAGTTTCAATTACAAAAACCTTGCTTTTGTAAGCCAGGCTTGAAGAAAATACACCCCTTTCATAGACTCGGATAAACAACGGGACCACTCGAGCAAGCCGAGCCTATTTAAATTAGGGTAACAAAATGAGGGTAAATAAGCCTTTTATTTACCTAATCTCACATTATAAAACCCTTGCTTAGTGGTTGTTTTACTTTAACTACCATGGAAAACAATAAATTATGGTTTTGCAAAATATTAAGTTCTGGGTACTATTCGAAACGTTTTAATGTTTTCGAATAAATATTTTGTAACTTATACAATTTCATTTAACCTCACTCCTTTGCTCATCTTTTGTGATGATATATTTTTTAATTTGATAATTTTAAGCAGGTGGAAAAAGACCAATGAAGTCTGTCATGTGCCCTATAGGCGACAAAAAAAACTTTGTGGTTTAGACGTGAACGTGTGCACGAGACTTGACTTGAAAACATTGTTAGTGCGACTGCTTTATTATAAGTGACGCCCTTTCCTGACTTATCCCGATCCACACTCGTGTCGAACAGGACGACGTCGTGCTACAACTATACTGAACGGTTCAGGACATCTTTTTCGTACCATTACCGAAAAAATCAACTCTTTTGTACTAGCAGTATATTTCCCTTCTGCTACAAATCTAAGTTCTTCAAGTTGAGTATAAAAATTCATTCTTAGGGTCATCAACGTGATAATTCTATAGGAAACAGCCCCAGGCAGATTGAATCCCGAATGAAAATTCTATTAATATAGTAGAAACAAAATCAAAATCAGTAGTTCTTTATGCCGCCATGACAGAGTTCAGGGTATGTTTTACCAAAGATAACAATTATAATAGTTCCACATACCTTCCTACTTTTACCATAAAAATATATTGTGACATTTTAATATTTATTGGGAGGTAATATGAATGACCACAATCTGGCCACCCACCAGGATAGCAAAATGCTGACAACGCCTTTTGGTGACGCTCACTAGTCTAGGGGTTAATGTAAATTTAATTCAATTAAACACACTGTGCATATGCACAGTGCAGCTGAACCATGAGATTGATACATGAAACCCGACCCAAACAAACTAATACGATTCTGTTGATAGCGGAGAAGATTACTTGACATTCTAGTCGTAGAGTGTCTAATTTTAATTAATTTCTGCTAACCTATCTTACGTAAGCTTTCAACGTAGATCATAGATTTAATATTGGTATAATGTCATCTTTATTTAATGAATTTTTACAAAGTTGTTTTTTACGTTAGAAAATCTAATTATAATCGAAAATCGAAGAAAAAGCTCAAAATGAACTATGTTTAGGTACTTCTAATATAGAGAGACAAAGAGTCCAAAAGTCAAATATGACTGTCAAATGAAAGTGAAATGTGTCTGCCTCTTAGGCATTATCTTTACTGTCCAATAGGGGTAGAATGCGGCAAAAAGTATCTTAAAACAAAAAAGTCCATGTTCGACCCCTTGGGGGTAGAACGTAGACTACATTTAGGGGTTGAACACAGACGGGGGTCAAAATTTGGGGGTTGAACATGATCTAAACCCAACAGCACGTAAATATTAAAACAAATTGCAGCCATATGGCAAGAACAGTCAAACAAAATGCATAAATACTTTATGGAATTGGAAGTTGTCGAAGAAAATACAACAAAAACAGCATGGCGCCATGAGTCTCGAGACGCAGTATTCATGCAGAAAGCAACATGCCATTAGCATAATATTATGATATGACTAATAGGTATACCGTAAATAAGGAATCGGAAAATTGGTAGCTTTCAAGACAGTATTGACGTTAGGGGTTTCGCATTCCCAATAGTTCTACTAACAAGAAATTCTCAGAGCTCAATAAAGTTTGCCAAGTTTATCACTCAAATTTCAAATCAGCGAGATGGCATTTATTTCTATTATCAAGGGAGTAATTAAGTCTACTACCAAATTGTCCTATATTTCACGTATTAGTGGTTATTTTAATCATGGATACAAAGTAAACTTCGGCCTTAAGTGGAAATTTCGTACAAAACAGCGTTTCGTCTGGGATAATATTCGCATAACGTTAGACATAGCTAGTTTACGAGTTTATCATTACATTTGTTAAAGCTAAAAATATATCCATATCATATGTTTGAATTTCCTATTGACTCAACATCTTAAGAAATGGCACGTTTCTTTTTCAAGATCTGAAAAGCTTTTACAGCATTACTCAATACTGTCAACTATCCTATCGAACCTCAATAGATAACTGGCGTTGCTCTCGTTTCACGGCTCACTTGCCACAACCAAGCTTTTCATTTTACGCACGTCAATACATTAACCTACATACTAAAAGTATTATTATGTGTTTTCCGATTAGATGCCGAGAGTTTAAATGTTCAATTTCAAAGACTACCTTGAGATATAAATAAAGTAAAATATCGTTGCACATAATGTAGTAAGCAACCTTTCACTACGGCCAGTCCTTGCATGAGTGACCATCCATGTGACCACTTTGTGACATTTATTTGAGCGTTTCCGTGCTTCGGATGCCACGTTAAGCCGTTGGTATCGGTTCCCAGTAAAATGGCAGTCGTTAAGCCAAGTTTCGGTACGATACATCTCCCTGTCTCAAACCTCTATCCACTGCAAAACGAGTAGTACACTAATTCTGAGCATCAAGCTGCAGAGATCTCAGACACCAGGAATTTAAGAAAAATGCCAGATTTCTTATTTTGAGGGTTCCGTAACCAAAGGGTAAGAAACAAGACCTATGTTAAACGTATCGTGTTAATAATTTCATCATTTAAATGCCATCAATAATCTGAAAAAGAAATTAAACATAGAGTTCACGAACTCTTTTGGAAATACATACTGTACCTACCTTAACCCTAGAAGCCCAATCTAGGTAATTTATACCTACACACAAAAGCAAATTTGTTATCCCTTTCGCACCCTTTCTTCGATCGTCGCGATTGATCAAACTAACTTAGTACATGCCAAGGACTAACAGGAGATGTCTGTGTCACTTTGGTAAGTATTACCATTTTGTACTTATTGTAATGCTGTAGGTCAAGTTTACCTATGTTTGATCTTTCTGTAAGTTTTATCCACATGGTACATTTTAGGTTAGGCAATTTTAATTGGATTGAACGTTGTATTTTCTTTTGTTTCTAATAAAAAATATTATTTTTAGGAAAGAATTTCAACTGTGCAAATATCTCCTAGAGTAATCGATCACTATGGCGCACTTCTGTGCCGGTATCTCCTGGAGATTTTTCGCCTTCAAACAGTTTGCGCTCTTGTAGCGCGAACTGTACTCTCTCTATCCGGCTCATACTTGCAGGGAGCGTTCATAGAAAGAAACGGGACAAGTATATAGTACAATGTCTGTCTCTAAATAATAGCTGCAGCTCATAATTCTCGTTTAAAAAGTGCTCTCCATCGCGCGCCAGTTCGCGCGGCTACGTGTCAGCGACCGGGAGTGTGTTGAGTGAAAATTCTTTTGTGTTTGGTGGTTTTTAGTGGTTTTTAGTGGTTTTTAGTGGCAAACGTTATCAAAATCATGACTGGGTGAGTGTTTGAACAGTTTTTATTCGTAGATTGTGTATTTCATAAAGATTTTGTACCTAAAATATAGTTATTTTCAACGAACATTCATTGTAATTTTACGCGCCGTCGGCGACACGGCGGCGCGGCGCCAAGCCCATACATTTGGATGAATTACAAAGAATAAATACTGTAATGATGACAATCTATTGTTATTTTATGTATTTTTACGTATTCTTTTATTGTTTTCAAGCATTGAATGTAAAATTATTTCAATAATTTTGTGTAAAACTTGGTCGAAATTCTCTATCATTTTTGGATCGAAATCGTTCACTTTCTTTGTTCATTTCTGAAATATATTTGTATGCCAGCATACCTTTTTTTTGTGTTTATCGATTATGAAAAGTCATGTAGCTGTAGATTGTAATTTTTTTTTGAAAAAAAAATACATAAAAAGAATTCAAAAAATAAAAAAGTTTACGAGTACCTTTTTTTGGACCTTTTTTTAAGTGCTTGGTTCATTGTTCAATTTCTAATAAACTGAACACTTTTGTCAACCAAAACTCTGTGTAAAAAAAGTTTAAGGATCATACTTACGAATGAAAAAAGAATCTAAGCCACTTGAAGCACAGTTTTATCAGAATCATGGCATGAACTTAACCTTTTTTTGGCGGTCGGCGGTCGTATCGCCGAAATGAGTCGTATTTTGAGAAGCTCGTAAATTGAAAAAAAATGTATGACGAGTTGTATTTTTTGATATTTTTTATTTTTTTATATTGTGAAATAGGATGTATTTAATAAAATAAATTACAAAAAAATTGGAATTTTACAATACTTTTTTTTTTAACAACTTTTGTAGAGAAAACTGGTGAAAAATTACAAATTCTTATTTCTAATAGAAATTAGTAATACATTACAAGGCAAAACTGGTCTTATCTATCATTTTATCATTAGCTTGTTTCATAACGATTCCAGTGAGGTAAGTATTTTATATGGCTGCCATAGAAAAGTTATGAGAAATCGCCATTTTAAGAACATCAGCCGACGCCGCGCCGACAACGCGAACGCTTCTGGAGTAGGGTACACAGACGCGGGTTCCGCGCGGGAGGGGACTATTGGGGAGTGACACAGACGAAAGGATATAACAAAATGAGGTCCTTACGACCGACTCCATAACTCCGTTTAGTAAATATTTTACTTATCGTAAGCTCGAACTCTTTAGAGATGCTTTAAATTAAGATCACGTAGAGCATAGGCGTCGTATTTCGTACCCTTAGTCATGTGAAATGACAGCGTAAGACAGTCCGTACGAAGATGATTCACATCAGTTCTTTTTGTTAGAAGCTCAAAAATTTCCGAACATTTATTTATGTTGACGCCGATTTCCACTTTGTCAACACGACCACACATTAATCGCCTAACTAAACGTACTTAGCATTGTATCGAGTCACACTTTCCATAAATCATTTGCTTTACACACCTACATCACCTACCTGTCACATACGCATATCCAACCACTACTCGGTTCGGTTACACACAACCGTCACGCCTCCAGACTGCACACCATATTGGCTGTACTTCCTACCTACGAAGATTGAAAACAGCAATTATTAATTCGTCGTGAGAATTATGTAAATAGTTTCACTCTTCAGCACAGTGACTTTAACTGCACAAAATAACGTTATACTGTGATATAACGCTAAAACAATATTTCGTAACTGCTGTAACCACAGAAATCAGAAATTCTGATGTCTGTGGCTCTAGCCTTTTAACAAACTTGTGAGTTTCAGCGGCCCTTATTAACCCAAATTAAGTTAATTTAAGCTTGTGCTGTATCTAGACGACTGAAAGACATACTTATGTGTTGCTAAATACATACATATCATAAATAAATAAATAATTACGCAAATATGATCAGGTAACCGAATATCGCAAACAGCTCGAGTGGCTCCCAATTCGCCTTCGACGGAATGCTCATTTCCTCTCTATGCTTTACAGTATTCTGTTCAATCCACGTTCCCCAACTTATCTCAAAGAACGATTCATGTTCCTTAATGACACACATTCAAGATCCTTGAGGTCGTCGGAAAATTTGACACTGGCTATGCCTACTAGTGAGTAGGCATAGCCAGTGTCAAATTATTGTAAATAATAGTATTTGTGAATGATTTATCGTAAAAACCAGTAGAGTGCTACTGGTTTTTACGATAAATCATTCGCCATACAGGCTGTGCGGGTGTGGAATGCGCTGCCTGAAACTATTAGGAAGGCCCAGTCTTTGGCTGTCTTTAAGCGTTTGGTGAAGGAACACTATTTGACCCGGTAGGATGTTCCTTAGCATAATAATTGTTTTCATGTATATGTATACCTATATGTATGTGTATATGTATGTATATAAATATTTATTTATTATGTATGTATGTATATTGGTATGTACCTGTATATGTATTGTATTTATGCCTGGATGTATTATATTATATATATAGTATGTACGTCTATATTCATTTACATACCAACTGGTATGTATGTATTGTTTTGTAGCTTCATATTTCTACACCTAACTACCCATCTGTCTTCAATATCTTTTTCTGTCCATCCCAAGGTTGCCTGTAAGAAATTGCTTTTTAGCGATAAGGCCGCCCTTTGTACAATATCTTACGATTATTGGTTTTTTTTTCTGTAAACTATAACTTGGTGTACAAATAAAGTTATATTCTATTCTTTCTATTCTATTCTTTTTAGAATTTGTCCCACGTAATAGGTGGTGACTGTTGAGACGTATTGCCGTGTTGAGATGGGCAGGCGCAGGTTGTAACTGCCTGCTGTTGAAATTGTTCAAGTCGCCTAAAAGGCCTTCAACTTGGCTTAACGACTGCCATTTTACTGGGAACCGAGACCAACGGCTTAACGTGGCATCCGAAGCACGGAAACGCTCAAATAAATGTCACAAAGTGGTCACATGGATGGTCACTCATGCAAGGACTGGCCGTAGTGAAAGGTTGCTTACTACATTATGTGCAACGATATTTTACTTTATTTATACCGAAACGGTAAAGTCGATAAAGACGCTATAAAAAAAGTGCTATTACTAAGAATATAATTTGATATGAAATTATGAAAATCAAATTATACTCACACCAAGAAAAAGTAAAGTGAAACTGGATGCTGATAGCGCAGGATCGTGTATTGTGGTGTTTTAGGATTGTGTATGGAGTGATTTAGGAGAGGCCTTCGTCCGGCAGTGGCCTACTACAGTCTAGTTTGATTGATTGAGTGAAATTATTTTTTACTGACAGTAGGGATATTAGATTCAAATACATTTACTTTGTTGACATTTGCGACGACAAATTAGTTACAAAATTACTTTACCCTTCAAAGCAATAGCTTTTAATAAAACAGGAGGCCAACAATATTTACATAAATATGAAATGTAGACATAAAATGAGCGTATGACAGCGGTACTAATAAATTTATGTATGTTTACATAAATAATACATATACCTGGTATGTCGACGGGACTCCCACTTCGAGAGAAATATTTTCATCAACATTCGTATCAGAATAAAATGCTCGGGTTTATTGTGGAGTATTCCGAATATATTGGATATTTCCGAACATCTACAGTAGAAATGGGATTACACTTTCAACGAGGTGAACCATATGCTTGTCTACCACCACAACGTTTTTTGACTGTTTTACATCTGAAGCTGGCTTGAAGCGCTCGTGGCCCCGCGGACTCAGTGTTCTGTAAACGATCACTGCAGTAAGCAACTTTCACTATGGCCGGTCCATGGATGGGTGACGATCCATGTGATCACTTTGCGACATTTATTTGAGCGTTTCCGTGCTTCGGAAGGCACGTTAAGCCGTTGGTCCCGGTTGCCAGTAAAATGGCAGTTGAAGGCTTTATTTCAACAGCAGGCAGTCACAACCTGCGCCTGTCCATTTAAACACGGCAATACGGCTCACCACCTATTACGTGGGACAAATTGTGGGTGAAATGTAGGCATATAATATGCCTCTGCCTACCCCTTCGGGGATAAAGGCGTGCCCGTATGTATGTATGTATGTACATCTGAAAACATAATTAAATTGGTAAGAATTTCTTATTTTCACTGCTAAGAAAAGAAAAATTTATACAAGACATACTCATTTGAAAATTAAGTGCAAAATATTCTAGAAAAATTTTGCCTTAGAGCAATGCGGTTGTATGATAATGTCAACGAACATTTTCCTAGCAAAAGGAAAGCTCCGTAAATAACATATATATTATTATTCAAACTATCTAAATAGCATCTTGATCATTAATATTTTTTGACTCATTATTTTGTTTCAAGCTCTTCTCGTGTGAGAAAAATTGTGACGGAAAATTTTAAAAGAAATATCGGAAATGTTTCGAGAAATTCTAAAAAGTGTTTTAATTTTTTTTAATACTGTGTATTTATTGAGTGTGAGGGAAATTTGAATCGGTCTTGATCTAGCCCATAGCAATGAATACACACGTATATAGAAGAGTAGTTCTTAAGGATTTTTTGTGCCAATTTTGTTGGGGGCATGCCCCCAGCTCGTGGTAGTTCCCAGGTGGCGGCGCTATCGGCGCATTTCATTATCGCAGTTCGTTGTCAAAAAATAGTGGACAAAAATAGTAGGTACATTTTAAAGTTTTTAATGGGCTATATTCGGGGGTTGTTTATTAAAAATTTTTTCACGTCCGTTTTATTTAAAACTATTAAATCTATAGATGTTTACAACGATTTATTTTAGTGTTTTGCACGCCGCCAAGCGGCAGTTTGTGACACAGAAAGTTAGTCTTCAGAGCGGCCTTAGGAATTACTCTTCTATATACGTGTGTGTTCATTGTCCATAGGCAACGGTACCCTCGTGATATTTTAGCATGTGGATAAACCTGATCTCTGGTTAATATGTATTCGTATTTTTTTTTTATTTAGGTACCTAGTGACAAACAAAACACCGGGCATGTATTCATTGTAAAGGAATAAGATGTGACTATACTTATGTATGTAGGTATTATTTAACACTTGCATTCCCAATGAAATCGAAAATTGTTGACTTAGCAATGACTATGTATAACAAACCTATAAAAACTGAAGCGTTGATTTAACCTAAGCCCCTATTCTTGGACAGACGCCCGTAAAATCCGATCCTATAAAACGATAATACACGTTGCTTCGAACTTTCGACGATCAATTCCAAAAACACAAATTTAGACACCGATTTCTTGTAGGTACTGTTTTGTCTTAACTTTTTCAATGTGTATAATCTCGCCAGACAACTATAAAATAAATTTAAATATATTTTTTTATATGTTTCATAGGTCAGGTGGGAATATTGCCGTGTAAGGCTTGTAAAGTCAGGTTTGATAAATTGAAGTTATACCTACCTACTGTAAGAACGAATTCACTACATTTCATGTCTTAAAGAAAATATTAACACTAAAACACGCACCTTACCGAAAAAAATCGTATCACAATTTACATAATATGAAAATATTGGGAAGCTTTATTACGGCATGAGGACAGTAACTTACCTACGAATATTGTTTATGGCGTCTATATTTTTGTTACTTAATCACCACGTACGCAGTCATAAATACGAGTTACGCACGTTTTTATTAACCCTAAGGATAAACTCCATTTGAGTTGTTCGGGTAAGAAACTTCTAGAACTTCTTCTATTGCTACTAATAAACTTAGGATTTATTAGTAGCAATGAAACGGTTAAATGATAGAACGGTGCACAATTGGTGTCGACTGTGTAGAGGAAGTTGTAAACCATTGGTACATTTATTGCACACAACTATGAAGGTTTACATATAAGATTTTACACATAGGTAACTATAGCTTTGGTTTACAACGTACTCGATTTTATAACTATGTTTTTTTATTTTCTTAGGAGTTCGCATTTTGTGGATAAAATTCATGAATAGTTCAGCTGTTGATGTTTTTCAATCCGCTCATGAGGTTTTTAACTTGCTTAACAACTGGCGTGTTAGTGACAATCGGGGCCAACGGCTTAACGTGTCATTCGAATCACAGAAATGCTCAACAATGAAATGTCACAAATGCAACGTGTCACACATCCAAGCAGTAGCAGTAAGTAAAAGTACTGCAGTGACCGTCTATAGAAGCTTCTTCAAAACCTAAAGTCAAATAAGTACGTAGCTAACGGTATTTTACATTAATACAAGATTAATCAACTACCCAAAAGCAAAACAACTCTAGTCGGTACTAAAAATCAAAATTCAAATCTTTATTGTTTTCATGGGTGTGTTTACAGTTGTTGCTTATTAATCTATTTAAAACTGCGTATAATTTCTTCAAAAGGGGATTCTAAACTTAATTAACACCCAGCTAATCTATTTCTGGACAAACCATTTGGGTTGTGAGAATTATGTTAGTACTTATTATGTGTGATTACTAGAACCATGTTAAACAATTTATTCTAGCTACTTTAATGCATAGATTTATATCAGAAATTGTGAACACTAGTTCCTACTATGTAAGATTTCCTTGTACTGCGGTTGTGTTCACTTTCATAGTCAGAAGAATGATTGAATTTGAAATCATATTTCGATTACTGCTAGAGTTTGGTTATTAAATTATTCTTTTACATAGCTTGAAACCTAACTATAGATGCATTATGAAGTAAAAATTTAGCTTATCGCTTCTTTTTTATTACCTTTTTTTTAAATAAATATACCTACTTACGTTTCAAGAGATAAAAAACGTCAGGAAAATATCAACGGTATAATACTTGTATTTGCAGCGAGTATGTAGCTATTATTGAATATTTTTTTAAATAACTTCGTACTATATACTAGATACTGAGAGAATGAAGTCAATTTATGGGAAAATAGCACTGTCGAGAGCGGCAAAAATTTGTAATTATTTTGTGTTATTTTAGAGTCTAGTCTTATAAAATTAACCAATTATATTTCGTTAATTTTCTACAGGTACTTTGAATCTGCTAAGAGCACCTTGATCATTTCAAATAAGAGTACCTACCTACTCAAACAGTTGCTTAACAAGTTTCAACATCTTCCTTACACAGAATTAATTGGATAATAATCCTTACTTAAACTTTTGTAGTAGTGTGTGTTTAGCCTTTGGAAATTAAATTTTCGTAATAATTTAAATTTTGTAGTACACTTTAATAAATAGCTGTCCGCTTTTGCAAATTCGTTTCGTCTTAATAGTTGAATGAGAAAATGTTGTAATATTAAGTTTTGCAAAACGGTCGTAAATATAAATGCCACAAACGGTTGCCCATCTCAGTATTAACAGTCAGTATTCAAAAATTTTGGAAACAAGACTAATTTCAAAAACTTTGTCGCCATGACACAATGTTGCCATTCTTATGTGTTACGTTATTTTGACCTTATAAATTACGCCACTAACTTGTGCCAAAACATTCTTGGAGAATAAGATACAAAATCCGCATGTAGTCAATAAATATGATTCAGATTCTTTAAATACGGACAATTAGAAGCTCTTGTAGCCGCACTGACTCAGTGTACTGTAAACAATCGCTGCGTGAAAGGTATGATAATCTGTTGGTCCCGGCTGTACCAGCGCTTCGAATGAGTAACTTTTTGAACTAAATGGACCTAGAATCGGTTTATAAATACTATATCTTTGTACGGGTGTGAACTTTGTGTGTAACTAAAGTGAAAATAATAATATTAATGTGTTTCTCAACTTTTCTTTTTTTAACTTGAGGGAAAATTCATCATGGATGCTATGCCGGACTCCTACCGTCTAAAAAAACCTCACGTAACGCCCAACAGCCTATGGTTAGGAGCCCCGGGTAAGCCCTCGGAAGGGTGTCCCAGGACCCCCAACAGACCCACGGCCGCCACTGCGGCCTCACCCAGGGGGTAGTTCGGTTGCTATCCCGCGTCTTTGGGGGGTTTCGGGTGTGATCCCGCTTCTAAGGGGGGGGCGTGCGTGAATACCTCACGTCCCGCTGCCGTCATAAGCCAGCTTCTATAAGGACGGTGAGCAGCCCCCTTACCGTCCTCAGGCCCCCTGTTATGGAGGCCGATAGCCTTCGGCGAAGACACGTCGGCGGCGCCCGAGCCGCCGACTGCGGAACTCGGGTGGGAGAGTTCTCTCCCGTTTCCGCCCCGCCGCCTCTTTCACGAGCATGACCTGCTCGCAGAAAGAGGCGCCGCAGTCCCAACTACTCCCGCTGGAGATCATGGGTCGCACCATGGTCTCAAGCGAGAGAGTGTCCACGTCCAGACCCACTACGAGGGGGTGCCGTCTATTTGGTAGAAACTTGATAACTCCGAAACCTATTTGGGATAACTCACTTCGCAGAAACTTCTTTAATCGATCATTTATTAGGCATAAAAAATATTTGACATAAATATTTTTAGGCATAATGTGCTTATGACAGAATTTAGAATCGCATACATTTAAGACAGTAGAATTTTATTTGGCTTAATTACCTTTGGCATAGTTAAAATTTTGTATAACTTCATTTAGCATAACGTTCATTTAGAGTACAGATTTTCGCAGCGTTTCATTTCCCATAAGAATCTTTAGCTTTAAATTTCGCATTTTAATCACTTCGTCAAATACCTATTCATTTGGCAACTTTTTACTTGCTAAATTTTTATTTAGTCAAATATACATTTACCAAATGATTTGTTTCGCAAAAAAATATATTCCAAAGTAACATCCCGACTCGAGAGTACCCCGACTTGGATAGGTTAGGTTAGAAGGTTAAGGCGGGAGCGAAGCGGAGCGAAGCTCCCGCCTTAGCCTTCGTGGTTATTTTTTTTAATGCGATGAATTCAGACTTTTAAGTAAATCATATGATATGTAATATTTTGGGTTTAAATAGTTATGAATAAGAAATATATACCAAAAGATGAATCTGGTTTTGAACTTTCTGCGATGTGATGATTATACATTGTGATTATTATGGATATAAAAATTATGCGTACAGATGATTCTGACTTACAAATTTATGGGTTTCAATGTATGCTAAATGAGTTTATGCCAAACGATATTCTGCGAAGAGAGGTTTATGCTATTAGTTGTTATGCAATATAAAATTATTACTTAAGGGGAGTGGTTGACAAAGTTTGCGAAAAAGAGGTGCAAATAAAGACGTTCTTCTCGGTATTAGTATACGAAAAATGACAGCCAAAAGTAGATTTTAAATCTAAAAGATGTGTGTCAAAAGATGGTTTTATCAGAAATTGTGTATTTATTATAAATAATTAGTAAAACATCATTGAAACAGCCCATATTTTTTTAGAAGAAGACGTTTTATGACATCTATTTATTAATGAATGATAATAAAATATATATCAGAGACTAAAGAAAACATAGACCTCTAAAATGGTTGTCTTCAATTTTGAATTAGTATAAGTTTTAACTAATTATAACTAATAATGTATTCAAAGAATACATCACATTGCTTGCTTCCCCGCGCTCGCCCGAAAATCTAGTGCGAGGGGAGTCGTGTTGCTAGACGGACGTGTGTCGCTCTGGTCTGCAAAATATTCTCGTAAAATGTTATATTTTCATTCATGTACAGAGTAATGCGTGTAACAGAGCCAGAGCCCGAGTTACACAATGCATACTGCATTACATTAGAATATAATGCATTTCAATTTATTTTTTGTATTGTTTTATTAAATTACTTCGAAAGGTAGTCATGCTTATATTGTAAGCGGTACTTAATCATTTCAATATAAATAAATGAAGAAATATTTGTGGACATTCGCACACAACTTAAGCTATTATAACTTTGTGCTAAGGATATAGCTAACTGATGAAAATACTTATATTACAGTTATTATTAACACACTGCTTTTTTTGAGACACTGGTCTCAACTTGACTGCCTCTGCGGCGCAGTCGGAAGTGATACCGCCTGCGGCGCTGGAGGTCGTGGGTTCGATTCCCACCGGAGACAAATATTTGTGTGACCGATAAATGTTTGTCTCAAGAGTCTGGGTGTTTCTATGTATAATATGTATGTACTCAAAAAGTATATAAGTATTATTATCCGTGGTCTTATACCCATAACACAAGCAGGTCATTCCTAGCTTACTTTCGGATTAGATAGCCTTGTGCGAAATGTCCGTGAATATATTTATTTATATATATTTATTTATATTAACCGTCAATTTTTTCAGCTTATTACTTCTTGGGGTGACGTAGGCACCATCTACCGGCAACTTGGTTAAAGTAATAAAGTGAAGGAATTGACGGTCGAGAGCAGTGTCTCGTTGGTCCAATGGTGAGGCCGTCTGGTCCGGCAAACCAGAAGACGCAGGTTCGAATCCTGCTCGGGACCAAAAATTGTATTCAATTATTTGCTAGACAAGTAAGTCTGGAAATGATCTGCTGGCTCTGTTGGATTCTCAAACAATTTGTTATGATTTTTTAAGTCTATATTACAGTAAGCAGAGTACTAAAAAGAATAACCCGCCGAGTTTCTTGCTAGTCTATATCTATACATGATAATAAAACTGTTGAGGGTCGAGAGTCTGAACATGAAAGCTATTTAAAAAAAAAGAACGCGTTCTCTAATCAATACCTACTTAAGCCAAAATGAAATTTAAAATTTTCATGTCCGTCTGTATTCCGAATACGTATCGCGCCGAAACTACTGATTTGAATGAAAATTGATCCGAGGAAGTTCAGGAGTTGGAGACATCTCAACTTTTCAAAACCTATAATTCAAGAGTTCCTTTGAATGTGAGTGTAAATCTAAACCGGCGTGTTGGCTTTATCATAAGAGCTTAATGATTAAGTCCAGAGTTAAATATTTCGTCCGCGCCGAAGGCATGAACTGAAATAAATTATTTTAGAATAGATTCTAAAACAATTCAGTCCACGCCCTCGACGTGTACGTTCTTTTATGATAAAACAAACAGTGCAGTTTCACTCACCACTTGCTGAGTCTGATGAAGAAATACCTCCCCTTTCATACACCTTAAGCGTCGTAAACGAAGTTGTGAGGGTCAGCTAGTTACATACATACATAAATATGGTCACGCCTTTATAGGCGTGACCATACATACATAATATACATATTTATGTATGTATTTATGTATGTATCTGCCTACCCCTTCGGGGATAACCCCGAAGGGGTAGGCAGAGGCATTTTATTATGTCCCCACATTTCACCTTTTTAGAATTTGTCCCACGTAATAGGTGGTGAGCTGTATTGCCGTTTTGAAATAGACAGGCGCAGGTTGTGACTGCCTGCTGTTGAAATTATTCAAGCCGCCAAAAAGGCCTTCTACTTGGCTTAATGACTGCCATTTTACGGGCAACCAAGACCCGTTGGTCTTGGTTGCCCGTAAGTTTCGAAAGGCACGTTCAGCCGTTGCTTAACGTGCCTTTCGAAACACGGAAACGGCACGAACAAATAACTTCACAAAGTGGTCACATGATGGTCACCCATCCAAGGACTGGCCATAGTGAATGAGCTTACTACAGTGATCGTTTACAAAACACTGAGTCCGCGGTGCCACGAGCGCTTCTTATTTATACATAACTAGCTGACCCTCGCAACTGCGTTTACGACTATTTTTGTTTGTTATAATAAAATGAAATGAAATTTTGTTCCAAAAGTAATTAAAATTTTAAGCGAGTGGAAGACCCCTCTTGTCTGGATTTGTAATAATTTACGTAAAACAATGAATATATGAACATTCGTCTTTGTGAATTCGTCACATTTAATTTTTACGTAATAATCAATCACATTTTTTGCAGTGTATTTTTACACTTAAAAACAAAGGAAAATTGAAATACAAACGTTCCTTTGTTTTTTAATTTATTTTCGCCTCTCTCTATAAAATAGAGTGCAGAGGGGCTTATGGCGAGACTTTGTCTGTAGTCTGTGACTCTGTTGCATTAAACTACGTCACTAGGTCACGTGGATCATCTGTTCAAAGTTTGAAATAAAACAAAAATGACAACGTTAATCGGATTGAACTCTCACAATAAACGTTTTAGAGAGGGGCAGTCGGGTGAGACCGTCTCACAGCTTCTTGTTTATTAGGTGAAGCGAGGAACGCATTTCCGCTACTATTTTTCTTCTTCTTCCGTAGTTCTTATACTCTGATGTCTCTGTAGTTGCGCTAGTCTATGTTGGCGAGTCATATCGCCCATATGCTCAAGGTCGTTAGCCGTGGGTATGGCCTTAAACAGTTCTACTATATGAGGTGTACCCCCACGAGGACCTGGCGCTGTTGCGCCTACGCCGTGCACTTCACCAGTGTGTGGAGCGCTGTGACATCGTTTTGGTCCTAGCAGTGCTGACAATCGGCCGTGGTTTCCCGATGTCTTCGCTACTGATACCTCCCGAAGCTACCGTGCCCGGTAAGTATCTGTGACAACCGGTGGGAGAAAGCACCGTGTCTCCTCTCCAGCCACTCATCCATGACCAATCTGACGGCCGCGATTGTGGCGAATACCCCCTTTGGATGCTCAAGTCGCACCTTCCATGTCTCCACGGTTTCCTCGAGACGCAGGCCTTTGGCCCCGCTCCAGCGCCTCCTTGCGCCATTTAAACAGTGACGCAAGGGCTCTAGCTTTCAGGTCCCATGGAGGGGTCCCAGCTAGGAGATATGCCGCCTCACCGGAGATATCCGTTTATCACCCTGCGTTATCCCCTTTTACCATGACGGCCATCGCCCTCTGCGGGCTCAGCAGTCTGGCCACATTGCCGGCCGACAGGGATTTCGCCCATACGGGGGCCCCGTATAGGGACGTACTTTGCACGATCCCCGGGTAAGTTTCTTAAATCTAAATTGAAAGACTAATTTGCAAACTAATATAATATAATAAAAAAGTAAAAACTAACAGACGGACAGACAGAGCTACTTTCGCTTTTATAATATTAGTAGGGATTTTATGAGAAAATTGAATCACCAATTTTCTAAATCCCGAAACCTATTTAGGAAAACTATGAAATATCTGAGCTATAGTGTAAAATATTTACAGTGTATTATGATAAATATAGCTGTAAAAAATATAAAAACTGAATCCAAACCCCTTTGAAAGCAAGAGACTAAACAATAGATAAGGCATCAAAAACTCACAAACACAAAACGAAATTAAACTTTATTCGTATAAAAATAATACTTTTCGGCATGAAAATATTTGGGCGAAGTTTAATTTACTTTCATTCTTTGAGTTTTAATACCTTTTGCCGCAAAGGTGAAAGACAATTATTTTTAAAAAGGTGAGCTTTCAAACGAATTGCGTTCTAATTTTAAGTAGTACTTCCTCAGATTCTTTAGGGTTCCGTAGAAAACTAGGACCCTACTCCATTCATACTTGAAATAACCTAACCGTTGTCTCTCACAGATCTCTTGCACTAGAAAGCTGGAGTATGGCAAAAATATATCATCGTAGACCGAGCGAGAGAGAATCTGCAATTCGACGGTGTGGACGATTTTGCATTTGTCCGAATGTCTGTATGTATGTTTGTCAGTTCCGGTCTAGAGGACGCATTTCTTGACAGATTTTTACCAAATTTGGCAAACGCGTTGGATTAAAAATAAAAATGTTGTCTAGCTTTTTTTGATAGGGGGAAAATGGGGGAGAAAAGGGGTGAAGATTTTTATCGCGTTATTTATGATTGGCTTGTGTTTAACCGCCACCCAAAAATGTACTTATTTTACTACCAATTAAATTGGAAACGTTTACTTTTATGGATTAATGGTCACTAAAATAATTACGTTTTCTAAAAAATGAAGCAAAAAACTGACTGTCGCCCGTTGTCGACTGTTTAAACCGTCGGCTTATTATTCGCTAAGTAGTTGGTAGATTAAGTATAAATCTATCGAAATTACCTACTAAGTATAAATAATACCAATAGGTTCTCGCATTTGGCGGCGCGTTAATGGTCATAGTTCCAACCTAACCTAAACTTGATGCAAATTAGAGCTGGAGTTTTTGGTGTCAATTAATTTATCCATTTTGGTGACCACTTAAAATGTTTCCTTCGTGATTGGATCTTGATGACTTTCGGCTGAAACTTCTTTTTTCATGGGTGCTTGCGAGATCTTCTCTTCACAGAAGTAGGTACTAGTTATACATAATATTAGTAAAGTCACCGAAAATACTACTTTTCGGTGACAGCCAACACCGTCTCTCATAAATATTAACACTTTTACCGTACACAATGTATTAATCCGTTAAAGCATTGAAGTATACATCCAGACCAATAGTCATCGTAAACCCGCCATAATGTCGCTTTGGTGCTCGTAAAGTATGCTGATAATACTACGGGGCTAGCCAAAAAACAATAAATTCACTGTATTTAATTCATTCTCAGATTTCCTCACAGAGTTGCTGTGTTACAACACAACAAATAAACGGTCAATAACATTATGTACTTACAAAAAAACATAGTAGAAAAGTTGTAAGGTTTTACATTTTTTTTCCGAAAGAAATAACGTCAAAGATTCAAATAATTTTTTGAATGGGAGCCACCCTTTTTAGAATATATTATCTTTTATTATTTGTTGTTGTGACAGAACCCTTAAAGCAATGTTTTTAAAGTAAAAATCAACCAACAGACAGTAGCAAAATTCACATCAATACTCAATTGAATCATTTATTGCAGAAAGGGTCTTTGCCACATTTTAATTAGTTTTGGGAAAAACCGCGAAAACAAATTTTATAAATTTGATTGACAACGACATTCGTTTGACAGACAATAAAACGATGCATCTGGTTTTAAGTACGTAATTCATAAGTGAAAAAAATATTTACTATATTTTTGTTATTTATTATTATTATATTGTTTTATGTATTTTTAATCATGAATTTATTTTAATTATTTGACTATTTTATGGTATGAATTTGTAATTAATATTAATTTGACATTTAAGACATTTTAATATTGTGAATTTATTTATTATGATTTTGTTATTTATTATTATTACTTATTCTGTTTTTATGTATTTTAATCATGAATTTATTTTAATTTTTGACTTTTCAATGTATGAATTTGTAATTAATATTAATTTATCATTTTTGAAATTTACAATATTTTTAATTACTTAATGGTTCATGGTTCATCATCACGCCTTTATCCCCGAAGGGGTAGGCAGAGACATATTATATACCCACATTTCACCTTTTTATAATTTGTACCACGTAATACGTTGTAAGCCGTATTGCCGTGTTTAAATGGACAGGCGCAGGTTGTGACTGCCTGCTGTTGAAATAAAGCCTTTAACTTGGCTTAACGACTGCCATTTTACTGGCAACCGGGACCAACGGCTTAACGTACCTTCCGAAGCACGGAAACGCTCAAATAAATGTCACAAAGTGATCACATGGATGGTCACCCATCCATGGACCGGCCATAGTGAAAGTTGCTTACTGCAGTGATCGTTTACAGAACACTGAGTCCGCGGGGCTACGAGCGCTTCTTAATTACTTAATATTTTTTGAATTTTAAAATTTTCATGTGTATTTTATGTTATTTTAATTGTGATACTATGTTAAGTTCTATGGGTTTATGATGCCCGAAATAAATGAATTATTTATTTATAAACTGCAAACTTTGTCCTCCCCTAGAATACTCGATATTGCACGGACTAATATCGTTTTTGGACAAAACGCTTGATTTACCTTCGATGAACGTTTCATAGAACAAAGTTTAGTTTATGAGAAATTTTAACTCATGCCTTTTTAGCACTATGTGATTTAATTTATATTTATATTAAATCGTACAGTAAGCGTCAATAATATAAAAACGACTATCCTGGACAAAATAATCCAAGAAAATGTGAATAACAACTTGTACCTACCTAATTCATTTTGCCTGGTCTGATCGCTGCTTTAATATTGATTGGTTGTTATAAAATGTCAAAAATCTATTATTTTTTTAAACTGTATTGTCTTTGACTAGAAAGATTCATTCAATAAAGCGAATGGATCTGTTGAAATATAATCTATACCATAGATTTAGAAGTAGCGAAAAATTCTAAATCTATGATCTATACTATACCACACATAGAGCAACGCGAACTGTCTGAGGGGAGACGGCATAGAACGATTGCTCGGTACAAAATTTTCTGTCATATTTTGCGGGTGGCGGGGGGAAATCTTCCTTCAGTTTGTATGGAACTGGGCACTTTTTGTCGTCGATATGTCACATTATGTGTCACATTATTGCCAGAGGGGGTTTGAAAGCTTTGGCCCCTCCCTCTGTAGAGGCGCGCGATGCTCTGTGATACCACATAATAACTTATCGTACTACATACCTATACGTCTTAGGACTACGAACCTCTCCTTGTACAATTTAAAAAGAATATAAATGTCTGAGTAAAAGTGACTTCAACTGACAACACAACAGACTAATCGGCTCATTCGTTAAACAAGTATAGCAAATGAGGGTTAAACATCTATGCAAACAAATTCTATGGAAAATAGGACACTTAACCCTACAATATCTGTTACATGTAGATGGATACAAATGACGGTACACCCGGATGAAGTTTGACAATATTCGTAAGCTAAACCGTTATGAATAATTCTGTTGGTTACAGGACGTGAGATGTTATGTGCCTTAGGGGTTGTTAGTTATTCACTTAACCCATGGGGTAAAGAGCGCTCATAAATTTTGTCGTACTCAGTGCACTTTGAAAATCCAAAATGAAAATGACAGTCAGTGAAAACATACAATTTATTTGGAATTTTAATTTTTAACGTGGCAACCATAAATTAAGAATGAGCGATAAATTCTAAATCTATGGTGGCAACTACCTACTGAGAAACACTGCCGATAAAATTTGCTTGTCTATCTCGAAGCAGGATACCTGCTATACGATAAAAGGACCTTACGAGCTCCGATCGTTGTTTTAAACACACGCTGATTGTTTTTATACAAAAAATAAATGACATTTTAAAATGAATTTGGTTGGACGGAATTGCATACTTTACCAGTGGTTTTTTCCCACGTACAAGAAAACCATTCAGTACATCGAAGCAAAATTCCAACAGACGTTGTAGAGCATTAATACAATGCAGTCTATGCGTTACTTAGGTAATTCTTTTAGCATTCAAAACAATATAAAAATTCTCAAATCCGAATAATTTACTTACCTGTGACAAAAGTTCACCTGAACTATACTCTGAATATAGATTATAAGATCAAATGAAATCCTTTTTAAGGTACCTTTGTAAACATCTCAACTCTATGAAATAAAAAGGCACTCTTTCCAGCAACGGATTATACATCAAACATATTTCAACACGGTACGATACAAAGACCACTTTTATTTGCAACTAATATTTACATAAGTCAAAAATAAATTGAAGTACATTATTTACTTAGGAGTACCTTCGCGACTAGGAAATAACTTAAATAGAAAGTTCATGCAAATACACATAACTTCGAACTGGTTAACTTCATATTATGGGGTTGTGAAATATCTGAATCATGGGCAGCCAATATTAGCATAGCCACTCACGTGCCTGCGTTTTGAAAAAAAAAACACGTCCAAAGTGCTTAAGAAACAAAGTTATCGGATGCTGGCGCACAAGACCGTAATAAAACTTAATTTATGACCAATCCAAGGGTTTATTTGTTAACCTATTGACTGATTTGTACAGCTAAAGGGTTATATCATTTTTTTATGTTATCTACGAGAATTTTGCTCAGTACAGTATGTTATAAAAAAGGCAAATTGTTAATGAGGCGACTAAAAACTTATTAGGCGCCTAACTACATAGTTACAAAAAAAATTACTTGGTAGTGATTAAATATTTTAGCAACTATTATATTATAATAAGCTACAAAACGTAGGATTTATAAAAACTAAATAACGGCTGCCACTATAAGATAGCAAATATATTAAACAGGAAAAATTTAATATTAACCTGGGTATTAAAAATAATTACTAGGCAGCTAATATTAACAGTGAGACATCAAATATTGTATTGTTAGCAATTATTGGCTTGCAAATAAAAATACATTTTCGGGTAGTGATTAGTAAGCAGCTATAAAAATTAAAACGGGTCCAAAATTTAAGTATTAAGATATCAGAATTTTTGTTTGTAGAATCGTAAAGTACTGAAAAAAACAACAAATGCGTTGGTTGCATAGAAGCAGAGCGGTGGCCGCTGCGTGGTAGGTGGAGCAAAAGCATAATTTTCATTTCATCGAATATTTATTTGCGATAACAACATTTGCGCTATTGATCAAAAAGTATAATGCTCAATTCATGAATGTTCAGTTGGTATAATATGTATTTCATCAAATATTCAATTGGTATAATGTAATGTAGTGTAGAAGAGCAGGGTTAGGTTAGGTTAGAACTGTGACCACAACAAGCACGAGGCGAGTGAACCGCGGCAGCGGCCGCTGAGTGCCAGATAAAAATAAAATATGAAACCACCGTTAGTTTATTGAAAATGGTAGGAAACTAATTATTACTAAACCGAATAATAATAATAGTAATAGACCAATAATATTTTTTGCATGCCGCAAATTGCTTTATTTAGACCTTATTAAACGTCGCAAAGAGTATGTTTTTTATGACCATGTGTTTATTTTATTCTCATCTCAGTTAATTTTATAAAGTACCTCATTGTATAATATAATAAAAGCCTATATTTTACTTTATATTCGCCACCAAGTTGTCGCCTAACAATAAATTCAGTTGCTTCACCAAAAAATCACTGCCAAATTAAATATAAAAAAAGCGAAGATCTCAATATAAAGCTGCTACTTTATGGGGGTGTGGGGTAGGACAACCTCCACGTGGTACACCCTGGTAACGTGGACGACGATGTGCGCTTTGCCCGAGGCGCACGTCGTCGCCCATGGCCAATAGTCCACCACGGAGGGGGCCGTAAAGGCCACTTCAGGTTCCTCCGCCTACTCTCTGCTTAAGGCAGAGCGTACTGAGCGGAGAAGCCGCAGGACGTGTAGGCCTCCTACTCACGTAGGGACCTACAGGCATTCGTGTCAGCGTCGGAGCTGAGGAGGACCAGCCACCCTCCTCGCGTTCCGTAACTTCTAAGGCCATCGCAACCATCCAACTGGTGGCACCAGTTGGTACGCGATGAACTTAGGAGCCGGAGGGCTTGCCTTAATTGGTCGGCCCGCGACAAGGATAGTCTATAAAACCCGAGAGCAAAGTCGTAAGGCCTGCAGGGCACCAGGCGCACCCTGCAGTATGTAGCCCGCTTCTTGGAATGAGCGTCACCCAAGAAGTGATCCCTTTCGTCTCTACTCGTGGGAATAGTTATGGACCAAATTAACAAAACCCCCAATACTATAGATCTCTCTGACAACCATGGCTTACTAACTACGGACATCGAGTCTCAAGAGATTGGCTGCGAAGTCACGTCGAATCTCGCTGACACTGACGTGGAGTCACTGCTAAGCATTGATACCGAAAATGAGGCTCTCGGTATCAACGCTGGAAGGAAGAGGCCGCGATCCAATGCATCCGGCAAAAGCCTGTTCCGTCGACCAGGTATAGCCTCCTCTAGTGAGGATGACCTACCGGCTAAAATACCGGCTACCACCGCGGGTAGAGGTCGGGAATCCGACCAAGACAACCCAAAGAGGCGGACACCGAAGTCACCGGTGCATGTTCCTCCACTACCAAGTGGAAGAGATAAAAATGTCCCGGCAGCGCGGGAGCTCCTCACTGCTCTCTCCCGGATATCTGACGCCATGAAGGGTGCCAAAAATATCGCGGGAAAAAAGAAGGTGGTGACGGAATGCGTCACAGGCGCCAAGAAGGCGCTAGAGGAGCTCCTCGCAAGGAGTGTTTCCGAAGAGGAGGCGAAGCTTAGAGACCGGGTGACGAGTCTGGAGGCTGAGCTCGCCGACTACCGTGTGGAGATCCAGGTCCTCCGAGAAGAGGTGCAGAGGATGGGTAATGGGTCTGCGACAGATCGGGGGGCGCAGGGCCTTCAGCAGACGAAAGCGACTCCTGGGGTGCAACTCGGTGCGTCCCAGACTGCTATGCCGAAACCAGCGCCCAAGCCGAATCCAAAGCCACCGACGAAGCCGGTAGCTAAACCAGCACCGACTATAGCGCAGGTAATGGCGGCAATGGAGAGACGCCTCGTCGTTCTGGAGGACCGGGCGTACCGCCCACACGCATCGTACACGGATGCCACTAGGGGTGCTCCCGTGGAGAGGAGAACGGTCCCCACCTCATCACTTCCGAAGCCAGCTGAGCCGCAGAGAAAAAGAAGTGCTGCTCTTGTCACTGTAGCTGCTGCTCCCGCTACAGCCGAAACTCCCTCCACGGAAGTCTGGAAAGTAGTGGGAGACAAGAAAAAGGAGAAGGCCACCAAGAAGGCAGCAAAGAAAGCTGCGAAAGCCGCCGCGAAGGCAGCAAAGACAGCTGCAAAAGCCGCCGCGGCGCAGGCGCCAAAGAGGCTTCGCGCTCCACGCTCCACTGCCGTAGTCCTAACTGTGACGACGGAGGGAGTGGCAAAGGGCGTGCAGTACGCTGAGGTCTTGAGGCAGGCGAAGGCCTCTGTAGATCTCAAGGCCCTTGAGATTACAGGTGGGATTCGATGCAAGACAACCCGTACTGGAGCTCGCCTCCTTGAGATCTCTGGCGCCACCAGCGCTCCCAAGGCTGATGCCCTAGCGGCTAGGCTGAGGGCGACGCTGGATGCGGCTGACGTCCGTGTCACCAGGCCCAACAAATGCGCCAGTCTGCGTATCTCGGGTCTGGATGATGCGGCCACGACGGAGGAAGTAATTACCGCCGTTGTAGAGGTGAGCGGTTGTCCCCGTGACCAGGTGAGAGCTGGAGTAATCCGCTTTGGTCCTACCGGTCACGGGTCAGCCATCGTCAGCTGCCCCGTCGCGGTGGCTCAAAAAATAGCTGATGGACGGAACCTCCTCATTGGGGGCTTCCTAAAAGCACAGGTGCACCTTCTGCAGCCACGTGAAACCAGGTGCTACAGGTGCCTGGTCGTAGGTCATGTGGGGGTGCAGTGCACAGCGGAAGTGACCGTAGGAAACCGGTGCTTCCGCTGTAGTCAGCCCGGTCACACGGCCCATGCCTGTGACGCCCCGCCACGCTGCTTTAAATGCGTGGCGGAGGGCAAGGAGGCTGACCACCGGGCGGGCAGCAAGGCCTGCGCAGCCTCAAGGCCAAAGCCCCGTCCGTCCGCACGTGGGGGTGAGGGTGCACAATCGCGGCAGGGTGCGGAAATGGACGTCCATTAATGGACACCCAAATCCGCATCCTGCAGGTGAATCTGAACCACTGCTCTGGTGCTCAGGACCTTCTGTACCAGAGCATCAGGCAGTGGTCCATTCATGTTGTAGTCGTCGCCGAGCCGTACTGGGTTCACCCGGGAAGCCCGGTGGATCTGGACGGCCTGGCGACTATCTTTGGGGGGACCGTCGCGGACGACTCGCGCCTAGCGGTCATCGCTAGAGGTCCGGGTTGTGTCGCGGCGGAATACGAGGGTGTGGCTGTCGTGGCCGTTTACATCTCGCCGAGCCTCGACCAGCATCAGTTTGAGCTATGGCTCCCTGAGCTGGACGTCGTTCTCGCTGCATGCCGGCCTCGCCCTGTCCTGGTCCTGGGAGACTTCAATGCCTGGTCGCAGGCTTGGGGCTCCCGGGAAACCAGAGATAGGGGGAGGATACTGGAGGACTGGGTCACTACACGTGGCCTAGTCATCCTGAACCGGGGGAATGTCGCAACCTGGACGCGGCGGGGGCTCAGCTCGGTCATAGACGTTTCGTTTGCGACCCCTGAGCTCGCCCGCCGTGTCCAGGGATGGCGTGTGGTGGAGGAGGAGGAGACGTCGTCAGATCACCGATATATTCGGTTCGACGTCTCCCCTCCACCTAACCTGCCACCTGGAGTGCGTTACCGCGCGCCGCCGTTACACCAGGTTCCGCCGGAGGCGTCGCCGCCCAGACAATGCGGCAGCCCGAGAGACGGAGCTCTACGATGGCTACAAGGAGGCCAAGAGGGCCCTCCAGACGGCCATCAAGCAGTCCAAAAAATTGGGCCGCGAAGAGCTGATGGAGACTCTGGAGCGGAACCCGTGGGGGCGCCCGTACCTTATGGTAAGAGGCAAATTACGCCCTAAGGCGCCCCCACTGACTCAGAGTCTCCAGCCGGAGCGGCTGGAGGAGGTCCTGGACTCCTTGTTCCCGTCGAGAGCGGAGGAACACGTTTCTCCGCGCATGGCTCCGTCTCAGGCGCCCAACGCGGAAAGCAGCGAGAACGACGTGCCCGTAGTCACCGAGGGTGAGTTAGGGGCGGCTGTACTGCGGCTTAAATCCCGCAGAAACACCGCCCCTGGACCCGACGGCATTCCAGGCCGAGCGTGGGTCCTGGCTCTCGAGGAACTTGGGCCTCGACTAATAGGGCTCTTTAGCGCATGCCTCGATAAAGGCCAGTTTCCCAAGGTATGGAAGACCGGGAAACTGGTCTTGATTCGAAAACCGGGGCGGCCGGCAAATTCCCCTTCAGGGTACCGGCCGATCGTGTTGCTCGACGAGGTGTGCAAGCTGTTTGAGCGCATTATTGCACAACGCCTCGTCGGGCACCTCACACGCGTGGGGCCTGATCTGGCGGATAGCCAGTTTGGCTTCCGTCAGGGGCGCTCCACGGTGGACGCGATCATGCGCATTAGAGGCCTGACGGAGGAAGCAGTCTCTCAGGGTGAGGTGGTGGTGGCGGTGTCTCTTGACATCGCCAACGCCTTCAACACCCTGCCCTGGAGCTGCGTAAGGGAGGCGCTGATTTACCATGGAGTGCCTCCCTACCTCCGTCGTATTGTCGGGGCCTATCTCTCCGAGAGAGCCATAACTTACCCGAGCTGGCTAGGGCCGGGTCGGCGGGATGTGTCGTGCGGTGTTCCACAGGGATCGGTATTAGGGCCGCTCCTGTGGAACATCGGTTACGACTGGGTGCTGCGTGGTCCGTTGCTCCGAGGGGTCAGCGTAACTTGTTACGCCGACGATACCCTCGTTACGGCGCGGGGAGCAACGTACCGTGACGCAGCACTAAAGGCCACGGCAGGGGTTGCTCAAGTCGTGGGTCGGATTCGGCGGCTGGGTCTCGAGGTCGCCCTTCACAAATCCAAGGCTCTGTGCTTCCACGGACCTCGGAAGGGGCCACCTGCGGGGTCCAGCCTGCGGGTAGGGGGCGTCAGCATTGGCATCGAGCCTTCGATGAAGTATCTGGGGCTCGTACTCGATGGCCGGTGGAACTTCGGACATCACTTCCGAAGTTTGGTCCCAAAACTGAGGGGGGCATCAGCCGCACTAGCGCGACTGATGCCCAACATCAGGGGACCCAACGCTCCCTACAGGAGACTGTACCTGGCGGTCGTGCGAAGTATGGCCCTATACGGGGCCCCCGTATGGGCGGAGACCCTGACGGCCAGCAATGTGGCTAAACTGCTGAGCCCGCAGAGGACGATGGCCATCCGGGTGATAAGGGGATACCGCACGATCTCCGGTGAGGCGGCATGTCTCCTAGCTGGGACCCCTCCATGGGACCTGGAAGCGAGAGCCCTTGCGTCGCTGTTTAGATGGCGCAAGGAGGCGCTCGAGCGGGGCCAAAGGCCTGAGTCTCGAGAAATCGAGGCCCAGCGATCCCTGCTCCACCAAGAAACCGTGGAGACATGGAAGGTACGACTTGAGCAACCAAAGGGGGGATTCGCCACAATCGCGGCCGTCAGACCGGTCATGGACGAGTGGCTGGAGAGGAGACACGGTGCTCTCTCCTACCGGTTGACACAGATACTTGCCGGGCACGGTAGCTTCGGTAGGTATCTGTGGCGAAAACACCGGGAAACCACGGCCGAATGTCAGCACTGCGAGGATCGCAGCGATGACACGGCGCTCCACACGCTGGTGGAGTGCACAGCGTGGGCGCAACAGCGCCAGGTCCTCGTGTTGGGCCTGGACGTGGACACTCTCTCGCTCGAGACCATGGTGCGAGCCATGCTCTCCAGCGGGAGTAAGTGGGACTGCGCCGCCTCTTTCTGCGAGCAGGTCATGCTCGTGAAAGAGGCGGCGGGGCGGGAACGGGAGAGAACTCTCCCACCCGAGTTCCGCAGTCGGCGGCTTGGGCGCCGCCGACGTGTCTTCGCCGAGGACTATCGGCCTCCATGACCGGGGGCCTGAGGACGGTGAGAGGGCGGCTCACCGTCCTTACAGAAGCAGGCCGATGACGGCAGCGTGACGTGAGGAACTCACGCACGCCTCCCCCCCTTAGAAGCGGGATCACACCCGAGACCCCCCCAAAGACGCGGGATTGCACCCGAACCACCCCCTGGGCGAGGCCGCAGTGGCGGCCGTGGGTCTGTTGGGAGTCCTGGGACATCCTTCCGAGGGCTTACCCGGGGCTCCCAACCATAGGCTGTTGGGCGTTACGTGAGGTTTTTTAGTCGGTAGGAGTCCGGCATAACATCCATGAGTATTTTCCCTCACGTTAAACAAAAAAAAAAAAAAAAAAAAAGCTGCTACTTTATGCTTAACTTCACTGTAGCTGCCTACCCATTATTTTTGCTACCCGTTTTAATTATTTTTAAAATCCTAATTAAGATTAGTTTGTCGCCGCGTTAAATACATGCCTATACAAAAATTCAAGAAGTTCAAACTCATGTTGAACCAAGAAACTATTTGTAAAAGATTTGTTTTTGTTAAATCTAAATTGATGACATATGTTTTTTTTTGTTTTTATTAAAACAAATAATAGTTTATCTTTCTATGTTATTTATATTACGAACACAACTTGAATAAAAAGGGCATTTTTTTTAAATAAGAGCTGCGACAAAAACAACGGCGTTGATTCGCAAACTTTCAAACACTTGTGATTTAAAATTGTGCCGACAGATGTGCTTCAAATCATACTCACAGTATTTCTTATCTAATGCACTATACACACACCATAGTTTGACTCAGGAAACGACGCCTAAAATATAAATAAAACCGTTAATTGGAGCGCAGACCTCTTGGTGGCCACAGCGACCAAAAGCTATACGAGCAAAATTCATTTTGTGGCCACGGCCACCAAAAGCACGTGACATGCTTGGGTAGGCAGAAAATCTGTATTGTGTCACGGCGAGTGATCTGAGGAGCTCTTTTTGTTATATACTTTGTCGCTTTTCTTTCAAACCATGAAAACTTGGAAAGCTTTAATAGCGCGCGTATCTTCATTCATTCCTGCGAAGGAAACTGTAGAGGATCGTTAATCGGTACAGAGAAAATATTTTGAAAATATCAGTTGTATGGTGTTTTATATTTGATACTATAGATGAAGATACAATTTAAAAAAATCGATGATGATTAAATACCTCTTGTCTCTCTTGTGTTATGTAAGCAAAGTAGCGGGTCTGCTAGTACTTTAATAAATATGCAAAAGTACACAGAGATAATTTCTTCAAAAATGTTCACACTGAGTATATACATCAAAGTGTTGCGTTTCGATAAAAGAGCCAGCGGAAATGCACATACCGCTAACCCGGCCAAGTGCGAGTTGGACTCGCCCATGAAGGGTTTCGTTGCAGCAAGGAACATAATAGCGGTTTATGACGTATTAAAAAAAAACTACCAGCTCTATCTCGGTCAAACCAATTTTCGTTGGTAGTTTTTATAGCAATGTACATTATATATATTTTTTTAGATTTATCATTCTCTTAGTTTAGAAGTTAGAGGGGGGGGGGGGGGGACACACATTTTTCCACTTTGGAAGTGTCTGCGGCTCAAACTATTCACTTTAGAAAAAAATGATTTTAGGAACCTCAATAGCATTTTTAAAGACCTATCTATAGGTACCCCACACGTATGGGCTTGATGAAAAAAAAATTGAGTTTCAGTTCTGAGTATGGGGTCCCCCAAAATTTACTGCTTTTTTTCTAGTTTTATATAAGAATCTTAATGCGATTCACTGAATACATCTAGTTACTAAGTTTCAAAAGAATAGACCTTATAGTTACGGAGAAAAGTGGCTGTGACACACGGACGGACAGACAGACGGACAGACAGACAGACAGACAGACAGACATGACGAATCTTTAAGGGTTCCGTTTTTGCAATTTGGCTACGAAACTCCAAAAATCGACTTCGCAGTCTAACATAAATATTCTGCTAGCTCACAAGACGGCGTATTTACGATATTTTTTTTCAAACACTACTCCCAGTTCACTGTTAGATGTAGGCCTCATTCAATATTTGCCAAGCACTGACCCACAATGGTTAGTCGGACTAGTAAAGAGTTTTGTATCGAGTTTTCCTTCTCTCTTAACCATGACCTCGCCTCTTAGTCAGTACATGCACAATTTTCAGATGATCCTGACTTGGTATTTTTTTCCAAAGCACGGGGACGCTCACAAATAAATGTCAAAGTGGTCACGTGGTTTTAAACCGACATAGTCATCACTCAAGAAATGATTATTCACGGGATTCTTACCACGTGTTGAATGATCCGTCATTTCACTGCTAAACAAGAACCGGTTGGGAAAGCATCGCATAGTGATATTGTGTGTCGAGATTGTAATCGATTCTGGACATATTGTGATTTATTTATTTGAATCGCCAACATTCGTTTACACTTTTACATGACACAATATCACATAGTTAAGTGAAAGATATAGTGTAAGAAATAATTATAGGCGACTAGCTGATGTTCGCAGCTTCGCCCACGATGGGCCTGTATGTGAAAAATAATTTTCCCGCTTTTCTGTTGAAATATTTCCTGAATTTTCTTTGCTATAAACCTCACGGAGCCTGAGACCTTTCCAACGAATGCAAAACCGTGGAAATCGGTTCGTGCGTTCTGGAGTTATAGCGTCAGGAAGGAAAACCCGACTTATTTTTATATAATAGACTACAGCATGCAACTTTTTATATAAAACAATCTAAACTAACTTATCTAATATAAATCTATTCATATAACTTATTCACATATAAATCAATCAAACGTCACTGTTAACCGATTGGACCATTCTAACTTCATTATCCTTGTTTTGTAAATATTTGTGGAAGTCTATACAATACAATTAAGCGTAACACGAAGTAGCCATCTAACTAATTCCCTACAGCTATAAGACACTACATGGACAAAGCACCTTCTTTATCCCTGTAGTGTCTTACAAGTGCAGACTGGAACCCTACAAGCTGTAGCATTTATTTTCTATTGATGCAGTATTTAGGATGTGAAAGCAGCCTTATCGAGTTATCTTTTTTTAATCGGTTGTCAGTGGTGACATTTCTGCTGTCAGAATGACAGGATGTCATAAGTTCGGTGACGAAGCGTTTCGCATTTAAAGGAAGGGGTTTTGTTAAGATTTTTCGTGAAAGACAGGACTTTTGACCGAGACCTGCTTTGGGGTAGTTGGAGGTCCTTTGGCTTTTGCTCTGAGACTGTGCCGCGAATCAGTTTTTCGCTCAAGCGCGATTATTTGTTACCTCGCGTGGCCTAACGGGCTGTGATTGGGTTGCTGCATTGCATCTTGCTACATTTTACCCAGAAAACTGGTGAGTCACTTCTTCTTTTGCAAAGCGGGTCGATTGTCGTCTGTCGCGCAGCCAAGATCTTAATTTGTCGTTTCTTTCATGACAGGATTTTTTACTACGGGGCTAGTTGCCGGATGAGATATTTGGTGCCGCACCTATAAGTTAGTGGGCTGCACGTGGTACGACAACGTGGAAGTGCGGACTACACGAGCTTCTCATGTGAGAGGTATCTGCCGTCATCACCTGGCAGTAACAACAGGCAGTCACTCTCACTCAGCTCACTCTGCAGGCCAGTAAATCCACTACTTATGTGTAGCCTAGTAGTATTAATACCTGAGCCCTGACTTTACTTCTGTGTACCTGTGATATTTGTGTCTATCAGTGAATAAGCTCTCTGTGTGTCTCTGTGTATCTCTGTGTACTTAGTAAATATATGTGTGTACACCCTATTGTCTGTTTTCGTGAGAGCCCTAGCCTACCCTTGCACACAGACTGGAAACTTAGAAATAAGGCGCCCTGGGATAGAGTTCTCTGCATAGCTACCTCGCGCTAGTTGGTGAGTAACACTGATCATCTTAGTGTTACAAAGCGAGTCCGCGTGAATGTCCACAAGGTCACTATACTCATTTCCCAATCTGGAAAGCCTTGGAATCGGAGAGTTAGCACAATACACGGTTCTGCGCAATGGCGGATAGAAAGGAGTTATTCGGTTACGAGGATATCTAGCTGTGACCCTTATATTAATCCTGGCCAACAATTGCGAGCAGTCTAGGATATTACGCAAAATTTTGTACATGAAAATACAATCATTCAGTTTCCCCCTATTCAGTAATGAAATTAAAGTAAGGTGTAGTTTTCATTGCCCTTTCCTTGTGAGAAATGTGCCAAAGAAATCTCTTTTGAACCCGCTCTAGTCGCATCGAGTGTACAGCAAAGGGGGGGGGGGGGGGGGGCTCCAAACTACGCTACAATATTCCAAGATACTTCGCACTAGACTATTATATAATAAAATTTTTGGCCTGCTACTACGGAAAACTTTCCCATTGCGTATAACAAACCCCAGCATTCGGGACGCACATTTCACAACAGTTTCCACTTGCGGCAAAAATGTAAGCCTCTTGTCAATTAATACTCCCAGATCCTTTACCTCATCGACCTCTTGAACTTCCTCTTGATCTATATAGTAAATAGCATCGAGCAAATTGACCTTCCGAGAGAATTTAACGTGTAAGCATTTCTGCGTATTAAGTTGGGAATGCAACTTAATACGCAGCTAAATTTTGCTTACACCACTCAATCAATGATCGATGGTAGTGCGTCATAAACGTGTCCGGAGGAGGGTTGATCGGTATGGTCTACCTACAAACAACTAACTCGCAGCTCTTTACAAGTAGTGCATCCGTGATCATGGCGCTTGCAACAGCGCAGAAAAAGACTTCAGACTCGACAAAACAATAATACCTAAATGGTAAATATCCCGTGAATAATCAATTCTAAGGTCACGTGGTGGTCAACCATCCCATGGAATGGGGAAACAAATCTTTATATTTCTATACACAGAGCCTGAAGGCATTTAAGTTTTGTGTGGAAGCCGTGGAAGCATTGATATTCTTTCATACTACTGCATTTCTGCCATTAGCGGATGTTTAGCAATTAACACCGAGTTCTAAAAAATCTGCTATTTTCTTGTCTTTTTAGCTATTATAAGTACTTAGTGTGTTCATTTGGACACGTGATTTTTTAAAACTTCCAATTTATTTCTAAAAGAAATATTAATGATTTTTGTCTAAGAATATCTCATTTAATCATATTTAATGTCTTCAATTAAGGAAATACAAAACAAAATCTTGCATTACTGGGTTAAGCCACGAAAATTTTGTTAAGTGTTTTCTACGACTTACGCATGCCGTTAAAACACATTGTGGTTTAATTTAGAAGGAACTTTATCAACGAAAACACGGCGATTCATCAATCAACGTCTGATCCGAATCAACCGTACCTCTCGTCTTAATTCTAAACTGTTTAAGTAATTTATTAACGGCTCAACACCCGATAACGGTTTTTTTTTTTAACGTTAGGTAAAATCCATCATAGATGGATACTGGGCCTACTGGCTAAAAAACCTCATGTAACGCCCAACAGCTTATGGTTGGGAGCCCCCCGGGTAAGCCCTCGGAAGGATCTGGGGATCGTGCGAAGCATGGCCCTGTACACCCTCTCGCTTGAGGCCATGGTGCGAGCCATGCTCTCCAGCGGGAGTAAGTGGGACTGCGCCGCCTCTTTCTGCGAGCAGGTCATGCTCGAGAAGGAGGCGGCGGGCCGGGTGCGGGAGAGAACTCTCCCACCCGAGTTCCGCAGTCGGCGCCCTGGGCGCCGCCGACGTGTCTTCGCCGAGGACTATCGGCCTCCATGACCGGGGGTCTGAGGACGGTGAGAGGGCCGCTCACCGTCCTTACAGAAGCAGGCCCATGACGGCAGCGTGACGTGAGCACTCACGCACGCCTCCCCTTAGAAGCGGGGTCACACCCGAAACCCCCCCATAGACGCGGGATTGCACCCGAACCACCCCCTGGGCGAGGCCGCATTGGCGGCCGTAGGTCTGTTGGGAGTCACGGGACATCCTTCCTGAGGGCTTACCCGGGGCTCTCAACCATAGGCTGTTGGGCGTTACGTGAGGTTTTTTAGTCGGTAAGAGTCCGGCATAGCATCCTACGAGGATTTTCCCTCACGTTAAAAAAAAAAAAAAAAAAAAAGCCCTCGGAAGGATGTCTCAGGACACACCCGATAACGGTAGATCTTTACTTACACTTATTTTTCGATTAGAAAATATGTGTTTTATATGTGCTTTCAGAATGTACGAGGCATAAGCTTAGACCATATAACACGGGACTAGCCTTTGCGAACCACCGCAAACAAAAATATTCTGCCAGTTTTCATACAAATGAAGGGGGAAACACGAAGACATATAAAATTTCATTGCATTTAAAAATGTATTTATCGACAAACGCGTAATGGCTGTTGTGTGTTAATTGTTATTGTACAGTCAACTACAATGTAATGTACTAGTTTAATCATATAAAATGATGTACTGATGTACAGGCTTTTCATAAAGCCAAATGGTCATGTGCAATGGCAGAAAACAATGCTTAAGTAAGGCGCATCCTGTGGTTAGATGATCTAAGGGCATAAGCCATCCTCAATTACAACTTCTGACTGATAATTATGTATGTGACAGGCAAGCAGTCAGATAAGTATAACATTTAATCGGCAACATGAAAACTTAATACTATGCGAACAGTCTTCATCTTAAGCTTATACCAGCTTTTGTGAAGAGGCACTGATGGCCCACAACGTAGCCCGAGTACTATACAGCCCTCGAAGGCAATGGCTGTTAGGGTGATAGATAAGAGGGTACCGCACCGATCTCTAGCAGAAGAAAGTGTTTACGGTACCTACTTCCAGGATAGAAAATGCCACCAGAGGAAGGTGAATTTTTCATGAAGTTTTCTATAGTCACTATGACTATAGAAAAACTTTGCCTGATACTTAAGCAGTGCACATTTTATCTTTTTCACTGCTAGGTATTCCGATTTCATCCAGCCACCCAGTATTTTTTGATAAGAATCGCTATTTTTCATTTAAATGCGTCCTGTTTCCCTTCTCTTTGTACAATGTTACCTCGATTACGGCATAAAAGTGGCTTAAAATAATGTCATTTCTACTTCACCTATTGTATTCGAGTGCTATGCAGATATGACGTGGCTGTTAGATCGTGCAATGCACTGATATTCTTGCTGAAATAAAAATTTTAGTTTAAAAAAAATGTTTTTTTTTTAAATTCCTTACTTTAAAATGAAAAAGAGGAGAGCCATTTTGATTTTTTTAAATTAAATCTGAGGTACTTTTACATACTTACGACCGTGTAGATATATAATCAAGGCCTATCAGTAAATAGAATTGAACTTATACCTATGATATTTCGGTTATTTTTTAATAATAGACAGTTAACACACTAATCGCTTTAAACACAAATTTAAAGGAATTTATAGGATTAGGACTAACATTGTAAATATTTCAAGCATTTTTTTTTAAAGTGGGTCTTGTGTCGGTGCTTACTTTTAGTAGCATTTTTCTTTGGACTCTGGTATCTTCTTTAAATATTGCCTTGTCAAGGAAAACTTAATAATTATGTAGGTATATGTGAAAATCTTGACCCAACGACAAGAAAATTTAAAATACAACAAGAAATTCTTAAGATTCTCTTTGAGGTTCTCTGCAATCAAACCACGAACCGAATTAAGGCTCACATTACTGCAGGGTGTGTTATGTTGCAGTATCCAAGTCAAATTTGTATAAAAACTAGTTGACACATGAGTTTAGGTATCAAATGTCATGAGAAAAATAAATTGTACAACGCCCTTCCTAAGCTGACCCTTGAGACAGTTCTTCAGATAAGGTTTTATACAAGTAGGGTTAAACAAAAAAAGGATCATAGCGATACTTTACGACGCGATACTTGGGATTTAAAATGAACAAATAAGTACAAATATACTTCTACTCGTTGATGTTCCGGAGTCCAAATATCTGTGTATAATCAAAATAAATAAATATTTTTGGACATTTATTTATCACCGTCACTCACTAAACAAAGAAAATATAAATGCTTGTGTTGTGGAATCTTGTCTAGATTTTATAACACAGCATCGGGTATCTCAACACAAAATACCCCACTTTCTCTTAAAAGAGTCTTACAGATAAAATAAATTGGAGAATACTTCATTAAGAGGCGATGTTTTAGGGTTCGATACCTAAAGAGTAAATACGGGAGTCTGTAACTGAGACACCGCTGTCCGTATGTCTGTCTGTCATCAGACTGTACCACATGAACTTAATTACGGTTTATGATTCGTTCGTTTGTTTTTTGGCACACCTTCTGTGATCAAATCCGCCCATACTTGTGGGTTAGAAATGCTCGCCAGAAGTGCTACTCTTATACAGGAACTCGTTCATAGCTTTACCGGCACACGTGAACACTTGTTTTAGAAGACCAGGTTCTTCAAGTGGAGTATGAAGAAACAGATTAAGGGCCGCCGTCTTGACGGCTGCTGTCTTTCCAACTATGATACGGGGCCCACAATCTTTGGAATGCCACGGTTTTTCATCACTTGGAATCCCATCATTTCATTTTGACGAGCCAAACATAAAAAAGTTAATTGACTGCGATACTATTATATTCACAACCATTAATATTCACAACTTGATTAAGATTGAAACTGTTGACTTTACTGTGATATCAATTTTTTAAAGATTCTGCTTGATGAAGGGAGTTCCCATGAGGGCTGTGATTACTTAGGACCAAAAATACACTCAAATTACTCTCGAATCACATCATTTCAAGTAATGAGAAAAATGGCAAATATTTAAATAAGAAATCTTAAACAACTCAAGAGTAAGCAGTCAAGCGGAGATCGGCTCACAAACAACGTGGCATTTTATAACATCTCAGATTTTTTAATATGGCCATTTATAGGTTGACTAGCTTTCATATCCTAAAATAAAATCTGCCTGAGTTACTTCTTATAACAGCTCTCATCTGCCAGTGAAAGTCTCGTTAAAATCAGATCAGCTGTTTTAGAGATTAGTCAGATAATTGTGTGTTTGTCTTTGAACATGTTTGCATACCTGTTGAACAATACACACCAGTTTATAGGTGTTAAAAATTATTATAGAGAGAAATCAAAGTCACGTTTAATTTTCAAGTAATATTATACCTTAGTATCGAGGCTCACACGATGAAATATTCATGAAGACAATGTAATTTGCTGCCAATATTGGCCCTGTATGTGCTCTTTATTTTACGGTGTGTGCAACGATGACAAAACGAGCGAGTTTTTGAATAAAGCAGGAAATATATTCTGCATAAAAATACAAACGTGTTGTTTGATAATTTAATTATTATATGTATAGATATACTATAACCACGCATATACCCCCAAAAGTAGGCAGATTATATAACATCCACATTTCACCATTATTCCACATAAAAATTAGTACTTAAGTCTATATCCGTGGTAAAATTGACAGGCGCTGGTTGTAACTACCCGCTGTGGAATATTCTTAAGCCACCATTAAGACTTTCCAATTGGGTTTACGACTGTCATGTTTTTGTCAGCTAGAAACAATGGCTTAACGTGCCTTTTGAAGTACAGAAACGCTCTTAAATGAAAATAATTATTACTAAGTCACCAATCTGAGGACCAGCGGTACCGTAAAGTGCTGAAAGCAGTGATAGTGTACTGAAAACTCGTCAGCTTTTCTTAAAATACTCGATAAGTCCATTGATTGTATAAATTGTGACAATGAAAAAGGATTAACGATGGCACTCCAGTTGATTGCTGACGCAACGTCTGCCACAGACACTGTGACATTAAGACCGAGATCAAATAAGCAACGCTGAAAGGAATGAAAGACCGTTTGAATAAATAATAAAGATTAAAACCCCCTCTCTAAGGCTCAAATATAAAGTTAACAGTATTGATAACCAAGTTGTGGTATTTAATAAATTAGTGCTACATAAAATTGGGTTACTGAGCGACGTCGGCGTAAACTAATAACCTACCTATCTAATAACAGAAGTAATTTTGATTTATCTTGGTAGATTATGGTATTTAGTACACCTTGAAAAAGTTTCCTACTAGCCAACAGGCCATAGGCATCGTTTTAAGGGTTTACACGGTCACTACCTTTGTCTTGAGATATTTTTCTTTTCCTTTTAGAATCCTCCCTGTTGCTTTCCGTCCATTTAATAGACTGAGGGGAGTAGCTATATTTTAGATTTTTAATTGTTGAAAGTTACTACCGTCTGTCTCTCAACCCCTTAGTGAAATGTGGTAACCGGTAACTGGTACACCTGCACTAGTTACCGGGAGGCCCACATTGATACTATGTTGAGCCCACACAGTTATCACGAGTCTAATATTATTTACAGTACTGTTTGGTTGTTAAAGGAACAGTAAAACGTTTTACTGTTCCTTTAATGATGCGCTTAGTACTTGTAAAACCTACCTAGGTTTTACAAGTACGAAACGCATCATAGTGAAGATTTTTAAATTTTTTAAAAAGCAGATAGACTACTATCTGCTTTTTAAAAAAGTAGATATATAGTTAGGTATATTATCATATCAAAATAATATTTCTGTTGAATTTATTTTACAGAATTTGGGCTGACACGACTAAAAGTTGTACCCATTCGATTTTATGTTAAAATTATACTAAGCGGAAAAGTTGTTTTGCGCCATCTCTCTTAGTTTTTTCCGTACGGTGGTAGAATCACAAACAGTAAACAAGTCTGGCCTATCTTGTAGATATTAAGTGAAATACACAAACAAACTTATTGGGTTAGCGTGTCAATAGCAATAGGCGAAATATACAAACCCGTAAAATAAAATTGTCGCGTTTACTATATTCGAAATTCTAGTAAGTATCTCAAAACGCTTGACATTGAAGGTGAAACGACATTGTAGTTTTGGTTAGTTATAAAGCACTGTCAAGTAAAGAAGTAATGAAACTATTACGGGGTGCGAATTCAGGAAAACTTCTCTTTGGCAGTTCTGCTTTCACTCTCTTCATGCATGGTTTCCAATTCAAGAAAAAGGATCATTGATGCACCATGGAACTACGACAACTGGTGCAGTGATAAGCACTGTAACTTTTAGTCAACGTAATAATTTTCTGCAAATCGTCTTTTATGGTAGTATGGAAGGGGTATACAGTAGTTTGGAAGTTTCAGACCTCGATCAGTAGAGTGAAAGTACTACCTTGGTTACTAGAAATCGGCTGTAGTTAGCTCGCACAGCCAACAAAGGCAGTAGAATTTTCATAAATGCCAAATTTTTGTTTCCGCTAAAACAGCAAAATACTAAAAACCGGTCAAGTGCAAGTTGGACTCGCGCACAATGGGTTCCGTACCATAAAAACGGCAAAAAGTTACGTTTGCTGTATAGGAGCCCCCCCTTAATTCCATTCCCCCTTTTTGTTTTAGTATTTTTTTGTCACAGCGGTAACAGAAATAAATCATCTGTGAAAATTTCAGCTGTCTAGCTGTCACGGTTTCTGAAATACAACCTCGTGACTAACAGACAGACAGACAGACAGACGGACAGCGAAGAATCATGAAAAACCTAAAAACAGAAAAAAGTAACACTTTAGGGGGACTTGCATACAACAACCTTATTTAGTTGCCTTTATGGTACACATCCTCCATGCGCAAGTCTGCCCCGCCCTGGGCAAATTTTTTTTAACCCGGCGAGGATATGGCGGGGTCTATTTGACCCTGTCCATTTTGTTTCAAGTATAGTTTTTTATTCCCTAGTCGCACGTTTTTAAAAAACTTCACAGTAGCTGTAGTTACTGAACGCCCCTCCACTCTACGCGCCAAACCTAAGTCGAGCTTCTCTTGCACAAGGAGATACACGACGAAATAACGTCTACAGGGTACGTATGACCCTTCCACAACCGGGACGTAGAAGTTTCATTCCATATTTCAATTTACGATTTTTATTGAATATTTTGTATTTTTATGTATATTTGGACAAAATGTAGCGCGAAGAGCGGGAGGCTGAACGCATTTTTTTTCTTTTTATGTTAACGTGAGGAACGAAGGATGTTATTTGACTCCCACCGACTAAAAACCATACATATCCTGCCTAACTGCCCACGGTTGGGAGCGCCGAGTAAGCCCTCGGAAGGATACCCCAGGACTCCCAACAGACCTACAGCTACCACTGCGGCCTCACCTAGGGGGGTGGAGTGGTTTGGGTGGCGTCTTTGGGGGGTTGTTCGGGTGTTATCCCATTTCTTCTTGGGGGGCGTGCGTGAGTTTCTAAGACTGATTTTGTGATGATTAATTCTTGGTCTCATTGTTTATCTATACTAATATTATAAAGAAGTAAAGTTTGTGTGTTTGTTAAATTGTTAGGGGTAATCTAGGGATCTACTGAACCGATTTTAAAAATTCTTTCACCAATAGAAAGCTACATTATTGTGGAGTGTCATAGGCTATATAGCATCACGCTACAACGAATAGTAGCGGAGCAGTAATAGTAAATGTTTCAAAAACGGGGGAAAATGCGACGGGAACAGGTAATTCTCTCTCTTATGTGGCGCAAACGAAGTTGCGCGGGTCAGCTAGTTACCAATATAATAAAACTAGAATTCCGAAACATTGATATTTTTTGTGTTAATTGATATGTCAGGCAAAGAGCCGAAAATTGTAATAGTTTTTAGTAATTACCTATAATTTAATTAAATAATGGCTTGTGAGTGTAAAGAAATTTTAAGTTATTATAATTTATCATTTATCGATTACCCTGTAAGATTGATAACCGTTCTTTGATAACAAAGTATAATAGATAGATACCTAAAAACGGAAACTGAACTACAGGGTCAGCAAGACCCTCCACATTCTCGATGTACTCATTTTGTACTACATTCTCGCCGGGTTAAAGAGAGTGACTCACATAATACATAACACAATAATGTATTTTTCATTATGACTACTTGTTAATGACTGTCATTAATTAAGTCGCGAAACTATGATGAAAACAACCCGATGTAATTAGCAAATGGGTTTGCCAAAGAACATGTTGATTACATTTGCTCATTACTTAGACCGAAATTGTATTGAATCTGCGCAAAGTACAATTTGCTTATGAAATCTCAGTCTAATATTGAATCTTGTAAACTTGTAATCTGGTAACAATTTTTTTATTTCAGTAGTATAAATGTTATGACCAAAGAGCATAAAAGGGCAGTTACTTTTTGTGCACTTTGCCCATATTACTGCAAAGCCTACTATACAATTAACGACTATTCGCTTAACAAAGAAGACTGGAAATGATCTGCTTGCTCTGCGGAATCCTCAAATAAGATTTTATAACTTTACAGTTATTTTAAATAGAGCACTAAAAAGAATAGCCCGCTGCGTTTTTTGATCACATTGCCCACGCATATTGGGCATTATGCATATTGCTCGAGTATTATTCATAATGTTCGATTAATCACTTGGTCCATATCATATTTTATACATAACTAGCTGACCCGCGCAACTTCGTTTGCGTGATAAATAAACATCAATTCACATAAACCATCTACCAAATAGTCCAAACAAACCCTAAACATTTGGTTTGGATAGGTGAGCCCGTTCTTGAGTTATAAAATTACAACGAAAAGTGGCATTGATTTTTATATATTATATAGATGATCACGCCTTTATTACCGAACGGGCCTACCCTTTCGGGAATAAGGCAAACTATATGCCCACATTTCATCATAAGTTTATACCACGTAACAAAATGGTCAATCCATTACCGTATTGCAATGGTCACTCACAGATTAATTATTACTGTTTTTTTTTAAGACGGCCTCATCCTTTTTACGTCATTTATCGACTGCCATTTTACTGTCAAACGGTACAAACGGTTTAACGTGCTTTTGAAACACGAAAAAGCTCGCGTACGGCGAACTTGCATGCACAGTTGTCAATTTTTTGTGACTTCGGTTTCATTCACCTTGTACTTTTCTATTCACATTAAATATTTAATGGCTTACCAATTGCTTTTCAAAAATTATCTATAGGTGGTATTTTGTTGAGTGGTCGTAACTGAGAAGGTTAAAACCATCAATAAGCCCTGGCATGTATGATCTCCTTAATATTTTTGTTTTTATCATTGCTATAAATCCGCCCACATCCGTTTTTCTATACTTTTCAACCGGTATCAAATATTATTGTGTTGTACACTCTCATACTCGAGAACTATATAGTACATGTTATATATTTATAACAAGACTAATACAATGTTATTTAATGCTACAATAGTCAGCGCGGGCACTAAATATCGAAAATAAAATGTCAAAAATTGAAGCTGTAAGCAATTCCAAGCCTTTCGGAAACTGTGGGTGATTTAAGTAATAAGCGTAAATTATACTTACAACTCACTCCAGAGCTGCATTTTATTAAACTTCCCATCTCACATTATTTCGAGACCATTTCATAAATTCATACTAAAGTCGCGCGCAAATTAGTTACGAAATTAAATAGAGCAGAGACTTCGTCTCAGACAATCTGTTGAATTTAATAGCAGTTTTTAAGTACACGAGTGTACCGTGAACTGTAAGTTATTGCTTCTTGTTATAATTGAAAACTGTAAAAAAATATTGGAATTAATTTCGTACTTATTTGTACGCGTGGAAGTCGCTCATGGATTTCTACATGCGTGGCAAACTCTGCCGGACTCTTGCCGACAAAGACCTCATGTTGCCCTTCCCATGCTAGGAAAATGGTTATAAGTAAAACTGATTAACAAATAAATTTAGAGTTAAATAAAATAATATAAATTTGGCTTATTAGTTCTACTAGCTATAAAAAAATAAGTGTAAAGAATGGAACACTGAAAGAATAATGCAATTACTTACACAATAATAAACATTTTTTTAATATAAACAAGCAGAATGGTAAAATAATTCGATAAAAAATTTAATCGATTCTATAGTTGATTAGCATTATCGAGTAGAGTCATTGTTATCAGGATTTATGTTCTTTTTTTCCTATTCTAAAAGTAGTTCAAGTTGCTTATACTATATTCTAGAGAAATTCGCTTTAAATTAGACCTAGCCATTCGGTAGATATCCCGGATGAAAATAGACACACAAGAAGTATAACTTTTAATTACTCTTAGGTGTTAGTACATTCATATTAAAAAAAATTGGCTGTGACATACGGACGGACAGACATACATGACGAATATAATTAAGGAATCCCTGTTTTGCCATTTGGCTACGGATTGCAAAAAAGCTGTTTTTTCGAAAAATACTAGTTCAGTCTTTGATATTAGAAACAGAAAATTTAGGCATTTCGAAATCAATGGCTTAGACCATATAGAGATTGTTAAACATTTTCTTTAATTTTGGCTGAAATTCTTAGGCAGTTTATTGTTATGTCTTTAGAGGCAAGCATAACTATGTAGGGTGTAAAATTTTACAATGCCTAACTCTAAAATTGTTACAACTAAGTATTCTGGATGAAAATTTCTATTTTCCTTTTGTTTGTACATACCTGTTTGACATTTTACTCTTACTTTAAATACATACATACATAGTACTTCCACTATAAAGAAAAAGTCCAGACTAAGCGTATAGTCTTATTCCCCAAAGGAGTCGACAGAATTATTTTATGACACAACAATATTACCCTTAAGCCCAAAGAAATCATCTTTACAAGATTCATAAGCAACGACAAATATTACCCATTTAAACTGACAAAATATGATTTCTTGGTAATTTATTCTGATCGCATAAGACATAAATGAATCCGAAAAGTTTATTAATGGACATTCGGAAGGTGGACATTCTCTCTCCTGAATGTCGTGGACTGAATTTATAATAACATAATACGACTTGTTCTGAGGCTGTTTGTAGTTTAGACCTTAATGAAAATTAATTGATTGTCTCGTTGGCTTGTTGTATGGACTACTGTTGATCTTGAATTTATAGCAACGACGCAATGGGGATATCAATAAAGGCGTGATTGATTAACGTTGTAACATTGAATAGGCAGGTAGGTACACATTGTTCCTGCTTCGAAAGGCACTTTATACAGTTGGTTCTATAAAATGGCAGCGGTTAAAATATGTTCAAGGATTTATGAAATTTTCAGTCAGCGACAAGCCATAACCAAAACCCACCCTTGTTAATTTCAACCTGGCAATAGGCTTACCACCTGTTTCGTGTTGAAATGTGGACGTATAGTATGCATCTGACTATATTCCAGAACTTTCGGTGGATATATAATTTTCTTGACACCGATAATTACCGAAGCTGCAGAGATACAGTTTTAAACCGGATTCACGGTATAAAACAGTATTTGCAGCATTGGTATCTATTCAATGATGAATGAAAAATCTACTTTAAATAAGATGAAATTGATATATTAGGTTTGCTGTATGGTATATTTACCTAGTATCATTACGGTTTAAGAACATTTCGATGACATACGAAATCATTCAAAATCTACTAATGAGCGTTACTTGGAATAGCCAATCCAATTCATTGAATGTTTGATTAATAAAAGTAAACAAGTGTTTTCACTTTGAAGTACTAATGCAGAATCCTTTATAAATAAACGAATTATAATGAACCTCTGAATTGTATTTGTAAATGAAATGAGTGTGCTTATTCGTATCCAGTGAAAAGGAAAAAAGAAATACCGGTGTTCACAGATTGCCTTCAAGACCCATGTGATAGAAAGTAACCGTTAATTTTGGTTTTTATTATACTTTTTAAATAGCGAGGGATGGTAATATTAACTATTTAATTGATATACATGGCAAATCAATCAATACATATAATAAAATCGTAACTGTCTGTTTGTCTGTACGTTTGTGCACGCTAATCTCAGCAATCGCTCAACAGATTGCAATGCGGTTTTCTTTGTTGCATTGCGGTTTGCTCTCTTAACATTTAGTGTTTGTTTCATGTCATTCGGTTCATAAATAAAAAAGTTATATCGATCTTAAAGAATCACATATAAAATGCAGCGTACGAAGTCGCGGGCAACAGCAAGTGAATATTAATTTCAAAATATTAGGTGTTAGGGCGCCTTCGAATCATAAAGGAAGGAAGGAAACGCTGTAGTCGCACGACTTGTATCCCTTACGTCACGCTGTGTCCTAGGTCCTTCATCTGTAATATTCTAAACAGTGACGGTGAGTGGTGACGGACAGACTGATGTTTATACCCTTTGCTTAAATAACTCTTAAAAACTGCAATGTCTTAAACAAATATCCTAAAATAGTGTGCAGTAAAGTATTCTATTCTTTACACTGAAACGAAAAAACTGAAAGCCTTTTGCACTGTTGTTTTTGCGAGTAGATACTTCTTTTGTTCCGAGTTTGTGACATGCTACGGATATGAGCAGCGGTCGTTCTACGGATAATGAAGTTTTGTTCAACTTGCTGACATTTAAAAATACTTCGCTTGAAATTGTACTGAGCAACATTATTATTTTTATTTTTTATTCTTCAATTGCACTGAAGTATTAAACAGTCATTCAAAGTTATGTTAAGTACCAGTCTGTCGGTTATCCTAGAACTACTTTCGGAGGGATTACCCGGGACTCCTGGTCATAGGCAGTGGTAGTGCATGTGTGGTATTAGTCAGTAGGAGGCCGGCATAGCACTGATGAGGGATTTGCATGTACATTTTTTTTATTGTTGAAATAGCGGCAACTAATATTCATTATGAGATAAATTTTCGTGATCGACAGACGGACAGACAGCGAGTCTCTGTGAAATTGTCGTATTTTTACCCTATGGGTACGGAACACTAAAAAAGAAAGGCTCTCTTACGTAAATTCTATTACTACTTCATTTTCTCTCAGCAAAACTTTAAGGCGTCGACAAAACAATATAATTGGAGGCCCTTTAATTAATTCAGTTCGTAATTTGTGGTGATAAATACGTTTTGGAATTGAAAAGTAAAATTTGGAAACCAACCAACCTTCTATGACATTACCATTTAGCCCTATTGGATAGCTTTAATTTCAACCGATAACAGTTCCGTACTAATCAAAACTTTCCAGATGAAATTTATAAATAAATCTACAGTCAACAGGCGCCAAAAACTTTATAAAGCATAAAATAGCGGCGCCATGACCCTTATTATAATATCGCTATGAAACGAGTGTCAAACTTTGGTTAAAGGCAGTTGTTCAAGTCCATTGACCGCAACTCTGAAGAAAAACTGAAGAATCCGTGGCTCAAAATTAACTATTTATGGCATCTTAAACTTGGATAGGTAAAAGAAAAAAAAATCTTTTAATACTTTTGAGAAAGAAAATCTATTCTGTTTTTCTGTGCTTGTGCCCACTAATCTCAGTAACGGTTTAACCGAGATGAGTTTAAATGTCGTTTTCGCCATTGCGTTCGCCATAACAATAGTATTTATTTCAATTCAATCAGTTCATAGATAAATAAGTTATAATATCAATGTCACAAATCACATATAAAATGCAATAAAATAAGCGATCAACGAGAATTTCACGGGTTTACCACTGTTGACCGAAATTCATTTGATCATTTGACGTGTGACCGAAAAAACATTAGGCCATTCTATTACTGATCGAATGAACAATTGACCAAAAGAATTTTTATCGAACAAACATTTGGTATTTTTACTACTGATCGAATGAACGTTTGGTCGAAAAACAATTGTCTCAAGAATATTTTAACAAACAAAAGCGAAATAAGATAGAATTCGGTACTGGCACTCGCCGGCCGCTGCCGCGGCACGCTCGCTTCGCTCGCTCGGCTCGTGCGTTGTCGTCGCAGTTCTAACCTAACCTAACCTAGCCATTTTGATTCAGCCTCTGTTAAAATATTTTTTAGTCAACCGTTTTTCGACCAAACGTTCATTCGATCAGTATTAAAAATACCAAATGTTTGTTCGATAAAAACTCTTTTGCTCAATGGTTCATTCGATCAGTAATAGAATGGCCTAATGTTTTTTCAGTCACACGTCAAATGATCAAATGAATTTCGGTCAACAGTGGTAAACCGGAATTTCACCTATTATCCTCTAGTCATACATAAAACTCTTGGAATAGATAACATTCTTCACTGCCTCATCTATTTTATTCCTCTAAATTATTTATTTATTTTCTATTACCCGTATGATCAACTCTAATTTTCTGAGATGGCTAGTAACATTTTATGTTATATATCACCTACGTACAACATGTCTGTATTATTATGATACCCAATTTTAATAAAATAAGCATTAAATTTTATATATGAAAAAGGAATTGGTTTGGAGCAGGATTCGAACCTGCGTCTTCTCGCATACCGTGCGGACGTCTTAACCACTTCTTCCACCAATTCTTTATCCATATATAAAATTTATGATTAGTTACCATACTAATTGCTTTTCAGAAATTATCAAAATGAGTATTGTTTAAATGTCAACGTCCTTGTAACATTATACAGAGACCAGTTATTTTTTAAAAATAAAATTATAATGACATTCCTATCTACTAATCTACTAATATTATAAAGATGAAAGATTCGATCGTTTGTTTGTTTGCATCGAATAGGGTCCGGTACTACTCGACCGATTTGAAAAATTTTTTTCTTCTTCACTGTTGAGATGTTACACTCTTTACGGTGAATATAGGCTATATTTTATTCCCGTATTCCCATGGGAACGGGAACTACGCAGGTGAAACCGCGTGACGTCCGCTAGTGTGTAATAAAATTTGTAGTAAAAATGAACAACACAATATATCGACTAATAGAATCGAATTCGACGAAATCAATTATCGATTTATAGCTGTAATATTCAATTTAAACATTAGCATCACTTTCCTTATCTTCTCGCAAAAATAATTATATTTTTTGACCCGTTGGTATAGGATGACTGTTGATCACAAGGGCTTGGCTTCTTTTCTTTTTGTGATGTTATGTAATTATATAACATTACGATATTTTGTCACTCACGATATTTTAAACGTTAGTAAAACTTGAAACATTCAAGTCAACAAAATAAATGGTAGCGTAAAGATTTTACTGAAAATGTATTGCTGCCACAAGGGATACTAAGTTTACGGTTGTTTAACATAGGTACTTAAATTTGACATCTGCCTCAGGAGTACCTAGTGACCGTGTAAAATTCAGCGGAATAAAAGCATGTTCTTCATAGAAATAAGATGTTTTTTACGGCATAAAGGTTGTAAACATGTTTGACCTGACGACTAAGAAAAAAAGGTAACCACCTCAGATTATTTATGCTATATTTATACATCATCTAAACCTTTGAGAATGCCGTAAGGCAAAACCGGTCGTTTTTACAATATGGGTAACCACCTCACTTTAGTGATGATTGCTACAGGGTTAAGTGCACATTTAGTAAGTAATAGGGCTCTCTGCTTGCCTTTACTTAACCGAATCTGTAAATTTGTTTAATATTTCTCTGTGATACCTACATGTAACGAAGGAGTAAAACTATAAACGTTGATTACAAGACGTAAATGACTGAAGTGTACAACAAAATGCCTGGGCTTATGAGTAGTTCGTGACAAAATTCAGTCCTTGTGGATTCATTGTCATGTTATGCCTCACTTCCGTAATGACAAAATATTATGCTCTGTGGTTTTTGCCTTATGCGAGAAAAGAAAATTCCTACTCGAACTGATTGAAATCCCACGGTTCCAACCTATCTGCCTAGCCTAGGGTGCCACGGGTAATGCCTCAGAAGAATGTAATGTTCCTATGGGTTTGGTTTGGGTATGTTTGATGAACTAGTCCGTTAATCCGACACGCGTAAATTTACACTTCTCGATCGGTATTTTTAAGGTATTTTTGAAAAGAGGTGACACTCTTTAAAACTTGAACTTGAACTTCTTCAACAGCGGGCAACAAGACAATACGGCTTACCACTTCATACGTGGGACAAATACTACAAGTGAAATGTGGGTATATAATATACATTATGCATCTTCCCACACCTTCGGGGATAAAGTCGTGACCATGTATTGTATGGATAATAAACATTAAATTTTAAAAGCGTTTTCTGTTTGAAATGAACTAATGCATTTTCTCCATTTTATTAAATTTATAATGCTTCGAAGAAGTCTACCAACCTTGTAGACGTAGATATCCCTGTAGATTAAAATTACTACAATATTTCAACACAAAAAGCCCAACAGACTTCTATAAAAGTCAACCAACCCATCCTGACTTGAAATTTTGTTAACCTGGCTGTCTGAATGACATAGATTAAGGACTTACCAAAATGTTTGTCACTATAATAGTTTTTCTTTTAAATAAATAAATAAATATTTACGGACATTTCACACAACGCTATCTGATCCCAAAGTAAGCTAGGAATAACTTGCTTGTGTTATGGGTTTTAGACCATAGATATTAATACTGATATACTTTTTTTTAAATACATACTTAATATACATAGAAACACCCAGACCCTTGAGACAAA